>CM077116.1:375088187-376288187 GCA_039619475.1 Icerya purchasi | reverse complement strand
CTCGTTCAAAAACGTTTCACAATCTCTCAGCTATTTGTTCCCTTCGATTCAATTATAGTTTTCTTTCTGCATCATTTCCTTATTTCTCATTTGTGTCTGTTCCATTTTGTCCTTTCCAAACCTTTTCTATGCTATATTAATTGATTTGTATAAAATCAAATGCCATAGGAAAATTGTGTTTAGACACGGTTGAGCAACGAAAATGTTTTACGCGCGTTTCAGCTTCTGGTTTTCCTTTATTTTTCTTTTCTTACTTTCTTCCTACTGTTCTTTTCCATTTCGATTTATAACATTCGAAAGTCTTGCGACGGTAGAGTGATGAATTCGGGCATATTATATCATTTCTTTATTTTTTCACTCACAGTCCTGTTCCTCACTTATTGTATCTGAATCCTTATTCCTTAAGCAGACTTTATTCCCAACTACTCATCATATCTGCGCGTAGGTTTTTTTTAAATTTTTTCCTACAATGTCACTATTGCTAAATTTTTAATTGTAATAACCTATAATCGTTTTTTATAGGTTGCATCGTGCGGTAAGACAATTCGTCGATACGCTAGTTCAACTTGTACTGCTAACGTTATGTTGCATCGTAATTTGCATAAATATATTCTTTCTTCTTCTTCTTCATTCCAAATTATGACTAAATTCTTATTCTTCTTCATTTTCTAATCCTGCCTCCTTTTATCTCTCTATTCAGCCATCTCTTCAACTTCATCCGTGGTTTTGTCGATACTTGCCTTCTCTTAAACACTCTACAATCACTGATATTTGTCGCCTTTGCTTTAACCATAGTCTCCTTCCTTCATCACTTTTTTAATTTTTATCTACATCTATTGCATTTATCAACCATTCATATACTTTCCTCAAGATGCTGATCACATTTTATTTGAATGTGCGGCCTTCTCTATTGAGCGGGCGACCATCTATTCTTCGCTATTAAAACCTGATATCCCTATAGTTCTGTTCTTGAATATTATTTTTATCCTCCGTCCTTAAGCGCATAAATATATATATATTCATTTTCTTCTCTTTTCCATTTCCTGGCCAATGTTCTCGCTGACAAACCCATTAAAAAAAAAAAAAAAAAAAAAAAAAAAGAATTATATTTCCAATGGAACAACTACCGTGGCGTGGTTTGGTTTGGCAATGGTGTTTCATTCGGGCGGAACCGGGTTCGAATCCCGCTGCCACACACTGTAACTTCTAAAAAATTTCATTTGCGGTATGTTACTGTAGTTAACACGAGCAAAATAAAAAAAAAAAAAAGAAATAATGAAAAAAATATATACATTTTCAACGGAAAAAACCTAACAGGTCGTGTCTGAAAATAACAAAACTCCTAGTAAGAAATAAAAAAACAGGCTCATGGTCAAATCGCATACTTATGTATTAGGACAAGGATAGATTCCACCAGACGATCATATTTTCCCGCTTTCCATATTTGGCTGCATGATGTTCGGATTATTTTCACAACCTCGTTGGAAAGTGCTTTCAGTATCTCAGCGCATATCCCCACCAATCCCGACTAGTCTGTAATTTTTTAGCTTTCTTACACAATTCTGCCTCGAACATTATATGCGCAATATTTTTCCCCCGCTATTCGGTGTCTTTGTAATCCATTAATACTTAGTTTATATCCTTTATTGTCCAAGTCTGTAAGTCCTTAGTTTAAATTCTCTGACTAGTGTTTTTACTTTTTTGAAGAAATCTTCAGTTGCATTTCTTTCCGAATGACGTTCAATTTCGTTGCATATTCATTACTTAAATTAGCAAATCGTAAAAAAGCAAACTGGTTTTCTATCAGCGGCAAATTTTTTTTTTTTTTTTTTTTTTTTTCCATCGCAACTGACCGGTTTTAGTGGTCATTTAGCGATTAATTTATTGCGATAAAGAATGTTTTGTGGAGGGGTAGTACTCAGCAGTACTCTCTCTGAACTTTATAATGGCTGGACAAGGTCTAGAGGCTTATTTCGCCACAGTCTATGTATTTCACCGGAGTTATCCAGCAGATTGTTAGCAAGTGGGTTCATATGGATGCTAAGTCGGGCAACATGTTTATTTGCTTGTTTTTTGATTTCATCCTCCACAGACATGACATTCAAGTCATTATGGAGGGTATAATTTGAGACGTACCAGGGGGCTGCAGTAATGGTTCTCAGTACCCTATTTTGATATCGTTGTATTTTCTGTAAATTCGATGTTTTTGCGCAGCCCCACAGCTGTATACCGTACAGCCAGATCGGTTTTAGAGCTATTTTATATAATAGAGTTTTATTGTCTAACGATAAGCCCGATTTCTTAGCTAACAACCACGACATGGTTCTAGTTTTAAACCTCAAATGCTCCATTTTTTTTTGAATGTGAGTACCCCAGGTCAGCCTAGCGTCCAAGTGCATGCCTAAATATTTTACGTTATTGGCATGTGGTATTACGACGTTATTTATTTTGATTGGCAGGCGTTCAATTTTTCGATTTGTGAATGAAATATGCGTCGACTTACTTTCATTGACTACTATGCGCCATCGTTTTAGCCAAGTTTCCACATGCCGAAGTGACTCCTGCAGTTTTTCTGTGGCTGTGCTTTCACACTTATCAACGGCCAGGATGGCTGCTTCATCCGCGTATAAAGCTACTTCTGTATTATCCAGCATCGGGAAGTCGGTCGTGTAGATCAGGTACAATATTGGACCCAGAACGCTCCCCTGTGGAACCCCGGCCCTTACCGGAAAAATATCTGAGTATTCATCGGTTATTTTCACTCGAAAATATCTTTCTTGTATATATGATTTAAATAGTAGATAGAAGGAGTGAGGAAGCAGAAGTTTAATTTTATACAATAATCCTTGATGCCATAACCTATCGAAAGCCTGCTGGACATCCAGAAACGCGGCCGTACAAATATTCTTGTTTTGCACTAGAGAACAGATATACTATCTGCAAGACAACTAATCGGAAAAAGCATCGAATATAATAAGCCTCTATTTGTATGTTTCATTGACTACCATAAAACATGAAAAACTAATACAATTACTAATGGATCGCGGTTGCCAAATTATCTGGACAATTAGCAGTTTATATATGCAAATGAAAGCTACGGTAAGAGCAGACAAAACTTCTTCAGAAACGTTCCGCCCATATAAAGGTTATCACGATACAAGTCAAATGAATGACGAGTTACGTAATAAATAATATCCTATATTTACAAATTTTTATATCCCATCAGATAATTCCAAATGTACTCTAAGAAAATTCTCGGAGTGGTCACAATTTCCTAATTATTTCTTTTCTTTCAAATTATTTAACAATTAGTAATTATTATTATTATTAATTATATATAACCAAAGATTCGAAAAATTTGGCAGCTGCACAAAAATAAAAATTTCACAATTAATATACAAATCACAATAATTCAATTTATAGTATACAATTATACCAATACAAATCATGATAAGCGATGAAAGATGTAATTGTTTGCCATGCGACCCGATTGGCGCACAGGATGTAACGGGTCTGAGCTTACAGATGTCCTGTCTCAAAGCAGAGAATCGCGAGCAATCGCGAAAAATAATTAAATCGGCGTCGCCATGATCACGACACCCCTCTGGGGTTTTCGACTAAATGATGATAACAAAAATATATATTTATTTTTTCTAGCCTGTTATATTAAAGTATTTGAATTCTACATCTCACGTTGATATTATTTCTGGTTCCGCTAACTGGTATTATTATTTTTTTTTTTTTTTTATTAAATTTTATTTATGGTCGCTATATGACATCTTGGCCTTCAGCGACCTCGAAATTAACATTCGGTTCTTAAAGATTACGTATAATACATTCTTTACATTTACAAAATTGATTTCAGTATTTGCTAATACTTAACAAAAAGAAAACAAAAGGGTCACGCGATGTGTGACAAGCGTAGTTATACATGAAAATTTAAATCGATTTAAAAAGAGAAGCGTTTTTTAGAAAATCTATTACTTTTTTACACACATTATCGTCCATTGTCAATCCTGGATGAATATTACTGAGTCCTGCTCGGGCTCTGTCTGGCTGGTAGGCGTTACAATCGAACAGGAGGTGTTTGATCGTCACTGGGTTGTCACACCGTTGGCACAAAGTTTGTGGTTCCTTGGAGATTAGATAGGAGTGAGCGAGGTGCGTATGTCCAATACGTATTCGAGTGATCACTTGTTGTTCCCACCTGCTGCAGAGCGACAGATGTACTGTGTCAGATACACTATTTCTGACGTTGTGAAGCTTACTGGGAGCTTGCAGCCAAATATAGTTCCAGTAGCTGATCGACGCCTTACGGATCATCTTGGAAGCTTCAGTAAGTGTTAGCCTATTGTCTGGCGAGAATTCGGCCGTGGTTGCAGACTTGGCCGCCTGGTCAGCTAATTCGTTTCCTTCGATACCAATATGGGCTGGTATCCAAACGAAGTTGACGGTTTTATTAAAGGTCTTTAGCTGTTCTAGGATTTTGTGAACACTTTGTATGATAGGATTCGCAATGAAACGGTTACCGATGGCATTTAGACAGGACATAGAGTCTGAGTAAATGGTGCTGTTCATGTTATCTTGTCTGTCACTTATTAATTCCAGAGTGTGGAGGATCGCACTGGCTTCACATGTGAAGACGGAGTTGTGGTCATGTGTCCGTCGGGCCGTCAGCGTGTTGTTGTCAGAGATTACTGTATATCCGGTTTTATCGTTGATTGCCGAGCCATCGGTGTAGTACTCGATACTTGAGAGATACTTATCCCGTAGTTCGTGGAACCGCAGTCTAAGGATTTCAGGAGGCGTGGTTCGACGGTCTTGGTCGTAAAGTGCAGATCAATCGTCAGGTCCAGTGAATGCCATGGAGGATAATAACCGAGCGTTCACTCATAGATCTCGAGAAGCGTAATCCCTAGCTGTGCAGCATAATAGAGTATCCGAATCGTCAATAGGTTCGGCGAGTTTAGTTCGTGGTGCCGGTCGAGAGCTGGGTTTTTGTATATACACTGGTACGCCGGATTGTTAGGTGTTGAGATGATAGCTGCGTCGTATTTCAGAGCGAGCTCTTTGCGTCGGATGGTCAGGGGTAGTTCTCCAGCCTCTACCAGCAGGCTGTTAACAGGGCTTGTTCTAAAAGCGCCTAGGCAAATGCGACATGCAGAGTTAGCAATCGTTTGGAGAGAGTTCAAGAGTGAATCTTTAGCTGAGTCATACAAGACAGCACCGTAATCAAGTTTTGATCTTATGAGACTACGATAGATCCTTAATAACGCCGTTGTGCTGCTACCCCACCGCTTTCCAGCTAGAACCTTCAGGAGGTTTAACCGGTTCTGGCAATCTTTTTTCAGTAACTTGATGCGAGTTTTCCAGGTTAGTTTCCGGTCGATTGTGAGCCCGAGGATTTTTATTTATTCTCTCTTTTGTAGTTTGTTCATTGATGGGCAGTTGTAAGTTCTGATTTTTATAGTGATTTTTACACGAGATAATTATGAACTGCGACTTGGCTGCTGAGAATTGGAAACCGTAATTATCAGCCCAGGCTTCGATCATTTTCATAGATGCAAAGCTTGTAGAATGTGGTTGGGAAATCGACTCTATGCATCGTTGTATGTAGTTTATGTCGAATGTATGTTATCTCCGCAAATATTTCCATTAATAAAAGAAATAAAAAAGATTTTCAAAAACATTTATTCATTCACTTACGAAAAGAAACCCCGCAATTTTTAGTGATACACTATAAATATTAGTCAAATATTTTCATTTTTTTTTTTTTTTCAATTAAATTGACAATTTAAAAAGGAGTTGCCAGATTATTACATAAAAGTGTTTTTTTTCAATCGTACTATAAATTTTTTTTGGTTATAGTTTAGCATTTCCAGTTTAAATTATCACTTGATAAATTGGCAATTCTTTTGTTTTAGCGCATTTAAAAGTACGTATTCTTTTTTTAACTATTTGTTTACTGTAGTTGTAGTTTATTACTGAAAACTGTGACTTGTTTTATAGTAAATAAATATGTAAATGTTTTTAAATAAAAGCGACTTTTTTTTTCTGCACTTTTTCTTTTTTTAATTTTCTACTTTTTGACATATTATTAAAAAGGTGTGTTAATCTTTCCGGTTTATAATTCTGTGTCTAAAAATATGACATGCTGCTAATAATTTGAATAAAAAGAACGATAAGAACCATGGTAACGGTATAATTAATTAAAAAAAAAAAAAAAAAAAAAACCGAAAAGAAAGAAACTTATTGTAAAACATTAACATTTTATTACGCAACAAGTACAGTAGCGTAGTTTTATTCTTAATTTAAGAATCTAAAAAATTATTACTCGAGCGCTATCTATCGGTACTAACTGCCGTATCGGTAGGCAGAGAATCAATATTATAGAAAATTATAAAAAAAGCAATATTTATTTAATTAAAATTTCGACTATTGTGTAGATGAATCGATTAAAAATAAAAAGTAGCCTTTTACATTTCTTATCGGAATAAAGGGTCTAGCCGGTTAAGGGTAAGAGTGTCTTTGAACCAAACTTCACAAAAAAAAAATATATACATCTAGGGCATGAAAAAAAAGTAGTTAATGCTGAAAGTTTCAGACCCCTAGTTCAACAGAGGGCTGCTGTAATCACGCTTTTTGTGATTTTCGGTTTTTTTTGCGATACCTCTTTTAATCGATTTTAAAAATTCTTATTGGAGATTAAAGGTAATGGAAAGGTCTCTATAATGGTGGATTTTTTCAGATTATTAGGCGCTAAGTTCAAACTTTTAGAAATGTTTAAAATTTTTAAAATATCATAAAAAAAATTCAAAAAATTCAGTAACGACGAAAAAAATTTATAACATGTATTTTAGTGTAAACAACCCACTGAAATTTTTTCAGATTTTTAAAATTGGTGGAAGAGGTTCAAAAAAAATAAAAACATGCATTTTTGGTTGAAAAACCTCATGAAATTCAACTAACAACAACGAAATAAATATATGTTACGTATATTATAATAAAATGTTTTTCTGAATTTTTTCGGATTTTTAGAACGGGATGAAACAAGTCCAAAAAAATAAAAACATTCATTTTTGGTTGAAAAACCTATGAAACTTCTATGCAAGCAAACTATAAAATGTAACATAATTTGCTATTATGGGACTTTTTAAATTCGCGCAGAATCTCTATATTTTTTATTTCTTAAAAGCATTATTATTTTTCAGTTATAATACACTAGTTTAAATACATTTTGAGTTGGAGAGGAGAGTCGCCTCCTTCGCGTGCTTCTGTATGAACTTTGGCGCAGCGCACATGAAATATCGTACCTCTTCATTTCCCGCTCCAACGTATTTGTGTATCTATATAGTTTTTTGGGTATTTTAAAAGTCTGTACTTGAAATCTTACGTGTAAAATCGACAAGAGTTTCTCCTGTGATTCTTATTGCACAGGACTAGCTCTGAGCTAGCCTAGTTATTACAAATCATTAAAAAATAACTAAACGATGAATTTTTTCCCCATTTTATTCACTTTTAAGGAATGTTGAAAAAACTTACGGTTTTTCTTTGCTCTAAATATGACAAATGTATTTAAACTAACGTATTATAACCGGAAAATAATAATGCATTTAAGAAATAAAAAAAAATATAGAGATTCTGCGCGAATTTAAAAAGTCCCATAATAGCAAATTATGTAACTTACATTTTATAGTTTGCTTGCATTGAGGTTTCATAGGTTTTTCAGCCAAAAATGCGTGTTTTCATTTTTTTGGACTTGTTCATCCCTTTCTAAAAATCCGAAAAAATTCAGAAAAACATTTTATTATAATATACGTAACATATATTTATTTCGTTGTTGTTAGTTGAATTTCAAGAGGTTTTTCAACCAAAAATGCATGTTTTTATTTTTTTTGAACCTCTTCCACCAATTTTAAAAATCTGAAAAAATTTCAGTGGGTTGTTTACACTAAAATACATGTTATAAATTTTTTTCGTCGTTACTGAATTTTTTGAATTTTTTTTATGATATTTTAAAAATTTTAAACATTTCTAAAAGTTTGAACTTAGCGCCTAATAATCTGAAAAAATCCACCATTATAGAGACCTTTCCATTACCTTTAATCTCCAATAAGAATTTTTAAAATCGATCGAGAGGTGGCTGAGGTATTGGAAAAAAAACCGAAAATCACAAAAAGCGTGATTACAGCAGCCCCTATGGAACTAGGAGTCTGAAACTTTCAGCATCAAATAATTTTTTTTCATGCCCTAGATGTATATATTTTTTTTACCCCCCTTAACTTTCTAGACCCTTTCAATTAAAGACTTCTTTAAATAGACATACGTAGTAGCGTTTAAAAACTAGAAAAAGTAAATAAAAATTTTAGAACTTTTATATTTTTACCGGTGTTCTATCAAAAAGTAACGATTTGACGCTTCCGTATGACACTGAAAAAGAAGCAGTAATGAAAAATTCAGAAACTAGTGCGAGATTTATAGAATGAAAGAATCTGAAGCAGGAACAAAACGGCCGGCGAGGAAAATAAGGCAACGTAAATAACAATTGTAAAAAGTCCGAAATTAGGAAGGATCAAATGGAAAAGCACGAACTTTAAAAAGAGATTAGGTGAAAACAAATTCGATCAGCATTTTATGTGATTAGAATGTACAATATATGGAGTGAACCGTGAAAGCAATCCAAAGGAAATAAAAACGAAATTAGTCGTATAATCTAAATAACCATCAGAGTTGGCTACCGGTTGTGGGCCCGGATAAAATATGTACAGGAAAACCTAAGTATACGTTAAATAAAAAAATTTCGAAATTTTTAATTAAGACTATATTGATTAGTTTTCAACTTTTGTTATTGAATTTTAAAATTCTATTAGTGGCTGCCATCTAGTGATAGACACCAAAGTGTCTAGCATGTACCGTCAATATTTTCCAAGAAATCCATCGAGAAGATTAAGAAGAACATGGTGTCGAGATGCGCTAAATTATAGCTAACGACGGTATATATATCAGAGCTGTTGTTTAGAAATAGTATAAGTAGACTCTCCTCACTTGACCTATGTGAGTGGTCTAGGGTAGGGGTATCAATGATCATCGCTTCAGCGGAAATAAGTAATAAGCCTCAAGAATAATTTAAGTATATAGATGGTTAAATTATTATAAGTAATTATCTAAATGCTGTTAAAACTTAATTGGGGATGGACAGTATGAATTAGAAGGCCTTATACAAAGTAAAAACAAATTAATAATAAACGAACGCCAATAGTGGTCAATGGACCGGGGTGGTGTGAAAATAAAAAGAAAAAAAATTAGTACACTACAAAGGGCAGTAAAAACAGCCTGACAACTAATTAATACGACTAATTTTTTTTTAATATTTAAAATGGAAAATTTGATAAGAATGTTAAAAACGTGCTTTGAAGTATTCTAGCTCCTTAACTACTACGATTTACAATGAATTTAAATAAAAAATGAACAATTTGAATACTTCTTAATATAATAAGACTGGATGATAATAATTGTTGATGACATAGAGGTCGGAAATAATTCGAATTATCGCAAAATGGAAAAAATTAACGTTTCTTCTTTTTCTTTATTTATTTTTTTTTTTTTAATATTACTATTTTTTCGGAATATATCGCTGGAATAATAATTGTTGGTAATATTTAAATATTGGGAACTGTTTTTTGTGATGCTGCTAAAAAATCGGATAAAAGCAAAGAAAAAACCATGAAACTTTTACCGGAAACAATGAGCTAAAATATTTTCAAATGCTTCTGAGTACCTGGAAGTTATTGCTTTTCTACCGGGAATTTTTACTACGATGATTCCAGCAGTCAATTAAATGAGATTAAAAAATTTTCAGGGATATTTTGCAAAAGTTTTGTAGGAAATTGTTTCAATAGGTGATTCTTTAAAATTGCTCAGCGTTACGAGGGGTGCGTAAAATGTTTCTGAAAATAATTTTTTTCGATTCTAAAAAGGACCTTTTTACAAAAAACCTCGCAGCAGTTATCGGGAAGTATAGAAGCGGGAAACTTTATTTAAGCATTTCAGTGAAAGGAAAAGCCCGAGAACTAGGCTTGCAGACTACTGTTATGCTCTTAGAAATTCCGGAAGTAAAGTACAATAAACAAACAAACAGTATAGCAACAACAAAATATTGGTAAATATATTTTAATGTATTACGTAAAATGAATGAAAATATTAAAAAGTTGAATTGTTTCAGCTCCCGTTCGCAATGGAAACAGTTATCCCAATTTAATGTAAATATTTCAATACTATCTCAGGTTCGCGTATTTTGATTTAAAATGAAATCCCCTTTTATTACGTAAAGGTTTTAACAGCCGGAAGAGGCTAATATTTTACTTTTTTCATTCACAATCAGATGGGAAGGGGAGTCGTGACGATTTATTGCGGGAGGTATTTTTTTGCAATTGCAAATACGTTCGGTGGCATTTGTGATTAGCTTATGATGCCGCAGGAAGTTTACAATGAATGAACTTGTTTCTTTTTCAGTGCGTTTTTCGTAATATTACGATATTTTTTTTGTGTTTATAAGAATAGTACCGCCGGGGCATCGTTACCGCTTATTAGTACATTCCAGTTGACCAAACAGGTCGAGCGTTCTCTCGTCAATATTGTGTTTGAAAACAACTCTGTACGCTAGACTACATATTTGTGAGACTTATTGTAAATGTTTGATTATCAATAGTTATACAAATTATCAACTGTGTATGTTTTATCGACATTATCCAAGTGCATATGCCGGTATATTGCCTTCTTCCCAAAAGCGGCAATATTGAGCGATTATTTTTATTTTAATAATTTGAAATTTTCGCCGTTAGACCTCTATAGCTCAACACGAATCATTGAAGCCGCTCAGAAGCATCATCTATAGAGCGTGAAAAGAATTTAACGGCAAATGAGAAAGACGGTAAGAAGAAAACGAAAAAAACGCTCAATAAGGAGTTGGAAGGCCGATGGTTAAAAGAATGGAAAAAGGAACGTTCAGAAACGATGCAGAATCATTCGCATATAAAATGTGATCTGCATCACATATAAAGTTGTGAAAGGAAGGGCGGAGGGACAGAGTGAAGAAGAAACTAGAAAGAAACGAAAAAGCGACGCAGGAAGCAAACCTACGTCCAACGGTATCGCAGAAAGAGTTAAACGTAGCATTGAGGGAAAATTGAAAAACCAGCTATAGAACGGCAGATTAAAGGATACAAGGAATCAGGGTTTGAGGGAGAGAAGGAATATAAACCGTAGTAACCGAGGAGAACAATGATGAAAATATGCTGAGAAATGCACCGGTTGAGGGAAATACGAATGGGCTACAGTATATCGACTGAGTAACACTTCAGTTTCAGAGTGTCCCGGAATTCACGCTAGGCCAGTGTATTAAGAGTGAGAAAGAAATATGTTGTGCACGAAAGAGCGCATGAGTAAGAATTATATAATTCGCAGGGCGAGAAAAAAGAGGAAATGAAATGTAGGACACCGTGGAATTCTGCTATAATGGAGATTTTACAAGAAACCAAGGGGAAGAAGTGAAAAAAGGACGGACCTCAGGATAGCACTCAACGTAGAGAGTAGAACGGAAGGAGAGAAGTTTAAATGTTTCAGAATAATTGAAGTATGGACAGGAGAAGACTAAATCAACTCCATCCCGTCACTGAAAACCGTAAAATGTTTAGGTAAGAGAGAGCCCATTAAAAACTCGAATTCCCATTATTTCTTCCTCATTTCGGTTGCGTTTTCAGCTTCCTTAGTTTCGTTATCGTTTTTCACTTGCACACTCTTCTTATTGTCCTTTGCACATTTCTAATGATAATCAGTGGACTTCTCAACACATCCTTTTCGAATGTTCCGCTCTGTTACTTAAGCGTGCCCTTCTTTGCTTATAATTCCTTTAACATTCTTATTATTCTTCTTGGTTCCTTTATTATTTCCATTGCTAGTTGCATACGAATTTAAATAAATAATCTATTGTTATTTTTGTCGAACAGAATGTCCTTCGTTAGCGAGCCAAAAAAAAAAAAAAAAATAATAATAAATAGAGAAAATGGCAGAAAGAATACATAAAAAAAGTCAAAGTATCGTAATAAAATACCAGATAAAACAAGCAATGAAATAAACAATTTATTCGGCGTATGGCCAGAATTGGAATATCACGTGAACATCTCATATATGTATATACAGAGGATCTTTATAAAGTAAGAAAAAGTATGAGTATAAATATGAATGCAGAGCGATGGCCTCCAGAACAAGCGATATTTGATGCTGTCTATCGTCTCTTCCGTTGGTTCCTTCATTTTGCTGATCGCGTACGAAATTAAATATATAATCGGTTGTTATTTTTGTCGAACACGGATTATTAGTATTATTCATCTTCGTGGCGAGCCAAATTTAAAAATTCTAAAAATACATATTACTGAAGAAAGATTTTTATTTACATCGAAAATATTTAATAAATTTACTGCCGACAACGCGTATATAAATGTATATACATTTTTTTTCCACTGTATATAAATAATATTCGTCGCATCGACAGGAACCAGTGAACTCTACTATCTTTAAGATCTGGGGAACACCTACGAAGAAGTCTAAGTAGTGTTTTAAACGGTAATTGCGTATAAACAGAGTAAGGGCCGATGTTCATCGGACTTTTTATTTTTATACGTCCGATAATAAAATTAAAAATTGTGAAATGTTCGCACGCGGAAATAAGATAGGCAACTATTTTAACCCGTAAAGGAATCAACTCAGAATGTACACACTAGTGTCAATCAATCTGAGAAAGTATTCGATGACCTTGACACTGCTAGTAGAGTATTGCCAAAGGCAGACTGGAAAGCAGTCGCACCACGAAGCAAAAGTATATAGGTTTAGGTAATCAAGTAGTTCAGATCGAGCGAGCGACTAGCGCGCGTATGGCAAAATTTCCCTTTATCGTGTTGAAATAGTTGCCTACCTGATTTCTACAGGTAAAAATTTCGTTTTTACATCAGTTTAAGTTTGCATAAAACTGACAGCGCGCCCCGAAAAAAAAAAAAAAAAAAAAAAATAAAAATCTTTCCTTTTTTTAATTTCCATTAATAGTTCTGGAAAATGATTTTTTAATCCAATTAGTAAAAATTGTTTACGCAATAAGTGAAAAATATACATCTGATTAAACAATTACAGAGAAAGAGATATGCGTAAAAATTAACGCAGACACCTATATTATTATCCTGCTTAACTAAAAATTGCTTTACTAATATATAAATCTTACTGGTCTTCTTCGTGAAGCATCGACTTAATTCGAATATCGATAATTTCTGATGACGTTATTGCTCGGAAATGTGTGGAAATATTGATCCATCGTTAAATTAGTCAACCCAGACTTCGTAGTAATTATTTATTTATTTTTTTTTATTTTTCGGCTCGCACTCTCGCTGCAAGCTTCATTTTATGCAGAATGTTTAATTAAACCTAACAACAATGCTTGAAAATTATGCAAATAATGATGAAGAAGAGTATGTTTTTGAAGAAAAATAATAGCAAATAAATTCAGTACTAAATAGAATATTCTAGGAATGTGTCCTATCTTTAGTACTAGAAGATAGAAAAGGCATATATTAATAAAGATAAATTTATACTTACCTGGCGGCAATATCAGTAAGGCGCAGTTCCTCCGTTAGATCGAGGCTCACCATTGCATTGCGGTCAGTTGAAACCTTGGATATCTCGAGTGCGTAATTTTTGTTAGTCGGGATTGCGTACGCGCATTCCGAATTAAAAAAAAAAAAGATAGATTTAATATTACATATTTGGAATTTGAAAATACCGAATTAATCTTCATCTAGAAAGGAGAAATCCGAATAATTTTATTAAGAATTTTTAATTTCGAAAATAAAAATTTATTAATATATATGAAAATAGTAATAGATGAACAATTCGATTGAATGATGTTAGGAAAGATGAATTTGGTATATATTATTAAATTCTCAGGATATTTTCATTTAGAAAAGAAAATAGAACAACTATTTTGGTTGAGGTGAGCGCGCTATTTAAAATTTATAGTTCTTTCTTCTTTTTCTTCTTACTAGTTATTTTCATTTTGTTTTCATTCTCGTAAATTATCGTCTTTATTTGCTAATCATTAAGAAAATATGTTCGATTTATTTTTAAAAAAGAACATTAGCCAGTTCCTTTTTTTCCAGCCGTCGACATTGCGAGTTCCGATGTTGCAGTTGTGGCTGCAGTGTTTGAGGTTCTCTTTGGCAGTTTTTGTACGCTTTAGGCTCTGCTTTTACAGTATAGTCAATATAAAAAAAAAAAAAAAAAAAAAAAAAGCTGAGGAAGCTTTTGTGCAACTGTATGCTATCACGAGGCACTCACATGAACTACTCTTAATCTTGTCTGCCCGCCCAGAGTTCAGTAGCGGTTTAATCACAAAAACCTCGGCAACCCACGTGAGCGACCCTTAGAACTGTGAAACCCAACACTTTGTTTCTCTTTCTTCTTTCCTCTTTGGGGGTGATTTTTTAATTTTTACCTTGTTTTTGATGCATTATTAGTTTTCTTCGAGTCTATTTCATGGCTTTTACCGACCGCATGATGATAAACCGAGTGAATTCTACCGAAAATTAATATTTGCTTTTTTTAATTTTATAAAGAAATTATTTTAAGAAAATAAATAAATAAATAAGGTAAATTTTCTTTAAATTCCTGAGTTGTACAGAATTTATTATTAATATCCTTGACATCTCGCTGTAGGGTTACTATGTATTCTTCTCCTTTTCTGGTCTCCCCAAGTCACCTTTCCTTGGATGGATTTGACTTATGTTGTTGGATAATCTCGTTCATTGTTGACAGATCCGGGATCTCATAAACCATTTAAACTTCGAACAACCGCTCTCATTTAGCTACATGCTCGCCGGAAGTCGTCATGCACAGCGTCCATATTACTACTGTTATTGATTTATAGGACCCTCCATCGGTATGAGATGTCAAGAAAAAAATTAATCAAGGGCAATTTCATTATTATAAACTTATTGCAACAACAAAAGTATAAAATGAGTCGGAATGTTAAAATTCTAATTTTCATCGGCAACATTCAGAGTCACTTCCACTTTAGAACTGGATGCGGTGCCATTCTTGGAAATCGTTATTCCGTTTATTTTGTTTTTTTATTTTTTTCATTTTATGCGGTAATTCTTTCGTTAATGTTTTTTATCAATCATACCGGAGTTTTACTTTTTTATTACTTTAGATTGAAAAAATAATTTTGTATAGAATTTTTTTGAAAAACTCCCAAAAACCGTAAGAAATTATTTATAAAACTAAAAAATAATGTCTGATCGTTCTAACCGTGCTTTTAAAACACGTTACACTCGAAAGACTTTTGCCACAGATGAAATCCTTTTAATATTCATATATACACAGGGTGCGGCAGCATAACTTCCTTTTCTTTAAAAATGCGCCACTGTTTTTCTGCTAAATTTTGTTAAAGAGAAATAATAAAGTAGAAAATCGAAATAAAACTGCGAGAAGGGAAGAAGCGTACATATTGCCCCAATGGGGGATCTAGAGTATCCGTTATTTCGATTTTCTGTTATTGTTTCTCTTTAACAAAATTTAGTAGAAAAACAGTGTTGCGTTTTTAAAGAAAAGGAAATTATGCTGCCGCACCCTGCATAAAAAAAAATTAAATGAATACACACGTATTTTCAATTTAATTAAACTCGCAGAATCGTGTAGATTTCCTCTATTTTTTAGCGCATTGTCCTCAGTAGGTTTCTTTAAGCAAAACAAAAAAGAGTTGTTCGTATATTTTAAATAAGCAACGTTGCTTTCGAACCGACACCGTATCCAATTCTCATTAGCTTTGTTACGATCCTCGACCCTGAACTCATTGCACACATGTGTTTCAAAACAAGGTCACTCGAAAATAATAATTCATGCAAATTTTAAACATTTAAAATAAATAATTTTTCCGTTTTCTTTTAACAGTTTTGCAATTTATTTCCAAATGTTCGTTGTTTTATTAATTAGTATATTATCGTTATTACGAAAGTTATTATTACTGCTAATAACAGAGATACGCGTGTAATTTTAGCAGTGTTCAGTTTAATAGTTTGAAAAAGTAAATTTTTTTATGTTGAATTTTCAAAAAAAGTAAAAATGTTGACTCGCATGTGTATATGTAATTAACGTTAGTGCGTAAGTGAGATTTTACCACCATTTAAGTTATGAATGTAGACGTACTATTAGTACCATAAATACTAATAAAACATCATTGAAACACGGGCTAAATATAATACATATACTGTAAATTATAGATCACAAATTTTTGATAAATCGGGAACTACTTATATACATATGTAGAGTTTAACCCATGTAAAATAATGCATTCTGCAAATCGTGCTGCACTCACGGTCAATTTTAATTATGTATATCATATTTTGTAATTGCATTTATTTAAATATATGTTTCGATTTGATTCGATCTGATTTTTAATTAAAATACGATTTAAGTTACCGAACGTCTACGTTACTTTTCCCCTTTCGGGGAAATTTTTTTTTCTTTCATAAAAAATTTCGAGATTGACGGTGGACGTAAGAAATTAAAAATCATAATGGTATAAAGTGGTAAACGAAGTAAACAAATGATCGCGACAACGTGCACTATAACAATGCTATTGCGAATCTACGAAAAAAAAAAGAAAAAAAGAATGCTATTAAAAGTCGTTAAGTTAATAAAACATTATCTCTCTCTGGTTCTTTTTTTTCAACAGTCAAGGGGAAAAATACAGCCTTAATCTGTTGACTAAATAATTATTATTATCAGAAGTTATACTATTAATACTGTTTAGCATTAAATATAAACGGGTATGAAGTGCAATTGACTCTGATCTAATATATACATTCAGTTTTATTAGTGCCACGGTGTAATTAGACGTTAAGCCCGTTGCGGGCATATAAAATTGTCGATAAATAATAATAATAAAAAAGAAAAAAGAACGGCCATCAGATGACAAAGCGAAACATTCGAAAAAGATGTTCAGTAACTGAAAATATCTCACAGACAAACTTAATCTCGGTTTCATTAGGATTATACCGGACGTTCGATAACATGCGCAGGTTCAAAAGCTCATTAGTCTCTTTGTTCATCCATTTCTTTGTTAAGAGCTTTTTGACCAGCAACTTGCGTGGATTACATGTCGCTAAAATAGCTGCGCCGCAGGCAAAGTGATAATAGCGTCTGCGGCCATCGCAGTATGAGGACGCTGCAGATTCTTGTATTTTAATGCCGATATAGCCTCTTGATTTTAGCTATTCCGAATAGATTTTTTTGATAAAATAGCTATAATTGCAATCGACTGAGATCATTAAAACGTATCGTAGAAAAATGTAAATGCAATGTGTCTTTAGCGCTCGTAAAATTCCATCATGAAATGAACAGAAATTAACGATGACTTTAATCGGTTACTATCAGTTCGATTCATTGTTATATTTAGAATATAACAAAAGTGAACTTCAAACTTAACCGTTACAACGGCCAAGTAAATAATTTCCGTATAAGTAATTAAGTCGTTTATAATGGTAATTTCTCTTCGATACAGTTTTATTCCATGGCGGCTGCATTCTGATTTGTCTTGCCTCTTTGAAAAATCGTATAGTCCGTGTAGGCTTCACTTGCCACAACTAATAACTAACTGCAGTTCTAAGAGAAAGTGATTCTATGATTTATTAACGAGGATGAAACAAAATAATTCCCGCTCAGTTATCAGTAGAGGGTAACAAGTAAAAGCGGCCCTAGCACCTATAATGTGAGAATAAATTTAAAGCGACAATACGCTCTAATGAAATTACCTTTTTTGCGCTAAAAAAAAATAAATAAATAAAAAAGGTAACGGTAATGTTCGAAAATTTCTACTCCTCAAGCGAAAAACGCTGTATAAGTAACAGTAAGATACGTGTACTATTTCCATTAGTGATAGCTTGTGTACACTATTGCGATTTCAAATTCGTTTCCTTTATTCAAATTTCCAATCTTCCAGTCCTGACATATAGTTCGGAAACGTGGCCATTCACAAAATCTAAGGATCAGAAAAACCCAAACTGCGCATAAAAGGAAAATGCTAAATATAAAGCAGATAGATCGTATTCGTAATATAGATGGATACGCGAACAAACAGGGCTAGACGACGCGGTGAAACAGACGGCCAAAATGAAATGGAGTTGGGCTGGTCACGTAGCTAGAAGAAACGATAATAGATGGTCGAAGTGTGTCTTGCAATGATGGCCAATAGGCAAAAAAAAAAAAGACACCAAGGAAGACCAATGACGCGTTGGCAGGATGATATAGTAAAGGTAGCTGGAAAGAACCGGATGAGAAATGCACAGAACAGAAGTGGATAGAAGATGTTTTGGAGAAAGCCTTTATCCAGGAGTGGATTGACAAAGGCATATCGTGATCGTGACATTTCCGCGGGAATTAAAATTGATATTTTAATGTTTTACAAAAAAATTAGTCTTTCTCCGAATTATGTTTCCCCATGGGGTAAATTAATAATATTTTGAGTTAATCACGTTTATTATGTTGCTGAACGCTCGAGAAAGCTTTAACGCTCGAAGAAGCTTTAACGCTCGAAAATGTTCACTTCCCGTTCACATGGAAAACAACATACAATTCTAGTTTTTAAAAAGAACTAGCTCGTCTATAAAAACGCTCAAAATCTGAAAATTCGAAAAATTTTATTTTAAACATGGACACTTTGTTCTCCCCCAATGATGTTTTTAAATAAAAACAGAAAAATTAAATATTATCTTAAAATTTAAACATTCACTTCCAAAATGGTCATAAACTAATAAATGTTTAGAATGAGATAGTTAAAATGCCGCCACGATGACTTCCCTCAAAAATAGTTTATACAATAATCAAATCAGTATTGAGGGAAAATAAAAGAGATGCGGTTTTTTTGGTTTTTTGTTTGTTTTTTGTTTTTTTTTTGTAACTTCGCAAATAAATCCGTTTTTTTTTTTGTCTTTCAAAGAGCGCCGAGGAATTCATTACAGGTCTAGTATGAATGAACTTTGTAGTTTCCCCGAGACTCTGGACCAATGAAGCCCTAACGGAAGAATAGAGATGTAAACAGGAATAAAGAATGCCTCTGTACTTGACGAGAGAGTTTCACGAATTACTTCGCAATAGCAGCAGTCAGTGTAGCGGTGAAGCATAGAATATAAAATGGCTGGTTCGAGAATGGGAAGAAAAAAAGAGATTTACTTGACTGACAGTGAACTTGTAACTACATTGTCGAGAACAATGAGAACACGTTTGATGACCTCACCTGCTCCCATCCTACATCGTGCTAATCCGTCATGTCATTGTCTAACATTTTGCAGAAACCACCATATAGCGAAGACCTGCTACGTACGAATACGGTTAAATTTTATTTCTTAATATTATACTATATATTATATATTTTAATTTGTCGAATGTTGCGTAAAAATTGCGTAAGCGATCGATAGAAACAATATACACGTCGAATATTACTCAGCGTAATATATGTAGAAAAAATTCATCCAATATTGAACACTTCCCCCATGCTAATCGAAATTCTTCAATATAAACGTTGTATTTTAGAAGTTTCGTTGAAAGATATGGTGAAAAAAACAAGTTTAGTAATATAACGATTAAGTAAAAAGTAAAGTAAGTCACATAGCCCTGTGGGGGGGGGGGGCGTCGGGGATTATGAAGTTAAAGTAGTAATCGACCGACGATGTGGCGATGGTATAAAAATTTGTGGCGATATTTTTATTAAAGTCGTGCAGATGAATTTAGAAAATGAACATAAAAAATACGTCGAAATAAAAAAAACATTATAAGCTCAAAAAATAACAGCAACACCTAAAATTCTTAATATTTTCCCGAAATTTTTAATATTTTCGCAATAATGACTCTGTTATTTAATTTTTCCTATAAATACCATATATTAAAATAAAGTAAAATTACTTTTTTTTTTTTAAAAACGAAAAAAAAAAATGTTTTATTTTTAACCTCTGTAATGGTTATTTACTTACGCAGAACGAACAATTCGTAATTGTTAATAATACAGGTCAAACAAATATTTTCTATATTCCGAAAAATATAGAATAAATTTTTAAACGATAAAATTTAAAAAGAAGTTTTAAAACGTGTAAGGCATACTTTATGGGGACCGCTCTATCGGCCGCGATCTTTTGGGCGCGACTCTATCGGGCGCAGACTCTATCGGGCGCAGCCTCTTTCGGGCGCAGGCGAACTCAGACCTTTTTACAGACCACCTACGGTATTTTCAGGTATCATCCGTTAAACGTTGTCATCTGTGTTAGTGAGAAACACGAGTTACCAGATACTGCTATCAGAAATTCCGTTCAAAAAATACCGTTCTTCATTAACGATTTAGTTTTTCCGCGCGTATAGCATATTTTTATATACATACACATATATATATATATATAATCACAAAACACATATTTTACATGATTTTATTTGGTTATTCGCTTTTTTAAAATATTTTCTATTATTTTTTTTTTTTGAAATAACGACTTCAGCGTGAAATACTCATAAACACAGACTTTCGCGATGTAAATTTAAGAGTTCTGTTAGCAATGGTGACACGAAACGGACGACAATTATTAATATTAATTATCGGTCAAATGGATTGTCGGTTTTCTTCATTTTCTTTTTTTTTTGCTAACGTATAGAGTCAACCGTATATAAAAAATTACAAACTATCAACTCTAAATCATTTAAAGTGTAACATAACTGGATTGAATTTGCTTCTGATACATATTCCTTATATTATCTTTCTTTCTTATTAGTATCTAGCAAATTTATTTGAGGATACGTTCATTGAAGTTTTTTCTGTTATCTACGATTTTAATTATATATTTAATTCCTTGGCGATTCAACCCTGGTTTCAAAAAAATATCGAAAATGACAAGCAAAGGCGTAAAAATTTTTAAACATAAACACATTTATGTTAATACAGGGCGAGAAATATATACGATATTTCAAATTAAAAATTAAATATCTTTGTTTTGAATTTAATATTATGTAAATGTAAATTATGGTAATCTTTAAATTAACTCACAGAATGTTCAGTACATGAAACATCCTTCCCGGCTAACCTCTTTTTTTCTTTTAGTTCGTTTAGAAAAATTTTCAATCTTCAAAACACTGGATTAATATTATTTTTGTAAAAATTTTCTGTTTATTAACCGATGTTCTTGTTTTTTTTTTTCTGTTTAGTAACTATTGATGATCTTTAGAGCTTTCAGTACACAAAATTTTGGAAACAGTTATACTTTTTTTTTCGTATTTAAATAAAAAAGTAATACAAAATGTGAAAAAGGAAATCGCTGCAGCCAGTAAATCTGTTCTTATTGAAATGTTTTAATTTTTCTTAATAATCATCATTATTGGCTTTTTTACAGTGTACTAAATCTTAAGGTATCATTTAATTTTTGTGTTGAAAGTACATATAGAAGTATCTGTTCTTAAATATATAATGAACTAATGTATAGGAGTGGGAAAAAAATTTTGGAAATATACAAATTCATATATATTTTTCTAAAATTTTTAATGATAATTATGGTCGAATTTGGACCATTGGGGAAACGCTAGTATTTATAAACATTTGAATGAAGTGGCAAACTGTAAATATATGAGATACATCTACATTGCAAAATGATCTAATCAATCATTATGCTCAACCACTTTGCTGTATTTGCGATAAAATTATATTTTATTTTTTTTTATTCATTTATTTATTTTTTCTAAAATCTAGTTACCTGAAAAATAAATATTTTAGAGCTAGATATTTAATCATGCACGTTATGTAACATGGATTAATTACTTGGAATCTGTTTTTCTTATTACTGTCCTACATAAACCAGAATTCGTTTTTAAAACATGCAAAAACATTAGTAATAAAATTAACATAACTAAGTAACAACAATTTTCCGATTTTTAAACAACTATTTGACATTCTTAAAAGTATATATTTGTTTTATAACCGTGTTATATGTAATTATTTTAGAAAACAAATATTGATCGCTAGTGAGTATTCCTAAAAAATACAACAGCACTAAAAGCATATATGCGGAAAATAATTTTATGGATATATTGTAAACTGCTCATATTTCTCAAACAGGCGTCAATTTTTTTTGTCGGTTCGGTTCTCACCATAGGAGATTTCCTGCGAGTGACTGAAAAGAGGTAATGAATAGGACCTCGAATATTTTACATTATGCGAATCCGTACTATCCGTAGGAATAAAAGAAGAAGCAAAAGTAATAAAATCGTCATGGAAAAAATCGTATATTTTTCTTGGAATTGACTATAAGTTTATTGTAAAGCAGTTGTTATTATTTCGGCGGAAGAAGAATTACTAGAATATTTTTCGAATACACTATTCTTAATAATGACCGTAGTACGGAGAATTAACGAATGAAACTGTTTTCTGTAAATAAGTGTAGTGCTTTAGTTTGTTTATTTTACCAAATCCTGAATAGCTTCATAAGAGGTGAAATTTATTTACCTGCATTGTTCATAACCCGTACTATTGGCTATTCGGTTTTAAATTTCTAAGAAAATGGTTAATTTTCCTAACAGAGGAACATAACAAAATGTACAATGAATGCGTGTAAAACTTGCCATTATTGTTATTTTTACTTTTCTGTTCCGAAAAAAAAAGATTGCCGCAAAGGATGTTGACACATAATGGTTTTTGTCATTCGTCTATGAACGTGATATAATATCAACAAAATAAAGAAAACATAGTCTTATTGATAAAAGTAACCGAGTAAAAAAGAGAAATATGTCGATTGCGACAAACGTTTGTTGAAAGTCGAAACAAATTATAATCAGCTTCAGCTTGAAGATTATCTTCGTGGAGTACCACATAATGTAATTAGTTAACTTTAGTGTTTGCATGTATTATAGGTACTATTATTATTACTTATATGTAAGATTTCGAAATCGTTTATTTCTATATTTGTAATTAATGCTATTATTATTATATTATAATTGCAAACTCTTATTTTGTTGGGAAAACCTGAAAGAGGAAAAACATAATTTCTAATTCAACTAGCTGTATGAACACTGGTTGTACCTTGTAGGTATATATAGTTTAAGAAATTATCATTCCTGTGGAAAGGGGGGGATAATTTTTTTGCGACAGTTTTACCGCAATACATACTATAGGTTTCAAATTGTTGGTAACTTAAATATTGTTTGTGCGTGTTACAGAAAATACCTATTTATTAAATAAAACTGTATCCATTTCATATAAGAAAGATTGATTCCTTATCGAAGAATAATGAAGATATTGTTTCAATTTTTGTGGTTTTTGAAAATTTCAGTTATTACTAAACGACCAAACATTGTAATTTGTGTAGTATGCTGTAAGCTAATTTAACAGGCTCAACTTGATATCGGCACAGTTGTGTTTAAGCCGTATGTGAAAAAAAGAAACAAAAAAAACGACGGACTAGAATATTATTTTTCTTATAAATATGTTCAAAATTTACCCTCTTCTCTCTTTCATGCCTACTTCATGCGACATTTTATGTTTTCGTTTACTACAAAACATACACGCAGGAGAAAGTTCATTTTTTCATAAATATTTAACATTTTTTTCTTTCTGTGCGTTTTACTTTTAGGCCAAATGAGGTTAAATCTGAAAAAGCAACCTAAAGGAATCGAACAAAAATAAAGACAAACATTCTAAGGCTAACTGACAAATCATTCTAAATAAATTAATGAAATAACTATATAAAAACAAATAGACGATCGTGCTCATTTTAACGATTACTCATTTATTGTTTAATCACATTTTGCCTCAACGGAACTTTTCTGTTCAGCAAATACAAAAAGAAAACAAGCAAGCGTACGGATAATTTAGTGTTTGCAACAACACATTATAAGTATCAAAATGCAAACCGGGTAAAGGTCCTTGATTGACGTGCCCAAATAAATAAATAAGACTAAGGTCGAAAAAGGTAATTCTCATTTAGATTGGGCAATCATTACCAAAAAGCAGGTATAAAGAACTAAATATAGCTGTTGTCGTCATTTTTTTTTATTATTCCCATCTTGTTCCGACTTAGCTATCTCTTTCCGCTTTTCGCTTTTACTTCCTTGTAGCTGTTATTTTACTCTTTTAAATACCTTTTCTTCTTTTTTATTTTTCCCCCGTATTTTATTTTTAATTTTGCGTAACGAGGCCCGTTTATATTTAATAATTATTTCTATTTTATTTTGCCGCAATGTTTATATTCTATCTTTTTCTTTGTTAATTGCATGCTAGCGTCTAGAGTTAAAAGGTCGCCATTTTTTTAAGGATAGCGTCGGTATTTTTTTGTAAGGACCGCATGGCTGTCGCGGTCGGCCTCAGGCAGTGTCTTTAGTGTTAGAAACGTGTGTGTAGCGAAGTGGCGTGGGCCAGTGTGTGTTTTGTTTCGCGGGAAAACGTGTTTTTTTTAAGTGTACGAAACCGAAAAGCGTGTGTATCGTTTTTATATATTTTCGTCGTTCGTAAAGCCCGTGTTTGTGCAAAATTAATAAAGAGTAGAATTTAGTAGATTTGTTTGTTCTTTTTATTTTCTTCGACCATCTGTTGTGTTTTTTTTCTGTAAATAATAAATTGGTTAGTTTAAAATTTCGGCCGACAACAATAGCATCTTTCATATTATTCATTACCGTCATTAAAAAATTTTTTTTTTTCGAAATAAAACCAAAAAAACTTTAGTAAAGAAAGCCGATATGATGAGAAACAGAAGTAAAATAAGTTACTATTATAAATGTTTAATGTAAATTGATAGAACGATGATTCAAATAACGAATACCTGCAAATTATTCCTTTAAAGCTTTGTGTTACTCAAATCAAACCCAGCTGAACTGACCATATTTAGAAAGTATTGTTGCAATTTAGTGTGATAAGTTAGTAAAAAAACGAAATTCTAGAAAAAAAATTCGGTTAAAACGCGTTTTGTAACTAACAAACGTGTAAATTACAAAGTGGTTGTAGCCATTGACGGTTCTTTTCCGATTTTTATTAAACACTATTTCACAGTAGAAAATTAATTAATCGCTTCTGTTTCTCAACTTATTTCTTTAATTTTTTCTTTTCCCCTACAAAACACGCATCGAGTATTGCCGAGTCGATATTTCTAATTATTATTATTTTTTTATGAGTCGCTCGCTTTATTATTAAACAAAACAAGAAAAGCTTCTTGCTTATTGGCTTTATTAAAATTTTTACGAAAATAATATTAGTCCAGTGTTTTGAAGATTGAAAATTTTTCTAAACGAACTAAAAGAAAAAAAAAGAGGTTAGCCGGAAAGGATGTTTCATGTACTGAACATTCTGTGAGTTAATTTAAAGATTACCATAATTTACATTTACATAATATTAAATTCAAAACAAAGATATTTAATTTTTAATTTGAAATATCGTATATATTTCTCGCCCTGTATTAACATAAATGTGTTTATGTTTAAAAATTTTTACGCCTTTGCTTGTCATTTTCGATATTTTTTTGAAACCAGGGTTGGATCGCCAAGGAATTAAATATATAATTAAAATCATAGATAACAGAAAAAACTTCAATGAACGTATCCTCAAATAAATTTGCTAGATACTAATAAGAAAGAAAGATAATATAAGGAATATGTATCAGAAGCAAATTCAATCCAGTTATGTTACACTTTAAATGATTTAGAGTTGATAGTTTGTAATTTTTTATATACGGTTGACTCTATACGTTAGCAAAAAAAAAAGAAAATGAAGAAAACCGACAATCCATTTGACCGATAATTAATATTAATAATTGTCGTCCGTTTCGTGTCACCATTGCTAACAGAACTCTTAAATTTACATCGCGAAAGTTTGTTTATGAGTATTTCACGCTGAAGTCGTTATTTCAAAAAAAAAAAAATAGAAAATATTTTAAAAAAGCGAATAACCAAATAAAATCATGTAAAATATGTGTTTTGTGATTATATACATATATATTTATGCATATATAACATGCCATACGCGCGGAAAAACCAAATCGCTAACGAAGAACGGTATTTTTTGGACGGAATTTCTGATAGCAGTATTTGGTAACTCGTGTTTCTCACTAACACAGATGACAACGTTTAACGGATGATACCTGAAAATACCGTAGGTGGTCTGTAAAAAGGTCTGAGTTCGCCTGCGCCCGATAGAGTCGCGCCCGAAAGAGGGTGACCCATACTTTATATATAGCTCTATTATGTTTAGCGATTGTAGTTTAGCACAGCTTCTTTTTAATCATTCAGGAAGTGTTCCTTATTTCTTATTGCATTTGCATTTTTCTTAAGAAATATTCGTTTACTTCAGTCATTGTGTTATACTTGTTTTTTCCTGTTACATTAAATGAACAATGTGTAAGTGTAAAATAAAAGCATTTTTTTCTTAAATCTTTTATTTATTTATTTTTCGACATTTTAATATTATCATCAAAAACGTTAATCTTTCCGGCTTATACTGCTTTTTCTAAAATTATGACACCGTAGTGAGCGGATGATAGCGTAAAGTCGCCTTTACGCTGTAAAGAAATTTTCCATAACAAATGAAAAAAAACGCGCGATATTTATTTATTGAAAATTAAAAAATTAGCTGCGGGTACTTCAGTTGTATTGTGATGGCGGATGAATCGATCAAGACAAAAAAATAAAAAAATAATAGCTTTCCATCTTATCGAGAATTGGCTTAAATTTAAATTACAAAAATTCGGTTAATTTCTGATACATGTATGCGGCACAATTAAATGAAGACGTTTAAAAATTTTTAGCAGTTTGACATATCACAATTTCAGGGTGATTATATTTAATTTCTATTAAAACCGATTATTTTTGCAAGCGGTGACTTTATTATTGGCAATAAAAATAAATAAAACAATTATTTGTACACACAAATATTCTTTTTGTAAAAATTAAATAACTGCACACACTTTTTATTTCATAAAGACCTAAAGAGATGGTATTTCATAAAAATAATTTTCCTATTTTAGCTATAAAATCCGGAATATATTGGACAATATAGCCGTATAACATTTGTTTCTCGACTTTGGCAATTTTCTGTGTTGTCATCTTTTTTGTTTCTCCGTTCTCTGAGGTCATGGAGCGATTTTCCGGTGCAAATTCATCTGTTGAGATGCAGTTTAATAAGACCAACTGGAACCCACTTTTCCACAATTTTTCTACTTGTATGAAAAAGAAAAAAAAAGAAAAATTCAAAATTTGATAAAATATCGTCATTGACCACTTCTGTCATTTTGCTTTTGCCAGCTGAATATCAAGTGTATTTTGGATCAACCGCTCCTGTACACATGTTATAGAAAACCGTTATCAACACTTTATTTTTGTGCACGGATTTATTACCCTACTCTTTTTAAACTAACTGTTTAGTTACTAGTACATCGGAATAATGCCAACTGCTGAACTTTGTTTTTCAAAGGTGAAGATATTTCAGTGCTATTCTGTAGCAGTCCGCGGGAAAAATTGGCTCTTAGATCCATTGTTTGTGACTACTATTCATTTATCTGTGTGTCTCCAAATCCTTTCTTTCCAAATTGGATATTAATTTTTGTCCATGTCTTTGTTTCGATACTTCTAAATTATTTCCTGTACCAGCAATACTTGCTGAATTACGCCTCCCTCTCAGTTCAAAGATCTTATTTGGGATTATATCGTTTTATCGATAAACTTCCATCTCTCATTTCTTACCAACTTTTTTTTTTTTTTTAATTTCTGTTGCTAAAAACTAACACCTAGTAAAACTTTTCTATTTCAGCTTTTTTCTATCTCCGTCTTAGCCTGTTTTCATTCCTTACATTAACCTTTAACTATCAGTATGTAACTTATAGAGTTATCAACAGTGAAATAAGTTAGTGGTGGGTACCAATCAATTTCTTTTCATCAATCCAGTCTACTGTTTTTTAAAATTTATTATCACAGAATAGAAATATGTGTGCAAAGTGCGGATTCATGTTACATCATGATTTTTGTCTTGCCAATTCGAATATTTTTTTCATTAAAGTCTCAACTCCACATCAATGATATCAGTAAGTGTTATACTCAGTCTATCTCTCACATTAAAGAGCAGGTGGATAAGTTTGAACATGTGGAATGATCAAGATAGATGGTCAATAAATTAAATGGACTGGAACTGAAGTTAAATCATCGCGACACATATTAAGCATTGTGTTTATTTCTGTGTACCTCTTCCGTACATTACGAAGGCTCCAAAGGCTGTGTAACTAATATTCAAAATAACAACAATGAAAATTGCTTTAAATATTCCATGTTAGCAAAGTTTGTTAGTAGAAATCTGCAATAAGTATCAAATAATTGTTGTAGTCCTATAAATTAAAGCAATGGAAGATTATTACTTTTCCTTCTACAATAAGTTACATATTATAGAAATATAGCGCTCATCTCTCACACTAGCAAAGTATTTATTAAGATATTGAATAATAGATTGCAAGAATTTATAACAAACGAGATTTTCAAGGAAAAAAAGGGCTTCAAAAAGAGTGCTGGTTCGAAAGAACGATTATTTAACATAAGACAGAGAATATAATGTACCAGTTTATATCACATTTATTGATTACACCAAAGCTTGTGATTGTGTAAAATGGGTCAAATTATGGGAGTGCCTAAGCACTCTTAGAGCACATAAGCTTCTTTTGTTTTTGATTGCTAATCTTTATAACGGAAGTGGTGCATTAGTAAATATAGATAATTGTATACTATCAAGGCCATTTAATATAAAATGTGGAGTAAGGCAAGGATGTATACCTTGTCTCCCCTTCTATTTAATGCTTATGGGGCACTTATTATGCGAAAAGTTTTAAGTGGTTTTGATGAAGGATTTTCTATAGACAGAATGAAAATTCTCAATTTAAGACATGCAGATTGATAACTACCTCAAATGATAGCCTAACATCTATGATAATTAAACTACAGAATGTAAGTAGTAACTTTAGACTACAAATAAATGCTAAAAAAACATATTATGATAATTGATAGAGAAACTGAAACCTATTCACACATTAATGGATCGCGAGTAGTTAATGAATATTTGTGTTCTTTAATATTAAATGACGGTTATTGTAGAAATGAAATTAAGCGAAGGATAAATATGCACAGTTGTGTATAAACTGCATAAAATATGCGAAGACTCATACAGTCATCGAAGGATGCTAAGATTCAAATTATAAAAACGCTGATTTTTTCCATTTTTACCTATGGTTGTGAAACATGGACTAATCGAAAGGAAAAAGAAAAACAGAATACAAGCTTCTGAATTATGCTGTTGGTGAAGACTCTTAAGAATACCACGGACAGGGAAATCTGGAAGTATTGCAGATGGTAGGCGAAAAATATAGTTTAGTGTCAACAATAAGGCTACGAATTTTACGATACTTCGGACATACCATCAGACAAACTGCTCTTCAGATGGAAAAGCAAATATTAGAAGGCAGACCGCCGGATAAGAGACGCAGAGGAAGGCCACTACAAAGATGGCCAAATAAAGTTGTCGATTTGATGCATCCAAAATTAACAATATTAACAGAATGCAGCAAGTTGGCTATGGTTAGAACCAAAACCATTCATCGGATGGTAGTCTTATCATAATCACAACGTTCTATAGGATTAATAACAATGTCATCATCATCATAATAGTATAGCATGAGGCGTTTGGCGGTATATTATTACTGGTCTTAAAATGTACTCTAATTTGGAGTGGAGTGGACTTCTATTATTTAAGAGTTCATTTTGAAAAGGACATAATACAACAAAAAACGTAGATATTAAGTGAGAAAATATTCTACACTCACTGTAGAATACAACGGTTCTTTACTATAATATATTGTTTGAAAATTTATGTAAGTCAGGTATAGGTTACCAAATTTCTTCTGCTCAAAGTCTGAATTCATCATTTCATCAGAATATCTTGTAGAATGTATGTGTGCACCGCATTTGGTTACAATGGCGTGATTAAATATTATCTTTGGTTAAATCATTTTGTTTATTCATCTGAAATCCAATGATAATGAAGGACGTTCAGTGGTTGATGTGAATTTAATTGATCAGCTGTGCTCTGAAACAGTGGGCAGAAACGGTTGATGAGAAAAAGACTATGCTCTAAACTACAGGGGTCATCCGGAAAGCAGTACTCGTTTTGGAATATAAAAAAAAAAAAATTGTGTTCATTAACAAACATTAACGTTTTATTTGTAAAAAACTTTAACTACTCCTCTACATAGTCACCTCACAAATTTAAGCATTTGTCGTAACGTATGACGAGTTTTTGTATCCCAGCTTCATATTCCTCCACCGCCAGTATATTGAGATACGTAGTCACAGCTTCTTTCAGTTTTTCATCACTTTCAAATTTTTTTCCTGCTAAAGAGTTCTTGAGTTTTGTAAACAGATGATAATCTGAAGGAGCCAAGTCTGGACTATAGGGTGGATGGTTGAGTTTCCCATTTGAATTGTTGTACAAGTTGTTGTGTTATTTAAGCCGTTCGGCCGAGCATTGTCGTGAACAAGAATGCCGTCACTAGACAACAGACTTCATCGTTGATTTTGAATAGCCCGCCGTAATTTCTTCAATGTCGCACAATATGCATCGACATTGATGGTGTCTTCACGGGTCATGAAGTTAATAAGCAGTACATCTCGCCTATCCTAGAAAATGGTTGCCATGATTTTCTAGGTAGACATTACCGTTTTGAATTTTTTGGCTCTGTTTGGCAAATGATCATGATGCCACTCCATTGATTGTCTTTTACTCTCAAGTGTTGCATAAGAAATCCATGTTTCATCACCAGTGACTATGCGAGTCAAGAAAGAATCTTCTCTACGAAAATAACATTCCAAGAACGTCAGTGCTGCAGCCATACGAGCGGCTTTGTGTTCATCAGAAGCATGTGAGGGACCCACCTCTCACAAATTTTTGATTAATGCAGCTGGTCTTTAACAATTTCATGAATAACTGTTCGTGAAACCTTACGGAGAAATGTTCACAGATCTCATCCATTGTAACGCGCCGATCGTTCTTCACGAATTTGTTCATTGAACTCAGCAGTTCGTCCGTAATGAATGATATTTTCGCTTCATTGATCAATTTAACAAACGGGAGCTGCCATTTACTTTTATGAAATGATAAATTGTGTTATCGAATGTGCCAGTGAATGCATTTTTATCATTACTTGCACGTAGCAGCACTACTTCTTGCATTGCATGAACGATTATGCGTCTGTAAACCCCTGCAAAACTGAAATATGTAGTGTAAAGGAATAACAGCATGAATTTCCAACGTTTTGGATGCAATATTTGCTGCTGCTGCTGATGATGATGATGTATCTGTAATTTCTCGTGTAAGTACTTGCAATTCTTCTGTATTTCTATAGTTGTCTGATATTAAATATTTTCTGAACATAAAAGGCTGCATACAAGAATTGTAATTTCCAGTTGACGTATACATTTCACAAACCGTCATTAGTTTCATATCCGAACTCGGTGATTAAAAACGGTCTATTCACTGAAAAATCTACTGAAGGGGAAACTGTATCTTGTAGAATGAGATCACTTTCTGATGGTAAAGTAGTTATCTCTAGGATAAAATTTTGAATTTGTATACAGTTTATGCATATTCTGTACATTGCTACTGTTTTATCAACAACCACATTATCAGAATCAATCTGTAACATGTGTATATATTCTATTGTACACTGCACTGAACTTATACTATCTTAATTAATAGTTTATAACTTTAGCATACTAATACTTTTCTACTCATTACTTTTTATTTCTTTCCCTATTTATATAATTATCATAAACTGGATGCAACGTTTAAGGGTTCTTACATATAACTTTATTAATGCATACAGTTAGTATTTTAAGGCATCATTATAGGTTTACTAAGATGATGATAAACTAGTTAGATGTAAAGTTATAATTGAATCTTCACTAATCAACGATTTTCCAATGTGACCTTTATATATACATTTTCTATAATTTCTATGCTTACAGGCAAATAAATTATCATTTTCAGATGGCAATTCTACCCTCTAAATGTTCTTGTAGATATTTTTCTGTATCTTTCGCATTGTGCAACATCCATTGGGTAATATATTTTGGTGGTTCATTTCTCTTTAAGTAGAATCATAGTATTACAATGTATCATGTTCAGAGTAATATTTTTATGTATTGGAATAACATTCCAACACACCACTGACGAATGTGTTTACTAACAATAATGGAGGATATATATTACTAGTCAAGTTTATCTTTTATCGCTTAATTGAAATAGGTCACATTGATCTCAGTTTTTATACAATTCGAAATAAATAATGATAATTATGTTAACTATATTTCAAGGAACTTTTATTCGAATTAATCAAATCAAGTTTATTATTATTATTATTATTATTATACATATTCCATTTATGCAGAAATTTGTCCGAGCGATGCCTATTACAAACAATAAAAATTTCTTAAACAAAATATTTCTAGAAAACTATAAATAAAGCAAATAAACTTCTTAAATTATTCACGGATTTATCATATGTTTGCTGGCCCATTAAATAAAATAAATACATACTCACATACGCGCACGCGCACACATAGTGTAAATTAACTTTCAATTAAATATTCGGACACCTCCACATATGTAACACACATGCACAAACGTGCACTCAGAAACACGTACACACTTATACACTTATAAACTCTTAACATAAACAAATCCTTGATTACATATGCATAAATGTAGAGATGCAGAACTACACTTGCCAACATAGTCATAGTAAAAGAAAAATTAAATAAAACAAATTAAAATTTGATAAACGATTTTTTTTTCTTCTCTCTTCTCTTGTTATTTTTCTCTATATGCCCTATAGTTAAGGTAATAAGTTGAATACAAGAATTTAACGGCGCTTTTTATAAATTTTCAAATCTATTTTTAAGGAAGTAGGTAAAGAATTAAAGAGTTGAGGACCCCCATACATATAAACACTAATTTCGGATGTGGTATTTGTTAATATTTGGTAATAATGCTAATTCTTCACCTATTGATCTAGTAATACGCTGACCAACAGAGATGTTAAATTTTGTTCTATTTTTAAAAACAAACATAAGTAGCTGCAATTCATGAAGTTTTGAAAAATGTAAAATATTATAGTCTACAGTTTTGTCTAGATTTCTATCGAGTAACTTTATAACATTTTTCTACAGTTGTATTAGATGTTTTTAAATGATAGTTATTAGCTTTGCCTCAATGCATGATTCTATATAGCTTAATATTGGATGGTATAATGCAGTATATAGTTTACAGAGATGTATGACATTAACAAATTTGCTTAGATAATTAAATATATAATTTAATTTTCTAATTTTTGGTGCAAGATAAATTAGGGGTGTTTATCCCAGAACAGTTTACAGCCTAGTTCAACACCTACATATTTTATCTCATAAACTCTATCCAGTGGAGCATCATTTTCCCCAAAAAATTCGAAATTGTCCACTTAAATTGTGGTATGTGACTAGAAATAATAAATTTAGTTTTATTCAGATTAATAAACAGTTGGTTAAGGTGTAACCCGTTTTTGATTATCTTCAAGTCATCTGGTAAAAGATCCTGAAGAATAATTAAATTTTGTGTTCGACTAAAGTCAAGTTTCTAACATTAGAGCAATACTGATATTATGGATAAATAATAAACTGCCCAATAAATTTCTATTAGCCCTGAGACTGCGACAACTTCATTGTAATATACTGAAAGCGGCAAACATAATGGAGCGCTGAGAGCATAATGGTGAGAAAAAGTGAAAATAATAAGAAAGAAGAAAAAGTTAAAAAAACATGAAACCTAATGAAATATAATAATATGAAAAGAAGTGAAAAAGTTAGGTAAGGTAAAAATGAAAAAAAAAACTATAAAAAATGAAAAATGTAAAATGGGGCTAGTGGAATAGAGAGTAATTGAAAGGGTAAAGAAAGAAAAAAGACTAGAAAAAAATCGATTTCCGGGATGAAAAAGATGCAAAGGAAGCTGTAGATAAAAGAGGAAAGTTTCAAAACATTATAGGTTGAATGGTAGCTATGGAAGCTAACTGTTTGTGATATTACTTTGCATAAAACAACAAATAATAATGCAAACAAAACTCGAGTCAGAGACGGTGCAAGACATCTCAATGTGAGTGCCTTAGTAGAAAATTAGAATAAAGTAAATATACTGAAAGTAGTAATGGCCCTACTTCAGCACCGATATATTTAATTAATAAAAGGAAAAATGGAACATTAAAAGCTAAAATTATACATTCTAGCAACTAACTCAGAAGTTTTTTATAATATATACGGTAGAGAAGTAAATGAATAAATAAGCAGAAGAGAGATTATAAGAAGAAAGAGAAGAGTTAAACGAAAAAGGAGAGAGGAAGACTCAGCTCTGAATCTTTCCATGTTTCTTCAATGAATTTAAGACATCTTAACTAGAGTGAATTATTTTTTGAAAGAAAGGAGAATCGGTAAATAAAGAAGAGGAGACGATGTCATTTGAAGTAAGTAGCTCTTCATAATGGTTGTGATATTTTTAATTAGGGTAGGGGGGAGAGAAACAGAGGAAGAATAATTAGGAGTATCCGAGGAAATTATCTTAGTATTAGTTTCGGTAAAGGAGAGAAAATTTTCTTTATTAAAGTGAACTAGAAGAGAGGCAGATCTGTTAATCCATGACGGAATGCGATTAGATGGGAGAGACGATTTCCACGATTCTGAAATGTTGAATTTACAATGTTTGCTGAGACCCATGTTTTTTTCACATCTTCTTTTAGAATTGACACCATTTTCTGTCGTCTCTAAAATAGCTCTATAAAAATCAAGACATTTTTTCATAGATGAGGTTAAAAATGAATGACAAAACTGATTGTTCTATAATTTTCCGTAGACGTCCGATGTTAAATATATTCACAATATAATACATTGCAAATAGCACGTCAAATGTGTTAGTGTTTTACTAAATATTCTTTCTTTTATTCCTCAATCTTTCGATTGGTGGTCAATCATCTAGAAAGTACATTACTTAGAATGGCTTTTAAGCATCTACTTCGGGCCTTCTCTTTCATTAGTTGGTATTTGTTCATCTTTGCATCTTCCATTCCCCGTGTTCTTTTACCATTTACTAATCCTTCGATTCATGGTCGTCGCCAGGGAAGGGGGCAATGGGGGTAGGAGCCCCCTGTGGAGCCTTGAAATTTTTTAATCAACTGGCCATAATGAGTATTCATAAGCTCGTAATCATGGACAATTTGGAAGACTTTTATAATTTTATTATAAAAATTTGCTAGAAACCCACGAACATTTTTTAAAATTAAGATTTCATTCTTGTTTAATAAAATATTAAGCCTTTACAACTTATAAATTTTATTTTTCTTATAATTTATATCATCTTGCCCCCCCCCCCCGGATGACCGCGCCCTTGCTTTGATTATTGCTGTTAAATATCTGTTACCTCTTGTTACATATTGCACATCTTCTTTCACTTATGATCTTCATTAAGCAGCGTTCTTCATTAATATTCTTGAGCACTTTTGTATTTTTAATCTAATCACTTAAATTTTTGCATTTTCCTCTAACACCAAATTTCAAACGAATTTTAGAGTTTCGAATATTTTTGTTGCCCGTTTTTTGAACTGATATTTTATTTTTAACAAAGACTGTGTTAATTTTTTTAATTTTATTGTTATTTATGTGTTATGTTAGATACACTAGACGAGTCTATAACATTTTTTTTATTAATAAATCATTGCTTGTTCATTTATAAATAACAAATCATTTTTTTCAACGATTTCCGAATATTTTTGGAATTTACTGTAGATAATTTCTAAATGACAATTATTTTAAGCGATAAAAGTTTCGTTAAAAAAATATATGTACACGTTTTTATAATTCAAAATATAATAAAAAAAAAACAACTAAATTATTTTAATTATCGATTGCACAGCGCTATCTATTTACTGCAATGACAAATTTATGCCAAAAGTGTCAGTTTGAATTTACTAGATAGCGCTATTATTATGTAAATTATGCCGTTTTAAGTAATTGACGTATTGATCAGAACGAACGCGTAAAACACTTCGGAGAATTGGATGTAAATATGACAACAACGAACTTTAAAAACCATGAAGCATAAAAAAAACCCAATCATTGCGTTCAACATCGTCGATAAATAATTAACGTGATATTCTTGATAAAATACAGTGAATAAAATATGGAAACATTTAACCACTTCTGTTCAACTATTTCGAGGTTCATTTATTTATTTATTTATTGGTTTATTTAAGGTCGCTCTATAGCCACTAGGTTTTTAGCGACCACTACATATACATATACATATACATACATATATATATATATATATATAATTTTTACAAAAATCAGAATTAGTTAATTATACATTAATTAAACAAGAAAGACATTTATAGTTAAATAAAGCTAATTGCGTTTATGGATTTGATGTATTTGAAAGTCTTGAGGCAATTTTCTGTGCTTCCAAGCGTGTCGTTAATAGATTTCGGGATGTTGAACTGTTCCCTAGTTGTCCTGAGCGGATGACATTCTATTAAAATGTGACGTACTATACATCAAGATTTTGATCACAGTATGGGCATTTTTGTGGCTCCTCTTTAGTTATATGATGGATGTGCGATGCTCTGATGTGGCCAGTTCTAAGTCTAGTAATTATACATTGGTCTGATCGATTAGTTGGAATCATTGGTCTTGGTGAGTGTATATCTTGTCTTACCGAATGGAGCTTAGAGCTGATGGCTTTCCACCGTTTGTTCCAGTGGTTTTTCACAGTGCCGTGGATACTTTTTTTTGCTTCACGGAGTTTGACTGGTATTATTTCTTGCGGTTTAGGCATGGTTGTAGCCTTTTTGGCTAAGGTATCATCTAGGTTCAGTGCGCAATGAAATCGCAAATTTAAAATATTATTCATGCAATACTGGTTTTACTAAATTATCTCGATATTCGAAAAAAAAATCCGCAAATAAAAATAGGAAAGACGGTAAAATATGTTTGTAACGTCATTTAAAAAGGCGGCAATATTGTTTTTAACATTTTTTTAATAACATTTCAATATGAAATATTAAATATAATTACGGATATTAATATAACGGAAAATGTTTATAATAATTCAAAAATTCACGTTGTATATAATTGGTAAGTATTTTTTCATATCCTTATTGCTGAATCCTGTGTCCAGCAAAATGGAACTGAAAATTAAAAACGGCGGAGTAATTTTCATTGATGATAAATTTGAATAACGGGGAGATTGTTGTTTTAAAGAACGGGATGTGCTTTTTTTTTTTTACATCACCTAATAGTTTTATATAAATATATATAAAGACGGCTAAAGGTATATATTTTGTTCTAGAGGCGAGCTATATTGATTTCTTTATATCGATGCTATTTCAAGTGCAGGCACCACAGAAGATGAAGGAAAGGAGAGGATAAAGGAAAGGGAGACCTAACGCCAATAGCTGGCCCTATAAAAGGCACTTGAAGAAAATGTGATCAGCATCACATATACAAGGAGGATCACAATCGTGAAGAGAACAATATTCAGTTTTGTTTGCATCGTACATCTAATATTTTCAAGTCTATAGAGAAAAATTTCAACCATTTCTCAAAATATACGCTGTAAAATAAATTTCAACTTTAACCATAAACACTAATAAAATAGTGAAGATCATTTGTTGCTAAACAAATTTTATTTTTAAAAATTTTTTTTTTTTTTTTTGGTTTAGTGATTAACCATTTGGCCACTAAAACGTTAATATAGATCCAAATTAAAACCAGATTGGCTTTTTCTTCCTCCTTGTTGTTATTTATTTTTTCTTTCTCTCTCTCTCTTTTTTTTAAAGTAAAGCATACAGGAAAGGAAGAAAAATGGATATGCAATGGCAAGGACAATTCGCCAACCATCTATCGAAGCCATTTGAGCAAAATATTACTTTTATTAAAAAGTAAATTACCAGACAACCATGACCGTAAATGTTTTAACACTACCCACGCCTGCTCGCATAGAGTCATAGCAGGTAATGTACGGGATTCCTGTCGAGGGATATCAGTTTATTAAAAACCGTATGTCTACTATCTTTAAATTTTTCACAATTAAACAAAAGATAATGTATATTTTCTAAGAAATTAACTGACGTGTGATCATTACATTGTCCTTGGTTTAATTAACGTGTATAAAATTCAGGGATACACGGGAGTGCCCCAAACACAGTCTACAAATTATGGTAACATATCTGCGGAGAAAATAGGGGGGCATTGAAATTGACACGATGGGTGTATTGGAATACAAATACTTCAAATAATTTCGTCTAGTGGAATTAAAAAGTGAGGGAGAAGATTTTATACAATAACTTCTCGTCAACCGAAAAATATAAAAAATATGATACAAGCTCGTTAAATTTTAACTGCTTTAGATGAAAAGGATTTTTATTTTTGTGTTTTTCAAGTATTAATGATATAATTTCAGGCTTAAATACTTTTTAAAATTTTCATTTGTATTAAGAGAATTATTGACACGGCGCATTCTTTGTAGTTTTTAGTATATAAATATACAAGTATTACAAAAAGAAAATAACTGAATTTACATAAAACGATATCGAAGCACGGTAAACGGTACGTATTCTTCTGCCCGTGCAAATTATTATTCTGTTTGTCGTTTAGACAAGTCTGACATGATCTTTTGGTTGATCTTAGAGTAAAGTCCTTATCTTACATATTTCGATGTTATCGAATTCTGGTATATATGATTAAATTTAGAGATACGTCGTTTTGTGTATCGTGTACGTGGTTTGTCGTTGATATTGTTCGCACTGGTTATTTCGGATATTGGGGAAATACCTAAATTTACCTATTATTTGCTCTGAGAACGGAATTTATACATTTTGAAAGGTATTCGGTGTTTTTGATGTCTTCTATCAATGATACCAACTTAAATTAAGACTGGAAATATTGTATTTAATTTCGTTTTATCGGATGCTGTTTTTTTATTGTAGTTGTTGACAGTTCCTAGTTCGATCAGCTGATCGGATCGATTCGGAATCGAGATTCTGCAGAAGTCTCTATGTGAGGCGACTGCCGATTTCAGTGGTGAGCTTATGTACGCAGTGGAAGCGCACCACCGACTTTACTGCTACTTATATTGGGTAATGCTGAGCGGCGAGCAAACATCTGTAAAAATCGTGTAGTTGGCAATCGCTAATTAATAACGTATAGTTTTAATTTCGTCTTTAGTCATAACTTATTCGGAGTATAAATCGGTTGGTAACATTTTGTCGCTGTAGTTTCGTGATACGTCATAATTTTCATCTACTCGATCGTTATTATTGTCTTTTTTTCTCCTGCATTCTTGTTAATTAATAAGTTTTCCTTCTTTCGAGCCATTAATTTTTAATTCGTTAATTAATATCCCGACTTCAAGTCTTCCCGTTATAGTTTAAACTATTTACTGATACTAATAATCATTTTTTTGTTGGCACTTAATATGCGCTTCATCATTACGTTTTTATTAGTTGTTGAATTTCATCGGAAAGTGAATATCCATTAATTACACGAGTTGTTTTTCTTTTAATTTGGACCTCCGCCTCCTTGGTTCGATTTAGGGAGATTTGGAGAGACCCCATCCCCTCTTCCTTTCATGCGAGATTTACGCTGTAGCCGTTTAGAGGACTAAATTTATTTTCTTAAAGGAGAAAATGATTACAACGGTAAGGTAACTTCTTAGAACTGTCGTTCTCTCCTAAGCTATTTTCTCATCCCTCCAACATTAAATCTCTTCCGCTTCCTGTAATACATAACGAATTTAACCAAACTCTACAGTCACTCTTTCCAACTCACAGCACGGTTTTTACGGATGGCTCAAAATCTGCTTCAGGTGTCGGAGCTGCTTTTATTCTTCCTGATATCAACTATTCCGAGTCTTTTCAACTCCTTTTCTTTTCTTCTATCTCTTCAGCCGAATCCATGGCTATTTTACGTGCTATCCTTTCTATATGCTCAACATCCAATTTATCGAAATTCGTCATATGCTCTGACTCGAAAAGCGTTTTATTAGCCATCTCGTCTCCCTTCCCTAAGCCCTCGTCAGATCTTATTATTCTTTATATTCGTTCCCTAATTTATAATTTATTAACATTCCGTTCTATCCTAATTGACCTGCTCTGGATTCCGGGCCACTGCGGCATCGTTGATAACGATCTTGCCGATTCTTTGGCATGTCTAGCTGCCGTAAATGACCGTTTCATAGACAGATTCCCCTCCCAACGTCTTTGCTCTCGCTCTTATCGTTTTCACCGTGACTATTGATTTTTATTCGTTTGTTTTCTCAAATCCTAACTCATTTTACCTTGCTATACAACCCTCTCCACCCACTTCTTCCTGGTTTAATAATTTTCCCTGCATCAGCCGTTCTGTTATTTCTTCCGTAATTCGCCTCCGTTTTAATCACAGTCTGCTTCCTGCCTCACTCATTCGTTTTAATATTGTTCAGTCTCCCTTGTTTTCATCCTCCTATCTTAAATTTGACCTGTGATGTTAATCACCTTCTATTCTAATGCTTTTCTATCTCTTCGGAATGAGCTGTCCTTTATTTTAATTTGCTTGGCCTTGGCCTCCCGACTCCTTACTGTGCCCACTACATTATTGTTTTTCCTTCTCCTTCTGTTGTTCCTGTATTCTTCTCTTTCTAATCGCTTCCTGATATAACTTACAAATCTCTACGTTTCATCATTCTATTAGTCCTTTGTGTTGGGTAAATGTCCTGTGTTGACGCGTCCGAGGGGGAAAAACACGGTGTACACTGTAACTAATTTATTAAAGTTAAAAGTAATAAAAACAGACAACAACATCAACTTCCCTAATTTTTCGCTCACTCCATGGGCATTCATGTATTTTACCAGTTTTAAAAACTTTGAACTGTTCTTTTCCTTTTTTTTTTGTTCTCAAATTAAAAGTTTTTAATAGCCGTAAAATTTTTTCAGCGGGCAAAATGGGACACTCCGAAAAAAGTAAAAGAAAAATTGAATAATTTTTTTATTATCTGTATTGTGCTTTAAAAGTTGCCGTGAGATTTTAAATTGAAGTTTGATGAGATTTTGCTGGATCCATCCTCCCTCTTGAGCTCACATAATTAATAGATGTCCCCAAAAGTCGTGTTATAAGGCACTCTTTGAGTGAAGATAGTATTTTTTTTATAAAAATTTTATTTCGGTTAAAATTTTGTGAAGAAACAGGTGTATTTTTTATTTAAACTTATAATTTCTTGAGACGCCTGAAGTAGCAGAATAAGAAGATTCGTATCACCAACGTTCATGAATAGAAGTCAGATATAGGGTTATATTGGCGATGTAAATAGAGGCTTATAAAGGAACCGTGACAATGTATAAATATGTTCTCTATCCTACTGCTTTAATGAGGGTGCAATTAGACTGATAAACTCAAATCTAGAATAGGTTAGTGTGCGTACTTGTACACGCATTATTGTAGTTCGATATTTTTCAAGGGTTACGGTAAATAAAGAATTTTGTAACTTTAAAATAAAACTGGTTATTAGTATAATTTCAGGTAATTTGGCGCAAATATTTAATCTAGTACCGTTAAATTGTTCGTAATAAATCGCATACAACGTGTTTTTTCTTTTTTTTTAAAATGTTGAACCGGTCGAAAAAAATGAAACGAGTGTAAGAATTTCAAAGATTTTTTGAATTTCATTCCGTTTTTTATATAAATCGTCCGATTAAAAGTAATAACCGAATGTAAATTTCGAGGTCGCTGAAGGCCAAGATGTCATATAGCGACCATAAATAAAATTTAATAAAAAAAAAAAAAAAAGTAATAATTTCTTTTCGATAAATTATTACATCTGAAATATACAGAGTTGTTTACTTGGAAGGCTTGTTAATTAATTAACTTAAATGAAATTTTAAAAGCTCATATTAATCAAAGTGAAATACAATGTCACGAATTTTTTCTCTTTAGTAGCTGCATATTTAAGTCGGTGCTGTATAGAAGAATTTAGTGAGGGTGAAAAGGATAAATTCGAATATGTGTTAGTTTGTTTATTTGTAAAAGAACAAAAATAAATAATTAAAAATACTGGTTTTATTAACCTTTGAAGCACTAATATCAAAAGCAGCTTGATAAAACAAAATTGTTTTAATAAAGTATTGCCATTTCGCTCCGATCAAACATATGGCAATTCCGTTTGTGTATGCCTAGATTTTTATTCTGCAGTATTTCTTTTTGATCATAGGTTATGAACGTTTATTTGCAATATTGCAGTAGATTATAATTATGTTAAAAAAAAAAAAAAGAAATTTAAATGTATAAGTTTAACAATTTCTCTTTTATCTCTTTCATTTTCTGCGAACAAATAATTAACATCTATTTAGATTTATTCATTTTATCCATAAGTAAGATTTTCGGTAAATTTCTCTAAGGGAGTAGAGTATTAAGTCTATAATTATTCCTGCTTTGATGTTGACTGAAGTATATGATATTGCGCGATAATCAGAAATTACTATTATATGTTCCTTTGTAATTTTAGCATCTTATTCTTGCCTTTTTTCTCGCAAAACTGTGCAACTATATATTGTGGAATTCAGTTATTATAGATCTAAAAATAGTACTATTTTTATATTTGAAACCGAACATATTTGAATTTCAGACGGTTGCAACTTGACTGTTCGGTTTGGAAATAATTCACCAAAAATTATTTTATGTTTTTCAATATTATCGTGTACAATGCATCCCCATCTATATTAAAAGCAGGCATGTCTACCCTTTGCTTGGATTTTTTCATACATATTTTATACAGTTTGCCCCAGATTGTTAAGGAGAGTTAATCGGTCTTTTCCGTTTTTCATGTTTTGAGGACTGCAGTTCTTTCTTGTATTCTTTCTTCAGTTTTCTAATTTTAATTCTTAACGATTCCTCATCAACATTTGTTTTATTTTTACTTTTATGTCGTCTTCTAATCTTTCATTCCAATAAGGTTTATCACGAACTTTTGTTTTTGTAAGTGAATTGTGGATTATTAATTTTATTATGTTTGTAAATTTTTATAATCTCATTTTCCAAATCTTCTTTTTTATTTCCCCGTGGTGCTAGTAATTCAATACAGACGTTTATACAGATGGGGAGCAAAAGCAGATGCCGCCGGGACAGTGTCCACTCCCACAGCATGTGCCTACCTAATTTCAGGTGAAGTTCAAGCAGTGCGGCTACTTCATTACTGCACCGCATTAGAAGCTGAACTATATGGAATCCTTTTTCTTTTTTGGATTGGAAGTATGCGAGAGGTGCGAGTCCAATAACAAACAACATATAATTATTATAGATTCTCTGGCTTCCCTTCAAGCTATTCGGTCACTTACCATAACCGGTATACAAAATCAGAACTACGGCGCATCGCTTTACCCAAGAGGGGATGCAAGTAGGGTTTCTTTGAGTGCCGGCACATATGTTGGAATACCCGGAAACGAATGTGTAGACCGGGTCGCCAAGGCAACTTTGTTTGCCCCTATGCCATTTAATGCTCCATCTCCAGAACCTTCCTACATAGAAGTATGAAAGAACATTGGATATCATCCTGGTCCCAACAAGTAACCTTTCTAAGGAATATAAAACCAAACACTGAATCTTGGTGACCACTGATCCAAATGTCCAAATGATAATTCTCTGTTCTTACTAGGTTGAGACTGGGACACACAACATCTGTATCCCATAATCATATCCTTCAGAGAGCCCCTCCGCTAATATCTTGCCCATTTTGCAATGCAGAAGTGCTATCTTCTATCGAGCACATCCTGGAACAATGTAAACGATTAAGGAGAAATATGGACGAACCGCTACACATTCTTTTGTCCAATCACCGAGAACAGGTTCAAACGGTACTATCTTTCCTCAACATAAATAATCTTTTAGGTCCACTGTAATAACTCCTATGTTCGCCGTGCCGTAATGACCCTGGCAGTTATACACGGAAAGCGAGTAGATAGTATAATAAAACGGAAAAAAAAAAAGCTAGTTCTACAAAAAAAGACAGTTGAAAATAAATTTTAAGAAACTAGCTGACGTATTTCGAGTTTAAAAATATGTTAGCGATGAATTTCTTTATAAAACGAGGCAGTTTTTTTTTTCTTTTTTTTTTTGCTTGCGAGTAGTAAAATTTATTTAGAAATTTTCCTAAAATTATTAGGTAGGCTCCGGCATCGAATATTTAAAAATTTCCCTAACGATCTGTTGTCGGAAATTTTATTTCTCCTGTCTCGTTATCGTATAAACGCAATTTCTTTTTCCGAACAGACTCTTAGTACACTGCTACCGCCATAGGTCGCGCTGACCATTTAAGTTGGTTTTTCCTTTATGAAGTACAATAATACCAACATAATTGATTTCTATATAGATGGAGCGAAAGTGTCACAGTGAAGTCGCCTGTTCCTTGTTAACCGCTTATTTCTTTGAGGCTTGCAACGTATATCATAAGTAAGATGGGTTGTAGAGATCTGTAAAATGTTTTTCTACCTTTGATAAAATTTCTTTCGCTGTAAAAGAGCCGGTAGTGACAGACTCATCCGCTCAATGACTATAATTTTAAACCCTCTTCGGCGAGACTAGCCGGATACTATATAAGATTTCAAAGAAGCAATGCCCAATTGTGTTTTTAGGTTATTCGTTCGGAGAGAAGCGTCGGAATTTCCCGTGATTAGTTATATTATTATAATCCACTTTTACTGAGAATATTCCTTTTAATAAATGTGCTATTTGCATTCATTTGTTATAATCAAAAATGATCGGTAGGAAATCGTAGCGGATAAGGAACTGTTTATAATCGAAATTTCACAGTAAATTCTGGTATAATTCGAGCGTTTCATAAAAAATCAAAATTATCAAAAAAGAAAAAAACTTTGGTTCCCGCTGTATACGTGTGTTTAATTATCTACAAAATTAGAAACTTCCACTGCTGCGCTATCTGCAGGTTTTTATAAACAATTTTTTAAATAGTTAATCTTTCCAATGCATTATAGATAGCGCTGTAATAAATTAAACTGAAGTGTATTTTTGAAAAATTCATACGTTTATACGAGGAAAATGCTTTTAGATCATTACCGTTTTCATTTTCGTGTTTCTTAAATTTTTATTTTCTACATTATTCTTCGGATGATGTGTCAGTCGATTATAATTAAACTTACCGGCAGAAGAAACAATAAAAAGACCTGAAGTAAAACAGCATATTTGCTTGATCGGAAATTATTTGAGCTTACCAAATATTTCGTTACCAAAACAGAACAGCAGAAGGGAATTGGTCTGACAGTCCGGGAATTACGGACTGAATGTCGGTCATGAATACTTTTTGGGCGAGTCTTACAAAATACTTCGGACGATACGAAAGTGCAACGTATTGTACGTGCCGCTCACAATTCACAGAGAAATCGCTGAATTTGACGAACTGTTGGTGTTGATCGAAATTTTTCCGGTCTCATTTATTCTTTATTCGTACGTGCTTGTACAACAATGAGCATATGTGAAAATGACGACGGGGCGAAGCAGAAGACGGAAGACCGCGTGTACCCTAAACGGTGGTCGACAGTTTGCTATGATGAAATAAAATACAAGCTTTAGAAAGTACTAAAGATAACAAATAGCACCGTCATTCACATTAGATAGAAAATTGCCTGTTTTCCATTAAATATGTCGAAATTAAATAGAAAATTACGTTAAACACACGCGCTAATAGGAATAGTGATCTTTTAAGCATCGGAAAAAAAATGTAATGTTCGATTACACTTATTGGTTCACTCAAACTTATTAATTTGTTTCATCAAATGTATCTTTTAATAAGTAGATCCAATAAAAGCAGGAGTTCCGCAGGGAAGTGAGCTAGAGCCATTATCTCATTTACACATCAGATATTCCGGCACCTTCCAATGTAGAGGTTGCAACCTTTGATGACGACACCGCGATCTTATTCTCAGTCGCATGTTAAAGTGTGGAATACCGTCCAAGCAGCGGTTACTGAAATTTCGTCATGGCTCAATTTATAGAAAATCAAAATCAATGAAAGTAAATCAGTGCGAGTAATCTTCACTAACAGAAAAACTGATCGTTACGATTCCGCGAAAAACAGATGCGAAATATTTGGGTGCATACCTTGATTAACGCTTAACGTGGAAGAGAAGAAACATATAAAACGGACCGAATGAAATATAAAGTTAAGATAGTTATACTGGCTACTAAACGGGAAGTCGGAATTATCTGCTGAAAATAAACTACTGGTTTATAATCGGATTTTAAAGCCAGTTTGGCGTTATAGCTGCCCGCTATGGGACTGTTCTAAAAAGAGTAACATAGCAATCATATAACGGATGATCCGGAACAAAATGTTCCGGATGGTTGCAAACGCCCCGTGGTAGATTAACAATTTTTATCGACCTATCCAAAGCGTTTGATTTAGTTGATCATGAATTAAATTGATCAAGGACCTAGAAAATCTCGGCATTAAAAATAATTAACTTACGTGGTTTCGAAATTATATAACAAATAGAAAAAACATGGTCAAAATTGCAGGAAATAAAAGTAATGAAAAAACTATTAAACACAGCGTAGGTCAGGGTACCGTATTGGCTCCTATGCTTTTTCTCATTTATACTAACTCGTTATGCAAGCATATTAAAAATGCAAAGGTATACGCTTTTGCTGATGATATTGCTTTATTAATTGAGCACAAAATTTAAGAGATTGCGGAAAAATTATTACAAGAGGATGTAGATAATTTGAATAAATGGGCACATGATAAGAAGTTATGTATAAATATAAACAAATCAAAAGTATTACACATTCGGAATAATTCTAAATATAACACACGCGACCCGCGAATTGTCCTTCATAATAACGATTGCCTTCATGAGCTTCATAAAAATATCAATACCCGTCTATGTTTCTGTCCACCATTAGAGAACGTTCATGACATTAAATATATAGGTACATATATATATATATATATATACATATATGTATATATATATTGATAAATCGTTGACTGGAAAAAACACATTCAAAGCTTAAACTCGAAATTAAGACAGACAATTCGAGCTTTATATAAAATAAAGCAGGTACTATTACATCGAACTCCACATATACATATATACTATAATTCAATAATAATGTCTAGAATCTTATATGGAATTCAAATATATTATTTGAGGCTAAGAAAACAGAAATAAATAAAATAAGTAAAATACAGAAGAGGTGTTTGAAACTTATACTCCCCCGCTGCTAAACAAAATGACTTCGGATCAATTATGTATGGAAGGAAAACGATGAAATGTCCCTCAAGATGTGTACTATTTCTATTATAGATTACTAGAATTTAATGTGTCAATAGTATAAAATTACCATCTAAGCAGAAAATTCGGTTGACAAGAAACCTAAATAATACATATTACATCTATCCCCGGGGGATAAATCTACGTATTGACAACACTGGTGACTCAGTGCTAATTAAATTAATAAGTCCAATCCCAAATCATATACTAAAGGGAAAAAAAAATTGGTGTGTGAAAAAAGGAGGTGCAAAAATGGTTGAAGGAATGGTGCAAAGATTGAAGATCAAGTTACGTCCTTTATCACGCTACTCTTTAATGGTTCTTTTCTGTTTACGGTTTGTTGGTTTTGACTTTGTCGTGTCCTTCCTGAATTTTAGGCCCTCACTGATCATATTTTATTTCGATTATAAATATTAAGCTGTCTACATATTATATTAGTGTTCAGATGCGTTTTACACGGCATTGTTGTTTTATTAGCATACATATATATGCTATTACTCTAATATGCATAATGCTAAGTTTATTATTATTGTTAGTTACGAAATAAGTTAAGTAGTTGTAATTTGTGTACTATATATATATATCTATTATAATAAACGTTGATAAGAGTGTTGGGCACTCACACAACGGGCATATTTTCCCTGTGGGACCCACAACTTATTCTTAAAAACCAAAAAAAAAATTTAACGCTTCACAAAGACCTCGGAATAAAGTTTGTTCAAGAAGTAATATTCAACGACGCAAAGGAGTATGCCTACAGATTAGAAACGCAACCGACTAACATGGCAATTGGATTGCTGGACAATTCACTAGAAGTTCGGCGGCTTGATAGAATCAAATCGATGGATCTAGTCTGAATTAAAAGTTCTAATAAAACTTCTTTTGTAGCAAAAAAAACTTTGAATATAGAAGATAGAAATAGATTATTAATTATTGATAAGTAAAACGATAGATTAAGACTAGTAAATATTACACGATTATGTATATGTATTAGTTAATTTAAGATGATAAAGTGTTCAGTAGGATAATTCGTCGACAAGAGTTTTAGCTTGACGAAAGTTTTGTATGTAAAAAATAATAAATACATATTTTTCAAAAGAAAAAAAATCTACTATCGCTGGCTAGGCTGTTATTCAAGCTATGTGTACAAGATATTAAAAATAATTGCTAAATAGCTATCATCGGCTAGGTGCAATTTAGCTGTTAAAGAATTTAAAAAAAAAAAAAAAGTATCATACGGACCGATTTAGAATTACGTTGTAAATTTTGATCATTTTATACAAAGTATAGCAGAGTAAGAGACAGAAATGTAAGCAAGAGGTGTCAAGGGACACAGCCACTTGCGAGGCCAAAATAGCCGAGTTTTTATATATATATTTATACAGTAACATGTGTGCGTATATGTGTGTTAACTAGTACTTTATATAAATTCTTTGCGCACGCGCATGTGAGTATATATATATATATATATTCCTTTTAGTTATGTATTGTTAATTGTACGATTTCTTTTATTTTCGTTCTTATCATATTGCGGTGTGTAGTAATCGGTGTAAGCTGTTGCACTGGCAAATTGTAAAATAAATAAATAAAAGTGTTAATGGATAAAAGGCAGTCTGTCGGCTTGAGAACGATCGTGTAAGATGTATTTTTATCTTAGAGGCGTACGCTTAAAATTAACAAGTGTTCACAGAGAGTTATTTAAAGAAGTTCATATCAGTTTATTCGGTTGTATTAACCGAAAATTTTCGACGAAATTAAATCTATTCCATGCAAAGAGAAAACGGTATTTTCGAATAACGGCACGATTTGCGGTTTTTTTTATCGATTTTAATTGGAAAATGTATACAGATCTCAGCGTTCAAATATCTTTTCTCCAGATGTGCCGTATTAAATAAACTTCTTGTATTTTGAAAGAGGAAAAAATAAAAAAAAGGCTTACAATGATTTTTTTCACCGCCTACTATATATACATATATATATGAAATTAGAATACTAATTACGTGTGATTGCGCATACTGTGGAGTAAAAATTAATTAAAATTCTTATAAAAAACGAGAATATTTCTCGAAATAAATAACAAAAGAGAGGAAACGTGTAAAATCGCGGACCTTGCTCGAAAACGTTTCTATCTGTGATTTATTTTAAGCGATTTTTGTTTGTTATAAGAATTTCGGGAGTATTTTGTTATTTCAGCTCGACTGAAATAGATTTGTATGCCACATCTGACGAGAGATGTGCCTTGCTATTTTTTGAGTTCCTCTATATATGTAGTTGTGTTTATAATAATCGCTATACTATATCCTGTTTATTGGATTAGTTAATAAAAATAATAAATAATTATTAGAAATGCTAAACATTTTAAGAATAAATATTTAAATCGAATATAGGAGGATAACGTGTTTTTTGGGGAAAAATATCCCATCTTCGGCGTATTCGAAAGAGGATTTCACGCCGCTAAAGATTAACACATGGAATCTTTGCTAGCGGCGAATGCAACAGAGCTGAATTATTGTCCACTTTTAATTTAGAATTAGCGGTAAAGGATGAATGTGTTTCTCTGAATCTAAAGGGCATCTAAACCGCAATCATCCAAATAAGTGAATATGCTCTACGTTTTACTAATATTTTCTTCCTCTTTATATTCTAATTTCGGCTTACCGGCGACAGTGGATCAAATACCGTTCACTATTCTAAAGTTAAGTAAACGAAAAAACCAAAATCACTTTCGTTTGGATCCGAAGCCATCGACGGATAGACGCTACACGATGCGGCGCGAAGACCAACTCGAACTTACTTGCCGGCAATGCTAGGAGAGGAGGACTGCGCAAAGAATCATAGTCGAATGATCACGAACTCGTGAAATCAGTTTTTCCAAAGAACTATTCTCGGAATCATTAAGAAAGACCTAGCAGTTTGGTCTTTAAGTATTTCTCGGTGATGTCTGTGATAGATTTGAGAACCATAGGACTATACGTTTTTTGAATCATCGTTAGGAACATCTTTCCTCCATACACGCTGCATCATCGTTTACGTCGAGGAGAGGGGCCACTGCATTTATAGTATTCAAATTCATTGTAAAAAATAGAATCTTAGTGTAAAAATCCATCTGTGCTAGTTAGTTACAAAATCGTCGGACCAGCAAAAATCGAATGAACGAATGCAAATAAATTTTACCTATTAAGTGAAACTGAAATTTTCCAATCTATTTCAGAAACAAACGCACCTGTTTATTATAGCGTCAGCGGTTGTGGCAAAATGTGTCCGGCGAAACGTGGTTCGTGCGAATCGTTCTCGCGACGAACTACTCTGTGAGGGAGACCTTTTAAACCGTTTAGATCGTTTGCTAAATTGGAAATGTCACCTTCTTTCGGAAATTTGAACTGGAAACTAGAATAATTCAGCTTAGCGGGAAAGGTAATATTTCTCGAAAAAAAAAAAATTCAGAGAGAAAAACCGATCATTTTTTATCGCTATATTGTAAACAAATCATTTGATTCGATTTTTTATTTTACAGCTGTTCTGATTTTAGACGTTTTAGTATTGGGAAGAACACAACATGTGACCTTTTTTCCCGCGCTGTTTCCGTAACAATGTACACATTGTGATGCGGCAAGGCTATACAAGTTTATTTACTTCTCAGTCGAGGGAAGGGAAAGGTATTATTGTTTTAAGAATTTTTACGCGGTTTCTTGTATGTTATTGCGACGAATTGGAGGACGACATTTTTTCTTACAGCATATCCGTTACATTGCATAAACTTCCTTTGCTGGTTTGTTTTTGTAGTTTTTCTGTTTTTTTGTTTTTTTGTATTTCGTTTGCAGTACATGATTCTTCCATTTTTCTCTTTTTGCCGCGTTTCATACTTTTTACACTGAAACGAGACGAGCAATTGAAAATAAACCGATTTAGTTTTGCCTCTTGCTACATGCACGTTTCGTTTTGTGTCGAATAATATTGCGATTTTCACTTAATTTCTACCTGCTGCTCTGATTTGATTGTAATAAGCGGTATCTGCTGTAGAGTGAAAAAAATTTGGCGCCATTTTCTACTTCCGTTTTTTCTATTTCTCCTATTTACAACGGTATTATTTTCTGTAATTATTTTAAAATGTACGGATGGGGAAAAAAGAAAGAAGAAAAATTTTTAAAAAAAAATTCAAGTTAAAGTAAATCTAGATAATTTAAACAAATATGTATATCGCTGATGACGTCATAGTAACAAAGCGAAAACATATCGATGTTAATAAATTTCGCATATTAATTATAGTTCTCGAACCGAATAAAATAGATTCACATTTTAATTTTTACACGTGACCGCGATGCCATTTAGTTGCAGTATTCGTGGTCATACAAAAAACAAGTCTAACGTATTAGCATATTATTCAGAAATACGCTTCCTTACAGCGTGATTAACGTAATTAACGAGAATTATAATTAGACATTCGTTTAAAAACCGTTTACATTATCTCTAATAATCATGTCGCCATTACCATAAACAAGTTAAACTCCCCTTCTCCCATTGGTGCACATGTCAAATAGGAAATGATATAGGTTTTATCAGGAATAGCAGCTGTTCGCAATACGGACGAATGTACGATTGAATATAATTTTCTAAAAAGTTCCAAGTACCGTATTAACTGTCACAAGCCCGGTTTTAATAATTAAGAAATCCTTTAATATTCGCGGATCAGGCCCATCTTTCTTGCCAAAATTCGTGAAGATTTTGATATCTTTTTAAATCTTTTTTTCGATATTTCTTAACACACACACACCCACTTTTAAAGTTTATGATTTCTTATCAAGCCTATCCGTCTGCGTAAAATGATGATACTCTGAATAATTTCGCGTTGATGCTTGGTACATACATTCTTAGATCAAGCGACAGAATATTTCGGTTCTGTGTAATACACAGCGAAGCAGCTTTCTCCGAGTTACCATTAATTTTAATTAATTATCCGCGTTTGTGTTAAAAAAAAAAAGAAAAAAAAAACACTCGAATAACTCCATTACGCGCATTCCGACTCTATATCATCATTATCGAAATTAATGTCATCTATATCGGATGTTGAATTTTTAATAGAAAATAAGAAGATTTTGTTAGCTATTTATCCTGTTGCGCAGGTTTACTACTATACGTTTGTTAAATTTAAACTTACACGGCCCGTTATTACTATACTTGGAAGCATATTTAAAACACTGGAAGAAAAATAATAGTTTTATCGCGTGTCATACTTTCGAGTACCCTTTAATTACTTCACCGGTTCGTTCGCTGATAATCGTCATATTCGGCCTTCGAGAGATTAATTAATTCCGAATGAAATACAATTCGGGGTGTAATAAACTAATGAGCCCCCTCCATACATATAAACAGAATCTTATTAATTCGCATTAATAAACCAAAATTGTTCCAATATACATTGTTTCATAATCGCGTTTTAATTGAACAGTGAAAACGAAAAACAAACAAAAGACAACGCACGCATACATACCCCTATATTTTAGAGATGACAGCGAATAAATCATCGTAAAGAGGGGCGGCGACAGGTTTAGTTCTTCCATGTTTACAATTACCATATATGTATGTATACATGCGTGCGAGCTGTTGTAACGATAGCTTTCCACATTGCACACTAATGAGTACATGTTGCGTAATGATTGTCGTAAAAATTATACTGAAATTTAAGGATACACTTAATAAAGTGTATCGGTTACGTGTACTTTCGGCCGTTTCGTTTGCAACAGCTGTTGTGTTTCCGATAACAGTCATTCTCGGCGTAGCACTAAATTTAAGTGTAAAAGATGTAGAAGGTGTTTAAAAAGCGCCACAGTTTTCGATGTTTCGGTCAGACCCTTTCATTGGTCTCATTTTAACTGAAGCGATCAGCTCCAAGTTTCGTTATCTCTCGCAGGCACTCAAAATCGAATAAGTGTTTTGCGTAAACTTCGGATTTTTCCGTTGGTTAATATGTTTCGGTGTAGGAATTTAAGAGTTTATCGAACGCCAGTAGTACGACTTATAATAAGATAGCTCGCCAATACCACTGTCGGCCTAATCGAATTTTGAGTTGACGAGGTGCTGGTCACCGATGTGCAAACAAGGCTCCATTTCAATCTTGCATGGACACTTGATTGCAATTTGTCCTTTTTTGTGAAGACTGCACTTCGCTGTGAATATTGATACTATTCCGCTTATACTATTCAGAATGTGTGTGTACAAAACTGGTCTATATTTTTAACTCATGCATATCTATCTGTTAACTAAAACGTCTGCTGACATTCCGCTGCTGTCAATAATGATCCGAAAAGTTGTTATATCAGACTGAAGAGTAGTAAGGTCGCTTGTGTATTCTTGTAAGCGGAAATCTGGAGGGTGTTTACCGTTAGAAAAATATAAGTAACGTTAGTTAAGGAACACGGTAATTTAACCGGGGCAAAACAATTAAAATTTTTTTTTAAGAAAAACTGAATAAATCAATGAAACACTGTGAAAATCAAAGCGTTTATTGTTTTTCGAATATAAATATATCAAAATATGTTCAAAGCAAATATATAAATTTCAAAAAAAAAACAAAACATGTAAAACAGTGAAAAAGAAAAAAAAACTGGTAAGACTTACCCGTGCTAAAAATGAAACTCACCAGAATGAAATATTTGGGAAAAATTAAAAGAAAAAACATGAAAACAAAAAACGATTACACTTTTCTTAAATTAATGAAACGGCAAATCACGCGGACAAGTGCGCAATTGAAAATAAACGAAGATGATTTCATTTATGTGATTTTCTTCCATACTGTTGCGATATTTTATGAACTTTTGAAATAAATATACTATTATTATTTATTTTATTAAATAAATAATAATAGTAATTGAAGTGTGTTATATTTATTTCAGAAGATGATTTCATCGAAATCGCAATCCCGAAACCTAACTCTTCCTCACTTCGGCCAATCCCTTTTGCTTCCTATGTATGAAAACTTTGTGAAAGTTTAATCAACAGACGTATCTAGTTTGATGGCTGGAGCACAAGTAGCATGTTTGGTTTTTACTCTGATCGCGCTTCTTTCTATTGTATTTCTTATCGCTCCTTCGTTGATGACATCGCTACCTGTGATAATGTCCAACGCCCCACGAAAATTTGATTTTATGCTCTCTTTTAATATTCCAGCCTTCTTTTTTCTCTTGCCAACAAACCTCTTCCAATCTGGAGCTATAATTGTTTTCTCTTTCGGTACCGATTCTTTCACGCATCTCTTATCTCAGCCCAACCTTGTTCAGCATCTATCTCATTTGAAACTGCTTCTTTATCACGAAACTCCCTTTTCCGTTTTCTTCGCCAACGACAATTTACTCCACCAATCGCGACGTCTTTACGGCTAACTCTCAACTTCTTAACAACTTCAGAAAACGTTTTATCCAGGATTCTCAGCTTTCCGTTTCCGCTACGAAATCGCTCACTCGTACGCCTTTACTCTTCGCCTTTTTGGTCCTTCTTTAATTAATCTCTCCTTATAATGGTCTAATAACTCTTTTTGCTACTTAACTGTGACGAAGTACTGGCAGCTGCTAAGTACGGATTTAATTAAAACTGCGATGAAATCTACGATTATTATGATTCCCACGATAATATTGAGTCTCGAACTTGGAAAATTTCGTAGGCGATTTAAAAAACTGCACTTTTAAAAAAATAAACGTGACATAGAATAATGACATAAAATACTATAGTCTACCGATCAAAAAACTGCTCGTTGTTCCAAAGGATAGAAAAAGACAAAAACGTAAACTGATCTATATATAGAGAGAGAGATAGTACAGATAAAATATTTAGGAAATGAAATTCGTTTCGCTCAAATAAACTCTCAGAAACAATTTTGGAATTTAATTGTGATGGTTAAATTATAAAAGGGTTTTTCAAAAATTTACTAGGATTAATACTATTCTTTCTTTGGTTTTGCAGACGAACCCCTAAAAAAAAAAAAAAAAAAACTGAAAACCCTTATTACTAAGTTAAAAATCAACAATGCTGCAGGTTCTGATCCTGATACCGAATAACTTAATAAAACTAATATATACAAATATTATCTTATAATCAAAATTAATTAAGGTATCTTTCCAAGATTTGGAGTTTTACCTCTCTATTTACAAAATTATTAAAACTGAAACCTGTATCGGATACAATGATGTGTCTAACAAATTATAATGGCGTCGACCGATTAAGCTGTAATAAAATTACAGGCAGAGTACTAAGCAGTCAAAAACAAATTTAAAACAAAAAATTTCTCAACGGGAAAATAGCGTTGGTGCACCAATTTTTATTTAGCCTTCGGACGAAAAATCTGTAACGAAACAACGCTCTCACATTGCGTAAGTGTAAAAAATTTCCAGGATAATGTTAGGCGGCCGTTGTTTGAACAAATTTCTTCCTTGAACTTTGACATATTTTTAAATTTAAAAAAAATTTATTCCAAGATCACAGGTGAAATTAGACGTGCGATAAAGTTTTAGAGTTCCCAGGAAGGATTATCAGTTTTTCCTCAATTCATAAAGGTAATGTACATATATCCGATTATAACACAACTTCCTTCTACGCAATTTAATAAAATAACAATTATGCAAATCATTGATAGCAGAAAACATTGTTACGTAACCTGATGCAATTAAGCGTTAAAGATACGTATTTATATTTTTATTTGAATTTATTTACCTTGACATTTTTTTTATTCATTCACTTTTGATATGTTTTTTATTTTTCAATTTTATCTTCTAAATGCAAAAAAAAAAAAAAATATTTATTAACCGATAATGACGTTCATTGTCCAACAATTGATTTCCTTTTAAACAAAATTCACGCAGTGATTTTCGTACTCATTGACTAGTCGTTGCATAAATTATTTGTTGTTTACAGTTTTCTGTGTTTAGTCCGGGAAAAATAGACAAAAAACATACTCGTTTGGTGAAATTCTTATACTTCTTGGGCTTAAAATTAAGCTAAAAATCAGTGGAATGCAACCCTAAATTTGTATTTATATGGGAGGTGCGAAACTATTGTTTATATCGAGTTTAAAAAATAAAAAAAACTGTTTTTTTTTTTTAGTTTTTTGCGATTAGTTCGGTAAATAAGCCCCAAATCGACACGAGGTATACTTGTCGATTTTGTTCTCGAGTAAATTTTACGCAAGGATAGGCTATTGCGAAAATAATGATTTAATATTGCAAAATTAGCGATGAAAATAAAAACCGGCAAAAAGTTCAAATTGTTGCCATTCCGTCAATTTTCCTCAAAACTCAATGAAACTTTCGGAAAATATAGCTCACGGGGTGCTTAAAATAGGTACCCAAACCGAACTCTCGATAACAATATGGCGGCCTATTGCAAAATTGTAAAGTTGAAAACGCGATTGCGTATAACTTTCGGCCCAGAGATATAGCTCTAGCGACATGAGACAAAACGTAATCGGAAGGTAATTGCAATACGTACGTCCTCTTCAAGTTTCAAATTTTTAAATTAATAATTGGCTAATTTGCACGATTTTTCCATTAAGTTGAAATTTTTTGAAATTTTCGTTAACGCCATCGGAAAGAACGGAAAAAAAAGTACGCGAAATGAAACAAAAATAGTTTCCGCAGGTGCATTCTAAGCCGTACAGTCTATTTTACAACTAAGGACTTCGAAGAGCCGAGCGATGCTGCGCCGGAGCCGTGCGTGACGTCAGAGCGCTCCCTTCTTTCGGCCGTTTCTGTTAATTTAAAAATCTGAAATTTGAAGAAGACGTAGGTATTGCAATTAGCTTTCGATTACGTTTTGTCTCATGTCGCTAGAGCTATATCTCTGGGCCGAAAGTTATACGCAATCGCGTTTTCAACTTTACAATTTTGCAATAGGCCGCCATATTGTTATCGAGAGTTCGGTTTGGGTACCTATTTTAAGCACCCCGCGAGCTATATTTTCCGAAAGTTTCATTGAGTTTTGAGGAAAATTGACGGAATGGCAACAATTTGAACTTTTTGCCGGTTTTTATTTTCATCGCTAATTTTGCAATGTTAAATCATTATTTTCGCAATAGCCTATCCTTGCGTAAAATTTACTCGAGAACAAAATCGACAAGTATACCTCGTGTCGATTTGGGGCTTATTTACCGAACTAATCGCAAAAAACTAAAAAAAAAAAAACAGTTTTTTTTATTTTTTAAACTCGATATAAACAATAGTTTCGCACCTCCCATATAAATACAAATTTAGGGTTGCATTCCACTGATTTTTAGCTTAATTTTAAGCCCGAGAAGTCCAGGTTATAAGAATTTCCAAATTCAAATGCTATTTTACCCGGCCTAGTATATATGTATACATATTACCGTTTGCAATTATTTGCCCATCAACGTTTTTCTTTGTTTGTCGCAGACGTAAATTTGTAATACATTTAGATAAAAAATAAATAAGAGATTTAATAATGGAAATTAACCTCTTTAAGTTTATATTGAAGTCGAAGTTTATTTAACAAAAGGGAATCCTTATTCGAATTTATTGCGAAAACAAACAAACTACCACTTCCAAATATTAATGCGTGATAGAATAAATGCGGGGATTCTGAAACAACTGCGTTACCTAAGAACGTCCTTTCGATATTTTTTTCACATTTCAAACAATTACTCGGCAATTTCTTTTTGTTTTAATTTCATTCTTCCTGCTCAACAATTCTCGTATTTTTAATTAAATTTTGTTACTAGTTTATGGGGTTACGAGCTAAATATTATAACTAAAAAAAAGGAAAAAAAATAGCGAACTCTCACGTTAGGTTTTTTTTTTTTTAATTGTCTTGCTTACCGTAAAATTAACCGTCAAACTGAACCAACAATATCAAGTCGAACTGTAGATTATAACGTTAAAAATTTTCAAACTTTCGGGTGTCTGCGTGTAATAGAATTGGAAGACAGTAACGAAACGATTAGTACAGTCACCGGTATCTCGCTGCTCAAAAATATAGTATGCGTTATGAATGTAGGTAGGGAGATGAGTAATGTAAAACGCAGACACTATGGGGAAACCGGTCTTTATGGACCTGTCGCTGGAAAAACCATTTTTAAGACTAGTAAGTAGGCTAAAATCTTTGGTATAGGCTAGAAAGTATGTAAACTAGTCCGTTGAAGATCAGAAAAAATATCGTTTGTAGCGATGAGTCACGTTTTCAGATAGATATATGTATATATTTCGAACAAAAAGGCACAATTTGTTTGCAGATATATATATATATATATATTCAAGTGAGGACGGAACTCAGAATGATATTTACATTTCATTAAACACGGTGAAGGTAACGTTTTGGGGTTGTTTTAACACCGTTGGCAAGATAGTTAAAATTGAAAGTCTGAGTAAAACGAAACTCAACATCTCCGAAAATAAAATGTTTGATCGGAAATTCGTATTTCATCTAAATGGTGTAAGGATTGTTCTAGGAGTGCGCTGACTAAGGAGAAGTTTTAAAGAAGTAATGTTTTGGCCATCGTAACCTCCAGATCACAACTCCATTTCGAACTACTACGGGAGCGAGCTTGATGAGAACATTTGAAAAGTATGCCCAAAATCTTCAATAGAGTTTGAAATAGAATGTGAAAAAAGTGCCGGCCGAAATGTCGACAAAATTGTTAAGGCAGATTGCGAAAATTACGCATAGAATCAAAGAAGAACAAAGGTAATCGTATAGTTGAATCAAAAATTTAATGATATATTGTTACTTTACGCTGCGCTACTTTTCAATTACACTATATTTAATTGGTTTTTTATTAGATGCATTTTATTTAAAATTCTTCATGATTTACGTATTTCGGAATAATTTGATTTTGTAAGGGTGAAGTAATTATGAACGCTAATGTCTATCATTATGGATAATATGTATCGTTAGGGAATAGTGTTTAATTTTAATAGGCAAATAAAATTCTCGAGATTAAACATTGATCACTAAAGCAATTAAGTGTATAAATATATCATCATCTAGTTTACACTTGGGGGGCTGGGGTGGGGGGCGATTGCAGTAAGTCGGCGCTTATGGGTGTATAAATCTAACGTGGAAAACCGAATGCGTACAACAACAGGATAAAAAGAAAATACAACTGTCCTTAATGTTTCGACCTTTATAGACCGAACTCTAGACTGATTGATTTGTTTTAAAAGGCTCTTTTTTTAAATAGGAGAATTTTCCAGTCGGCCGTCAGTACGTGGCGGAAACGCAGAAACCATTATTAAACGAAATCACTTCAGCGGAACACCGAAACTCCACAATTGCGCCTATATGAAGAAGTCAGAATCTGTGTTTCGATTCAGTCAGAATTAACACTATCAGCGTACAGATAAACGTCATTTAATCTCATGGAAACGCGCGCGATTCTATTTTATCTAGAAAAGTCCACACGTTTTTCAAGTGAAATATTTTAACAAATTACACAGCAGATAGTCCCTTTTTAAACAACAAAGTTCACTCGACTCCTCTTCATATAGGGATTATTACTAAGAGCAATTTCGTAGTAGCAGATAAAGTCAACTGTAGAATTCTGCTGTTCTGAGTTAGTCCGCGATGTCAAATTTAGAATTCTCTATCGTATTAGGCCCGGTTCATGACAAAATACTCTTTTCTGCTCGATACCATTCAACACATAACAGAATGACGAGCATTGCTCTAAATTGCTATCAAATAACCACCGGAGTAAAGCCAAAAGTTTTTTTCTGTTAAGGGGGAATAATCTACTATACCAATAACCAATTCGGCTTTAGAGAAGGGAAATTAACAGTCTCCTTGTTAAGAGCATTAAGAGGTAGAATCAATAAAGGACTGATAATTAGGAAACACAGTTTCTCGTAATTTTTACAGACATTAGTAAAGCATTTGATGCGGTGAATCGTCAAATACTGTTGCGGAATATGAATTATAGGGAAAACGAAATAAATGCTACAAATTCCAAAAGATTTAATGAACACAGAGATAGGCAGAGATAGAACTTTAAAAATTCAATAATCAAGCAGTGGCTGGTTGCGAACATAAATGAGTGACAGTAAGTTAGTTTTTAGTTGTGTATAAGGGTGTAGAATCGATCATATGTATATAATTAAGACGGATGTTCGTCAAGTGTAAAAATATAATATATGTACTGTATATCATATAATGTTAAGTAGGTATTAAGAAGTTTTGTAATTATATATTTACGAATAAACGACGATAGTGTTGGGCACCCATAAATGGGCATTTTGGGACCCGCAACTTATTAAAAAAAAGGAAACAAAAAAAAGAAGAAAGAAATATACTCCATCTGTAGTAATATTTAGCAGTTGTTGCGAATCTTTAAGCTAGCTAACGTAGCGTGGTCGGCTGGGCAGTGGAGGGAGGACTCGGTTTGAATATCACTATCGTACACTAAAAATGTACAAAAAATTTCACTTGCGCTGGCTTAGTGCCTATAATTAACGAGCTCCGTCAAAAAAAAAAAAAAAAAAAAACAATACCAAAAAAGAAAAAGAATGTTTAAATACAAAAAAAAATAATCGATGATGATTTAAAGAATTATTAAACCAGCTGATCGATAGATCGTCGAGCGTTATCATTCGGTTGGCACTGCGAGTTGAATTATCTTCGGTTTTCAAGTTAGTTTAGTTATTACGTCAACTGCAACGATAGCCGTGCTTTTAATTATAAGTACGCGCGCGGATTATTTTTAATTTTATTTTCCGGGTTAAGTCTGAACGAACGAAATATGAGTAATGACGAATTATTCTCTTATTGTTATTGTATAATTTAAATTTCGCGATATCTGCGCATTTACACACGCCTATTGGCTTGGAATTTTAACGAGCAACGAGTAAATATTCAGTCTCGTCTTCGTTTAAATAACAAAATTACACAAAATTCTAATTGTCGGCTGTGGTTCATTAATGAAGAAATTTCAATAACAACAAACATCGCGCCACCATCATCGCATTCAGTGTATGAATTTTTTTTCTTTTTTTTTTTCCATTAACGGTGCACCTAATCAGCTACTCTTATCATGATCGTTCGAAAACCGTCGATATTACGCAAATTCGCCATCATCGACTGCCTATTAACGAAATGTATAAATAAAAAATCTGAAAAAAACGTTATATTCGTGATACTAGTTGCGGTGTGATGCGTGGGACCCTTTCATTCTAGTAACGTCTAACTGAACTCTGGGAATCCGAAAATCTCTGGTCTGAAATATGGGTAGTGCTGGAAGGTAATTTGGAAATTTTAGAACAACTGAAAACCGGTTTAATGCGGCATTTCACATAAGACATTTGAAAAGGGAAAAAAAATTAAAAAGGGAATTAACTTTAACAGCATATTATATAAACACGACGCGTAAAGTTATTTTCATCATTGTAATGTCGTTATCGAATTACTTTCATTTATCGATAAAAAATAAAATATTTTCGTTGAAAAATTCACCGTTTAGTCGCTATTTCAAATAGCTATTTACTGTGGAGGAAGTGTGAACTTCTTAATGCTTTTACATATTAATTTTTTTCGAATTTTTCGGAAAAGATCTAGAGCATTTTTGCAAATTAGAAAGGTATAGAGTTATATTTCCAACTTGAGCTTAATTCTATCCTTATTGACTTTTCCTGGTCACTCTGATATTGAGGGCAACGAAGCAGCTGACTTCCTAGCTCGCTCGGCGTCTCTCAATAGTCCACTCCTCCTCCATATTCCTGGCTCAGACATTTTTTTTCTCTCCTAAAGTCTCCATGCCAGACTACGGGTTGACATCTACCCTTCTTTTAATCGTTCCTCCTTCTACCTTCTCCTACAGCCTATTCCCAACTCACAGCCCTGGTTTCGATTTTTTCCCTTTTCTCGGCGCTCGTCTATTGTTTCCTTAATCAGACTAAGACTGGGTCATTCTCTCTTTCCCTCTTCTCGTTTATCTTTTTCTCTTTCACCTTCTCCCTTTTTCCCTCTCCACTCTACTGATCCTCCCTTTATATGCGACCCGAACCATATTCTTTTTGAATGTCCTGCTCTTTTTCCCGAGTGCTCTCATCTATACGCCGAACTCTTGGCGTTGGATCTTCCTAAGCGATGTTTGCCTTATCACTGATGGAAATATTACCTGTCTCTTAATTAATCATCTGGATTCCAATGATATTTTTATTAAAAAAATTGTACCGGTCAGTCGTGGTTTCATGTGAGTGCTACGTTCAGTAGGTCGCCAAATAACTTCACAAATAATGAGAGCTTCCCTAGAGCTTTTGCTGCATATAATCAGACAAAAATAAGCCGAAAAATTTTCATTAGAGCAGGGGGAAAATATGAACACGTGAAATTTTTTAAGATTATTAAAATGGCGATGAACGGGGAGTAAGCCCCTTAGTTTTCCACTGAAATGTAAATTCGAGTAAAAATAACGGGAAAAAAAAGCTTATCACTGACGCAGTATTACCATTATATTCTTAAAGAAATGTCTAGATTTATGCGGTACAGAAGGTAATTCTCTATCCATATTATTACACGAAAAAATGAAGAATTGTGAAATAAAAATGTTTCGAATAAAAAAAAAAAACCACTTCAGTCAAACATGATGTTTTATGAGCTCATTCCGTATGTTAACTTAAAGATAACCATAATATTTATATTCACTTAATAATAAATTCAAAACAACGAAATCCGATTTTTCACACCGCAAGAAGGGAGAAACACGTCATGTTTCGCGGTTTTTTAAACTTTTCGCCAACTTTAAATAAGGAAACAAAAATACGGTTTCGTTCCCGACAAACAATGTGACCTTTCTAACAATATATATATATATATATCATGTGCGCGGAAAGAAGGAATATTTTTTTCAAAAATTTCGAGCTTTCGGTGCCCCGAGGCCTATAATTTTAAAGTTGTTATAAGCTCGGCCATAGTTTTCCTATAAAGCGGTCCTTTATGCATAACGTTTTGCTTTCCTCAACTTTTTTACTCGGGGTATCTTACATAAACATCCCTTCTTTTTTTTTTTTTTCTGTTTTTGGCCTAAAACGGGGGGCTGTTTAAATCATTTCTCAACCGTAAAATTTTCAACTTTTATGAAAGAGCTTCTGCGTTTCGTTTTATATTTTGAATTTCACATTTAAAGGGTTAGCTGGCGATGAATTATGAATTTTTGTAATTGGAATTTTCGAGACCGTTTCAATATTACATATTCTTGACGGTTATTTTTTGCCGTTCAGGGGATAGTCGACTATCGTACAAGTTTTAAATATGGATTTAAAGAGAATTTTAAGTGTTAAATGGTTTCTATTTTGAAATTTATAAGTGTCGTCAAGCCGTTCTCCGAGCTATTGCATACTTTAATTTGATATTTTCGTCGTTTCTGAACCACCTTATTAGGATTCCGTAGATTATATATGTACACGGAATCCTAAATACGTTTCAAGATTTATTTTAAAAATTTACTTAAAAAAGTAATTGCTCGATGAGGAGTACCGTAAAATATACCTTAAGTCTAATATAATGATTATTCTCAAACGTTAGTTAAAGTTTCGGCGGTACACCGAATTCATATTTCACCTAATAATTAAAAACCACATTTCGTGTTTTTCTTTTTTTAAATACTTCACATTTTTAAAAAGCATAGTTTAGGTTCAACAAAAAAGTTTCAAAAACATGCTGCTTATGAATTACGAGTCGTGGTCAGTTGAAAATTTATTCTTTTTACAACAGTCTAGTTGTGGCCCGTGATTTTTCCTGTCGGTAGCGGTATTTTAGTATTGTTAAAACATTATTTTATGTTTATCCTTGAAATACGGTTCTGTCCCTTACAGGTAATTTAAACGCCGTTTACGTTATTCTTACACTTGAAGGCGTTGACAATGGTTAACCCTTGACAGTGATGAAACCATAGAGCTTAGTTCACTTATTCTCAATTTTCCCTTTTGCCATTTAAAATAACGCTTTAAAAATATAATTTTGGACTGATGGAAAAGTTTGCTGGAAAATTGAAGATGAATTTACACGATTAAAAGTGTCACGCAATATGTTGAGAAATTTAAAAACAAGTTTTCTTCGTTCAAAGATTTCTGTTTTTTTTTGAGTTCGGCCAACCAAGGGCAGCTACCCGGGACAATTAAGATTAGAGATTAAATTTTAATCCGGTCAGAGATCGATGAAAGAAAAGAAGCAAGAATAGGAACCACCTTTGAAGGCAGGAAAAGTCAAGATATAGGAAGCATTATAGGGAGTAGGAAAATTCTGCTTTAATAGCTGTACAGGATATTACGTTTGGAGGAAAGATTGGAACATTCAAACAGCACGTGGTCAAGATCACAAACGAAAGTACAGTCGCCAGAGTGCAAAGGACAATAAGGGGCCGGGGAAAAGCAAAATGATACCGTGAGGATGGGAGCAAAGTATGATTGAACCGCAAACGGTAGATAGCAATAATGAAAAAAAACGTTTAAGAGTGGGAAAATAATAGAACCAAGAACAGGAAAGGGGTCTAGGCTGAATATGAGGGTAAAATGAGTTAGGATTAGAAAAGGAGCGAGGATATACGAGGGGCGGAAGTTACACTTCACGATTAAAAAAAAAAAAAAATCATAAAAAATATGTAAATACATTTTTGAAATCTACAAAGTCCTTTCTCTATTTTACGACACGTATTCACCTAAAACATTCAAGCACTTGTCGTAACGTGGTACCAGTTTTCCGATGCCTGAAAAACGTCCATCTAACTTCGGCTAACCAATTCATGACGAAATTCTTTACTTTTTCGTCGTTCCCAAAACGCTCTCCTCCCGAGGCTGTTTCAACGGACCGAACACATTGAAGTCACAAGGTGATAAATCAGAGTTGTAAGCTGGATGTGGCCGTAATTTCCATTTAAATTTTATTATCAGCTCCTGTGTTATCCGGGCAGTATGCGGTGTGGCGCTATCGTGGATGAGAATGATTCTTTTGCTCAATTTTCTCGGTCTGCGAGTTTTTATCGCCTTTCGAAGATTCGTCAATGCTTTACAATATGCCTCGACATTGATTGTGATTCCTTTCGGTGTAAATTCCGTGTAAACGATGCCTTGAGAATCGAAAAAACCCGTCAACATGACTTTACGCGCGCTAATTGTGGTTGTTCCCTTTTTCGTGCGTGGAGATCCTTTATGTTTCCATTCATTTGAACTTCTTTTCGTTTCCAGGGTATAATGATGAACCCGTGTCTCATCTGCCTGATTATTTGGTCCGAAAATTGCGAATCTTCTTGTGCATATCGTTCAAGAAACACCAGGGCGGTTTGGAAACGTTGAGTTCTGTGTTCGTCAGACAGTAAACGAGGGACCCAACGTGATGCGAAAAAGTAATTCTTCATGAATAATTTTACTCACTGTACTACTACCGTAAGAAATGTTCAGTTCTGTTGCAATGTCTAGGAATTTTAACCCGGCGATCATCCGAAAGAATAAAAGTTTTGACGCGCTTAACATTTGCAGCTGTATGCGAAATTGACGGGCGACCGCTGCGCTCTTCATCCTCCACATAATCTCGTCCTTCCTCGAACATACGGCACACCCTATACGGACACCATGTGGATCTGGAAATTTTTTAATCACCGTACACTTCACCTATCTGTCGATGAATTTCAACTGGATTATGATTTTTCTCTCACAAAAACCGCACTACACTTTGCCTCTCAATGTTTTGGATGACTTATTCACACGAGACGCTCCATTTCAAACAGACACTGTAAACGAACCAGACAAGATACCGGTTTCATTCTTTCACGAGTGGATAGAGAATAAAAACTGGTTTCGTCTAAGCTGGAGTGGGGGGTTGTACGTTAATTTAGGTAGAAACTGCGCGCTAGTGTAGGTTACTTATTATTAATCGTCCCTCGTACATCTAACCTAGGTCTTACATGCATTCTTTTCAAAAGGGGAAGTATGTTGCGACCAGGAATATTTTTAATAAAACGTCGGGAGTGAACGCAGAGCGTGCTAAGGAATCCACCTTGGAACCCAAAAAAGGTCGATGGAAATGAAATGGGAACGGGGAAGACTACAGATGAGAGAACGTATACGGAAAACAATAAAGTCACGGGAATATGAGGGAAAAGGAGAATAGCTTGAAGGACACTTTTAGAGTCCGAAATCATTAGGTATCTATCAGAGTATCGAGTTGAGAAAATAAATATAACGGCTCGAAAAATGGCATAAAGTTCCGCGGAGAAGATAGAAGAAAAAACCGGTTGAGCGGAATTACTGGCTGGGGAGAAAAAGGCCAAGAGTTCAGGGAGAGTAGCTGCTATGGTGCCATCAGTAAATATTAAGGAATGAAGAGGAAATGAGGAGCTAATAAGAAAATTAAATTCTTGATTGGCAGCTGCGGAGCCATAAGTTTTAGATGATGAAGGGAGATAAGAGAGTTTTGCAGGATGAAGAAAAAGTTAAACATAAAATAAGAAAGTTTACTATATGGGAAATGGTATAGGAGGAGAATTTGTCTAAACGATGAGAAACAAGGGCTAAGATGAGAGATTTATTAGGAGAGAAATATGGAATTCTGTCACATTCATTATAGTCGCGCAAAGGGAGTCTTTGATTTCTTAAAGGACAAAGGGCTCCCCTTTTCTAGTAATAAAGCAATAATTAAGTTTTCATTTTTATTTAGTATTATCGATTTTCATTACGACTGCGAATATTAATCCCGTGCCAAGAAACAAAGGTCAACAATTCGTTGGTTTTGGAACGTAGTTTATGGGATATCGAAGAAAACATATTGAAGATGGCAAATTCTGTTCAGCGGTATTCCCGGATGTAGAAAAGACATTCGATAAAGTACGGTGTATAAGGGCTTAATTGACAAATTCCGCTCACGGAATATTACGGAATTGTTGAAATCATATCTGGCAAGAACCGAACTTCTCAAATGCGACGAAGCTTTTTTTGGAAATAAACGCTGAAGAAGAGATATTCTAGCAAATTTATACAGCAGATATAAAGCAAAATATGTTGCAAAAAAAAAAAAAAAAAAAAAAAAATGGACCAAAATTCGGAAAATATCAGTTGATTAGTAAAAATTTAAAAATAATAAATAAAAAATTAGATTCCTCTATATATGCTATTAAAGTCGGTGTGTACGGAGGATATGTCTTTTAATTACTGGGATGGGCAAAAAGGGAATGGTCCCGGAATTAATCCAAAAAATAAAACTCTACGCGTAACTGGCCATTTTTGCACTTCAAACGTTGCAATATATATATATATAGTGCTCTTAATATAGAAATTATAAATGATAAAAGAAGGAACTATAAATACGCGAATATATTTCAAAATCGTGGCAACAACTTTTTTGATCCAATTATAAGAGGCAAATATTTAAAAATACTAAAACAAATCACATCAACACTTATTATAAAAAATAGGAAAACAATTCTTCTATTCATTTTATTCGCGTGTAAACTTAAATAATATAAAGAAAATTTTGGTTCTGTGTGTGTGTGTGTGTTTCGTGTGGCTGTTAGGTGTTTGCGTGCTCGCAATTTTATATCGCGATAAAACGTTTATATTACACGGTTTCCGCGGAGTAATTTGCGTAATTATTGTTTTGACGAATGCTCGATTGTGACCGATAATTCGTATCTGTTTGATTTTACTTTTTCAGTTTAAAATAATGAGAGAAAAATTTGACGGGCCGAAATCAGTTGGCATAAAAAAATAAAAACATTAAAAAGAAGACTGAAATAGTGTACTATAATGCAATTTACAGTGACGAATTACCTATTGCGCCGAGTAAGCAGAAACGTTTTTTTCTTTTTTCATTTGGCAATGATTTTGTTTAATTATCGCGCGCCTACTTTATTAGCTTTGATAGCGTATTACCTTTATACATTAACAATTTTAACAAAAAAAAAAAAAAATCTTAATCGAGAGCGCGATCAATTTAATTAAACTGCAACTGCAATTTTATTTTCGTGTACAATTCTCTAGGCTAAAATTATCTAAATCCTGTTGATTCGAATTTTATCGCAAAAACAATTGAACGAATGTTTGTACACACTGATAAAGACCGAGATATGTTCTTGAAGCAGTTGTGTCTTCTAGCGAATAATTAGTCGTATAACGAGTCCTTTATTATGTAAATTTTGTTTACATTTCTATTGATTTCACGCTAAATCGTACCTTTTTAAGAAAAAAAAAAAAAAAAGATCCCTTATTATTCGAAATGATGTATGGCGCAATTCACACGCCAAGTCTTTCAAAACTTGTTATATCGAGCAGAAATAGTTTAATCAGAAAAGACAAATTCGCATATCACGTCGTAAACTAAATTTGAAGTTTAAAAACGCAATAGATAAAATAATACGACCGCCTGGAAATTCGGCCGTGTTTTAAATGCGCAGAAATTATGTTTTGCGATGATACAGGTAATTCGCTCTCGCCATTGGTAAATTTCGTAAGAAAAATGATTTTCCGGTTTTTTTTTTTTTTTTTTTTTTTTTTGATATTTATGAACGTGTAATTAATATATTTAAAATATTAATTAAATTTAATAACTGGAGGGCTTTTCTCCGCCAACCGCCGGTTTGAAAGGAGAAATTTTGGATATAAAAGTGTTTATTGTAAAACCAAAATGAAAACGCAATCGTTGTTTTCTTTCTTCTTCTAAAAGTTGCAATTTCGGTCTTCCTATTGCGCTTAAAAATTAAATTACACTAACATAAAACAAAAAACAAAAACCAATTAAAACATTAAAATGAAAACAAAATGGCAGTGCAAATATATTAGAGCCAGATAGTTAAAAAAAAGTATATCATCTGGGTAAAATTATATACAATTACGAAAGAATGTATTTTATTGTAAATTTTATATAATAGGGAGATTTTAGTTGTTTGTAGGTTAAAGTAAAACTTACTCGTGAAAAGTGGTAAATGATTTTCCTTTTTCTCTTTTTCTTTCAAAATTCATAGATGTGTTAATGATTTCTTTTGTATTTAAAATATTAATTACTTTTAATAATTTTAAAATAATTATCGTTGTTCATACCTTGAGATATCCCACTTATAGGCTAATGACTTCCGCCGTTTGGCAGTGCAGAGTAATCTTGCAACTATGTATACCGCGAAAGCGAAATTACAGACAGAGCTCTTAAAATCTAATCGTAAAAAAATTGAACGTTATTTAAGCAATAGTAAAAGTACTGTAAGTTCCATACCCCTAGCAGGGATTCAGGAATTGTGTAATTAAGCTTTTCATAATGTACTAAGCCTAATGGATCCGATGAGAATACTGCGGTCAGTTCCTTTTTACTTTTGGATCCGCCTTTACTTTCCCCCAGATAATTTTCTTGTATAACCAATATTCAATTTCAGATTAGGTATATACCAGGGAGCGGTTCGGATCCGGAATGAGACAAGTCTCGAGCTCATGTTCTCTCTGATTTAGTAGCCAAGCACCTTAAACTATATGCCGAATGCCCCTCTGATGAGTGTTGCAAGGCATCGGGCACCACGGAATAATTATATTCATGATACGCTACTAGACTGGTAATGATCGATTCTATTCGTCTGGCTGTCTTAATTTTTTTCAGATTACGATGGTACCCCGGGTTGAGTTTTCGGGAAGGAAGGATTGTATGCTGAGTTATTGCGTTTAATTTTCACATTGAATTTAGACAATCTTTGTCGTAACTAGTGTGTGTGTGCGTTTCTTTTTATTTTTCTAATATAAGCACACTTTAATCGGCAAATCGATTTGAAAGTAAAGACAAAATCGAAAAAGTACGACATACATTTCCAGGGATGTTTTCTTGCTGTTTTTTTGTTGTTTTTTTTTTTTTATTTACCGCACCATGTACATCTCATCTTTGGATAGAAGTGCGGAAAGTTGGGCATTATATTTTTTAAATTAGTTCAGACTCTTTACGAAAGGATAGAAGGGATATGGTAGTTATAGGATCGTATTGTAGTTTTGATTTAAGGTCAGGAGGATGTACCTGCAGATTTTGAAGTAATGGACATAGAGGACGAGAGAATGAGTAACCGAGATAAGGGCGTTGTACGATGAGTATAGCGTAGCGGAGAGTTCAGACAAATAATGTGGACATGTGAATATCTTGTGTGCCGATGCGAAGCCGACACAGAGCGGTCTAGTCCTTACGATGCGAGGGAAAATGATTCCACGGACACAGACGTTGTCTTTAATGAAGCGAAGGTGTGATGGTCTAGAGTTGTTAGTCCACTTGTCTCTTGCCACAGGATCCAGAAAAGTTTTTTGATTAGATATTTAACGTCTGATAGTGGGGTCCTTATATTAGGTCGCATCGGTGCTGCTTTGTTTGCTGCTTGGTCAGCAAAATTGTGTTTCCCAAAATGCCCGAATCCATAGAAGTAACGGAATGAGAGATCGGTTTTTGCAAGGACCTCATCATAGATGGACGCTATTATGCGGTTGCGTTTTTTATCTTATATATTTTTCATAGCGAGCATGGTGTCAGTTACAATAGTTACGTTTGGTGCATATCTGACGCATACGCTAAAGCTAAGTATTTTTTAATTCTGAAGACAATGTCGAAAAAGAGGATAGTAAAGGAAACCTAGATGTGATTTGTATTTTTGCTCATCGTTTACCGTGTTTCAGCGAGAAATTGTATGAAAGCTCTCCATCAGAAATTATTTTTTTTTTAGTTATCTTAACCGAAAAATTTATTTTTTTACGAGTTGTATTCTCACTTTGACCGACTTCAAAAAAGAAGGAGGTTATGCGTTCGACGCTTATATGTTTTTTTTTTTTTCTTTTTCATTACATAACATCCATACGAACCGATTTTAATGATTCTTTCTTCTTCCGAAAGTGCCTCAGTTAGCGGTGATACAGAATAAGTACACTGTCGAGTGTAAACAAAGATACTCAGTAGCCATCGAAAAACTGGAAAAAATGTGTTTGCTTTAGATGTTTTTTTTTTATTTACTAATTCGGCCAAAGCTATTATTAAAACATTGAGGAAAACATGTATGAATTAGCATCTTTCCAAAAATTTTTTTCTACTCTTATACATTCGTTCATTATGTATCTGAGAACATACACTTTTATTCGTACTTACAATAAAAAAAACAGTTCAGTACCCATTATAATTGAAAATTACAATTTAAAAAATCTCATTTATTGATATTAAATGACACCTTAAGACTTCGTACACTGTAAAAAAGCCAATAATGATGATTATTAAGAAAAATTGAAACATTTTAATAAGTACGGATTTACTGGCTATAATAATTTCTTTTTTCATTTTTTTTTTTTTTTTTTATTTTTTTAATTTTTGGCCTGGTTTTAAATACCATTTGGCTACTAACTAATGATTCAATTATCTTGAACCCCCTGGTACACTGATCAAAGTTGTGTGGAAAAAAATTAAATCCATCGAAGAGTCAACGCCATACTTTACACCAACATATATAAAAATCGATAGTAACATATGTGGTAATATTGAAAAAATTAACGCCGCGTTTGCAGAATTTTTTATGACGTCAACTAAAGATGGAAACTAATTCATAAGCAATACAGAATTATCCAATACTACTAAAAATGCTACTTTTGGTCTTCATTTTACCAGCAACAACCGAGATATAACCAATCTATCACAATGGAAAAACTGTGTACTGCCATTAAACGTACTAAACCGAAAGCAGTCGGTTCGGATAATTTTCAAATTTATCTTTTAAAATACGCATCCGACTTTATATTAAAAACTCTGCTCGTAATTTACAATCGAATATGGTTTTCAGGTAATCTCCCATTGCAATGGAAAAATGCCATTATAATCCCATTACTCAAGACAAATAAGATTCCAACACTCCTCGATAGTTACAGGCCAATATCTCTTACATCAGTTCTAAAGTGTTAGAAAAAATTATCAATGGCAGACTACTATGGAAAATCGAAACACGTAATTTATTTACAAATATTCAATATGGGTTTCGGTCAGGACGATCTACCATTGATCCGATCCTTGCGTTACAGCGCTCCATAAGTAAAGCTTTCTCAAACAAGCACCACTTATTAGCCGTCTTTTTCGATTTCAAGAAAGCATTTGACAACATCTGGAGATACAAAATTCTTTTAACCTTACACTCCTGGAATTTCAAAGGTCGCCTTTGTATGTTTATTGCGAACTTCCTCTCTGATCATCGCTTTCAAGTGAGATTGGGATCCGTTCTGTCTGATCCGCATACGGTACGGGCAGGAGTTCTTCAGGGATCCGTCTTCAGCCCAACACTGTTTAATATCGCGATAAATGACATTGTAAATCAAGTGCAAAAACCTGTAAAATCACTCCTTTTTGCAGGCGATTTATGCGTATTTCTTCCATGCACCGATATCAACTTAGGAGAAAGCGTTCTGCAGAGCACAATTGATGGACTGCAACAATGGTCGGAAGATAATTGTTTTTCAACAACAAAAACCATAGCAACCCATTTCTGTAGGCGAAAAAAGTGCGATCGCATAGTAAGCCTAACTGTTAATAACGACCGTATAGCACCCATAAATAAAGTTAAAATATTTAGGAATGACTTTTGACAACAAACTCACTTGGAAAGAACGCATTGAAAACTAGCTGCGGTAAAAGACTAAACCTATTGCGGGAGCTATCGCATACAATCTACGGCGCAAGCAGACATAATCTATTAATGCTGTATCGTACGCTTGTAGGGTCCAAAATCGATTATGGTGCGCACCAGCCTATACTTCCGCTAACATATTGACCTTAAAATGTTTGAATACTATCCATCATACCGCTTTGAGGTTGGCAACTGGAGTTTTCCGAACCTCCCTGATACCGAGTCTACTATGTGATTCAGCGGAGTGGCCATTAAATTTGCGACGAACTTATCTAACTGTGCTGGCTTTCAGCATCATAAGGAGCATAAAGCCAAACTCTTCGGATGATACCACTTAGAACCAGGATGGAACAACAATCGATCACGTTATGTTCATTCTACATCAGTTAAACATCCAAATTCCAGTATATGTCCTATACCACCATGGTGCAACCGAGCCCGGTGCGGCATACAGAGCTTTGAAAATGCGGAAAACTCCGTTAAAACGATTAGTGAATGTGCGTCAATTTCAAACGTAACAGTACCGTTTACCGGACTTTAAGCATTAGCTTATACGCCATTTTAATAACACCTGGAACAACGATTGGCAAAATTTACCTACAGACAATAAATTACGCTTCATAAAATCGTCCACGAAACCATGGCTTTCCTCAAGCCGAGAAAGCAGAAAACAGGAGGTAACCTTATTCTGACTTGGGTACACTCGCCTTACACACTGATATCTATTAAATAAAGAACCTGCGCCCCGGTGCCAGACATGTGATTATCAGTTAACCGTCGAATACCTACTGATTAAATGTCCAATAAACGACCAGTGTCGGAAACAATGTGGAATACCATCCGATTTAAAGGATTTGTTATGCGACGAAGAAACCGTGCTTAACCGATTACTTAAATTTCTAAAATCTTCTAATTTGTTAAATCTGTTATAATTTTGTTAATCTTTGTTAATTTATTTTTCCTTGTTTTCAATTTCCGTAATTTTGTAATTCCTTGCCGTGTTTCTAGCCTAGTTGCTGTATACGGCACGTAAAATAAATAAATAAATGATTAAATTAATCTTTCAGTAAATATCAGTCTATACTTTTTTTTTGACAGTTGCTGAGAATCGAACTCATGACTACTTACCTTGATAATCAAGAGTTCACGCTTTTCATTTAAATAAGAAAACAAAAACTGTTTCCAAATTTTTTTTCGTATGATAACACTAAAGATCGTCAATAACTACTAAACAAAAGAAAAAAAGAAGAAGAGAGCCGGTTAATAAACAGAGGAGAAAAAGGCATTGAACCGTTTTGTCTTTGCCTACTTGTATTATACATACGTGTATATAGTAGATAAAAGGCGGATTCACTTAAAATACTATAGAAATTAAGCATGGAAACGTTATCAATGTTAATTAACGCGGATAAATATAAATTCAAATAAGAAAAATGAATTTTATATTGCCACAGCGCAAATTAGAAAACTTGCAGTTTTTTAAAAAAAATTTAAATATTATGCTAAAAATTTTGTAAAACAAAATGTTTTAAAAAAAATACTGACCTTAAAAATTGACTATAGAAATTTAATAAAAATGCAATATATCTTGTATAATGAAACATACTTTAAACGGTGATTCTATGATAATTCTTATATAACATTCACACCTTAATTAAATTGGCATGGAAACATTGCAATAACAATCAAAAACCGTATTAAATATTCATTACGTTTCCAATACTAGGATTATTTGAAAACGAACAACTCGTTATTATACTCGTTTAATATGATTTCTAGGCATTGCAAATTTTCATGCCGATTCTAATTAAGGTATGAATGTTGTATACGAATTATTGTAATACTTTCTCCGTTTTTTTATTTTGTAGTGCGTTTTTATCAAGTTTTTTTTTTTTTTACAAATTTTGAAGCCGCCTTTTTATGAAAAAAAAGAACATTTATATTTTTCTATAGGGGATTACACTCGGACTCGAAGTTAATTAAACTGGACTCTAGAACTTGACAAATTGAATGGATAGCAGAAGTCTAGTCAGAGCGAAAGAAGTACTCTATTGAAGTGATATGCAATCAGTCGAAGTGTGGTATTTCAAAAGGACGCGGATATTTTTTCACGTCGAAGCAAAACCGGCAAGTATTTGAACGGGCATCCTGCTTGAAGTCGTTGGGAAACAAAGGTATGTCCTACTTGAAGATAGCTGGCTTCCGAGGAATTCCTGCTTCGTTTTGTCTCGGAGTCGTTGCTTTTCAAAGGAATATGATCTCAGAAGGCTGGTTATGAAGTTATGTCCTGTAGGATTTTTGTTTCGGACGATAGATGGTACAGCAAGGCTTATGAATACTAAGTTTGCACGTTCATTACCTGGGACATTCTGGCCCGGGCCCTATACAAGTTTCACTTGTTCGCGGATTCGAAATAAAGCGAATAATATTTCGACCGTAATTGGCTTTGAACGGCAAATGGTTTTCATCGTACTACAGTGACAAGATGTAAGGAATTCGTTGTACAGTGATTGAAATTTATAAAGTCCGAGATAAAGCGTTACCATCGCCGGCTTTAAATTCATTGCACGGCGTTTCATTAAATTCCCTGATATTGTGAGCTCTGACGGAGCTTCCTTTTTTGTATCCTACTTACGACTATTTTAAGATCTTTAAGCCCTTTACCTTCATGTTCCATTTTCTTTGTCGAGTCTCGCTATGCGGCATTCTTTTTGTAAATTCCCGCTAATAGCGGATCCCTCGACTTTGATGTTAAGTAAATTTTTCATTTTCAATTCCTCATTTTCATTTTCCATCACACTTTACATTCGTTTTGCTATTTCTAACCATTTTATTTCGTCGTTCTGTTGTCTCCATTATATTCGTCTGTGCTTCCGCTTTTCATTTCCTTTCTTTTTCATTTGTCGTCTCGGTTCAGATGATGCAACTCCATGTAATGCCGTTAGCATTTATTATTTTCCATCGTTATCCGTTAGTTTACCTTTTAAAATTTTGAATTAAACGATTCGCCGCTACAACTTTTTTCGCTGATTTCCCTTTTTGGTGGATTTAAATGGAGAAAAAATATCGAAAAAAAAAGGAAAAGAAGACATTAAAGTTGATAGTGAATTTTTATACAATTACAAGGTTAAAATCAATATTATTAGTGTTTACATAATAAACCAAACACCGTGGTTAGTTTAGATTTTTTTTAAATTTTCCATATGGAGACAAATTTCGAAATTTTCTATAACGCAGTAGCTGCGTGGAGCGGCAAAAAAAGTTTGTTATTATTTTTGTTGTTTTTGGACTCATTAATAGTTTTTCTCCGAAACAGTACGGCGGGGAGTCAGCAATTCGATCAGAGATTGATACAATGAAGAAACTAAGAGGAACAATACAAAGAAAGAAACGACAAGATAAAAGATGCACACAATAGGGAGTAGGAAGCTTAAATATTATCATCGTCATCGTTGTCGTGTGATTGTCGTAGCCAATAATATGCCGTAACCAGAGTTAGTTGTCGATTTCCAAGCGCACAGCGCTTACAGCAGACATTCCCAGTTGTCGACAGATCGATTCTTCGATTATTTTCTTTGTCGTTGTATTATTAGGGACTCTTTACCGTATAAAATGTGCAAAAAATTTGAAATTTTTTCTCTCGTTTCTTCGTGAGTTGCCTGGCTACGTTTACACTTGCCTAATAATCGACTGTTTGGTTCGTCTTTATTTTCCAGAAGCATTATTTGAGTTTGACAGCACTGGAAAGTTGTTAATCTGTAGAGTTTATTAGCTGTGCCTTGGAGCGCCATAGTTATAAATCGACTAAGCAACAGACAGGCTATACCTTTGTATGTGATATTCGTATTAGGTCAAATTCACTGAACCTTCTTCGTAGCATTTAAAGCCGTCGCTATTCTTTTATCGATCGATTGCCAGTACTAGAATCCAGCTGGTCAAGTTTTACGACTATTTCGTGTACATCCAGATTTTGAGAAGCGCTATAGTAGGTTTTTTTGCGTGCTTTCTCTTATTGGGATTTTCGTTTTATTTACGTTTATGTCGAGTCCAAAGTTTTTACTTTCTATTGTTAGTTTTTACAAAAGTTCTTTCCGTTGTTTTCGAGTTTAGGCAGAAAAAAATATCGTTGCGTTAATTAACCTTTCAGTAACTATAATCTTTTTTATTTTTTATTTTATTTTATTTAAATTGCGATCTGGCTAATGGGCAGCCAATAAGAAATTGGAATGTAGGTTACGACATGATGGGAGATGCCATTCAACGATAACATTCCGCGTTGCTTTACCAGTCAATTAAACCGGTGGAGAAGATCTAGGGGCGCATAACGATTTAGCCTATGATTGTCGTTGCCTGAGTCTAATAAATCAACATCATTACTGGCTATTTTACAGTGTGCTAAATCTTAAGATGTTATTTAATATCACAATAAATGAGGGTTTTTAAATTGTGATTTACTGTTATTTTATTGAATTTATTTTTTTCTCAATTGAACTGTTTTGTATTGTAAGTACACATAAAAGTGTATGTTCTCAGGTATACAATGAACGTTTGTATAAGAGTAGAAAAAAAAAAAGAGATTTTGGAAATATGCAAATTCCATATATGTTTTCCTCAACATTTTAATAATAATTGTGGTCTAATTCTGACCAATAGGCGAACACTAGTTATATAAAATTGGCGAGAAAATCATGTCGAATATCTTTCGATGCCCTGAATGATGCTGCATCGTACTATCCAATTTGTATTTTATTATAACTGTTTTTCTTAAAGCGTCTTCGTCAGAGTAGAGTAAGTTGTGCTGAAACATGTCTCATAAAAGGTTTACCACCCGCAGTTTACGCTCCGTTTAACACCGCGAAACAGGCCTCCTTGGAATCTATCTATGTAGGCACCTTTTATTCCTTAGCTTTTTCTTTAATTTGCCTGACCTATCGGGTTTCGTGTTTCTTTTTCTGGAACGAATCCAGCTTGTTCTTTATTTGAAAGTGGTTTTAAGGTTTCATTCAGAACACGCAATAAGTTCTTAGATGCGTGCGGGATTAACTAGCTGATCGGAGTTTTCGCAGAGTTAGGTAGACCACTTTTTGCGTAAGGGTTTTAGCTGCGTTTCGCCAGCCCCGCCCATTTTGAGTTGGGAAACAAAAATAGGCTTATTTGTTTGTGTTTCGTTTGTGCTTCTTTATGCCACTAAGTTTTTTGTTTGTGCTCTCCCCCTTCATAGTTTAATTAGAAAAGTCTTTGGGCGGGGCTGGCGAAACGCAGCCCCGCCCATGTAAAATTAAGGGATGAAAATTATGTCATTCGTTTGTGCTTCGTTTGTGCTTCTTTGTGCACGACTTTTTTTTGTTTGTGCTCACCCCCTCCCTGATTTGGTAAGGGTGAGATCAGCCGCGCCCATGTAAAATTAAGGGATGAAAATTATGTCATTCGTTTGTGCTTCGTTTGTGCTTCTTTGTGCACAACTTTTTTTTGTTTGTGCTCACCCCCTTCCTGATTTGGTAAGGCTGGGATCAGCCGCGCCCATGTAAAATTAAGGGATGAAAATTATGCCATTCGTTTGTGCTTCGTTTGTGCTTCTTTGTGCACGACTTTTTTTTGTTTGTGCTCACCCCCTTCCTGATTTGGTAAGGCTGGGATCAGCCGCGCCCATGTAAAATTAAGGGATGAAAATTATGCCATTCGTTTGTGCTTCTTTGTGCACGACATTTTTTTGTTTGTGCTCACCCCCTTCCTGATTTGGTAAGGCTGGGATCAGCCGCGCCCATGTAAAATTAAGGGATGAAAATTATGCCATTCGTTTGTGCTTCTTTGTGCACGACTTTTTTTTGTTTGTGCTCACCCCCTTCCTGATTTGGTAAGGCTGGGATCAGCCGCGCCCATGTAAAATTAAGGGATGAAAATTATGCCATTCGTTTGTGCTTCGTTTGTGCTTCTTTGTGCACGACTTTTTTTTGTTTGTGCTCACCCCCTTCCTGATTTGGTAAGGCTGGGATCAGCCGCGCCCATGTAAAATTAAGGGATGAAAATTATGCCATTCGTTTGTGCTTCTTTGTGCACGACTTTTTTTTGTTTGTGCTCACCCCCTTCCTGATTTGGTAAGGCTGGGGTCAGCCGCGCCCATGTAAAATTAAGGGATGAAAATTATGCTATTCGTTTGTGCTTCGTTTGTGCTTCTTTGTGCATGACTTTTTTTTGTTTGTGCTCACTCCCTTCCTGATTTGGTAAGGGTGGGACTAGCCCTTCCCATGTTGAGATGTGTTACTCATTTGTGCTTTGTTTTGTGCTTCATTAGGCACGGATTGTTTTTATTTGTAGTGAATTTGAATGGGCGAGGCTGGAGAAACAGTACCTTAAGGGTATGAAATGGGATGTTGTAAATACAAATATATACGCTTTTGACAGTATGGTGCGTGCTCTAATGAAATTTAACCATAAATCTTCTGTGTAATAGACAATTCGAAATTAGCTCGGATTTTACAAAAAATTGGCTGTATACTGAAAAAATTGTTAAAATATTTATGTATATATTATTTCGCTACCGTGTGGATTTTACATTTATAAAAGTTTAAGTTAGGTAGGTTAGTGTTATGCAGAATATGTTCCAAAATGTAATGGTGGCCGACAAATTATTAACTACTAAATATAAATTAACTGACCTCTAAATTTCTCAATTTATTTCAATCACGCAAGCACTGGTGACCAATTTAAAGTGTAACCTTAATGGTGTTCGATATTGCATGCTGTTTGATGAAATCAAACGGATGTCTATTTGATGTGATTTCATTAAATGTTATTCAAAATTCAAATTTATTTTATTAGTTAATCGAAGTGTAAAATTATGCAGGAGAATTATGAAGAATCATCTATTTACAAATACACAACCGAACTAACATTACATGTCCTATATTGATCAAAATTAAATAATGCAAGGACGACAGAGGTTTTTTAAGTGACGAAATGCTATTTTTTAACTATACGATGACGCGTAAAAATGTTTAAAGCCATCGAATACTCAAATGTTATAAAGCGGCAGTCAGTTTTCGAACCACCAAGTCCAACAAATATCATGGTCTCGGTGCCGTTTTCGTTTGTTTTTTTATATTTCAGAGCGGCAAAGGTGCGGTGCGCAATTCGAGTGTTTAGATTACTAGACCTTTTTTAAACGTCGTCGGCCAGGTAAACGACGATGCGCAATTCGAGTCTGGCCATAATTACATATTTATAATTTTCATCCACTGAGCATATTGGTTTGCTGATTTTTGAGGAATTCACACGTATTACTATAACTGACCATCTTGTCAACAATTGATCATAACAGTAAATGTACACCGCGTCGATTTACACTAATGTAAATGCACCAAAATATTAAATTCTTTTTTGTTTGTAATCCTTTTCTTCTGTTATTGTTTTCTCTCTCTAATAATAGTAACACAGTCTTTTCCAGATAACTAGTTCTGTTTTGGCTTTATTTCTGTCAGTTTATGTGTTTCTTCTGTGAGTAAATTTTTATGATCATTTATTAAACTGAGTGCTTACAAATTTTAGATTTTTGTTCTCTTAATACACATACGAATTCAAATCTTCTATTTTTGGTATGTTTTTTTTTCTTTTTTACATATTCTTAACAGTCGATAATTAAATACCGTGTTTGGTAACTCGCTTTTTTTTTTATATCTGAAATTGATTTTAGTAAATAAGTAATATGTTTATTTTATTTTTTATATTCACTTACAGTATTTACTTTTAGTTATAAAAATATGTTGGTTAATATCATATAATTTATTTCTGTAATAACATTATTTATCCAGACGGTCTACTTTTAAAAGACAGCTAGTTTTTGATAACCGACCAAGCGACACTATTCGGAGACAACTAAAATAAAATGTTCACATCCGCAACCGAGCAGGATGCGTTTTACGAACACAACGATTGGCATTTCGTTTTAACAATGATTTTCACACTTTAAAATTCGGTCTCATTTATAAAGACTATGTATGTATAAGATTTTTATCAGTTGTTATATTACTGCTAATGTTTTTGCAAGCATTTCGGCCGCAACATTTGAAGGCATAAATAATTATTCCCAAAAAACTTTCCATCCCTATGTTTCCATCTTCCTTGAAAACAATTTAACCCGCGAGAGGTCGCAAAGAATAAATGACGCGAGAGGACGCACACGGAGGATTTCTCTGGGTCACTAAATTCTATATTTTAACATACGCTACTAACGTTTTAAAAGTTATAGAAATATACATACATACATTATGTAGTTATCCTTCTACATGAAAAACTAAAAATGTTAGCGTATATGTGTATGATAGTATTAGTTTTAAGCATTTCGAAAAATATTGTACACTTTTTAATGCATCATCTTATGTTTCTCTAAAAATACCATGTAAAAACATACAAAATGTCTTCAACGATTATAAAAAAAATTAATTTTAATTTCTATACAAATAAATCAAAACACACCAGTTCATCGACCGCAAAAAGGTGCAGCATTTCATCATTCGTTGCATGTTCCCTAAGATTGAAATTGCTTTTACAGTTCCCCTAACAAATGGTTCAAAAAGGTCTCTTATTGGTGCTAGTTTATCCACTCCTTTTCTTTCTTCCTGAGAATTTAAATTGCCAAATCGTATCGCTCGCAGTAAAAATTTAAACAGGTTTTGTGCCATGCAAATTCTAAAGAACTGTATTCCGGTTCCATCTGTTGTCCATAAGTCTTTTAAATTAATGTGCGAAGATTTATGAACTCCTAAATATAGTAGTCCACAAAGAGCTTTAAACTTTACTGACGGTATTTCAGCTGCAATCACTTTCTCTACTGAATTTATCCTTATTTTTCTGAATCCATATATTCGTGTTTTTTGTGATATTTTCAACAATTTCATTGGTAAAAAATAACTTCCAGATATCTGTGGGTGTGTTAATATCTTGAGCGCTATCAATTACTCGGGGTATACGAATTCGTAAAATATTTTTCTTCGGAATTTTAATATTTTTCGGAGGTGAGTGTATATTCCACAAAGTGTGGCCAACTTTTCCAGTATACATCAATTGCGATGCATCATTTGGACTCAAATCATTTCCTTCATTATTTTCACATATTTCATCGTTAGAAATTTCCGAATTCGAATCATGATCACTGCATTCCGATACATCAATATTAGATTCATCGGAACAATTACTGCAATACATTCCGGTTCCTCGTCAATATTGGCTAACAATCTTAAAATTATTTCTTCCTCCCGTTCCATTTTAGAAAGATTAGAATAGACGAAACAGTTAATACATATGGAAACGAACTGGCTAAATTGTTTACTATTTACTAAATACTATATGTTTATTCAACGTAGAAGAAACAAAATATAAGTACGCTAGTAATTTCGATTAGAAGAAAACTTTGGCATGGCTCCAGACTAGAATAAATAAAATACAATTTCAATAGATCGTCAGCTGCGACGGATTAGCATAGAAAAATAACATGAATCAGATGGACTGCGATGGCTAGAAATTAAATACTGAATTGAACGACTTTTACCAAAAAGAATATTAATAATAACTAACAAAAAAACATTTCCGAAACACGACTCGTCACAGTCAAAACTGTTGGGACTGCAAAGTTGCTCATTTTTTAGGACAGTTGAAACCTACAGTTATTACGTACATGCGATGTTTAAAAATAAATCAAATTACTTTTTGTGATAATATTTTAATTGAAATTTCAAATTTTAATCTTGAAATATAAAATGTTATATTAAAATATTATTATTTTATCTAAATTATAATTTTCATTGGTATATTTCATCATTATTATTTAGCACTAATTTTATTGTTGTTGAAGAAGAATTTTATACTTTACTTTCTAATATTTTTACATAAAGTTTTTAGCGCCCGTTTTTTCCTTTTTTTATTTTATATAACGGCAATTAAATACTTTCATATATGCAAAAAATTCATTCAATGATAAATACTATTAGAACACTAGACTCGAAAATAAAAAGAAAATAAAAGTGAAATATTCATATTAATGAAGATATGTGTAGTAATCTTTAAGCAACTATATTAATTTTTCTGAATATTATAAAACAGTGGCTTTCAAATTAAAAGTGAGACTAAATCTGAATTTTATGTTAGATAAAATCGAATTAAAATCAAAAAAATGTGTTTATAAATGTAAGATTATTAAAAATTTTAATTAAGTTTAAACCAATTTTAATTAAATTAATTGAGTTGAATTCCAAAACTATGGCAATCGCATTATATTAAAACACATTAAATTGAGTAAAATAAATTTTCTTTTTTGTTAATTTAAAATTTAAATAGAGGTACATTTTTTATGGTTTCTAAAAAGTTTTATATTTTCTAAAAATTTTAAAATGATGAAATAATAAAAAAATTTACAAAATATAACATTTATCTTAAAATAGACAAAAAAAAATTTTTTACAGTTTAAAACAAGATATATGAAAAATTGAGAAAACAACATAAAATATAGGAAGTCTGAAAAACTGAAGTTGAAAATTAGAATCAAAATGACTCGTTGTTATACTCTTGTATATTAATGCTTTACCTAGTATGCGTGTAGCATTATTTTCTTAATGTATTGTCCCTGAAAGAAATGAATTTAAAAACGCTAGGCGGAAGAAACAAATAATTGAGCTAATTTCGAATTGTCTATTACACAGAAGATTGATGGTTAAATTTCATTAGAGCACGCACCATACTGTTGTATTTACAACATCCAATTTCATACCCTTAAGGTACTGTTTCTCCAGCCTCGCCCATTCAAATTCACTACAAATAAAAACAATCCGTGCCTAATGAAGCACAAAACAAAGCACAAATGAGTAACACATCTCAACATGGGAAGGGCTAGTCCCACCCTTACCAAATCAGGAAGGGGATGAGCACAAACAAAAAAAAGTCGTGCACAAAGAAGCACAAACGAATGACATAATTTTCATCCCTTAATTTTACATGGGCGCGGCTGATCCCACCCTTACCAAATCAGGAAGGGGGTGAACACAAACAAAAAAAAGTCGTGCACAAAGAAGCACAAACGAATGGCATAATTTTCGTCCCTTAAGTTTACATGGGCGGGGCTGATCCCACCCTTACCAAATCAGGAAGGGGGTGAGCACAAACAAAAAAAAAGTCGTGCACAAAGAAGCACAAACGAATGGCATAATTTTCGTCCCTTAAGTTTACATGGGCGGGGCTGATCCCACCCTTACCAAATCAGGAAGGGGGTGAGCACAAACAAAAAAAAGTCGTGCACAAAGAAGCACAAACGAAGCACAAACGAATGACATAATTTTCATCCCTTAATTTTACATGGGCGGGGCTGATCCCACCCTTACCAAATCAGGAAGGGGGTGAGCACAAACAAAAAAAAGTCGTGCACAAAGAAGCACAAACGAAGCACAAACGAATGACATAATTTTCATCCCTTAATTTTACATGGGCGGGGCTGCGTTTCGCCAGCCCCGCCCAAAGACTTTTCTAATTAAACTATGAAGGGGGAGAGCACAAACAAAAAACTTAGTGGCACAAAGAAGCACAAACGAATAAGCCTATTTTGGTTTCCCAACTCAAAATGGGCGGGGCTGGCGAAACGCAGCCAAGGGTTTCCACTGTTGAACCATTCGCAATTTTCCCATATTTCGTAATATGATTCGTAAAGACGTAGTTTTTCCAGATAGTATTTGTGAATGTGTCGTCATTTATGGCCTTTCCATTTTTTTTCACACATTAGGTTCATTTTCGTGTCGTCTATTTGTGACGTATTCGCATTGCCGCAGTCAAATAGCATTTAACAATAGTCACTCAATTTCTCAATTCCTTCACGTCTGTCTATTATCATGGTACCGGGATGTGGTTTTCTGATTCTTTGACGCTTGACTTTAAACTCTTTTGTTATTATACGTATTTTTTTTTTTTTTTTAAATGTACTCGTATTTTCGATTACTTCTGTATGGGCTTGTTCTGCGTAATATTTAAGGGAATACAGTTGAACCTCGGAGTAGGATGAAAGAGTTTAGAGAAGGACATATTTTAATTCGCCAATATTGAAACTAGATTCTAGGAGATAAAGGGAACAATTCCGGACAAAAGGTAGAGTCAATATAACGTTCATTAAACCTACGAGTGTAAGCGGAGATTCGACGAAGAATAAAAAGATTGTCGCGAAAGAATGTTTAAGTTGAAGTTCAGAAGATGGTAATTTGAAAGCTGTAGCCAACAAGTGGTTCCGGGGAAGAGGAATCGCATGTTCTTTCAAGAGGCTTTTTTTGTATAGTTCAATCGTTATTAGTGATTTTTACCTTCCAAATCAAAAGAATCTGCATTTTTCATCGCTAACTGTTCACTATTAAATGACCGTCGCTTCCGGAATAATCGATTGCTCGAAAATTAATTAATCATGCGCCATCGCTGAAAATGCCGGACACATTTTTCGACACACAAAGCTTTCTTCGATTTTAAATGTAAAAATAAATTGTCATCACTCGCTGAATGCTATCGGTAAAAGATAGCGAGTTGACAGTAAACTCCTTTGCATTCTCTATGTTCTGGCCTTGTTTTGCTGTTAAAACTGAATTACTGTCCTTTATAAGAGTACAAGGTTTCTTCCGTTTAACGGCGCTTGAACCAATTCGAAATATAGCTTTTTTCGAAGCATCGTAGATTGTGAACCATAGCTGCGGATTAGGACATAATGAACCTGCGGTAGCGTAGAAATTGACTGTCCGCAAACTATATAGTTAAGCTAACAAAACATTTTGATAACCAAAACCGGGAACATTTCGATGTAAAGTTGCTCGACAGTTAGGAGATACACTTTAACGAGATAAGTACAATATCAAACCGGAGATTACAAAAAATGGCTATCTACCTGAGATCCATGAAGAAGAAACACTCTTCGTTTCTTCTTCATAGTTCTCAGGTAGATAGCCGTTTTTTGTAATCTCCGGTTTGATATTGTACTTACCTCGTTTTGACAGTACTGTTGGCTAACACCTCCTCGAATCTCCCGAAAAAGCATTATAGCTACTACCGGCTCGTAGTAGAGTACACCATCGCGATATGTTCGAAATATTCCGATCGAGATAATCTTTAGCTAAATGTGAAATGTGAAGACCATATTTTGTTGGACGGTGATAAACATCTTTCACCCAAAAGAGAGAAAGAATCTTTACATATATACAATTCCAGATGAAAGAAAATTTTATTTTAAAATTACAAGTACAAATTTAAACGATACACGGATGAAGCCGTAGGTAACTAATTCTAGTTTAAATAACATTTTTTTTTATAAATTTCCAAGTACACTGGTTTAAACAGGTATTATAATACACGGTCGAAGCCGCGGGTGACAGCTAGTTTTACATAAATAACGTCACGAGACGAAATTCAAGAATAATGCGTAGTAAACGGTGTAAGAAATAATGAAAATGTTTTGATAAAAGCGAACGGCAGACCCGAGAGACCTATTATTTACACAAAAAAACAAAAACAGGAGAATCTTTAGTTGAACGAAACTTTCAACTTTCGTTAGATTACGATAGCGATACAAGTCATAAGTAGGCCAAGGATCTTCAACTGAACGTGAGAGGACCCTTTAAGGGATGTTTCTCAAAAAGAGAGAATCTTTAAATAAATTTGATAATTGCAAATAAAAAAAAAATCCATAAAAAGTCATAATTTAAGCCCGAGCAAGCAGGCTGGTGGTACTTGTACAAGTAGATGGACAGTTTTTATAGAATAAGTGAATGTTACGTGAAAAATGGAACGATGAAGACGGAATAAAAATAAGATGACTGTAATGATGAAAGCAATGGGACCTCCGGAAACGATATTGACTCTAGTAAGTATTTCGATGATGGGGGTTTGAAGTCGCGGGAAACAGCTTTATGCATACTATGTTGAATTACCGAGTGTTCGTAATTATTTATGTAAAAACGTTACATTATCAGAGTTATTCTTTGTACTCTTGTTTATTATAAACATTTGGATAGACGATTAGTCATGCTCGATAAAATAATTATCAGAATATATTTTAGAAATTTAAATTACAGCGAAATTATTAATGAATTACGCAACGGGAGTTTCAATATTTACTACACCGGAAATCAAAAAAAGGGTCACCAAATATTTCGGTTTGTTGTTTTAGGCGGTATTTAAAAAGTTCGTTTTAAATATTACGTTAGCAATATGCACAACAACGAATAACGAATAAAGACGAATAGAGAAAACAATAAATTTTTTGGAGAATATATAGAGTAATTCATGTATGAAAAGAGAGAAGAAAAAAGGAAAGATTTAAACAGGTACTCTAGTACGAAGTCGAAGAACAGCTAGTTACTTATGTACTCAATTATTAAGATTATTCCTCATATTAAATGACGGAAATTTTAAAAATACACACGTATACTTGTTTTAAAATAAATTTTTAATTATTAAGAGTTAAATTCATGCTGTCAATTTACGAATCTTCCAAAACTGACGTTATAAATACGTTATGCCGGACGAGCAAGGACGAGTACCGCGGTAATTATAGGATACGCAAGAGACATTAATTTTCTGATTGCGATTGACGATGAAGGGAACATTGAACAAAATTACAGGATGAAGGATAGGCAAAGAAATAAAAACAAAGCGGAATCGAAAAAACAGCGAAAGGCGGAGGAAAAACGTAATGAAAATGGAAAAGTGGTTCGTTCATTATTCCTAACGGTTGCACGGCTGGAAAAATCATTCTAGTTAGAGCGGGGAGAGGGTTGAACAGTTGCGAGATTTGTAAAATTTTTTCCAATGCTGAATGTTACAGCGACAGCGTGTAATTATCTTATCATTACTGACCGGAAACGACTCGCTAAAATTCATTTTCTCGATTATTTTTTCCAACGTAACGATTTCTTTATAAACTTAAATGATACCACCGCTGGTAAATACTTCTGTCGGTCTGCAACAATTTATGGTCTGATTTTTCTTCATTTTCTCTCTATTTCCTCGTTCAAGTATCTTGCAGCGTTACGACGCAGTAATGGAAAACGCGAGACGGTCGCCGTCACATCTATACCTTTTTGAAAGTGACGTCATTAGTGCTAACGAATTATGTCGGAGGCAAAGAATAAGCGCACTGATTGCTCTGGATTATATATATGTTCCCGGTAATACGTGAAATACACCCTGTAATGTGCTGAGATTTTACGTAATCAGAACGCTCTAAGCGTGATATTAAACAAACAAAAAAAAAAAAAAAAAAGATTCTAATAACAGTCTGCCAACAGAAGAAGGTCGTTGCAGGAATTGTTCATATTTTGAATTAATGCATAGTCGAATGACCGAATTAGCCAAAGTAGTTTGAAGAACAATAAATTTTTTTGGTGGATCAATTTTTATCCCCACTAGGAATGTCAAATGTAACGTTAGATACTTGATGAATATTGTGATTATTCCGGTCAGAAATGCCAGATGTAATATCAGATTTTTAACGTATTGTTGATTATTCTTATACTACGGATGCCAAATGTAAAGTTTGGTTTGATTAATTTGCCCTCGTGAATGCCACCACAACTTTTAAATGAGCCAGCTACCGTGACGCAGTTGACTAATTAATTGTGTTTCGCTCAATTAGGACCTGGTCTGAATCCCCCTGCCGCACATTGACACTTCAAAAATTTCGCTTACTCTGAGTTAAGTCCCATAGTTGATGCGCCCAGAAAAAAAAAAGACTTTACATATATTTATATAGTTATATATACTGACGCTGATACGAGACATTTTAGTATAACTCTGTTTTAATTTAAAAAAAGTAACACGCGTGATTGCTATTGAAATATAAAAATCCATGCGTTTTTATGTTGAATAAAATTCTCTTGTTACTAACTTCGCAGTGTTAACGACATATTCCGAAATTTCATAAAGAATTGAATCAGTAAATATTCAGGTCGACAATTTTATCAGATGCGTTTTTTTTTTTTTTTAAATTGTTTTTTGTGGTTTACATAATTCCCAATCACCAGTAAATCATTAAAAATGAAATTTTGTTCGGCGTCGCAAATTACGTCGCTTTTAAAAAGTCAAAGATGGGATGCCAACCGTCTCCCACTAAAACACAAGTAGGGAAATACGGATTATTGGTTAATTTAAGAAATGTGAACATATTCCGGTCGTGTGATTTTTCGGGATTTTCGGAGAGAGTCTTATGATTTAGTTGTATTACTCAAATTCGCGTGCGGTGATTACATACCTTTTTTCTTTGTATAGATCCAGTTAAGGTCTACCAATCGTTATTAATATCACCTCGAAATAGCACTGATAATATTACTTTGCCCGATAGTAATATTTTACGTTGGAAAATCAATGACGGGCATTGAAATAAGTTTCGAAACTCAGTTGATCTTCGGTTAGATGGAATAAAGTCTATAAAGAATCTTTTAGATAAGTGCGATAATTTTTATAAATCTGTTTTTCTAGCACTAAAGCAGACGGTCCTCCTGCGGCATCTGTCTAAAAAGGCAATAGATGTTCCCTCTAGTGTGGAATAAGTCGTGTGAAAGGAAAATTAAAGAACGTAATTTAGTTCTCCGCAGATTCCGGCGTGAAAGTTCTATGTGCATTTATCCATTATATTTACAGGAAACTTGCAGATGAAACACGCCATCTTCTTAAAAGTACGAAAAGAGAATCATGGCATAGATTTTGTAACAGATTTAACAGCAATACCTCTCTGAAGGAAATTTGGAAATTGGCAAAGCGCTTTAAGAACATTCTCAACAGAGCGGTACTAAAAATTCCGAATGGTTTCTCAGGTTCAATAGATAATGCAGTTCCACCTTATGCGCCCACTCTTGAAGAAGCTAACACGTCGGAACATGTTTCAAATACCATTGAAGCACATTTTTCACTTCGGCCTACTTCATGCTCTCAGCTTGGTTTTCCTCTCTCGAGAAACGAATCTTCGCCAGATATTAATGGGATAACATATTCGATAATAAAACATGTGAGTGAAAAGGCTAAAACGATTCCGGTAGATATCTATAATGATTTGCTACAGTATGGCTTGATTCCGAAGGATTGGACTCAATTCATAATGGTGTTCCTGTCCACAAACCCGGCAAGCCATTTGAACTAGCATCCTCCTTTAGGTCAATATCTCTCGCTTCATGTTTTAGGAAAACATTCGAAATAATTATTAAAAATAGGTTTACATGATGGATTGAAAAAATAAAGAATATTATTCTCCGCAGGGATTAATTTCCGGTGTTTTGAAGGATCATTTTTTTTTTATTTATTTTTTCATGTGATTTAATAATCCAGATTAATTGACTTTTGGTAAAATTGTTTATTGTTTAGTTAATGATCGGTTTTCATGATTTAAAAAAAGTGTATATACTTATATATTTTACATTGCGAAGATTTACTTTAACGAAGATGATGTAAGAATGGAAATTACATCTAGTTAAAATAACTTTTCTCGCACTCCCGATTGGGACCCCCTCCCCCCCCGTTCAAACGGTTATTATCGATATCCGGTCCAGCTTTTGTAATCTTCCTACTCCATACGGAATGTATCCTAGTTTTTTCGTTCTCTTCGGCGTCTGCCATTCCTAGTTTTAGCCTCTTTTACTCCTTCTAACGTGCTAATTTTGATCTAATCTATATGTACCTAGGTTAATTGGGTACTTCTATTTACCACGCAAAATAAAATAAAATAAAAAAATTTAATAATACGAACGGAATCAAGATGCGATAACTAGATCAAGAGACGTGTTTATCCATAATCGTAATCATACTGACTCAATTGAACAATGCCGTAACATTACTGTTACTATTTAATTTCGTATTGCCTACAGCGGCGACTTAAATCTATATTTTAAAAGGGAAATTGGCTTATATCAACGCTTTGCCATTGATATATATATATATACTATATACGTATGCGTAAACATAAATTCTTGTTACTGTTAGTGAGAAATCACGTAGTACGTGTTCGGTCGCTAACTAAGGTACAAAAAGCGTGTAAAATTGTCCGTGGGTTCTCAGTCGTTATGTTTTTAATGGTCGGTCAAGATCCGATCTGCCACGGAATACAAGACGGTTGTGTGAAACCTAGTAGTGTATTCGAAAAGGCCCGTCGAACCTAAGAGTAAATATCGTGGAAGAAAGACGTATTCACGATGATGAGTAAATATGGAAAAATACCAATATTCCGATTATTCACGATTTTTGAAGTAATCAATGATTATTAACACGAAACGGTTTCATATACTTTTCTTTTATCGTTAGTTAGCGGGCGAGAACATTGTGCCAAAATATTTATATTAATACGAATTATAGAAGAAATTTTTATTTTTTCAATCGAATTCCAGGCCAGGTGTGTACTGCATGTATGTTCTAAATAATTAAAATACGACGTCTCTAATGATTCTTATTAATGTCGAAATAGTATTGCCTTAGTTCTGTCCACCATCGACTGATATACAGGAAATCGACAATTCGAATAGAAATGCTGACGTTTGAAAACGTCAAAAATTTAAATTTTAAAATGTTTACAGTTTTTAATCTGGTTATATAAATCTTCTTCCTTTAGTGTCATAGATATGTGCGCATAGACGACCATTTATTTATTGGCTAAATTTCATGATTGGTCGATGCTTCAACTAAGTTTTTTATTGTTGTTTTTTCGGTCCGTTGCAGTACGTTCCACTGAACTATGCTGTCTTTCTTCTTCCACAACCTTTTTTCCTCCATCGAAATTTGTAATAATTCATATTTCTTGCCTCTGATAACATGGCTAAAATAACTCGACTTCCTTTTCACGATTACATTAAATATTTGCCTCTCGGCATTTGCTCTTTGCTATTTATTTCGTTGTTCTTCATCTTCTGCGTTCGAGATAATTTTCATCCTGTAGCGCCACATTTCATACGCTCCTAGGTATACACCTGAGGGTACTTTCCTCATATATGTTGCTGCCTCTGACCACCCGTATAATACGAGTAAATGTAGTATTTTACAAAATTTTGTATTATGCGCAAACGTAAGGTGAGTCCCCGTAAGTAATTTTTAAAATTTTTTCAAAAATTCCTTTAGCATAACCACATCTTCTTTTGGCATTAACAGATAGATTGAGCATATTCGTGATGTAACTGCCGAAGTGTATTTAAATTTTGCAATTTCTTCCTACATTATTTCTATGTTTTGTGTCGAATTATCGTGAATTTCATTTTTCTTTCATTAATTGCATGTTTGTAAAACGGCGATCATATATTTACACCTTTTTTTTTTTAATTATAGTTTCAAAGTTTATCGTTTAATATTGAAAAATCAACGTATATTCGTAAAGGGATCAGCGCATTTCTTCTTCCACTAAAAGTCACGGTTCACCGCCGCCGGTTTAATAAACAGGCGTTTGTTTTTAAAGTCAAGGGAAAATTTTCAATTTCGTTCATGTGCTATTTACTTTTATTTACCTTCATTCGATTGGTATTGCTACTTGTTTCCATTCGATAAATATCACACTGATCGAATGAAAAAGCAAATGAAATAACTATCAGAGAAATTAAAAATGTTCCCTCGACTTTAAAAAAGAACCAACATCTGCGTCTATTATGGCGAAACGTGACTTTAGATGTAATGTGTTATCGGCGGCGAAACGTGTCCGCGGCGAAATGATATTTCGGCGAACCGTGCTCGCGGCGAATTGTGGTGTAGATCCTTGGCAGCTGACAACTTTTTAAATTCACGCGTTTATTTCGCTTTCTGATTAAGAAATATAAACTGTAAACTTTAAAATTAATTTGTAACGCACACATTATACATGTGGATAAGACATTTCTTAACTTTTATGAATAACAATTACTTGTTGTAACCGCTACCTAACAGTTATTTTAACATTCCTTGATGTATCAATTTTTATTCTTATCAAGAATCGTAGTTGTATCAGTTTGGTTTATTTATCCTCAGGAACGCTAAATGCAAAGACGTGAAATTTATTCAGTTTTACTTATTTTACCTCAAAGTGTTATTCGAGTTGCCTTTCTAATGGATTACATTAATTCGAATCTTTCTGTATCGGTCGATCGATAAAAAAAAAAATCAAAAAAAAAAAAAAATCCCTGTAATAGTATAATTACACGAATTATTAAATAAATATAAACAATTTGTATCCGGTCAGAGTGGTCCGTTGTCCGAATGGCTGAATGGTTTAAATCGATAAAATTATGACAAATCGAACCAAAACAGTAACATCTTTGGTAAATTCACGTTCGCCTTAGATTAAGGAAATACCGTGTGAGGAAAAAAAAAAAACAGTTAAAAGGTGTTCCCGATAATTGTAGACTTTCGTTATTCAGGATATGATCGTTGATCGAAGGACCCAATTTTGACTGATTCTGCAAATCAACCAAAACTGTATTCGGCTAGATTTTTCGTCCAACACTGTCATTATCATTAGTATCTACTTCCTGTTCTGGTCTGCCAATTCCTTCCAGCTGTAATGCAAGCTGAGCCATCAATCAACAACTCTGGACTTCACGAAATACGCACTTACTCATCTATACAAAATCACTCGTTGTATGCGCTTCTGATCACACAGCGCAGACCGAGTAACATTTCGAAAATTTAATAGTACATTTAGATGCAGTCATTTTTTTGTCTATTTTTAATGAGGGGATAATACTATAAAAACGTAATAGTACTATCTCTGAGACGTAATATATTTAAAGTAACTCCTTAAATACTGTAAAAGTAAATTACTATTTACTTTTGAAATATCGCGATGGCTTTGGCGTCTTTTTTAATGTTTGTTTTTTGACAAGAGAAAAATTCGCGGAAAGTTGTAGGATAATTATCATGACCAGGCCATTGAAACAAAGTACATAAATATATTATTCGTCCAATATTTCGTTATTACCAATCACTTGATTCTCGTTTCAGCCGTTGATCAACTTCGCCTTGAGCGCTGTCGTTTGAGCAGTACCGAAATAATCGTTGAAGAATTGTTTTTCCGGCGTTCGATCGAACTATAGAAAGATTTTTCTGTAAAAGAGAGAACTATGTCGAAATTTAATAATAGCACGATTTGTAGTTGTTCGTAGTAATACAAGCGATAAAAACAGTTCATTTTCTATCATTTTACAATTGATTAACCGGAGCGAGACTTGGACAATACCTTCTAACACAAAATACGCTTTATTCTTGATGATTTCTTCTTTTTTTTTTTTTTTCTATTGTCATTATTATTTTCATTTTGGTTTTGACCTATTAATCAGTTTTTACATTTTTAGTAATATCTTCGAGGTCTCGTAGGGATGGAGCTATGTATGAGCCACAGCGGTATAATGATTTTCTCGCAATACTGTTCTTTGTAACATACGTCTTCTTATCAGTCAACGGTAAATTCTTATCAGTCTGTTAATAGTTGAATTTGTTTAAAATGGAACTTGCCCGTTCGTAATTGTAAGAAAACAAATTGTACGTAACTTTTATATTTGTCCCGACTGGTCGTAGTTTTCTACTCGTGAAGGTCTTTCTAGTTGATGGATCAAAGTAAAACACGTGAGGAATAAACTCTTTGTTTAAAGATCGGAACGAAAAAGGAAGACCGAACGTAATCCGATAACGGTCGATTATATTATTGCCGGGTTCGAGAAAAAAATGAAAAAAACGGCCAAAAATAATTATTTTAATTAGGGAATATTTTTGTAATTTTTACGAAACAACGTTAAGTTGCTTTATAAGTTATTAAGGGAAGAAATTAGTTTTTTTCCCCCGTTGAGAAAAAAAATAAAATTGAGTAACATTGGAATACTTTTGAAGATGAAAAAAACGAATATATTACAACAGATGAGCATGAAGATGGAAGTGATTGGAGACGTTATGTATAGTTCGATAGAAGTGAGGGTGTTTAACATAGAGAAACCTTCAAAGGCATAATTGCAATTGTTAGAATGGAAAGACGCGAATAGGAAAACAAGTTTAAAGAACGAAATAATGTCGGAAGTAAACTATGATGAAGACGAGGCTTGCAGATGAAGGGAACTCTCAATTTGTATGGGACGATAGGTAGATACTCGGAGTTATTTTTTTATTTTTTTTTTTTTGGATTCCCCTGTTTTGGGGACGTTACCGATAGAGCAAGTTTCTTATTAAATTCTGTGCACAACCATGTTATTCAATGTACTTAATATATAACATAGTAAGCTTTGACAATTTGTGTGGTGGGTACTTAAAATCTAACATGGAATATTATAATAAAGATATAATAAACAATACTGTAAATGTAGCGGTGATGTGATTACTTAGACACCACTACAATGAGAAAAGGTAGTAATATATGTATTAATTGCAACGTAATTCTTAGGCCACCCCCATTAGAAAAAATGTCACAATTTTATGTAACGTTTGTTATATTTTAATTTTTACCGACTTTATATATACGAGTATATAAAAATTACCCTGGGCCGGTCCCTATTAGATTTTGTAACGAAAAATGTTACAGTCTTATGTAACGAAAAAATATCAAATTTTATACAACAAAAAAATGTCACAATTTTATGTAACGAAAAAATGTCCTAATTTTTCGTAATGAAAATTAAATGTTAGGATAGGATTTTTGTGACTATTTTATTTTTTTTGTGTCGATGCCGGTGAGAATTACTTTGTCAATTTTGATAATTTTATATAAAGTATAGAAGAGGAAGAGACAGAAATGTAAGCAACAGGGGACAAGAGGCACAGCCCCTTGAGAGGCCAAAATAGCCGAATTATAATATATATGTAGCATCGCGATAGCCTAGTTGCTAGAGCGCTTGACTTTCGATATGGCGGTCACGGGTTCGATCCCGAGCGACGACGAACTTATTACAAGATTTAAATAAATAAATAAATAATCGCTAGTAATCACGTGGAAGGCAATAGCAAACCACCACGTTCAACATCATATGCGCGCTAGGTCAGTACACAGCAGACCTACACGGGACTGCACTGGTAGCGCGATAACAAGCGGCTACTATCAGTTCCGAATGTAGTCTTGCGTGTGTACACCTGCGTTGCATATTATAATAATTGCGTAGTATACAACTTATATCTGTACATCTAAAAATGTGAGAATAGGTTGTCCACCAACCGAATGGTTGAGGATATAACGATGATGATATATAGTATATGTACATATTCAAGCCATAAATACTGTTCACCAGTTAAATGGAAATATCTTGAGAACACAAGGAGCTACAAAATTGAAAATAATATATTTGAAAGGAGCATTTCCATAGCAATCGATTCGCAAAAAAATTATTCGAAATTATCTCTTTTTGGATTTACACGTAACTTTAAACGGTTAACAAAGTCGTCAATGCTCGCACGCAACGTTTCGAGCTGAATTTCAGCTGCAGCTTTCGTGATTGACGCTTTCAGAGATTCGAGATAGCAACGTGGCTTTCTACACGCTTTATCCTCCAAAATCTGCCATATGCCATAATCAAGGGGGTTTAAATTCGGCCTTCCAGACGGCCAGTCGGAATGACGAATAAATTCTGGAACATTTTCTTCTAACCACTTTTGGCTCGTCTTCTCCCTAGGGACTGGCGCAGAATCCTGCTGGAAAACCCAGTGCTTATTTTTGAATAAGGTTTGGTTGAGAGGCTTCACAACAGCATCCAGCATCTTTTGATAGACTTTAGCCGAAGTTTTAACACCAGTTTCACAGAAATGAATGGGAGTGGCACCTCGATATGAAACCCCCTACCAAACTATCACATAAGAAGGGTGGTGGCTCCGCTGCATCCTGGAATCTTTGTCTTTAGCTTCATATGAGCTTCTGGCGTAGACACGGTCGTTTTGTTTGTTAAAAGTTTCTTCTACCGTGAACATTTTCTCGTCGGTAAAAAGAATTTCCCGCTAGCGTCCAGAACCAAAAACACGAAGCAGATCTTTCGATCGTTCGAGTCGAATTGCTTTCAATTTGCCGTCCGTCAACCGATGTACCTCTTATACAATCTGAAACGTAAATCATCAGGTAGTATGCGAGAGGAGATGTTTCGTGGCGCGATATTCATCACATTGGGAGTATTTTTTGTTTTCGTTGCGGGTTCCTTCGTACAGCTTCAACAACATTTGGTGGGCGAGCGGTGAAGGGACGGCCGATCCTGGGACGGTCTACCAGATCGCCTGTCTCGTTGAAACATTGAATAGTTCGATAGACGAACTTTTGACTAATGTTAAGCGGTTTAAGTTGGGAGAATATCTGCTAACCATTCCTGCCCGCCTTATGTAAGCCTATCACTGTAACGCGCGCATGATATTCGCACCACCCCATTCTTGGAACCAACAAACAAACGTCGTACTGTGCGTAAAAAACAAGCAACACTGACGATCTGAACGTGAACAACTCACTCGAACAGTATATTGTAGGGGACTGAAAAATCCCTCGTTTGCACAGCGAACAGTATTTATGGCTAGACTGTGTACATATATATATAAAAGAAAGTCGGGTCAGTTACATCAATTATAACTCAAGAACGGCTGAACTGATTTTTATGATCTTTAATTTGTTGGATTTGTCTGTGCTCCGAATAGAAGAATATGAAATTTAAAAAAAAATGATGAAGAAAATTCACTTTTTTTTTTTGCTGTTATTGGCCCAAAAGGGGATTTACATAATTTTTTACCCGTCATTTTTGGATTTCATGAAAGGGCTTACGTGTTTTATTTTATATTTTGAATTTCGCTTCTAAAACGTTATCTGGTGATGAGTTATAAATTTTTTGAAGATGATTTTTGAGGTCGTTCTAAATTCCATATTATATATTCTAGACGGTTTCTTGTAATTGCTCAGCTTAAAGTTGTAAATTGTCATAGATAGAAGTTTAATTGTAATTTATGATCTAATTCTGATAAGTCAAACCGTTTCCGAGCTATTGTATAATTGAATATTTTTGTCGTTTGAGAACCATCTTGTTGGGTTATACTGATTTTTATTATCTGCCACGTGAATTACATTTCAATGTAATTAAAATACTTTTCATTTTGATTTTTGTACATTTAGCGAACTTAATTCATTTTGAGTATTAATTTTATCTTAATAAAACACTGAATTTAATTCAGCTAATAAATACAACATTAGGACTTAAAATCTAGTAATACAAATATGTTAATTACAGTATGTGTACATTTGGTACCTAGTGGATTACGAGCTCAATACACTTAAATATATTACATCTTATGTATAATAATGAACATAAATATTACTATATATTATTAGATAACTCTAATGTACTTTTTGTGGTGTAACATTTCTATTACAAACTAAGTAAGTGTTAAACTGTACATATTCATAAAAATAATTACGGAGATTGATCACTCGGTTTTAGGGTTAGTTTTTCTTTCATTAAGGCGTGGAAGTAGGGCAATAGTTTGGAAGCATTTGTTTCATCAATATTTAGGAGGACATATTTGGGTTAATATTAAATTGGTTCTTTAAATGATTGAAAGCATTAGAGGCGAAGATTGTGTGTTGGATATTATCTACATTATTTGATACACATAACAGACGGTTTGGTGTGTCTGTTATTTTGAATCTGTGGAGATATTCTCCGAAATTGACCTGATCTGAAAATAACTGGGCATTGAAAAATGTAATATCTAAATTTTTAATTTTAAGTTTAAGGTTTTGCGACCTGTATTGCAGCAGTCCCATCTCATTTGCCAGATTTTAGTAATTTCGTTCATAATATGTTTTTTTAATAAGTTTATGGCCGGTGAAAGTATGTCTTGGATGCAATTATAAACATTTCACAGAATTAACTAGATTTAGATTTTTTACAATCCTATATTCTGATATTATTGCTCGTTCCCCAAGAAATAGGTCTAGTGGGACGATATTGGCAATTACACATGCAACTGATGATGGAACAGTTCTATATAGAGACGAAATATTTAATTTTTGTAAGTATTTTTTTATTTATATAGGTACTGAGAGCTTAGCCTAAATATTGATTGTATTAAGCCTTTATAAATTATGGTTCTTTCCTTACATCGGAGGCCGTAATTGTTGGGTAGTAGTTTTCGGAGATTGTCATACAGGTTTATTGCATTTAGTATTACAACACGAACAATAAAGATTAATTTATTGTCTATTAAGACCCCCAAGATATTTAATTCTGTAAGATAAACGAATTAGTTGTTCAGAGATTGTTCTAAGTTTTTTAACATTATTGGCAATATTATTCTTACCAAAGATGATTGGTTCATATTTTTCAAGTGAGAAAGAAAGACCCATTTTCGTTATGATATTTTCTAGGTTTTTGCAAATGATTTAAAATTTTTGAAGCTTAGTATGCGGATAAATATTGAATAAGATACACAAATAATCTTCATAAGAGATTAGTGTGGTTTACTTTACAGATGTGATCCAGATCATTGTGAACCTTAGAGTATGGGATGTTCCATGGAGTCGGACCTAGAACTGAACCCTGAGGAATTCCGCAAGTAACTTTTTTTTGTGGTAGAGGCATTATTGATTTGTAGTCGTGCTTGTCTTTCATGAAAGTAGTATTGATAAGAAACGAGTTCACCGTGTAATTATTTAAAATATGTATTATTGCGGACCACTTACAGTTATCAGAGGCTCCTTTATGCAATTATAATAATAATAATGATAATAATAGACTATGTAATTATGATATAAAATAACTCGTACAAAATTATTTTAATGAATTTAACGGGTTTTCAATTGAAGAAATAAAATTCCCAAAAAGTAATGTACATTTATACGAAGTAAGTAGTAAAAATATAGTATATATTGTAAAAAACTGTAACATCGAAATTAATGTAGTACCAAATACTTAATTGGATTGGTTATATTAATTCCATTATTATAATAAATCAATATTTTATTAAATAAATGTACCCTACCCGACATTTCGGGAATAGGGTGGAAAAAAGGGCTTCTTTAATGTCAAAGGATATGACAAAAGCAGTGGAACCGCTAGCTATTATATTTTATATAGAGGTTACCAGTTTGTAGACGGCACCTTCGCAGAATGCGCAGTTCTAAATCCATATTGATTTTTATGCAAAAATTTGTTTTCAGTGATTTCCTTCAGTAAGTAACAATTGCCCTACGGGGCACAGGTTGTTGTAACTAGAGTTTACCTTCTCCAGTAAGTAGTCACTCGACCGTCATATTAGTCCCACCGACGAAGAAACGAAACAACAACCAGGTGAGTTCTGTACGTCCGCGTCGTGCGAAGGTGGTAATTTTCTGTTCGACGGGCTAAGCACTGATCAGGAAAGCAAAAGCAGAACTCACACTATGCCGCTGATAGGGAAACGGAGGGAGGTTCACCTTCCGAAGGTGATCTTACTAATAAATACCGTTAAGCATTCTACTGCAATTACAACAGCAGCCTATCAGCAACTCGCTCCTGCCAATGTGCCCCAGTTGGATTGATGTATATCAATCTAGAGCGAGCAGGCGAGTATCCGGCGCTTCATAACCGGGTCCTTTTGGCTAAGGGAGTAAATCCTGACAGAAAATCATGCGGGAGGCAACGGAAAACCACCGCATTATTTCTTTTTCCAAGAAGCACGAGTGAAAGTACAAAGGGAAGAAAGTTTACTGGTCCAGGCGGGCTCATTTACGCCAGACCCGGTAGGAGGACGGAACGGGGACCTCAGGTCGTCATCACACAGTATCCCGTAGGTACAGATAAGGAAGACGTGTGTTTTCAATACCGAGGGTAAAATTATCAAGGACGCTAAAAATCGGAACGTAGAACGTAGACAGCATGTTCGAGATAAGATTATAGCGGAAATGAAAAGAACGGGAATGAAAATTATGGGTTTAAGCGAAACAAGGTGGTCTGGAATTGGTACTTGCGCACTAGAGGGAACAACTTTGTATTACGCAGGAAATAATACGAAGGAACATAGAAACGGAGTTGGAATAATGGTAAATACAAGTATCAGCAGGAGTATACTAGGATACGTATCGTACAATGACCGAATGATATTATTAAAATTAAAAGGAAATCCATTTGACATAAACGTCATAACGCACCAATAGGGGATAAACAGCAAGCAGAAGTAGAAAACTTCTATAAAAACCTAGAAGATCTCGCTAAAGGCATAAAACCCCATGAAGTGACAATAATAATGGATTACTTCAAACAGACGATATAGTAGGTAACTTTGGAGTAGGAAAGCGAAATGAAAGGGGAGACTGGTACAGTTCTGTCAAGAACACAATCTTATGGTGACAAATACATGGTTCAAACTACCAAGCAGACGTCTCTGTATACCTGGAAATCACCTCAGGATAAACCTGGAAATTTGGTAAGGAACTAGATAGATTATATACTTAATTGATTCCTTTCCCTCACATATCGTTTTTGGGCTAGGGTCCGTTGTAGATGTTGCCCAAGGGAGAAAAACAGAAGAAAAAAAACAGATTTCCTCGTCTCTGTTATTCCAATTTTTGCTTTCTTCTATCCTCAAACTCATCCTTCTTCATTTCTTTCTTAGTCCGGCTATCGTTCTTGTCTTAACCATTTGTTTCTTCATTTCTTCGATATCGATTCTTTATTTTCTTAGCGTCTATCTGGCAGATCGTAATTGTATTTTTTCCAGAAGGGATTCTTTCTCAGCAGCGCTCAGTTATTAATTCTTGAAGCTCGCTTTTCCCAACCCCGCGAACGATGCGATAAACATTCTAGAAATATCAGATGACAAGAGCATGTATGTGCAATAAATAATGGGCACATATTGATAAATCTTTATCCGCTGAGCATACGATGCTCAACAAGCATAGACTAATAACTTATCTTATAATATTTAAAGAGCCTTGCTCTTGTCGTTGTAGCTAGCCAATGATTTCTTTCCATTCCTTCCTTTTGTTCACTATATTCTTGATCTCTTTGTACGTCATTTTCGTTCTTTTTTTGATCTGATCCAGCCAAGTTGTCCTAGGTCTTCCCCTTTTCCTTTTTCCTTCCACTTTTCCTTCAATTATAACCGTCATAAAAGTGTTGTGACGCAGTATATGTCCTAAAAGCCTTCCTCGTCTTCGTTGTATTATTTCCAAGAGTTCTCTTTTCTCATTGGCCATTTGCAAGACTTCCGAGTTCTTCTTCTTCTGCGTCCATGAAATGTGCATCAAACGACGCCAACCCCACATTTCGAAGGCCTCCAAGCGTTCTTCCAGGTTTTTTGTTAACACCCATGTCTCTGAGCCATACAGTAATATACTCCAAATGTATATTTTCAATAGTTTTTTTCTTGTTCCTATTTTCATTTTCCGATTAAACAAATCTCTTCTTTTCATAAATGCCTGTTTGGCCATTGCGATCCTCGTTTTTACTTCCTTGTCGCTTTTTCCTTTATTCGTTATTGTACTACCTAGATATTTGAATTGTTCTACTTGATCTAAGGATTTATTATCTAGCATTATCTGTATTTCTTTTTCCTTGATTGCTGCTACTAGGATTTTCGTTTTACTTATGTTTATGTTTAAATTTATTTGCTTTAAATGTTTTCTCAGCGTTGATATTTGTTGTTGTAGTTGTTGTTCATTATTTGCAATTAGTGCAATATCGTCCGCGAACCTTATACAGTGTACCTGTTCTCCATTTACTTTTACTCCTTCGGTATCTTCCTTCATTTTCTGTATTGGTTCTTCCACCAGCAAGTTAAAGAGTATAGGTGATAATGGGCATCCTTGTCTTGTTCCCCTTTCGATTTTCACTTTTTCCTTTGAGTTGCCGACTCTTATTTCCGCCGATTGTTCCTTGTATAATTCCCATATTATTCTCCTATCCTTATAATCTACTCCTATTTCTTTCAGCTTTAGACTAATAACATTACTACGAATTTAAAGGTATTAGAAATAATTATGAATTACGAATTATTGAACACCGCTGAACTATTATTGTACACAAACATTTATAAAGAAAAATGCATGAACAGAAATTAATAATTTTAATGCACTTTTTAAAATTTAAAATTTAATATTTAAAACCGTATTTACATGAATTCGATTACATTATAAAAAAAAAAAAAAATTAATTAATTTTATATTATATATTTTTACATTTTATAAACTCAATTTCAAACCGTCTACTTATTTGATTTATTATATACATTTGTATCGACTTGCCATATTTATAATAGATCGTCATGTTTGCTTACATTAGAAATAGTTTTGTTTTTGTTCCTTATTACACCATGAATATGGGAGATGCAACATGTCGTTTAATTAATATTTTTTTAAATATTACTTTAATATATCTGTGTTAAATACTGCGCGGTGTTGTTCACGTTATTCGAGGACGTTGCTGGATTATTGTATATAATTTTCGAAATTTTATACAAAACCATTTTGATTAATTATATTATGTAGTTGCGCCGCGGGAAACGTAACAGGATTAGGATTGACGCGCAAACGTTAATAACTGCAATCAGGTGAAGAAGGAATACTAATAATATTTCGTTCTGCATAAAGAGGTGCAAAAAATTTCGAGGGGCTTTCGGGGCAATACTAATAATTAATAATATTTGCGCAAGATGGATGATTTCAAGCATATAACGTGAAACATAAAATTCCGTGGAGCCACTGGGGTGGGTGGCTTAATGCAAATAGGGCTCACCCACCACCAATGTGAACTTCGCTCGTTGCTATTTCCGAGCTTGACGTAAAATTAAGAAAACAACACGAACGCGTTCGCGACGAAGTAATTTAAATAATTACGGACGGCATTATTTAATAATTTATTTATCGAAAGTTATTTAATTCGTCGTTACGTCATTAAAGTTGCATCGGGGGCAGCCGAGACAGCTGAGCACACGCAGTAGACTGTACGACTGGACGACCGTTCCGAAGTGATTGGCCGGGCCGTTCGATGTGTATCGGCTTTTTATTTTGTCTATTTGTTTTTGGTTGTCTTCGTCTGGTGCGTTTCGGGGTTCGCGACTGTCGCGGTCGTTCCCCGTACGGCGCGAATCGGATGACTGATAGATGCCCGCTGGTAGGCGCGTGCTCGCTACGATACCGAACACATCGCGGTCTTGAATCGTCCGCGTCTAGCGGGAAGCCATCTCTCTCGCGGTTGTCGACACATACTGGCCGGTGAGATCATTCGCGATGTTTTTTTCATCGGAGCTCGTCGTGTTATGCTAACATCGATGTCGGCATTGTGTAACGTAAGCTTCGCGTAATAATTTTTTCACACATGTTCGACGTAAGTTGAGGGCACCGTTGTTTTATTTTGAATTGTTAACAGTCTTTTTTTTTTCTCCTCCGAAGACATTAAATCGCCGCGCCATGACTTCCGCAATAATGGATCACAAGGAAGAAATCCGTAAGTCGCTGAAATTCTTGAACAACAATACCACCTTTAAGGAGGAATACTTTCCGAAACGACCGGCTCTGGATCTGGAATTCAAAAATATCACCTACTCCATTACGTACCGTCAGCGATTAAAATACGGTAAGTCCGGCAAACGTTTTTCCGTAATACTATTAATTATTAACCATCGAAGAAAAACGCAAAAGTGCCTTCTGTGAAATATTCAATCTTATTCGGCGGCGATTACGACGGGGTATTTTCTTCGGGTTTTTATTAAAAATCAGCTTTTAAAAAACTTAATAAAACATGTTAGATAAAAAAAAAAAAAAATAGCTAATAATAATTAATAAAAGTGGGACGACATACCGCTACACTAAAAAATGTGTAACAAGGTAACTTCGTTGCTGCAGTTTTTACTTAACTCGTTGCAAGAATTAACTCTGTAGTCTTCTGATTTTCAACATTAAAGGAAATGGAAAGAAAAAAACAACTCTTTTAACTTCAAATTCTCATCATATTTTATTTCTGTTTCGGCAAATTGACGAGAAAAAGTTTTAAAATATTTAAGAAGCGCCTTTTGTGTATTCATCTGTCTAAATTTTCAAAATAGATTCACCGCGCACCTTTTTTTTGTAAGTGGTATTTAAAAAAATTTAGACAAATTAATGAAAAAAAGAAATTATGTTTTTTCTAGATTTTCGAAATAAACAGAATTTTCATTTCCTCGATTTTCGAAGTAAACGTAGCGCGCTGGGACATTTGTGTTTTCGAAATTTCCGAAATAGGTTTATATGAATACAATTGAATTACCTTTCAGATTTACGAAATATTAAAAAAGAAATCGAAATTTGTCTAGATTTCACGAAATAAACATCGGAGCTTGTTGGAATATTTGCAAAATTTTTGAAATAGGTTTACCATCTGTAAGAATGTTCGAATTTACTTAGATTTACGAAATAGACAGAACGTACTGAAATTTAAATTCTCGGGTTTTTCAAAACAAACGCGGACCCTGTTGTTAAACTTGAATTTTCGCAATTCTCGAAATAGGCGCCGCGCTCTATATAGCAAAAATTCGGAATCTGAATATTTGAGATTTTCGAAAAAAAAAAATACACGTGGGAATTTGAAATTTTAAAATCTTCAAAAATTTCGATATGTGTCGAATTACGAACATCCAAAATTAAGCATTGTTGGAAAATTCAAATTTCTAAGCATGATTACTTGAAAAAAATATTCGTATTTCAGTTTGAATGAAAACAGGAAACCGCAGTTTATTATTGTAGCTCGTGAAATATAGTTCGCGTGTATAATAACCGTTAAATTGGCCTGCAATGCACTTATGTGTGTGCGCAGTGTACTACTACGTCAGTCTGTTCGCTTAGCTTTCTCTTTTACGTTCTTACGCTATTTTTATTTTATTTTCTCTAACTTTGTTTATTGTGGCGGTGGTAATAGTAATAGTAATAATAATAATAATAATAATAATAATAATAATAATAATAATAATAGTAATCGTAATGATAATATTTCTGATGAAAATAATGAACTGTGCAATCTCCGCTTATTATTTTGCATTGTTCCGTTCATGCAAATTATCAGTTTTTCATGGCGGCTCGGTTGTTATTCGTGCATGTTTACATGTATTTTTTAAAAAAGCCTAAAGTCGAATTTTTGTGTAACTTCTGTATCCTCTGCGCAATATTCTATTTATGAACTTTGACACGGTGTACGTTTTAGTGTCGATTTCAGAACAATGCCAAGCAATGTAAATTTCTATTAGCGAATTAGTCGGAAATTGTGTCACACACATTTTGACGAGTTAAATAAAAGTGTATTTTTCCCATTTCTTAATTTTTATATTTTTTTAATGTTTCGGGCGCTAGTATTTGTGAATTTATCGTGCAAGAAACCTTTGTATTTTCGCGGAAAAAATTTTAATTACGCCTTTGATGAAAATGTTTCATTGGATTGCGTATTTTGTTGTTTTTTTTTCTTTCCCGGAGCTATTATATATTTGATGACGGAAGAGGGACATACAGTTTAAGAAGATTATAACGTCGCCTGTGAGACGGTTACGTTATCGATGAGAGCGAAAATGACTTTCTACAGAAAGTAAAACTGATATAACCGGTTTTCAAATTTTTACGTTTTCGTTTCTCCCCATCGTGTAACGTTAATAGCTACCGTTTTTGGAACTAGTTCTCGACATATTTGATCTTTATTGGGTTTTTTTTTTGGTTTTTTTTTTTTCGATTTTCGGGCAGATGTCACCTGATTTTAAATGGCTCGAATATGACGATAATCGCTCTATGGCTCTAATTGGGTTAATGATGTAATAATTAATAAGGAACTTTTTTTTATTTTCTAGCATTCGTTATTTGCGTCTGCGCAATGAATTCTTTTACAAATTGTTTTAATTATTCTCGTGTCGATAATTTTAAACAGAAGTGCCTCTGGAAATTCAACATAGCGTTTCTCCTTAAGTATCACTGTTTTGCTAATTAAAATTAATGGTCGTTTAAATTAAACTCATTAATCGAGCGAATAAAATCTACTAAAAGGCTTCTTTATTTTAAATTTATTATAATGACTCCCGTGATCATATAGCTTTGTCTTCGAAACTCGTCGGGTATTTAATAGAAAATTAAATAATTATTTAATGTTGGTATATTTAAATTTACTTACAGTACAATTGTTGCCTTACTTGTCGATTTTTGAAAACTAGATGAAGAAGCGGTTTCATTACAGCTAGGCCTGTTCTTCTGCGTCTAAAATGCCACTGCCTACGATCCGAAAACTTTTTACCCGGTTTTATTAAAACATTTTGAACTAAACCATAGATCACCACTTTTGAGGGGCATTCGTTTTTAATTTCCTTTCCCGTATTTTTTACAACGAACGTTTCACTAATGTTTATTATTGCGTTGCTTTTTAGTAATTAATCTCTTTAATAATTAGTATATTTTTACAGCGAGCAGTTCTTAGTTCTATTCCCCCCCCCCCCCCCTTGTTTTTAGTTCATTAAAAAAGAAGAAATCTAACGATCCCGGCGACAGGAACATGTAGGAGAGATAACGTGTCGGGGAGATATTCTAATTTCGTTATTCGGGAGTTTCTATAATCGAAAAAAAAACACGCGGTCTGTATTTGTTTCTTTTTATTACATCTTTCTTGTGATTGCTTTACGACGGCTTTCAATAAGGTTTCTCATCTTTTAGGGATGTCCGGAAACGATATGCGTTGCATTTGTGACGCAAGGGGTTTATCCGACACATTAGGAGTAGCTCGTATGTGAATAATAGCGCTGTTCCGTACGATTCAATCGTGCTGATGATGTGGCATACTGAAACGAAATGAATCAATGGAATTATCTAATCTTTGGATCAGATGTGAGACTGTTTGACGGCGCTATTCTATCGCTCGCAACTACTAATAATACCTGCTTCAGATAATCGCGGTATCTTGTAGATGATACAGTGATGACGGTTGTTGCGGTCTAGACATGCTCGTCATGCTGGCAGCCGCTAAGCGAGTATTTCCTTATCTCCGAAAAATCAAATCGGGCTTCTGTATTAATTTTCCCCGTGTTCTTGCTCCTTAGAGAAGAAGAGTTTTTTCTTTTTATACCCTAGCACATACGCTGAGATCTTGACTGAACATCGTCGGATCGTTCTTACAGTGCTTGGAAAGCGCTCATGAATTTCTGAACGATTCAACGTGTCAATCGAGACTTGTTAAAATTCGCCTATCATCGCTTTGTCGTTCATTACATACGAAGATGGTTGATGTAACGGTTGCAGTGTTATTACCGTACTGTGCAGCTCGTCGGTGGTTTTGATGGTTTATAAAATGCTCTCAAAAAGAGAAATTATTAAGATTTAATAGCCGAAAGATCAGTTCAGCGAATAATAAAAACATCCGTCCGTACGAAATCCCCTTTCGAGACTACTTCAACTTGGAAATCTAAAGAGAAAGGTATTGACTAACGTGTTAAAATGAAAAGATGGGCTAATTTTCTGCGTGCAATATGCCGAGACATTGACAGCAACGGAAACAGTTGAAAATGTCGTTTAATTATTTTGAAATAAATTCAAAAAACGAAAATGAAAAAGGGGAAAAACATTTATTTAAAATTAATCAACCCCCGTCATACAGGAGAATGCGTAATTCAATGGATTCGTAACATTTTTCCAAATGAGCCGGCGATTAGATTCATATACAAACAGGGAAATATCGGACGAAAATTTTACAATACATCGCAGCTGTGTTTTTATTGGTTTTTTTTTGTTTTTTTTTTTTTTTTTTAATTTCATTTTTGGGCTCGCTAACTACGGCCGTGAACTCGGCGCCAGAGGTATTTTCCTGTATAACTTACAGGGCATATCTTGCCTGAATGAAACGTCACTGGCTCGTCTTTATACAGAACAAGGCGGAATTTAGTGCAGCATGGTCATTGTGTTTAATCGAACTGTGATGCCCTTGAAATGTTTAAGCGGAAAGAAGCAATTAACCGCGGGATATTTGAAGGTTTTCGCGAAGAATTGATGATAAGCTAAACAGGCTGTTGCTGCCGGTGATAGCAGATGTTTGAAAAATAAACGCGATAAGCCGAGATGCACTTTGCAAAACAAAGCTATTCACATAAATATTTGTACTTTTCCCACTTTTTCATTTTACTATAAACACGCCGATATCAAACCATCCAACGACGGCATGGGAACATCCTCTAGAGCCCCCGCGACGGTTTTTCTGTAGATTCATAAAAATTTCAATTGACTCTAATTCTTTGGGGGGAAACAATTTACTTATTGTTTTTATGTAGCAATTTTATTACCGCTTCAGTTACCTCATTCGGGGTAACGTTTTCTTCACATTACTCCTCCTGGCGTAAGAATGACATGTGTTTGTATTTGTATATTTGCATTCTTACGTATTACTATTTGAAGTTAATTTTGCATTTTGATTGTCTAATGATTAACATTAGAATTTGTCACGACTGCAGCCGCAACACGTTCCATTCCATCATGTCTGATAAAATAAAGTACACATATCATCCGGTAGCACAATTGCATAGGGTTCGTTCGAGTGATAAATAATCAAAAATTATAACTCGTGCCGAGTTAATTGTTTCTACAATTGACGAGTAGCCTGAATAACATAATGTTAAATGCAAAGTACAAGTTTTATGTGTAAAAAGCGAAGTTTATGAAAAGCAGGCTCGGAAAATCTTTTCAGCGAGCTTTACGTGATCCGAGAAAACACAGGCGATTCAGACATTTTATTTAGCCGACAGTTATTATGTAAATCTTATTGATTCGAATTGTTCCTTTGAATTGGAGTCAAGAAGAAGGCTTTTTCCTGTGACCTTGCAATATTCTCCAACATTCTGCTGTTCCACGAAGTAGCTCTTATTTTATTTTCATCAATTCTTTGCGGAAGAAGAACGCAGCTTTAGCCAACTAAAACTTAGCCTAAGATTGTCGTTTTTTTTGTTTTTTTTGATCGTGCGTCTCGCATTAAGTTCCCCCCCCTTTAAGAGTTGATAATTAACTGCACTCGCGTGTATGGAAATGACACTAGATTTTCCAAACTCTTTCGAATTCAGTACTGCCGGTGCCTTAAGGTCTCCTCAAATTTACGCGATCTGATGGCTTCCTTATGAAACATCTTTCTATCGGTCCAGACTCACTGCATCCTATACCTTTTTAATTTAAAAATTGCCATTTTGTTCTTTCAGTCTGTGAATGTTTTGTTTTGAAACTCTCTTATTTTTCGGGGATTTTACGATTCCCCGGCCAGTTCATTTTCCTTTTCCTACCGTGGCAACAAATTTTTTATTTTTTTCCGATTTTTAGACACTACTTATCGTCAATAACACAATCCGTTAAATTAATAAATCCTCAATGCGCAATATTATTATCCTTATTCATTTTAAAGCATGTTGTCTGAGGTTTGCTCCTTTTTACTCCTTTTATCCTCAAATTTATCCTTCTTCATTTGTTTCCACCTTGGTCAGCTATCATTTCCTCTCCTTAATACGTCTCTCAACCGCTCACTTCTTCCTTCTTAATTGATTTTCCGCATAGTTTTCTCTGTATTTTTTCGAGTTCTCCCTTCTTTTTCGGGAACACTTAGTTATTAAATTCTTCCAATTTGCCTTTTCCAAATCTTATGCTCTGTACGACGTATAACAACAACCTGGGTTCTTATTTGTCCTTGCGTTAGCCGTCTTTGTTTCCTCCGTTTTCTCCTCCGCTTCTGTACGTATTAAAATTTAACCTTTTCCCTTACTTCTAACACTCTGCTTAATTTTCGGTTGGCGTTCTCAATAAAAAATATATATATATATATATATTACATTTTTGAACTTCAAAGTTATAGTAAAACCGCCAAAAACTGAGTTGAAAAAACAATTCAAATTGTGCTGATTTCTAGTTAGACTAAATCCAGCGGGAATTAAATAACGCGTTTCTCATAGATTTGTCTTTTCCGATCTCAGTCGATGATTGATCGTTTATCCTTCATGCTGTTTACTACCATCTGCGCGAATAATTAATTCATTCCTTATCTCGAACGATAATGCACATTGGATGTTTATCGTAATTTTCGCGAGGCTTACTGACGTACCTGTTCTATGTAGTCTCGACAGTTTTGAGGGGGAACCATTTTATTCGACGATTCTATTGTTTACGATAGAAATTGATGATTCATTCATTAGGCGTTAATTTGAATTTAAAAATCTTCGTCGTCCGGAAATACCGGCCGATGACACGCGCAGAATGCCCCAGTCGTCATGCTCCTAGAAAAATGTGGTGAAGCTGAAACGGACGGATTATTATTCTTTTTTTTTTTTTTACCGGCTCATTCAGGATGTGTAATCGTAAAGACACAGTGACGACGTCATTTTTTACCGCGAGAATAATTCTTTACCACTACATCAGTTTGTGTTACGTTCAGAAAGGTTTTAACGGCGATCGGGTTGAATACGAAGAAAAGTGTCATATACCGCAACTGTACCTTTGAAAGGTTAATTTCTAATAGTATCGCTTTTCGGTTTCAAAATTTCTCCCTAAAAGGTTTAAAAATAGAAGAACGGATAGTAGACGACCTATGCACTATCACAATAAAATAACGTCTTACTTGAACCAAATGAAAGACACTGAAACGAAAATTGAGACACTTGATGATCTTTTATTTTCTCAGATTGCTCTATGAATTTCAAAGATGCTTTTAAAAAAAAAAGTTGGTAAACTGATTAAAAGTCATTCTCCGCAAAGACCATTAAGAATTTCAAACGGATTGCGAAGAGTTGTCCATGAGAAGAACGGAAAACGAGGTTAGCAACGCTGCCAACTGCTTGTTGACATTAAAAGTATTGCGAAGCAGCTAAATTGGATCAGAAAAATTAAACGGTTCTAACTGAAGATTTCGATGGATCATCGGAACTCTACTACAGTCCCTTTTGGTACATCTTAATCACGTGTGATTACACTAAAAACTAAGGACAGAAATTCGTTTGTGACGAAAAAAATTAAAAAGATGCAACTAGTACTCCAAAAATTTCGGCCAAAAAGTGAGAGCTGTGCCGTATTTTTCGGACAAATTTTTTTCTTTTGATCCAATCGGGTTAAAAAATTGCATATTTATTGTTTTAATATTATTAAGAGAATATCCATGTATCTATTAAATCACCGATATAACTTGAATAAACTCGTTTAAAACCTATCTAAAAATTGCGCATATTTACTTTCAACATTATAATCCAACAAGTTTGACACGAGAAACAGCAGTATATCGTAACTGATCAATAAATAATTCTATATATATATATATATATATATATCAAGGCCGTGTCCACGGAGTGGGTTTTGGGGGTTAAACGTCCCCATTAGAACTGAAATAGTTATTATAAATACGCAAAAATCTGAAAAAAATGAAAAATTTAAAATAAATATTGATGATTTTTTAGGGTGTTTTTACGTTAAAAAAAAAAAAAAGAAAAAATATGCTCCATACTTTTAGGTAGTTCATTAATATTTGATACAAAATTTTTTATTACGAGTATAAACAATAACATATGTGTAATTTTTATTAATGTTTATATACGGGATAATTCATTTATATAACTTATTAATACATATAAATTAGAATAATTGAAATTATTAATAGTATAAATATTAGTGAAAAATGTACATTTATAAAATAAATATGCGAAGAAAATTTTCAAAGCCCTCTCCTTTTCATAATTCTGGGCACGACCCTGATATATATATATATGTATATATTTATATATGTATATATAGTTCCGAACAATTCGTTATGATCGTGTTAAATAAAATGATCATATTTCAAACTAACTGCGTATTATGTGCTTGAAAACACGTTAATCTGACAAGTGTTTACACTTAATAACTGAAGAAGAAAACTTACACCGAGAATTGTTTACAATCGGTTCAGCTTTTTATTTCGTTAGAATTTCTCGGCGGATCATTCTAAAATGGAGAGTCACTATTTTATCTAATAACTTGTTAGTGAGCAGGTCGGGTATAATACGTATTTGCGGATCTGTATGCTACGGCGGAGTTAATAGTGTAACTCCGATTACAGTTCTGGGCACGTGACCCAGCAAATAGTGGATCGATGAAAGTTATACAGATCCAGGTTCACACAGTTCCGTTATAGAATATGAAATAGAGACCTTGAACAGAGAAGAATAGGCATCGTCTGTCCTTTTTTTTTTTTTTTATATACCGAATGAATATCTCAGCAGAAATGTATCAGATCAGCCAGAAAAGCGAAAAATGATAATATCGGAATTAGAATAATTTTTTCTGTAGCCCCACAACTCTCCATTATGCTCGTACCTTAGTTATTTCGAAATTTCTTTCTCCCTTTCTAACACAATTGCGTCAACATCCGGTGCAACTATTTCCAATTTCCGAGTGTATACATAAACACCGGACGATCCATGTGAGTCCGATTATGTATCCGGGATACAGTTAACCTACGATTCAATTCCGGATCCGTACTCGAGGAAATAACGAACTTGCCGATCACTAGTAATAAGGTCGTTTTATGTACCTTTTTATTTAAATCTTACTTGTGGCTACCGAACCAGAGGTGTCATATTTTATCGAGATTTGTCCCGTTCCAGATCCAAGTCGCTTCCAGGTATATACTTAATCTGAAATTGAATACTTGGGAAAGTAAAGACGACCGAGAGGAAGGAACTGTGGCGCTCTTAATGTCATTAGTGCCTTTGAGCTTGGTACCTTTATGAAAAGCTCAACTTCACAATCCGTGATACCCTATCGAGGATATTATACTTTATTCTTACCTTTTTATCGTAACGGATGAGATTTTTTTTTTATTTTACGTACTTTTTCAAGGAATGGGTTCGTGAACTATAGACATTAAAACCGAGCGCAGTGAAAATTTTCTATAGTTTTTTTAAAATTCTGCTCGAACAAAACATCGCGGTACCATGAGGGGAGGGAATTCCCTTAGATGCCCGCATGTTGTTCTCCTTTTATTCATTTTCTGTTACAGCTGATTTATTTGGAAGGTGTTTTTAGTGCTTTTTTACGTTCGGATTAGTTCAACACCGTCGTGATGCTGTTAAGACTCTATCCGTGTAAAATATTTGCCATTTTTTTCTTCTTTAGATTTTTTATAAATTGTTTTAATCGAGGAAGTTTTTCTCGGATTTATTCTGAGCTTCGAAATCAACGTATCAATAAGTTCCGCGGTTATTCAATTTTTTTTTGTTTTTTTTTTTTTTTTTTGGAATTTACACCGTCACGGTAAATAAGTGTTTTAATAAATTCTAAAAATACCGATATATACTAGTCTAGTTATTCGCTTAGAGTTTTCTCAACCATCCATTCGTGAATTTTATACAAAATCGTTGCATCCGTTTTTCCGACATGTACAACATCCCTCAACTGCTCGTGATTTTAATAAATATGTAAATTTCCTCGGCAAGGTACTTCTTAGAGACTAACGTATAGAGTGTAAGAAAACAAAAAAAAAAAAAAAGGGAAAAAAAAGTTAGCAACGTACTTGAATTTTACTAGTTACGTATGTTATTAATGTAAACCTAGATTGCAGAGGCAATTAAACGGAAGAGATTATGGTTAGCTCTCTATGTTGCGGTCTAGCGGACGTTCGAATCACTTTCTCCGCGGCGCTATGAACCGATTTCACGCGTGCGAATAGTTTTCCTTAACGAATAATCGATGCTCTTGCCAGCTTTGGTTTTACGATGTACGCAATTTAAAACGATTAATTCAAACAGGGCGAGGAGGATTTCCGGTAAATATTTCATCAGAGTATATTTGTTCGTCGGAAGTGTATCGCAGTCGCATGTAAATTACGATGTTTCATTAAATGTTACGCCGCTATTATTTGAACTAATTTAGCGCGATATGGACTATAAAGCAGTCTAAAACAAACACAGATAATGAAGGAAATGAAAGGATGGAAGAAACATAAGATACGCAAAAGCGCTATGAAAATGAAGAAGAGTGTGTTCGAGAGAAAGCCGAGAGAGTCCTAGGAAAAAACGATCGACGTAGAAAAAAATTAATTAATCGATGACGGAAAAGAAAAAAAAAAGGCGACATAAAGAGACGACATCGTCGAATGTGCTACATAATCCGGGAACGACAATGAGCAGGAGTCTTGGAAAACACCGAGCGGTGGTAAAACGTTTGATAATTAGAGTTGGAAGGATTTCTAAAAAACTTTCGAAGTAACAGTTGAGCTAATGATCTCAATCTTGGATTGACTGGGAATCGATCTTTTTCATCTACTTCTTCTTGAGCCGTCTTCGTTTTGGCGTTCACATCTTTCGTCTCTTTGATGCATGCTTGCCAGTCTCGTGCCAGTCGGAGAAGAGTCTTAACAGCCATCCATTTTTGGATGTTGGAACTACCTATTTAAGAATTACTGTAATCCAGGTAAAGACAGATTTGTGAATCTTTAAAAAAATAATACGGAAAAACATTGCGTGATTTATCACGTTAAACTACACCACACATTTGTAATATTATAAATATAACGAGTTGTTCTGGTTCCGTTCATTTCTAGCAGCCCTTTTGGGGGCATAATAGCACCAAAAAAATAATAAAACACGCTCGGTACGGGCAACTTGTTTGCCTAGTGTAAATCCGGTGGGGGGGGGGGATAAAAACTGTCAAGCCATGAAAATCTTTTCCTGCTGACAAGATTAGCCGTTTAATACTTAACTTTATCTCGATGTCAATTGACGTAGGTGAAATCGAGACGAATTTCGTACTGTGTAATTAAACGCTGATGCGATGGCGTTTTTGCTACTTTTTTTCTCCCATCATACGAACGCGTAATAATGATGGGTATTTGGTAAGAAATAACTCGTTCTCACGTTAAATTTGCGCTCCTAATGATCGCGTGCGAGAAACCAAAACTGCCCAGGGAGCTATTAATTTCCTTCTTTCTTAATCTCGCTTGCGATATTTTGCGGAATATGTCAAGTGCAGTTTTACGCGACCAACTTTTTAGTCCCAGTTGTCTCGATAATCACGTGTTGCGATGCTGTCGTTCTAGTTAATTCTGATTTCCTTCCTGGATGCAGTTTTTCCCCCGACTGGTGAGCGGGTTTCGCAAGCAATAACGCGGTTAATCTCATTCTTTGCGCGTGTCAACTCTGCAGCTATTATGGCGTCAGCGGCGGTGTCGAAGTCGAACCAGACTCATATATAGAGAACTATCCCGTTTAATCGGGGAGAGCACGATGTTACCGATTCGCAGACATTCGGCGCGAGTTGCGAATTCATTAAAAGCAAAAAGTAGACGGAAAGAGTAGCCGAGGAAGGCGGAGAACGACCTGGTTAGATAACATCAAGGTATGGACGAGAACATGGTCGTTAGAAAGACTCATGCAACATGCCAGACATAGAAGTTTTTGATGCTGACATATGTGATCGTCGACGCTCTTCGAAGAGTATGTCACCGAGAAGAAGAAGAAGAAGAAGAAGCGTGCTGATGCTTGATTAAATTTGAGGTGTCACTCTAGTCGCTCACGAGGGAATCCCCCCTAATGACGAGAGGACAATAATATCGTCAGCGAATGTGTTAATTGCAACCGTCGTTTTTCCTTCATAATTCATTTCTCGCATAGTGGTGAAATAATTTTAGAGGAAACCTAATTACTACCCTAAATTGAGAGTCGCTACAAAGTTTACCCGGCCTGGAAAAATTGGGTGCCAGAGAAATCCGTGGAAGTAAAGGAAGGCGAGAGAAAGGAACTGGTCCCAGTGTATTCTCTCTTCAGATCCATTCGTATACTCATCATCTTCTGGGCGCGTCGACGACTACCTCTATTCGTACATTTCAGCTGTACAGAGATAATAGGCATCATGGAAACTGTTGTATGCAACGCGACTGTATACATGCAAGACTGCATTTGAAATCGATTAGTAATCGTTTGATTTATCGATATACAAATACAGTACCGTGTGTGTGTGCGTGTCTGCTCTGTACTGACTTGCGTGCATATGATGGTATGCTTGTGTGCCATTGTCTTCCATATGGTTCTATTAGCGAGTATTTAATTTAATTTCTTTTTTTTCGTAATAACTTCTGTCGTCGCCCGGGATCGGACTCGAGACTTCCGTAAAGGAAGCTAAGCGCTCCAGCAAACTAGGCTATTGCGACGAGATCCATTATGTCCTTAAGTATATTATGAAAAACTCCACACAATTATGATACCTTATCATTACTTTACTTACACGTTTTTCGGGCTCCGATATATCTAATTTTCATAATGATGCGTGTACCAATTTTGATTATCCTTTTTTTTTATCTCTTCGTTCGTTAGTTCGACTCACCTAACGGTACAATGTAGCTGTACACAGAATAGGTAGCGTTCTTGGTAAATTGTACTATATGCAACGCTAGTGCACGCGCAAGACTACACACTTGCAACTGATATTGTGATTGTTTGATTTAGCAATATATATAAATGCAGCCCCCCCCCGTGTGTGTGTGTGTGTGTACTGTGTACTAACTAGTGCGCATATTATATGTGGTGGACTGCCGCTGCCTTCCGTATGATTCTGTTAGCGAGTATTTTATTTTAATTTTTCGTAATAACTTCTGTCGTCGCCCGGGGGATCGAACCCATGACTTCCGTAACGGAAGCCAAGTAGCAACTAATTGCGGCGACCCTTTTTTTTTATATCGCCCTTCTAAAAACACGTATTTCACGAGCGCTCGAATTGTTGAAATCGTTTTAGAGTTTTTTGTGAGAGCGTATTTGAAATTATAACTATTAATGTGTTTTCTTTTTTTGGCTATCTGTAAACATGTAGAAATTATAAATTGGCGATATGTTTCCGGCATACGTGTTTTAGCGTGTCTGTTATCTCTCGGCTCAACGCCTTATTAAAGGGTCTGCCAATTTCCTCCTTCGCGAAAACCTTACCCTCTCCCTTTTAACTGTAGCATTCGTAGTTTACGAAAAAAGGTGTTTTCGCACCTCGGAATTGAACAGAGTTAAAAGAAACGCGGTCAGCTCGAGCTTTGTCGACTTTCGTACAGCGTATGCATTCTCCGAAAACCAACAACAATCACTCTCAACAATTTCCACCTGTATTATTAAATACGCATTTATTTTCTGTTTAATATTCATGTCAGCCGCTGCCCCGTAGCTTTGGACAGTCGTTTGTTCCGTTGTCACACACATTGAAAATATCGAAAATTATCATTCGCGCGCGCGCGCAGGTTAATGTTTAAAAAGGAAAAATGGAAGAGATCTATTTAATATTCTTAATTCGTTCGTCTGCTAGTTTTTTCGAAAGCGATATAGCTGAGCCGTACCGGGGAGGGGGCAGCTCAAAAATTGTTGTTTACTTGTAAAATTAAAGTAGCAATATCATCGGTTTTGTTTAGCTCTGTCAACATCGTCGAAGTATAAATTTCATGTTTTTTTTGTGTTTTTTCATTTATTTATTTTTGATAAAAAATACAACAACAATAATACGTAAACCAAACGGTATAATTTTTGCAGCGGGAGCCCTTTTTATTTTTTACATTAAATAATAGCGAGGAAATGATTGTAATTTTTCTTTATTGTGAAAAATTTATTGACGAATAAAAGCTATTAAAATAAATAAACATTCGAAGCTTCCATAATGGATATATTATAATCAGGAAAACAATTTATATTAGACGCCGCGTTTAAAAGTTTTTTGTTTGTAAACTTAACGTTTCGGCAAGCTCGCACTTATATCATTAACTATGCGGAATGCCCGCACTTATCATGATGGTAAGTGCGAACTTTCCGAAACGTGAAATATAAAAATAAAAACTTTTAAACACAGTGTGCCCCCCCCACCCCCGTAAATTGTTTTCCTCGTGATAAATCGTATCATTGCAAGTCTATATCCAAAGCCAAATTTGATAACCAAAGTTAAATAAACCATGCGAGCTCAATTTCTGCGTAATAAGAGAAATGTTAATAGCGGTGACGTTAATATCCGGTGTCATTTATCGCAGTACATTCGATGAAACTTATTAATAAATGCAGCGTTGGTCGTTAAAGTTTTCGTTTAAGTGTTCTATAAATGAAAGCTAAATTTTATTCAATTATCACGCCCATTGTTCAAAAACACAAGGTATTATGTTCTCATACGCATTATTGTGGTGTTATCAGGCGCCCTACAATAAATAGTCTGCAGAAATTGTGACGTCGCTGTTAGTAAACATTCCCCTTTGATGTCTATTGTTATAACTGACGTCACATGGTTCGTCGAATTCATTTTAGCGTCCGTGTCCAGACAGACGCACACAACTAAAATTTGCTTTCGTATAATAACGCTCTAAAATGATTAGAATCGGTTTAAAAAGAATAATGTTACAAACACAGTCGTACTGCATATTAATATACTGTTGCAAATACGCGATAGATCTATACGAACACGTAGTTACTCGAAATCGATCAATACGATTTTTAGGAGATAGTTGAAAAGGGGATATTTTTAATGTGTTTATAACCGGCTCTATCGTTTATCTCTCTAATTTCTTCGAACTATCAAAAATTCGCTTTTAAAAAGTGAACCTAGATTTTTCCTTTTACAAAGAGAAGGTCAGCTTTGAATTTAAAACTTACTCTTATAAAAGTTTAACCGAAGCAGCGTGTAGCATTATGATTGTTGGATACTTGGAATCAGCTCGTTACCGAGAAAATGAAACTGTTCAGCTGTTTAGCTCGTGGGTTTATTACAGGTTGGAAAAATTTCTACGAATTCAAACTTAGTTTAGACAAAAATCAACAACGCACAATTCATATATATATATATATATATATATATATATTCAAGACAAAATCTAAAGATTCGTTAAAAAAAAAACGTAGGAAAATTAGACATAGGAGAAGAAACTATCGATGGAAAATGCAATTAGTCTATGGAGAAGTCAACTGTCTCTAAAAATTGCACCTCTGTCGACATCGAAAGGATAACTCCGAGAGGAAAAAATTTTAATTAATCGGCGGCACGTACGCTTGTTTTAGTGCATTATTATTACTGAAAGTAGGTCACGAAATTTAAAAATTGGATTTAATAAAAATTCCGCTAGTTCAGTCTTATTGATTGAAAATTAAAACACGTTGACTATTTTCAGTATAATAGCTGACGTTCACCCTGTATTGATGACAAAACTAATTACCGACTTTATTTTACGACGCCACTATTCACGTAAATTTCACACCTGAATTCTGTTAATGCGGACGACGACGACGACGATAACGGAAAATTCTTCCACTATGGTATAATGAAATGTGATTTTTTCGCGTTTCTCCTGTTTCAGCTGCATAACTTAAAAGCAATTACCGCAAACTTTTTTTCCACGAATAGACTGAAATGTCACGACGATCTTTGGAGCGTTGCGTGAAAAGTAATAAAACGGATTCACGCAATCTACTATCAGCGTACGTGGTAAGCAAGCAGAGGCAACGCTTGTTATTCATGTTTGCGATAGATTTTGTTAATGTGAGAGTGCATGGATTATTTTCGAGCAGTTCAGTCCGCTGTAGTTCAGGTAGTATAACACGGTTACTGATGACCAACAGGTGTATCACGTTGCGACGATAAAAATGGAACTCGATGAACGATGCCATCAGAAGAACCAGTTCAATAAAACTCCATATCATTATGAGACACTCACGCGAAACCGAAAACTACTAAAAAAAATTTTTTTCCAGAGGATTTTATTAGACTTACCGATGTGCAGTAATTGGCGTCGGTTGTTTACCTGTTTTTATTATTCATCTCATCCGATATTTTCATTGTTCCAATCTTATTCCTACAACATGCAATAAAATCGGACGCTTTAATTCGTTTTATTGCGTTTATAGAAATGTTAATTAATCGTGTAGTAGTTATAAAAAATGTTTCTCCTTCCTTCAGCAATGCTATTAAATTGTTATAACACTTCGGGGTTTTCTTATCTAGCCTTGAATTTATACTTTTACAAATAAACTTAAATTTCAAGGTTAATATTTATTTAAAATATTGCTTTAAAAAAATTGTTTAAAATATTGTTTTAAGAAATTTGTTTAAAATTTTTTCTTGAAAATTTGTTCAAAATTTTGTTTAAAAATCTGTTTAGAAATTTATTTACGATCGCGTCAATTATAGGCAGTAATCCGACATTTTCTGTACTTTTCGGCTACGATCCCGAAAGCAACGAACAAGTGGGCCTACTAACGTAACCCTCTTTAGTCCAATGCCTTAAACGTTGTGTACTTCCTTCGACATCTTCGAAACGATTATAACGAAAAATGGAATAAACTGAAACAACGAGTGACAGATCTCTATAAAGTCTGATCCGTGGAAGACTCCGCCTCAGTTCTACGTAGGGATATCAGGGTGCACTATCCTAGCATTACAACTTCGGTGGTGATTTTTCTTCATTTTTTTGCCGACTTTTTGAAAATTACAAAACATTTTTCTTTCTTTTTTTAATATAAAATTTAAAATTGGAAAAAAAAATGCAAGAGAGAAAATTAAAAACTGAATAAATTTTCAATAGTTGTAATCGGTTTTTAGCCCCTTGTTTAAATACTCTTAGATAATAACCGAACAAGTAAGCAGCTATTGTAGCTCCTTTTCTTCCGGTTTTTACAACTATTGCTATGTATAGTTAAAGTTTTACTTTTTTATTTACTTTTTTTTGTCTGAACTAAGAAAAATACAGAATTTTTCGATTTTGCAATTTTATTTTAATAAAAATAAATTTAAGAAAAAATAAATTAATAATGAAAGTGTATTTGTCCCGTTAATAATTCTCCATTGTTTCATACCATGCCGTTTGACATTTCGTAAATATTGACATATACATCTTCGATGGGGGTTAGTTAAAGGTTCGTAGGATACAACAATTTAGTGGTATTAATCACCTCGGTGGTTGTTGCTCAGTCGAAATTGTACTGAAATGAATTTTCGTCAAACTTCTATATGTATACTGAATATAGATGGACAATAATTCAATCGTACGCTTGTGCATTGGTTTTATACTAGTTAATGGATACGAAGCGAAGCACAAATGTCTGCAACTGATTCATACACACAAAAAAAAAACAACAAACAAACTATTAGGCGTTTTACAATAGGGTGCAGCTAAACCATAGTTGCACGATGCGTCGCTTAAATTTATCCAGTCAATGATCGCAGACTAGGAGCCTTGTAATAGTGTAATTGAAGTCTGCAATTGGTCGAGTGACTCGCAGATCAGGCAGTGAAAATGCGGTCAATTACCTACGGTTGTAAAATTTGCGTATTATCACAGACTAGAGTAGAAAATTATACAAAAAAAATTGTTGACGAATAGAAAAAAAAATTAAAAAATGTTTCATTCATAAAAGTGAAACAGGAACAGAGGAGTGACACGTAGTGCGTTTAATTTTATTCAAACGCAGACAACTAACAAAATTATGCATCACCAGAAGTCAAAATGCATGTTTTCGGCTTTCAAAAATAATATTAAAATAAAGTATATCAAGATCTTGACCCGCGGATGAATGATAAAAAGCAAACATGGACTTCCAGAATACAAAAAACAAGTTTTCAAATATCGGCCATTCGAAGAATAATATTAAGGAGTGAATGTACCAAAAAAAAAAAAAAAAAGGAATTGATAAGCTTGTTCAAATTTAAAAGTTCCGGTATCGCGGGGCATCAACAAATTCGGATAAACGGATTAAAAACTGAATAGAAATTAAACTAAAGGAAAGCCTATGAAGAAGACGACGACGAGTCGAAATAGAAATCGTGTGATGGGTATGTTATGGACTAGACAAGAATGAGTTGGAAATGAGCGATGGCCTATGCTCCCAGACGGGCGGGTAGGAGTTGATACGTTTAATTTTAAACCAAGGTTGTAATAGCGATAATAATAATAATTTTGAAAGTAATAAAATTACGAGATTAGTTTAATTATAAGATATGTTTATTGCGGAATCGAAAAAGTTAAGTTGCGCGCGCACACACCGACGCACACGCATGATTTAGCTTCTAGTAAGTTGATCGATTACTTATAAGAAGCTTTAACGTCTTTTAATATTCGACCCCGAAAGTGTCTAAAAAACATTTCTTCTTCTCAATCAATGTCTTCTTTCGAACACTTTTCATTCTTCTTAATCGCAGTCTAATTTTCATAATTTTCTCTGTTCCGTTCAATTCAAATCGATCTACACTGATTCTCTAGTCACGTCAGTATTGTAATGTGATGGCCGATTCTTTGGCTCGTTTGGGGCTTTCGACGGTCACCCCCTTCGAAAATTTCCCGCTCGCAATATTAATCACATATCTAAATTTTTTCATTTTAAACTATAGGATTATATTTATTCCTTCTTTTGCGAAACCTAATTCCTTTTATCTAGCCTCTCTCTTACTCGTTGCTTTACTTCCTTCTCTTTGTCGTTTCCTGATCACTGCTATATGTCGCCTTCGTTACACAATTTCCTTCCTTCATCTCTCTTTTTCGTTTTTCCCTCGTCTCATTCCTGCATTGTCCTCTGCGTGCTAGCGATTCTTTTTTTCCATGTCTAATCATGTTTTCTGCGAATGCTCTTAAGTTTCCGTTCAGCTTTTATTCCGAGCTTTCGGATCATAATCTTCCTACTTCATGTGATGCTGCCTACATTCTTTCATTCTCTTCCTTGTCTGCTGTTCCTGTTTTGGCTTCCTTTATTTATTCTATATCTTAAAATCTACGATGAAGTGTTCATTTTGATCAGATCCATAGGTATTTTGTTTAATTGAACTGTTGCTTTTAGCGTACTCAACAAAAAACCTGACAAGTCGACAAATTATTTTAAACCTTTGTCATATGCAATCGTGCATACATATGTCGGCTGAACATTTTTAAACGCAATGTTAAAGATATATTTTAATTAACGAAACCTATATGCTAGATTTAATTACCATCATATAACCAGAAATGTGTATAAAAAAAAGTGAAAATAAATGAAAAAGAAAATTTTATTTAATATTTACAATATTACTAAAACAATTTGCAATTTTTGAATTCAATAAACTATAACCAAATTAAATAACTTTCTCTTCTTTTTTTTAATTATTTCTTAAGCAGGCTAAAAAATGTGAAATTGGAAATTCTACTGCTTGAACGGTAATTTAAAAAGTAGAGTTGCTGAACTATAACATGCAAAAGCGTGGTCTCGACGTTTAGTGCTCAATGCTTTTTTATATTGCAGTTTAGTGACTCCCTTTTGGGCCATCGCTGGAGTAGTAGAATCATCGATTTTTTTTGTTTTTCGACACAATTAAGAGATACGCATATTTTCCTTGAGAAATATTTGCTTACTTTAGTTACAGCTTGTTATCTAAACTACGAATTTCCTTTCGTAAGCCTAAATAAATAATGTAAAAATGTTAAGTAAAATAGGGTTCCTTTTAAAGATGTTTTAAATTTTTGAATTTTTTCCACTGCGTTTTAGTAATGTTAAAAAGGTTAATCTTTTTGCTTGTACGTATGTTTTTTTCTTTCTAAAAATAGAACACGGAACTAATTGCGAATTGACGGCGGAAGGTCACTTTTTTATCTACCGATGTCCATCATCGTAAAAAAAGCGATAATAAAAGTAATATTTTTTTTTTGAAAGTTAAAACTAATTTTTTTTTTTTTACTTTTTTATTGGGCTTGTAATACTAATTTCACATTTTAGCATCGACTGAAGATAAAAAAGTTAGCCTTCTATCATATGCGGAATTAAAATTGCCAGATTTGACTGATTTATGTAGTGCGGCGGCCGCCTTATAAAAAAATACACATTAAGAACACTAATTTTTAATAGGGTTATCCGAATAATGTTTACGTTCAGGAGCCCCAAGGTAGGTTATAAAAAAGAGGAAAAAAAAAAGTTATAACCCATCTCTGTCTAAAAATTTTTTTGTAAATGTTGCCGTATAAATGATTAAAATCTAAAAAGTAGAAAATAATAATAATGGGAAGCGGGGAGGAAACAGTGAAAAATATGAAAAAAATAGAAATATAGCGTGTCAAAAAAAAATTGTACTAGCGAGCAGTAAATTTTATTATGGTCTTTCAGCATTTAATTATCGGTTCATAAAAAAAATTTTCTTGGCTGCCGAAGTATTTTTTAAATTCATCATTAGTGCGGTTCGTTGAAAATGACCCGTTAGCGTAAAGCTGCGTTGCACATTAGGTAGACATATATACGGCGAAGTTACGTAAAAGCGTTCTAAAATGAAATAAATTGTCCAGGAATAATTCCTCCAATACGCGTAATTTCTTAAAAGGGATAATGGTTTACTCATCCTATATTAAGGGGAACGTTATTACTTTATTTTAGGATACCGTTTCACCGCGTGGACGTTCAGAGCAGCAAATTTTTTCCGGAATACCAAACGTTAGACTTATAATCGAATGTAACGTTTTCCGAGTACCGTAAAATTGGTCAAGTCTCGAGAGAAAATATTTAATATATTTTTGGAAATTGGAAAAGTGTTTTGCGTTGAAAATACGTGGCGCGATTTTTAGTAACGAAAATAAAAATGTAAAATTAATTTCAAAATTACCTTGTCCGCAGATCATCTTTCGATTATCCGAAATGTATGTCCTTACATCGAGATTATAACGAGTGAAGTAAAATATCTAAATATGAAATAAAAGTATGTACCCAAGTTGGTTTTTGTTTTTAGGGAAAATTAAAAATAAAATGTGAAGAACCAAAATCGTCACGTGTCTAATGAAAAAAGTTTATAGTACCGATCGCAAGCTCGCTTTCGGATAATAATAATGACGATAATAAAAATATACATTAATTATAATTCCATATAATGCAGTCAAATGGCTTTTCGCGCGTTGTAAAGGCGGCTAGAACCGGCTCAGAATGCTAGGGATTTGTTATTCTTACGCTGGTGGTTATAAGGAAATTCTTCGTTACGTTTAGTGTTTTTTTCAGTTTTGACCAGCAGAATGACGTAGTCATTTGAAATCCATTTTTCTACGGGTATCACGAAAAAACTAACGTTTGGGGGGACCCGGGTGGTCTGCGGGATTTCATTTTGGCAGTTTACAACTTTTAAGATGTTCTTTTTAGTTTTTTTATAATTTTAACGATTAATTTACGCGCCAGTACTACTAAACAATGCGGAGTAATAAAAAAATAAAATAACGTTAACGCAACACACTCCGTTTAACGATGTGATCTCCGATTTTGACACCTCGGATACAGATACAGATATCTCACCGCGGACACGGAGCCCCGGAGAGTTGTTATTTTGTGGCAGATAAAATTCTCGGGGCAATAAAGAAAAACTGAAATGTAAAAAAAATACGTGTATTTCGAAATCACCGTCCAAGCTCCGTGACTAGAAATACGTGAAAATTGCGAAAAATTTAACGACAAAATGGAGAAAAAATCAGTTTAAATGGACGAAAATCACCGACTAAGCCTAGAAAATGCGTGAAAATTACGAAAAATTCAATAATAAAATGGCGAAAAACAGTTTAAATGTCACGGCATGATTCTGAATCGAAAACGAAACGTGTGATGCGCGGTAGAGTTTACAACATGATCAACTTACGATGAGCCTCTTCTGTTTTTCCAGACTTCTTCGGGGCCAGATTATTTGATTTATTCGAGGTTTGCCTGTCAAGCATGTGCCATATCTTGTCTAAAATAATCACACGCGTAAGATTTTCGGTTTTTACACGCTAAAATTTTGTAAAATAATAAAAAATTTAACAAGCGCAGCCACAGTTTGTTTTTGTAGATCCGCAGAACAAAATGTTTGAAAGTAGGCCTGTCGTGTGATGTTCTAATGGCAGGTATTCTCCCCCATCTAATAAGTAACGGTAAAAAGAAAAGGCTATTTTGATTCTAATTCGCTTTAGTCTTATTCGCGGAAGTGGTTTCTATTGATCTAGTTTCGAAGGACATTTTTTTCCTTAATGCGTCTATTCTGGACAAAGTTGTCGCTGTATTGTAAAAGTGTTTGGGAAAGTATCTTTTAATTTCCGAATAATTGTTATCATTTATGGATTAAAAATAAAGCGGAGGTGCCTTAGCGGGGCTCAGAGGTTGTGAAGTTAAGGTTCGCATTGTTCTTCAACGACATTGATGGGAGTTAAGTTTCTTTTCTCTCGGGGTCTTGTTTACTTTCCCAGACTTTTTTAGTTGCTGGTCATTTTGGACGACCGCTAGACTTGGCAACTACCCCCCTCGGCCAGTTTCGGACCTCACCATTCCGGTAGGCGATTAGTAGCTTAGCTATTGCGGTCTACCTCGTTTATAATTTGAGTACAATATTTTTGGTCTTCTAAAAAACCAAAAAGTATTTTAGCCGTTTTATTTCGGTAAGATTTTTTTTTCTTTAGAAAATTGTCCGATCTAACTTAAATTATCGCCTTGACCCGCGGACAATAAAAACTTCAATCGCATTCGGTGGAAGAAAAAATTATTTTCAACAAAAACATACAATAAAGTGTAAAATTTGTTCGTAAAACTTTAAGATACGAACGAAATTCTCTAGTATTAACGGCGAACGAACCAAAAGTTTCTAATAAAATGCGGAAGCTCGATTTTGATTAATTTCAGTTAACACTTTTGAGAGTGAATTTTTTAATTTTGTTCAACTAAATTTTGACTTTTTCAGAGTGAAAATTTATTAAGACAAAAATTCGGGTTTTTTTTTTTTTTTTGTTAATTTGTCTAGAACAAGTGTAATTTTTCGAGTAAATTCTTACTGGAATAAAGTTTTTACGATGGATAATAATAGTTCGGTTTTTTATAAGGGAGAAGCGGCGTGATTAATGGCAAAAGAAATGTATTAATGAGAAGAGTCGTTGTTTTACGCGGAAATTACTGATTAATTTCGTAGGTATTTCTACATTGTCACGATCGTTGCTTTATGCTAAAAATGGACGTGAAACTCTACTTCTAAATACGGTAAGGCCAAAATAACTGATCAGTCGGGCCGAAATAGCGGGGGTCACACGGATGGAATAGTCATCCAACATTCGGTTTTTTAGAAGACCGAAAAAATTGCACCCAAATTATATAAGCGAGGTAGACCACAATGAAGGTCATAGGTTCAAAACTTGTCGACTGGGGTCTTTTCCAAGTCTAGCTGCAACCCACCCAGCAACTGAAGAAATTTTGGAAAGTAAACGGGACCGAAAGAAAGGAACCTCTTAGCAAATCGGTCAGGTGGAAACGTGACAGTGACCCTTTATTCTCGATATTACGCAGAAGAGAAATAAAAAAGGGAAAAACGAAACAAGGCCGAAACATGGCGGCCCCTAATGGAAAAGTGAACGAAAAACCGATGCGCATTAGAAGGTTTTTCAGTAATTATAATATCGGTAATAATTAATTACGACCGTTCGTCGCGCGAAGCTACCGATGGTGGTACCCAGTCTCAACATACGTTGCGACATCTCCGATTTAAATTCTCGTTGTCCTTAAAAACGGTGCCCACCACATTAGTAGAACGTCTAGATTATTTATTGAGAATCGGATGCTGCTATATTGCCGTCGACATTCCCATTAAACTTTGCACAGCCTATGTTCGGAATCGGTTTGTTGCGCTTTTCAATTGCATAATTATTCAGTTATTAAATAAATATGCACGCTAGTGAAGTTCAATGCACATGGAAAATGAATGGACGTGTAGAACGGTGAAGATTAATGAACCATATGCCCTTTCATAATGTCTGTTATAAATTTAGATTGCCATCTACTGCGTTTAAGCCATTATTATTATTTGTCACCGAATTAAAAAGTAGTTAACTTTGAAAAAAGACTTTTAGATTTAAACTATAGGTGGATTTTGCGGCTGTTAGAAATTCGCTATTTTTTTCTACCGGATTTTAATGTTGTTGATGCCTTAAACCTCGAAAGTGCGCAACGGAGATTTTTCAGCAGTTGATTTTTTTTCTTTCTCTGCGCTTGTAAATATCCACAAGCCGATGAATACAGCGTATTTAGTTGACGTACCGCGTAAGCTGTTGCGACCCTGTCGGCGTGGCTGGACGTTTATTGCGGAACTTTATAACTGCGGGCAACCGCGCAGTAGGTGGAAATTAAAAACGTGTTTATGACACAGACGATTTGGAACAGTGGTTTATTACCTTTTGGTTAGTTTGGCGGGTAAAAATGCGAAGAAAACTAGACAACAAAATGTGAGAAATTTCTGACGACATCCATCGAAACAGCTGTATCTGCGCCTATTTTTGATTTTCTTTATCGATTTAGTTTTTAAAGTTTTGAATCAGTCTGCGTTTCAGTCCTTTCAACTTTCGATGAAATTTCGATTTTAGTCGAAAGATTTACTAGCGTCTGATAACTATCAGACAGTTTTCATCTTTTAATTTGGCCATTTAGTAAATAATACGATAATTTCCTTTTTGAGCTTTGCGTTGGCAGAGAATTTAAGAGTAATGCTATATAATATTAAATAGTCAGCAAATTTAAAAAAGATCAGTCTTTGTAATCGGCATATTTATAAAGTTTATAATAACCCTTTCCTTCCCAAACGTAAAGCTCTTAGATTGTTTCTGCGTGAGATTTGGGCTTGTTCGGTTTTCATGTCCTGATTCCTTACGACGCGTCAAAATGTGTGTTGCGTGTTACCGAAAAATGTGATTGGGATCACTCTTATTTTTTTGAGCCATTTTTTTTTTAAAACGACCAGACTGTTGCTTTCCGAGCAATTGACAAGTCGCGTATTTCCGATCATTACTAAACTCTTCAGATTTTGACAAAGTGGTAACGTTGAAAGTATTTTTTTCTAAGTATTTATTAAGTCACAAATTGAATTTGAAGAAGCCACCGATAGCAACTGAAAATTCTAAAACAAATGTTGAATTTTTTTGTAAATTGATCGTACTTTTTTGAACTGGGCTGTTGTGAGATCATTCAAAGTAAACGACATTCTTTTAAAATCTATTATTTAGTAAAGTAATTTTTAATTTGTAAAAATTATTTTTATGTTTTCAAAAAACGCAACTCTCGAATCCTTGTCAAAGCTACCTTAAATTTGAAATATATCTTGGAATACTAAAAACTAATCGGTCGAGATATTTTTCATTAATTAATATAAAATAAAGATGTTTGGAAAATACAATAACTAAACTTTTTTTATGTTTACGTTGCCGTTATTCATGCACTTCCAAAAATATACGAATACAGTGATGTTTGTACGGGTTAAGAAAAGTTTTTCCTTCAGAAATCATGACTAAGATTTTATCAATTAAGGATTATATATAATATATAATATATATATATATATAATATATATATATATATAAAAATTAATTACAACGCAATTCTTAGGCCGGCCCCCATTAGAAAAAATGTCCTAATTTTATGTGTAATGTTTGTAATATTTTAATTTTAACGACTTCCAAAATAAAAGGATGATTACACGTTCGTCGCGTATGTTTTTTTTTTTTTTTTATGTTTGTTCACGTATAACTTATATATATATATATATATATATATATATATATATATATATATATATATATATATATAGCTATTTTACTGATTTTTTGTCCATTAGAAAGAGTACCATTCAATTTAGGGGTACCATGTAAGTAATTATGAAAATTGGTGAACATAAATTGAGTATTCTTCAAAAAACGTAAAAAAATGTGGTCCCTTTAGATCATTTTTTTTTCTTATTTTTTTTTTTTTTTCAGTATAACAGAAGCGGTTGACTTAAAATGCTATCAATTTGCAAAATTACCATAGAAATGTAGCTTTGTTATCGACTTCCAAAAAGAAGGAGGTTACACGTTTGTCCCGTTTTTTGTTTTTTTTTTCTTGTTTACGTTTATTCGTGAATAACTTATATTCATATGGATCGATTTAGAATTACGTTGTAAATTTTGATCATTTTATACGAAGTATAGAAGAGAAAGAGACAGAAATGTAAGCAAGAGGGGTCAAGGAGCACAGCCCTTTGCGAGGCCAAAATGGCCGACTTTTTATATATATGTATATGTATATGCAGCGACCAATTAGAGTCCGCAAGTAGAAGCGAATCCAGAAGAGCTAATTAAGATTTATTTTGCGCGCTAATTTCAGATTGTATGAAACGAAATTGTGGAAAAATTTTTTACAAATGAAGAAAAATCGCGTTAATTCATTGAAAAATAATGTATTTTTGTCCTCTTTACAAGCTATGTATATAACAATTAGGCTAGATTCCGCCAAAATGTTTTTTTTAAATTTTTCTTAAATTAGATTTAATTCTTCTTTTTGTAGCGATTGCTCGAGCAGAACGAATAGGGACTATAATTTTCTCGGGAAGAAACGTGTTGTTTCATGGTTATTTTAAAATCTAATCTTCTAACTCGGTTACTAAATCCTTGATTGTGTAAATAACACTCGCCGACATTTAATTACTGCGGCGCGTTGAATTGTTTAAAATTAACACCGCAATACATTCTCAATTATATTCACATCTCGGAAGGAGTTAAAAAATTATAAAAACAATTGTTCCGACAACATTTTTTTTTATATTTGTTTTAACCGTTTTTTACTATTTGCTCTCCTCTTATTAGTGCTAGATTCTACCTCCATATTCTTTTTGCAAATAACATTGTAAGTTAGTTCCTTCTCAAAAAACTAGTTGTTCTTTTATGAAACCGCCACGCTTTGAAAATAAAAATAATTTTTTATTGCAAAAAAAATTAAATTGTAGTTTTTAAGTTTTTTTTTTTTTTTCAACACATTAATAAAAAAAATACCGAGGGAAAGAACGATGGACAAAAAAGGAAGTAATACAAGAAAATAAAAAAGAGCGCAGTGAGATGTAAGAAACCTAAATATTAGCATATAAGAGTAAAAAGCGGAACATTCCGTTGAGAGGGAGAACGTGGTTAAAATTACAGTTTCGTCATTCAGACGAAGAGGACAATACGGAGATGTTAGTCGAAAACGAAAGAAAAAAGGAAGCTCGATTAAGGCGCGATCAAATAATAGGAAGGAAAATCATAAAACCACGAGTAGATAGAAAATTAATGAAACGTTAACACTGATAGACCGTTAAGATTAGGCTAGGCAGACAGATAGGTTACTGAAAAAGGGAAGAAGCGTAGATGTTAGACCGGAATCTAGAATGGAACTTTTTGCATGCAGAAAGGAGATTCGAACCTGGAATTTTAGAGAAGAAGGCATGCAAGGAAGCAGCGAGTCAAACTAGCGAATATGCCCACTCCGAGATAAAAAAAATTAGATCACGAATAGCCAAACAAGCATTTAATAATCTACAAACGGTGTTCAGATACTGGAAGCTTGGAATGAAACTGAAACTAAGGATCAACAACTGCTACGTGATGTCAGTGCTAAAATACGGAGCAGAAACTTGGACAATGGATGTAGAATGCAGGAAAAAGCTATTTGGTATGTGGACGTTACGAAAAGAATGATGAGAATACCATGGACAGCTAAGGTGAAACATAATGACGTTCTAAGCAGGTGGCAATTGACAGAATTAATCCAGAGAAAAAGGAAATACCTCGCGCATAAGGTATCCGAGAGGGAGGAATTTTTATTACAGCGATGCAAGGGAAAATCTAAAGCAACAAGAGGAAGGAGACGAATCGAAATGATACGACATTGACGACGGGAAAAAATGCAGCGGACTAATTCAGATGAGAAGGAACCGCGAAATATAGAAATGGTGTGAGCAATCCCCAGTAATTGGGGCTGCTACATGATGATGACTCCACGCGTGACGTAAGAACCCATAATATCAACATGGATTAAATGCAGAGAAGGAAAACTGCGAAAGAGCGTATATGAAAGGAATGTGATAAATAGCTAGGAATGAGGAGGGGAGCGTGCAGCTTGAAAAGCGCTCACGCAGTTAGGAATAATGAAAAATTGCTTAGTAAATGAGCGCGATAGAAAAAACTGGTAGCAATCGAAAATTTAGCATAGCCATCAGTTCTTCCGTACATATCGAGAAAAAAATGAGGAGGCAGGACGATTCTGAGAAATAAATGACCGGAAGAATGAAAAAGGCTATAGTTGAAAATTATTGCCGCTGAATTTAAAATTATATCCGAATAATTAAACCTTAACGGAATGAATATTATTTCTTTTTTCTCAGTTTTTGTTTTGGGTGATTTACTCCCATTGTGCAAAAAGTTTCATGTTAGATTTTGGTCAGATTTTTACGTTTCCTCCTTTTCTAATCATTCTTCGTTTTATTTTTCCATCCAACCTAATCTTCCCACGCGGCCTTGGTTTTACGATTTTCCTTCGCTTCACCGCTCCGTTATTGTTCCTATTATCCGTTTACGTCTGAATCATACTCTTCTTCCTTCCTCACGCTTTCGTTTTCATCTCGCTCTTTCCCCTTATTGCCCTCTTCATCCTGACGACGTAGCCGTCTGTGATCCTGACCATATCCTCTTTGAATGTCCATCCCTCGTGAACGAACGTACCTCTTTGTATTCCAATCTGCTGTCACTCAAACTCCCTACTCCTTATTGTGCCTCGTATATCTTATCGTTTCCGTCGATCTCAGTTGTTCCTATCCTCAGTTCCTTTATCTTATCAATAGCTGACCGAATCTACATTTAACTGATCCTTCTCCTTCCTTTCGTTTCTGGGCGAAGATCCTTTGTTGATATGCCCAAAGGGGGGTTAAAAAAAAAAAAAAAAAAAAAAAAAAAATTTTCTCATCACAGGAAGGCACTGTATTACGTATAATTTTAAATTGGTAATAAATTATGCATTTAAATTTTGAAAAGACGATATTATAATAACGGCAATTTCAGTTTGTGTTGGTAGTCGTGAAAAGGACCGCTTCAAAATGCGAAATGGAAGCAGGAAAAAAAGGAATAAATGAAAATAAAAACGTAAATGAGCCAAAGCGAACGGAACAGTAAGCGGTGATAAAGTGTAAAAACCCCGAAATTAAACGATAAGTTAATAAGAGACGCACTAAAGCGGAAACAACGACTGACCGATCAGAAATGAATTAGCGTCACAGATTGTAAGAACAACATCGATGATAATTATTTCTTACGAAATTGCCGCAGCTCGCGCAAACTTTTGCAATATCAACCGAATGTGTGAAAAAAGAGATCAAATCGAATATTTAAAAGCGTTAGTGAAATAATAACAAAATCGTAAAATCTGCTATTTACTAAATTTTTTTGCGACAATTATAATAACTGAATAAACTATAAATAGACATGAAACACGTCGTCTATTATCGATGAAAATGTTGACACTTGAATAAATCTCGAATCCGTTTTTACGGTTTTAAACTGATTAAATAATACGGGGGGCCATCGGTAGATTGCGTGACCTCGACTATGTAAATAAGACGTCATAGGGCCTCTCGCGAAGGTTCATTGGGTTTGGAAACGTAATAGGGGTCTCGTTGGTAAAGTAGAGGCGGTAGTAGCGGTACAAACGTAGTTTCAGATTTTTTCGGCATAATTTGCTTGGGAATGGCACTTAAATTCTACCAATGGGAGAGAATGTTTAATTGCGTACCGGCGGTATCGTAACCAGTGAAGTTCATCTGCGGCGCGACTTTTGCTAGTTGATTTAAAACGAGTATCATAGTCACCGACAATTGAACCAACCTTTGTAACTTCCAGATCGCCGAAGATAAAATAAAACATCGAGCAGCGGTTTAACGTCACAAGGGTTTGAAAGGCAGTACTTTGAGTGGTTTCTTCTTGCTGCTTATCATCAGTGTTAAAAATTAATGATGGTTTGTATATGAATTTTCTCTTGATCTGGATCAGACGGTTATGAAGTCGTAAAGCGTGAAATTAATGTTCATGCCGGAGTTTCGGCGGGGGAATCCCTCGGTATATGTTTTACCTTCTTCTTCGGCCTAATCGGAGTTTCTTTTAGATAACAGCATACGGACTTTCCTATCCGGAGTAAAGTCAACACACTTCGGTAACTATATCTCGCGGAAAATTTATATACGTAGTGGCCTATAACACTTTTTCACGTCCTTTTTCCTCCTAGTAGGCCTTTTCCAACTTAGTATCCCTTTTTGTCTAAATTTTGTTCCTCCATCTGTCTAACAAATACCGCTGTGCTCCATCTACACGAACATTTCGTTAAAACATTGCCTCGAATAGTCCGTCGAATTCTCCCATTTATGTTATCTAAGAATTGACGGAATATCAATATAATTCTGTAAATCTCACTCTGCGTGTCATCCGTTCTTCGATACTTTTATGAATGCGGCGAAATACCAAAGATTAACCTAGATAAGGAGACACAATTTTCAGCTTGCCGGTAGAAATCTGAGAAGTCGTTATCGGAGCGAATGAAGAAAAATGCCTAACGTGTAAGACAAGACGCTAGCCGCTCCATCGGTTTCAAGTAACCGGTTGAATTCCAATTTGATGATCTAGTCGTCTATCATGTTGCGTTCGTCAGGCGCTGTGAGTACTTCGGCGACATTAGCGAGTCACTAAGAAGGCATTGAGAAACATGTAACAGCGTAAACGATCAACCAGATCGAGTGTTTAACTACCCTAAATTGACAGAGCGTTTAGTGCATTCGGTCTGATAAAAATAAAGCTATTGGTGGCGGAGGTGCCGGTAAATTAACGGATAAAATTATCAATGAATTATCTTTATATTATGGCTTGGTTATTCGTCGGAATCCAGATTCAATCGAGGAAAAGAAACATATGGGTAACTTACTTTCATAAGAGTTCAATCGATGAAAACCCTCAGCACACGAATTACCCACCTGGTCCATCCGGTTGGTGCAAATGGCCAAAAGCAGTTAGTTGAGGGCATTCTTGATAACTTTGTTCACGAAAATCTCCCTCTGGCCGACGAAGTATTGAAACTTATAGAGTCAATCTATGAAAGTTTGCTTATTACAATGATGTTTGAGCTCAGAAACTCGGAGAATAACAGTGAATCGTTAAACTCATTTTGATATGGACTTTTGCATCAAAGCATATACATGCAGGACCACGAACAATTGAAATTGCAAATCGCATAGTAGTTTACACTTTTAATGAAGGCTTCATACCGATTTTAAACATGATGAACGTCGTGGGAATCACAGTTGGTCTGGAAGCTCATGCGTTCGCTGTCCGGCTCGATGCAATTCAGATTGAACGCTCTGAAATGCGAGTTTTTGATGCTTCAAAGGAAGCTAGGACTGCTCGTCTAGTAGAAAGAACTTTAGAATATGTACAGTTTGAAGTAGAAGAAGGTCCATTTGGTATGAAGCAGGAATCGCCGATTGAGAAAATTTAAGTATAACATACCGTTCTATGAAAATTAGACTGCCTCAGAACTTTACTTGAATCTTTCAAAACTTGAAACGCGTTTTTCTCGAAACTACTTTCTTTAAAAAAACACGGTTGACATGATATTTCAAGTTCTAATAAACCGATTTACTTGAAATTGGGTATCAGGATCTTCTTTATATATCCCCCTCTATAGTCCCTACCAGAATAAAGTCAAAAATTTGATTTTTATTATTTTTAAACAATTCAGAAAAATCAAAAAGCAGTTAAAAATCGACCTTTTTTTACGAGAATTTTTTTTTTTCTTCTCTGAGGTAAGGGCTATGACGACATCCTTACTAATTACGAATCTTTTTTTTTTTATTATTTTTTGTTTCAGATGACTAGATTGGAATCGTGTCAACCAAGACACGCCTTTTTCATCAGCTTGTAACTTTGTGAATTTTGAATTTTTTTTTTTTTGATAATTTTTTTGTGCATTCTTAAAACACGAATAAATAAATGGTAAAAAACAGGGTAGGAAATAATTAAATATTGAGTTTGAAAAAACGTCCTAAATTCGTGCCTCTAGACTAGAATATCCCCTGAAGGTATCCAGGGCAAGTTATAAATTTTTCCTCGCGAATTATGCAGACTAACTACGATATCGTAATTTCGTTGCGTGCCATATCGTTTGTAAGGCACCACGGTTTAAATAAATCGTCCGAGCTTAATTGCTGTGAACTTACCGGGAAATAAGTTTGTACGTTTGTCAAAGAAGTAGAAGGAAACACTGAATATACGTTGCTCCCTCGGCGGTTACAAATGCACGATGACGAGGCCGCGCCAATGTTACTACACGTTCGTTCGACAATTGCAAGTAGCATATACGATAGAGACCGCTCCTTTCGATGTACTACGGTGGCTCCGTCGCTAAAGCATTTCAAAGACCTTGCGATTTTCAAGCACAGCCGATGACGTTAGTATATACCGAAAAGTTTGTTGACGTATTGTAATGAAGTCTCGTTTAATTAAGAGAACGGCGAAATAATTTCGACGGGGTCAGTACGGGGCCCAATTTCAATTGCGGGATTTCCCGTTTTTTCGTCAGCATGCGAGCAGTTCCACAACGATTATTTGTTGCGTTCTTAGCCAAGGATTAATTTACGACAAGAACGGACAAGTACGAATTGTTTATTCACGAGATGCGCTTTTTAATTTTAAAAATTACATTTCGTTAAATTTTACAATTGGCTTATTTCCTGCAGTTGTTGTCGATTGATTTCGGCTTCCTGTAATTTTTAATAATAGATTATGCCTAGCGTAGTGTGAATGGATAATTATAATAATTTTATCGCACGGCGTTTGTGAAAATCTTATTTAGGTCAACGAGCTCATGTTCCATAAATAATCACTGTACACGGCGAAGGTGTACATAAAACACCTTATATTCGTATTATACGTACCTATTTTTTTTTTAAATATATATATACATAGATATCAAATATATGTTTATGTATATGTATAAACTATTATATAAGAAGTTGAAAGAGATAACGTCAGAAGAATGGTGTGTAGCTGTTACAATGAATCTTGTAATTAACGAGATTCGTTCGTTTTTTCTCTCATTGCAACAGCTTCAAGCGTTCATTCAGCTCTTTTGTTCGTGTTTTGTAATGGACGTACATATATGCATGCGGACAAGCACTCACGGGCTTATTTACAGAGAAATTACATTATTCTTCTGTTAACGATAGTAAACTGAGTTTTATGTTCATTACACCTGATAGTTTTAACGTCAAAAGCGAAACTATTTTTAGTAGTTCCCAATTATTATTTTCATTCGACAAGCTAATTACGATTAAGTGTAAAGTGTTTGCGTAATATTTTATTACCGTTAAATGAAATTGATTTATGTCATGCGATAATGAGCTTTTCTGATTTTACCTTTTTGTCGTCGACTTGGAAGTTACTATTTGGTTTTCCAGTTTGCCGTAAAAATCGCCGTACCACTTAAATACTCATCGCGATCCATCGTTAAATGTTGAGCCCAGTCATTGCGGAGAACTTAATGTGCTGCCACCGAACTGCAATTAAAAAGAGGAGGAACAAAGTAGCTACCGAACAGAATACGTTAAACGATTGGGGGGGGGGCTGAAGATACGTCTAAAATAAGAATGTTTAAAGGAAGCTTGATGAGAAGAAACGTTATTCATCTGAAATTGAGGATTCCGAAGTTGCAAATGCAGAATACACAGAATTATGCGAGAATGCAAAATAATCTGTTGTGACTAAACTGAAGTTGGTGTTCTTCCTTGTAACGATATCTGAACAATTTTGCGTCCTTGTTCCTTTGTTCCTGGACCAGTGTCCTTGTAGACCGAACCCTGTCGGCATTGAGAGAATGAAAGAGTCGATTGTTTGTGTCGTAATGCAGCCCTCAACGGCGGTTTCTCTATCAAAAAATATCCTGCTAATAACCCGCTTCTGACACCGGTAGAATTACATCGAAACTACTTTTTATAATAAATCCTTCTTTCTATCTTCTTATTCAGTTCTCCGTTCATTCTTGTTTCCCCCCCCACCCCTTTTTTTTTTTGACATTATTCACTTCTTCGCGCTGATTTTAATCATAGTCTGTTTGTCTCTTCACTTAGGGCATTATCCGTATTATTTATTTTTTTTCATTTCCCCAATGACAAGGTTTCTTACTTATTTAGTCTTAAATTTTATTTACGTTCTACGATGTTACTTTTATTTCATCTTTTTCCTCCTTAATTCCTTCATTATTAAATTTTGTAATTCTTCACACAGAACGCGAGTTAATATGTTTTTTGTAGGTGAAGTGGAAAAAAAAAAAAAAAGTATCATGCGACAAGCTAATCTGCAGTTTGCGCGCTCTTGATCATTTTGCACTTTTTATTAATTAGTACCTGGGAACCGAGCTTTGCTCATATTTATTTCAGTTTATCATTCTTTTTTATACTTTTTAATAATAAATTGGTAAAATTTAAATCCCACTAGTTAACAGATAAATACGTGAAAAAAAAAACAAAAACAAAAAAAAACACTTTTATAAAATAATATTTAATTATTACGTACTATGACGTGATTCACGACTTCATGGGACAAAAACATTTCGTGAAGCCATTTCAGCATCATCGCGTGTAATAATCAAGTATTTTATAGGAAACGTTTATAAGCGTATTTATTCGTGAGATTACCTGTAATCTCTTTTTTTTTGATTACACACCGTTTGGTTTCGATCGTTTTCGCAGGAGGTGATTTAAATACGTTCAACCGAGAGAAGAACGTTTCATCTCATTGAATTTATATTTAATTTCGAAATGAATAAAATTGTGGTATTGCCTCTCGATAAAAAACATTACTGATTCCAAACAAAACTGGTTAATGAAGCGCGGTTTTTTGAAATTAAACGAGCAAGCTATAAAACGACCCCCATAGTTTACATGCTTTTTCTTTCGGGAAGAGGAAATGTTTTAATTTGTCGATTACTATTTGAATTTATCCGAAATGTTTAACGGGAGTTTTAGAAACAATTGTACAACATTCGAAATAAATTAAAAAAAACAAAAAAAAAACCAATACGAAACAATTGCGCGAAATTTATAAAACAGTGACCAAATTAATAGCAATAAAACCCGTTACAACGTATCAAAACAAAAAAAAAAAAAAAAATTAAATCAATAAGGCAGTCCTCCCTCTGTAGCTTAATTAAATGTAGTCTGATTTTGAGTGTATAAGTGTTTACAGTATTTGTAATCGAACGAAAAGATTTCGATTATACAATTACGGTACCATCAGAGTTGGCAATTTAATGTGATTTCTTTATTATATGTAGCGATAAAATTAATCTTAATGCGAAAAGAAACTGAAAATATTACACGTTAAAATCCTATATATTTATAATACAGCTTAAAATAAAAATGTTCACGCATTATCGAGTATACAAAGGAATCTATAATAGAAAATTTTTTGTTAAAACTCTTGTTTAATAGAGATGTAATCTTTGAATTTTTTTTCATTTGTTTATTGCATTATATTTCAAAAATAATTTGTTTTCCCATTTCAATTCTTCAAAGTATTTTAAGCTCAATAATATACATAGTTCCTCGCACATGAAAATAATGTAGTAGAAAAATTGAGTGAAATTTGATAACAATGGTTAAAAATTGGCGGAGAAAAATTTAATTGAATATTGTTGTTTTGCTTAATAAAAGTTTTGAAAAATGGCAAAAAATTTCTTTAGGCGTGCTGCTGTAGCCAAATTGCGTTCGTTTATGTTAACTGTGTAAACTTACACTCAAAATCGGGCTACATTCGGTTGAGCGTTTCTGTAGTCTGTTGTGTTTGCGCATGCGCTTAGATCGAAATTTATATTCTGTCATTGGCATCGGAGAAAATAATGCTTTTAAACATTTTCGATCGCTTACGAAACACGAAAAAAATTCATCTATTCGGTAAATGAGTTTAAATTTAGAAAACGCACACGGTACTGCTAAAATCGCGTAACAGGTTTTTTTTCTTTTTCACTGTTTTTAGTATAATCTACATCAACTGACAGTCCGTTATTTATGTGGCCAGGGACAGACACAGCTGAATAACGATAACTGCTATGATTCTTTCCCGCTATCACATCGGACTCCATATACAGGAGTGCATAGTGTGATCAGGAGTAGAGTTGTTCAGTGAACTACAGCGGGTTTAAATCTGCCGATTATATTTATATTTCACGAAATTCGGTTAGATTTTAAATTTGAAATATACTCGTATTTTTATCAGTATTCCTGATCACAGTATGTGTAACTATTAGCTATGAAGTGCGTCGGAGTTTTTAATTTTAAATACATTATTGTTTTTATCAGATTGAAGATTTTACCCCCGCAATTCATTTGTGAATGGGATCTATTTGAAAAAAAAAGAAAAGGTGTATACGAAAAATCGATTAATGCGAAAAATCGATTAATACGAAAAATCGATTAATACGAAAAATCAATTAATACGAAAAATCGATTAATACGAAAAATCGATTAATATGAAAAATCGATTAATACGAAATTTGAATTCAGATTAATATATTATTTCGATAATACGAGAACGAGCAAAGTTCGCTTAATGAGAAAATTTAATAATTTGCGGAACAAGGAAGAGTTCATCATGAAATCGGAATGGTGACTCGGCAATTTTTTGTTGATTAAACGATTAATGTTGAGGGAAACATTACAGCCGCTGCTCAATCGTCAACGATAATTCGCGTCCAATCGAAAAATGGGCAACATTGACGAAGAAACGTACAAACAGGCGGTTGAACTTATATATAAGCGTGCCGTACGTCGCCGAAACTTTTTTAAAATTGATTTGCGTGGATCTTTCGATGCCAATTCGAATTGCGGAATTTCTAGAAACAGTTTGGACCAATTTAGAATCTAAAATCATTGCAAAACAGCGCGAAAAAGCAATTATTGACTTTTTTGAAGAAAAAAAAAAAAAAGCGAACTTCCTGTAATATTTTATTTATTTTTTATCTGGAATTTTACACAAAACTCCTCTCTTCTATAAGGTGTAATGGTCATTTTTCGAAAATTCGTACCTAAAATTAAAACAAAGATATTTTTGTTTTCGACAGTTTCGTCTATTTCAGCTGTATACGAGCATGAAAATTTCAAAAAATTCGTGATCTTTATTAATTTATTATTATGTGCGATTAAAAACATTACGAGTTTAATCGTGATAAGGACGAAAGTGCGATATAACATATATACGATGAAAATGAATTTAAACACGCGTGGTGAAAAATGTTTAAAATATGCCCGAATGAAAAACATTAGATGCAGTTACGTGCAATCCGGTCGTATCGTTCGAGAAAAAAAAATTCTGACCGTCTGAGTGAACACAATAGGTTTGCTAATTTAGCGCAACATTGCCGAGACCGATGCTGTTTAGAATGTGTGTGTGGGACGTTTATTGTTCAAGATTAACCCAATTGGACTGCAGCATTCTCTTTAAGATTATACGACCGATCTCTTGTACGAACTGTAATATTCTGCAAATGTTCAGGAACAGTAATAAATCAAATCGGATCTTTTTGTTCTTATCATTATTATACAATTTCCATTTATGCGTAAAATTAACCGAACAGAGTTCTGCTAAGTCGTATTGTTCGTTGCCGAGCGTCGTGACTACCTATTTGTACATTCCAGCTATACAGATGATAGAGATATAGCGCTCATTTGCAATTACTAAAAAAACGTGAAAATTACTGAAATAAAAACGTAAAAGTAATTAAAAGATGAACACATCCTGATATTTCACTTTGAATGGGGAAATATTAAATAAATGAAAGAACGTGTAGGATAAAATGGAAATTGAAAGAGTAACAATTCAACGCGGTAATGTGATGCTGATAGGTTGATTTTGTAATTTTTATTGCTTAAAAACGGAAAACATTTTTTCAATATTCCGTTTAAAGAATATAATATCATTTATGGAACCCTAAAAAAGTTGTTAACAAGAAAGAACATTACCTTGGAGCTACCTCGTACGGTGTTATGTTTTATCAATGTTGTTATACGGAGTAGAGAGCTAGACTCTCACGAAAAAGTTAGAAGAAAAACTACACGCGTTCGAAATGTATTCATTCACTGTCGCATGTTAACGATACCATGGACAGATAAGGTTACGAATGAGAAGACGTGTTAAAAAGGAATGTCCAAACGAAGAGAGTTAGTCTTCACCATTGAAAAACGTAAACTGGAATATTACGGGCATGTATGCAGAAATATAAAGTATGAGCCTTTACAACTGGTTCTGAAAGGAAAAATAGACGGTAAAAGAAGCGCAGGACGAAGAAAAACATCATGGAAGGATAACTTATTACGTTGGAGCGGAGAAACAGGAACAGAAACGGTCATTAATAAGAACAAACCCAGCCATATTGATTGCCAAACTTCGTTCGGAGACGGCGTAGATAGGAAGATGATTACGCAAAGGAGCAAATAAATTCCGGCTATTGAGCACCGGGCAAAAATAAGTAATCAGCTCTTTTCGTAGTAATATGGGAAATTTAAGAAGGAATTTCAGACTAAATATTTATCGTAACTCCGTATAATGCGTACAAATTGTTGCACATTCTTCTTTCCTTTTATTAAAATATGGGATTTGTTTTTATATTTATATACGAACATTAGAATGAGAAGATTACACTTTTAGATCCCATACGTAGGCTTATTTGTTGCTGCACAGTTGTGACTATTGCATTCGACACAAATTTATGTAAATTTTATTTAGTTAATGCGGTAATTTGCAATCCCCCAAAGGAGAAGATGATTAAAACGCTCTAAAATGGACCGATGAAGCGCCGAGGAAGTTCAAAATGTGTATGACGATGGGAAAAATTGAAATAGATAGTAGAAAAAAGGAAAAATTTGTTTTCTCAACTTTTAAGAGAAAAGAATTATGCGCGAGGGAGGACCAATTTAGTTGCCTACAATCGAATGTGATACCAATTTAGTCTATGTAATAAACGCCTTCTATATCAAGCGATGCAGCGTTCAATTTGGACATTCCAGTTGTGGAGGTGTACTTTTCGATCGAACAGAAATTTCATTCAACGTTTACAACATATTATTCTTCTCGTTCCGCAAGGTGGTTCGTTTCTGAAACATTCTCTATTTCATTGTAGTCAGCTAAATATAATTTAAAGATATTGACATTGGTAGCTGAAAGGGCAAGCTATAAACATTTTTTTTGTTTTAGATAAATTTAGCAATAATTTGTTGGTGTTTATCCAGATTAAATTTATTCCGTTTTGAGCTTACTTTTCTCAGATGTTTACGTGTCCTCACAAGTGAAACCGTATCATCTGCAAAGCTGAAAGCTTTCGAACAGGTTTTATTTACACAAATCGTTTATTAATAATAGAATCGGTCAAAAATACTCGTTTGAAGAATTCCCGTTACTTTAGTAATATCGTCTGTTTAACATTTAAATTGGTCAAGTGTAACCGGCTCTTTTTAATTTTATTAACAACAACTCGTGATATCGAAAGCTTTTTTCAGATTGAAATATACGGCAGCTGTGAATTTTCCAACTTTCAAGTTATCATCGTCCGAAATACAAGAAGTATCCTTAAATAATGCAACGTTTGTACCACGCTCATACAAAAAACCAATAAAAAATTCACTACTTTTGTCCTTATATACAAATATTTTAAAAACTGTAATATACAAACGGATTTGTAATTCTTTACCGCCACTTTTAAAAATTGGAACGACAACACCGAGTTCCGGAATATCAGGAATGAAACAGAAATAATAAAAAAAAAATAAACCAAACACCGGATGAGTAAATTTTCTTTTATCAATTCAGTAAATATTTTAACATTTCCAAAAGAAAACTTACTTTTTACCGACGGAACTGCGTACGTTTTACGTCCCCACGAGTAAATCCAAGAAATCAAATAATCTGAAGCACTCCTGCCCTAAGTGTATATATTCAAAACTTCATCAAAGATGTTTTACGTATATTCTGAAGATTACAAATATAGCATTTAAAGTACTTATTAAAACAGTTAAATAATAATAATAATTTTAATTATAATAATAATAATTAATTATAATAATAATAGTAATAACATTGACATTTCATTGTTTATAAATCATTTTATTACGAAAAAACATGCATTTTTACTAAAAACAGAGGCAGCCGTTTCATTTTCTCGGTTTCCTTTTAATATACGTAATTTTTTTTTTTTCACAATAAAATTTTATTTATAACACTACGAACATATTACTTGCATTATACAAATACGTTCTTATTGGTTTACATTAAAATTTATTGTAGTAAAAAAAAAAAAAAAAAAGGAGTAAGACATAAACCAAAAGAATTTACGGGATAACATTATCACTCGGTGATTTCTAGTTTAATTATAAATTTCAGGGATACCATTATTTAAAGTTCGAAATATTAAACTGATAATTATGTTGTTCAGTAACGCGAATTGATGTCAATTCACTTAATCGAATAACGGAAAATAACTAAAATCGTTATTTTTCCGAAAATTTGTTCCCTTTGACGACCGCAGTTTTCGTAGACTGATAGCAAACGTTTAATTGATATTACAATTCTTCGTGAGTCCTAATGCTTTTGTACATTTTTATACGGCGCAGATGAATATTAGCCAAGTTAAATATAAAACGCGTTATAACTTTAAACGGATTTTTATCGTTCGTCATCGAGAGTATTTCTTCCTGTTCATGTTCAAGCCTTTTGACGCCAGTAATTAACATAGTCTCTCCTAAATTCTTTCATCGTTGTCTATTCTGAGCCTCGCGTATCCATGTATGTTCGGCCTGTGCTATTATATCATTATGTGGCTCTTCTGTGCAGAGTACTGAGGGCTCTCGTTTTTTGTACTTTTCATCTTTAGGAGGTGTTGGGTCTCACCTTCCCACGAGGACCCAATTCGCTTTGGGAAGGGGCTGATAGTAGCTCTACTAACTCCAGCTGGACTAGTATAGTGTATACACACATTAACTAACCAGCAGGCCTATTACGAGTATTACTGTACTGCGAAGAGCCGTAAAGGATCAGCTTGCATCGACGTTTCGCCACCGATCTATATGTAATATTTTACTTTTTAGCACATATATAATTAAATAAATTTATTGTATTATATTCGGGAAGCCGAATAAATTGTGCATTCGAGGAAAGAGTTGAATTTTTGAGTCGTTGAAACCGGTCACATTAATGTATAACGCGCGAAATCCGTGCTAGTAATCCGGTACGTCGAATAATAGCGCAAAATAAAACGGATATGAGAGAAAACGAAGAAGAAGACGAAGTGATTGGCAAAAATTCGATTATGAAATGTTTCGCAAGACGTTTCTTTACGAAAATAAAAATAAATAGAAAATGAGAAAAGCCAAGAAAATGAATGTTCGATGTTAATTAACGATGACGAGCATTAACGCGGTATAAGCCTTCCCGTTTAAGTCTTTTTCTAAGAGGTCGACGTGCATCCGTGTTGGTACAAAAACAAGCGTGAAGAGGATTAATATTCAAAGGGTATAACCTTTTAAGGAACTGTCTCATTATTATTCAGGCTTTCCTCGATTGTTCCATGCGTCATCTTCACAGGTCTGTATTGTGTGCTCTTCTAGTAATGAGATCGTCGAGCGTCTGTGATTAATTTATCATCGTCGTTTTCAGTCACACTCAGCTGTTACCATTGCCATTATTACTATGGGCCTTACCGTAATTTTATTGCTATTACTATGGTGTGCTATTAGAGTTGTACGGCATTGTTGTGGCCGTTGCTGTTGTTATTAACGAAACGTGTTTGTCTCTCTCTCGCAATTGTCTCTAATCCGATTCGTGTAATTTTACGTTGATTTGTTTTTCTTTTCTTTTTCTTTCGAAGGTTGAGCAGTTCCGATGAACTCCGCTGAACTCCAGATTGCTGATTGCCGAAAATTTAGTGACATACTGCCGTATCGTAAATACTATAAATATTTTCTTTAACTATGGACTGCAGGTTTCCTCGAATGAAGCGTGGGATCCGTTAACGAAACGATAAACAAACCTCACAGAATCTGATCCGCTTGTTATCCCTACCACGAATAAACACAACTGTATGCGTATACATTTAATGTACTCAATTGAACTTTTCGCTATCGCGTACACGTCCACAGATCTTTTTATTGCACGGTGGAACTCTACTTATTATTTCCTACTTATTTCCTAATCGATTTATAAGATATTTACTTCATCCCAGTACTCTGGTGCAATTTGTTTGCTTTATTTCTCATTTTTTGCATACAGGAGGTCTTATATTATTCCCTGTATTACGAGTCACATCGGGATTTCTTGAAATGAGATAGTAGAAACGTATCACTGACCTTGCTATATATCTTACAGATATGTGTAACTTAGTACTGAAAATGAACTACATCGAAATAGATCAAATTTTAACAACAGGAAAACGATCAGTTAACAAAATACCCTTTCAGCCTATATGGCTGATAGTAAATATTTTAATAGATTAAATAAATAGAAGTGGACTACGTATGGACTGCACGCAACTAAGCCATGTACTGACTACCGTGAGATGCGCTGTACGCGCATACCGAACAGAGTGTGGTCTTGAACGTGGCGTGCATGCCTTTCTCCACAATACCTACTTCCTAATTGCGAATGAAACATTTTCGGCCAGGCCCAGATTAAGTGTATGATAGGCCTGGGGCTACGGAAATATTAGGGGCCTTTTTCGGAAGTGACAAAATTATCAGTTTTATAGAATAACTAAATTTTCTTTAATTTAATTTAATTATATTATTTTGAATTCACGAATTAACATATAATTATTAATGTAAACAAAACTAAATATCATATAAATAATGGATAGAATTTTCGATGCTAAAAAAAAATATACATATATATATATATATATATATATATATACATATATGTATATAATTTTAAACGATGAATTTTTCAGCAAATTTTAACCCAAGATTTGCATAAAAGGATACTGTGTGTGCGCACACATATTCATACAGATATTTCTTAAAAACGTAGATTCCGACTCGTTATACCTTAAAACTAATTTTTGGGGTACGATTTTACGAAACTCAAAATTTTAATATTACGAAGTTTCCTCCTCTAAGAGGAAATAATAATGGATACAAAATTATTAACAAATAAATGTATCAAAAAATGCACTTGCTTCTGTAAAGTTAATTCTATTTATTAAAAAAAAAAGTTGATGTCTATGACACATGATTAATTAATTTTTTATTACATGTCGGAAGTGGGTGTCTCTTGGGGGCCCCTTTATAAAGCGGGGCCCGGGGCTAGAGCCCACCCTCACAGACCCTTCCCTAAAGCCAGGCCTGCTTCCGGCGTGTTCGGTGTGTGCTGCTTTTAGGCATTTTATCAGGCATGTTATCAGGCATGTTTAGTTTACTTCGGTGCACACTCAACGCTCTTGCGTTGACTGTTCCTATAAATGAACACTAGCTAATCAACTTACGAGTATCTTGTGCAAATACAAAAAATTAAGATTTAAAGGTTAACGAGCTCCCTTGACCCCTCTTGCTTTCATTTCTGTCTCTTTCTCTTCTATACTTTGTATAAAATGATCAAAATTTACAACGTAATGCTTTCTGGCATCAACACACACAAAAAATAACACAACCACAAAAATCCTATTCTAACATTTAACTTCCGTTATATAAAATTGCGACATTTTTTCGTTACATTTTTCGTTACATATTTCACTACGTAACATTTTTTAAATAACAATAACAAAAATCCTACAAAATATAACAAACTTTACATAAAATTGGGACATTTTTTTGGGACATTTTTTTGAGACATTTTTCGTTACATAAAATTGGGACATTTTTTCTAATGGGGGGTAGCCTAAGAATTACGTTTTAACTAATATATATATATATATATATATATCGGTTTCTTCATTCTTTGTTCTATTGTTATTCTGAAGATGGGCAGTGCGTATCTGTTTAAAACGTTAACGCATAATACATTTGATGTGGGTTTTACCGAAAATATTAACCCAGTTGTAATATTACCTAATAATAGTAATAACAACAACACTATCAGTTTTAAAATTTAGACTCGAATTTTGTTTCCCTTAAAGTAAAGTGTGAATGAAATATTTTTAAATTTAAATTCGGGGAAATTTGGAATTTAGTAAAAGTTGATTAACATGCAGTGGTATACTACTGGGTAACACGGCTTGTAACTTTAAATGTTTGCTTTATTACCTTATTTTGTATTCAATTTTAAACGTTCACTTATGTGTTGGGTTTTCCATTTCTGAATGCATGCAAATTAATAGTGTTCATTATTCAAGCTCTTGAAATAAATACAATGAAAATTATTATTATTTTAATAGGCTTGTTAAATACTATCGAAATTAATTTTGTTTGCTTAATAACTGTTAAGGTGCAATTGGTTTAAGTGATGCTGTGTTACATTTACGTAATATGTAGAAGAGTTGTACATTTGTACTAGGTGTTTAAAACATAGCTGATTAATAGTTTCTCAGTGTCATTCTAAATGTTCTTGACAATAAATTAAATGTCGATGCACCTATACATCATTAATAGTAATAATAATAATAATAATAAAAATAATAGAAACAGGAAAGTGATATATTTAAATAGGGATTTGACAATTGAAATAAGTTGGATACATTGGTGTCATTTCAGTAATCGTAGGAGCTTTTGGAACAAGATCAAGAAGATTGAAAAAATTTATGGGGTCTTTAAAACTCCTGAAATCTTTACATCTATAGCATGCATACTATGACGATATTTTGGGGATACTTGAGTTTGTTGCTGAGAACTTACTTTACCAAAAATGAATATCCGCAGAGGCTAAGATTAAATGAGGAATGATGAATGAATCGATTTAGAGGTTATTGTAGACGGAAACGTCTAAACAACATTTTAAAATATATTGCGAAGTGTGCGGCCTACATATCTCTTTGCATACAATTACGTGAATTTTCTCGTGCTGCGAAAATACACGTATATTTGCGGTAGTAATTATTGCGGATAAAAAGTTTTTTTTTTTTTGATAATTAGACCGCTCCTTCATTTCTATCGGTGGATTTTTAGGCATGTTTTTGGCTAATAGATCGAAAAACGTGTATGCTTGTATCGCTAACCGTAGTCAGATTTACATTTTAGTCATCAATGGGACGCCATTCAAAAATTGAAGAAAATTATTTTTTGGCTCGGAAAATAATTTTTGAGAGACCGGATTTAAGGATCGCGGAAGCGTAATAAGGAGATCATCGCACTATAAACGGAAAAGCTCAGGTACCGGTATGTACGTTTATTGTAACCTGTGATAGATGCAGGCTGGCGGTGGCTAGATTAAACTGAAGTCGGACATAGAGAAGAGAGGGTTAGTTTTCTGTCTGGTCCAATCCGTCGATGGTAAAAATATGTTCAGCGTGGCTCATCCTAAAATGACTGATAAACGTTGTACTCTTGGCTAGGCGAAAGCTAAATACGTAAGAGTTTCTCAGATTTATTTGACTAAACATTTCTGTATACAGAAATTTTCTCGTCATTCTCAATCGACAGAAGAAGCAGAATTTTGTGTCGTTCTCGAATAATATTTTTTTGAACATTTTTGAAACCGGGATTTATTTGAATTGTGAGTTTGTTCAACCTAATAATTGTTTATCACCCATTTCATTAATAGGCATTATAACGATAATTGCCTAGCGAGGTTAATTATTTACATTAGTTTTTATTTTTATAGCGAATTTTAATGATTTTAAGCGTTTGGAATTTATTCGATATTTATAAAACTTCTCGTCTGGTTCGAGTTTGTTGGATGAAAAGTTTATATTACCATACGAGAAATAAATATTTCTAAAGCTACTTGGAAAGTATTTCTTTTCAGTGCTGCGTCATTGATGTATGTGTAACTCGTGACCAGGCGTTCCACATTTCATTTGCACTAAATTTTACAGAAATAACACTTATTATTTTATTCAAGGTAATTTTTTACGATCGCGCTTTAACGACTGGCTGAAAACAGTAAAGATTATCATCTGCAGCTTTCGGAGAATTTTTTGACCCGAGATTTCTCATCACTCTAGTCATCTTACCGGTGCAAGGACACATACGTGAAAAATTTAACATTACACTATGTTACAGTAAATCGCCACTATTTGTTGACCATTTCGGAGTGCTTCTGAATGACAGATATTAATGAACAAATTGCGATTTGCCGCCTATTTAACGTAAGCATTCTTGCCAAATCATTCGTTTTTCAGAAATATTACGAATTTTTGCAGTTTAAAATTCATTATCTAAATATGTTATTCTTACGCCCGGGCAAATAAGAAATTCTGTTACGCTTTTACGTTATTTAGAAATCGTGTTACAATGTTTGCGTTTTAGTTTCGTTGCGAAAATAATACAAATTTTTACGCAAAACATTTTGATTATAATAAAAAAAGAAATTTATTATATAATTTACCTAACTGAGTTCGAGATTTTCTCAGTTTCATCTATTATTGTGTGTTACTGATATATTTTCGACTAGTCTCGCTGGTGAAAACTTCCAACTGAAGCTAACATAAATTTACGGCCGTGCTAATTGATGATCGCTTAGTGTTTCATGCATATAAGATTGCCTTGAGCATTACTAAAATGTAAAGCAATTACGACGAGAGTGAGAAGCTCTCTTTATTGCAAGTTAGTAGTAGTGTGATATCAATACATACATAACTTAGCCCTTCGTGCTTCGAAAAGAGCTCCCCCTGACCATGCCTGGAGACTCACAGCTCTATCACTACTCCGTATAGAATGAGGAAAATTGGCAACATCGAGCAATCCATTTTGTTGATACTTTGTCTTCTTATATATTGAAAACGGATTCGATCTGGCGCGATCATGTCGAGCTAGAAATTTCTCTTCGGATTAATTTTCGATCTGTCGGCATCATCGTATTATTGTTCGTTGTCAGCGGGCAACACGGTCCGGGACGCTTACACGACCGAGATTGTAAATTTCGTTTTTCGGTCGAAATTTCGGCACGTGTGGAATTGGGGCCCGCCTAAGTGATCTGGTGTGCGCTAGGCGGATTAATTATTTGATTTATGTGAAATTTATCTTTTCAGATGCAAATTAGGTTAAAAAAGACACGTTTGTTTTGATAAACTGTAATTTTGTTTTTTTATTGGTAATGCGTAAAATTTAATAAGTTTATTTTTAGATGTACACAGAGGTAATGTTGTATATACTGCAATGAAATGTTTTCAATAAAAAGTTAAGTTTAATTAAAAAAATTATTTATTAACTAAACAAATAAGGAAATTGTAAAATAAATAGCCGACAGTCTGTAGTAACATCTTCAAATTATAATTTCTATCACCATCATCTGAAAGATCGCAACACCATTGTCACTAATCGATTAATGTTTTCTAGTTTTATAGTAAGACAATAATTAGTAATATTAATTTAGTAAAATTTTCCGAACACCTCAAACGTAGCACATTTCTAATCAGCGCCCGTTTCCAAGCAAAGAAATCGCTTATAATAAACAAACCATGTAAATTTTACTAAATTACCATAACAACTATTGGAAAAACAAAATACGATAAATAAATCATAAGACCGCAACACATTTAATAGGCTATAAACACTTCCACTACCACACACTAAATAAAATTTAAAAATCACTAATTATATGACGTCAATTATGGACTGTTTTGTGTTTTTTACGATATTTATACAGCTATACAACAGGAGGGTAGCGTCTATCGGCAGCGTGAGCCACGAGAAAAGAATAATTAGGCATCGTATTAGGCAATATTATAGCGTGATCTGTTGATCAAGCTATGACAATAGCCTAATCTTAATTTTAAGTTTACCGCTTATTATTTAGTTTTGCCGTTCGCACCTTGCCGATCGTGTTGTATCACATTAGTCGCCGTTGATTGAGATTAAGTATGCCAGTCAACGCAACGCTTTATGTCGCGGTCTTGTGTATGTTCAAAAGCCGTTACCACCGTAGAGATTCAAATCGTTCCGGTTTTTTTTTTTTTGTTTTTTTTTTTTTTTTTTTTTGGTTTTAGTATTTTTTTCTTTTTTCGTTTATTTTCTGATCGTTGTCAATAAATAAGTAAACTTGTGCTACTTTTTTTGTGCGAATTCGTGAATCTTCTTGTAAAAATATACGCGTTTTTTGACAAACGTTGTGACCAATTGAACATGCGGTGTGCTACCTTGAATTCTTCCGTGCGAGGCAAAACACGCGCTCATTATGCGAGGGCGGGTCCGCGATTTTGTTTTTAGATTAAAAGGGAAAAATCGATAATTTTTTAAATCAAAAGCCCGAAGCTCCGTCACTGGAGCTTAATGCGGTGGAGCCAGTGTCACTGGCGTCCGTTATCTGTTTTCCGCATTTTCTGGCTCTCTTTTCGACCTCCGAGAGTCGCGAGATTATTACTACAAGTGACGCAGTGAAGAATAGGAACCGAGTTTAAAACAACATACAACATATGTAACGTTTTGGGACAAAATAAAGTGAATAATCGGGTCCAGCTAAGAATGACGTCATTAATATAAATATATGCATAATATTGCCTTACGAGTGTTCGTAGCTACATATATTCGCGTTCAAAAAGAAACCGTTTTTTTTTTTTTCAAAACAGAAAATCTTTAAAAAATATTTAATTGAGCACTGGCATAAATACTCTTAGAATTTTAACAACCGATAAATGAATGTAAATTTTGAGTAGCGACCAATTAGTACTTTGGGCCGAAATCACGTCAAAACGATTCATATTTTGAAACGGAATTTACTGTGTCCATCGTCAGAGAGACAGCTAATGAACTAGGAAAGAATCACGTAATTCAGCAGATTCAGTTCTACTTTGAAATTGAATTAATCTGTATATATTTTTCAAACGATGGAAATGTCTAATAGTGGATATTATTTTTGCGGTCAAGTTGTCCCCGGACGGCAGTGGCTTTCTTAATATTTAATATTCGAATTTTTTCCTTTTCATTATTCACCGTAATCTTTCTTCAATTAGTTCGGTTAATTCGGAAATATGTATAAAGAACTATCGTTTAAACTTAAAAACTACTAAAAACGATAGAGCAAACATCTGTAGATAAATGATACGAGTGTGTACGACTGAAATAAACAATCGCAATAACTAATATAATTTTCAGTTCATGTTATAGCGGAATAGAACTGTTTAATAAACGAGTGGGGGAAGGTTCGGTTCGGTTTCGGCGAGTTGATAAATTCGAATGAATTTGTACGAATCGAATTTTTCGAATACCTGTAGAATATGGCACTGGTTTGTGCGCATTCATTTTTTTTTTTTTTTTTCCATAGGATAGTGACGGTGTAGTTTTCTCTTTAGCGTAGATAATAATGGAAGTGAGTTTGAAGAAGTGATTCATGTCGTCGAATACGCAACCGATTGTCACACGATTTTATCAGTTCGAATCGTTATTGATAAAAATCGGCGCTACTATCATTACGTCTGAAACAATCGCTTTGTTGTATTTCCAGCTTTCGCGGTTGTCAGTGAAAAATGATATAAAAAAAAGCAACAACAATATAAACGAATCATTGTGTCGTCATCTATTAGATAACGATAGGACACGATGCGTGAAAACAGAGATAAATGCCGGTAAATCAGTTAACGAAATAATAACGATAATAGTGGGGGGTAATAAATTGTTGAATTTCGAAATTGTCCGTTTAAAGAATACGTTGAGCAACCATGACTCCGATTTTGAATTATCGACACTTTTTTCCAAAGCGCTTCTCAATGCATCGTCGCGGAAATTATAACGTTATAATTGATTATCAGTTTTGTCTCTGTATTTTAAACGATTCTTCACAACCGGTTGTACGTCAACCCACTAGCCGGAGTTGTTGATTTGAACCGCGATATTCACGCGATAAAGTAAAAATTCTCTTCTATATAAAATGTTTAAATCGTCAACTATCAAAGCAAATATGAGCTTTCGCTCCTTCTGAAAATTCCTAACATTCTAAAAGTTGCTTCAAAAATGTTTATGTATCGGTATTTTGAACTCGACTTATTATTATTATTTTTTTTTCTTTTTGGCAATATTGCCATTATAAACATTAACCGTAATTTTTCATTACACAGATAATTGCATTTTCCTGGTTTTTTCCAAAATTTTTTTAAATTTGTTTTCCAGCATGATTATCATAGGATAAAATTTTACTTTTTGAATTGTGAGAATAAATTGCCACATACTTTTGCATAGAAAACACGGTGGAAGTGATACACACACACACACACACACACTAATTGGAAAAAAAATTTTGGTCGATTTCCTAATTGTAATGTTTCACCGATAATGATGTACAATCGTAAAATGTGGAATTCGCCTTCGGGTATTCCAAGTAGGTACATTCCGAAATGAAAATAAAAATTTTACAAGCGGTTTACCGTATTATCAAAAAAAAGAGAAAAAAATTAACACTCAATCATCAGCGCACTGGACGAATTAATGCAAATTTTGGGGTATAAATTAATGACTAATTTCGCAGTTGTTCGTACGCAACAGTTATTTTATTTTTCATATCAAGTAGAAAAGAAAACTAGAAATACTATGAGGTTCAGTTACGCTAATTTCGATATACAAGAATAAATCGTGACTCCCGAAATGGAGTTTTCGGACTATTAATTGGAAATCAAAAAAAAAAAGGCAAAAACATTCGCTTCTGGTACTTGCATAAAATCAAAAAAAACTCCTCTTTCGAATTTTGCTTCGTCATTAAAATTGTATTTAAATTTTAAAAAATTTTCCAACAGCTAAACGGTATTTGTTTTTTAAAAAATTCGCTCGTTTCAACATTTTTAAAATTAAAAGTAATAATAATAATAAAAAATAAAAAAAAAAAAGCAGCCCATAAGAATGTTTGATCTATTACGAAAATAAAAGTACATACAAAAGAAGACATTGACGAAACTACCGTGAAACAAGCGCCCGCGAGACGTAACGAAAAAATAAAAATAATTAAAATGTTGCACGTTACGGCCATTAGCCGTGATAATAATGACAAAAATAATAATATCATATGATAATTGGTCGCGTCTTGAAAACGCCTACTTCTTCTCAGATTGTTTCCAAAGATAGCTCATTACCCCCTATGATTATCATGGATGTTATCATAGGGTCCGAGTTGCACTAAAATAGATTTTTAATAGGTCCGAATTACACAAATAGGATGATGCTACGTAATTTTTGAATCGTCGAAATTTGCTCTAGATACTTTTACGCCTCTCTCAGAACCGAAAACCGATCTATTTGCTTAAATTGTTCACGAATTTTCGTTCGTTTCGCGAATAATAAAAAAAAATTTCAAATTCATTCATAGCACCCCATTTTTCGATTATTATCATCGGGGCCACCGGTGCTACCTCAAATGTGGCCTTGTTGAATAATTAAGTTGTAGTATGCGCCTGAGGAAGTATGAAGTATACGTATCAACCGCTACATAGCGTAGCGTAACAAATAGGAATTTGTAAAAACCGGAAATGAAAAATACGTAAAAGTAACGTGAATCGCTTTTAAAATCGATCGTGTTCTGTAAGGCGATCAGTTTTATTAGAAACTGAGTTAAAACGGATTTGCTCCTGAATCTATCATGATATTAACATTGAATAACTCTTTATGGTGGAGAAAAATCTTGCATAAAAATATTCGTTTAGCTGTAAAGAAGTTGGCTTCCTCCATTGTTACACTGTTTAACGAATCAGAATAGTGACTAACTTGTTGAAAAGCAACGAATATTTTCGGTGATCATCTAATAGAGCTTATTCACTTGTGTAGCATGAACAATTCATATCTACATTCAATTGCAGACTCGGTCCGTTGATGTTTTTATTTTTAAAAACAAATTAAATATTAATTTCTAATTAAAACGAATTAAGACGCTTAAATTTTCGTTTCTATTTTTTAAGCTGACTTCAAAATATGAAACTATATTCGCTATTCTTCAAGAAACACGTAACAATTGCACGAGATTTTAAAAAAATCGAAAATTTTAAAAATACTGTACGGAACTATATTTTTTTTTGTAATATACCGTCTTTAAAAAAAAAAAGAGGGGGGGGGGGGGCGGGGGGTTGTTTGCGCATTTAATACTATTTTCTAGTAAAACTATTAATGTTCTTTTTTTATTTTATTTTAAGCACAATATACTGTTGTTGATCCTCTGCCATTTTTATTTATTTTTAATGTTTATTTTGTAATTTTAATTAAAAATAGAGTTCAATGAGAATTATATATATATTTAAACTTGCTCATGAACAAAGAGAATTCGTATCGGATTACTAACAAAAATATGAAAAAAGTAAACTGTCTAATAAGAAATACTATCTTTCTTACTATTTCTAAACTACCATATTTAAGGTATAATTTAATAATTTCGTTTTTAATTGGTCACCCCTAAATATAAGGCAAAAGTTAAATTAAAAATTGTAATAATCACGTATTTTTAAAACATGTTTAAATTTCTATTAAGGTCGCTATTTGATTTTCTTTATAAAAAAAACCGGTATTTTCAAATCTACTGCTTACCGTAGAAGATTTTACGTAATTATATAATTCCCCCCCCCCCCCCCCCCCCCGAGATGTCCTTCTGGATCCGCCCCTGATATAACAGACGCGATTAACTTAAAATATCAACAATATTAAGCGGGGTTAAACGTAATTTGAGAAAATTAAAGTTTTTGTTAATTAGCACGGTTAAATATCGATTGGAATAAAGTGTAAACGAATTTTAAACCGCCATAGAGCAAATTCAAAAGATCGTCACTTTTAAACAAATTGAGTTTCGGCGAGACAAAAAATTTAAATATTATGCTAAAAATTGTGAAAAATAATGTTTTTTTGGAGGAAAAAAAAGATACCACCGTTAAAACATAATAATAAAAGGTCACTAAAAATAAATAGTAATAATATATTTTCTTTTTAAAGTAAACACGAAATTGAAATTACAATATCTATGAATATTTAATGCAGTTTTTAATTATTATTGTAATTTGACTTCACTCCAAAAGGTGAATGTTGCATAAGAATTATCATAAAATTCACCTTAAGGCATATCGTTATAAAATATTTCATTTTTTATTACCAACGTAAAAAAAAAAGAAAGAGGTTATGCGGTCGTCGCGTATTTTTTTTTCTTTTTCTTTTTTTTTTTTTTTTTTTTTTTTAGAATAACAACTATAACTCAACGAATATTCTTGAGCATTATCTAATGAAGCTTACGGAACTCATTTGTAGCATGAACAATTCATATCTACATTCAATTGCAGACTCGGTCCGTTGATGTTTTTATTTTTAAAAACAAATTAAATATTAATTTCTGATTAAAACGAATTGAGATGCTTAAATTTTCGTTTCTATTTTTTAAGCTGACTTCAAAATATGAAACGATATTCGCCATTCTTCAAGAAACACGTAGCGAAAGATTTTAAGAAAAAAACGAAAATTTGATAATGTTATTTTTCAAAAAAATTAATATTAAAAATTAGATCCCGTCTTAAACTGTCAAAATAGGATTTAGAGGAGAAAAATTATTTTCTCGAAATTAGGAAAACCATTTTTTTTTTTCTTCTGCAGAATTTCTATTAGATTTTATTAGAAATTCAATCATTATTTTGCTGTTCGAGGAAATGCAGGATCATCCATTGGGAATCCTATAGTATATATATATATATATATATATATATGTATATACATATATATATATATATATATATATATATATATATATATATATATATATAATAATACAACTAATTTAGAGTATTACTGAACGTTTGTGAACTGAACAGATTGTAATAAAATCCACTCAAGTGGGTGTTTTTTAATGAAAAAAAATATAAAATAAATAAAAATAAATTTGCTATTATATAAAGTTTTTCAATAGGTAAGAGCTACATACAAAGTACTGAAGAAATAAAGTTCAGCTTTGAGCTGGTTCGGTTAAGGAATCCGTATGTGAAATTTTTGCGTGAAAAAGCTGGATAAGTCTGTGTTGTTACTCTACCCACGCAGATCAATAAATAAGACAGACCGGCTAATAAAATTAAAGCGTTCGCACTGCAACGGTAAATTCACGCTGTCAGCATTTTTGTTTTCGGTAAAAGAAATTTCTTTACTGGATCAGCAAGTTTCAGTGATATAACGGCTTCGTATTTACGTGTTTAATCGGGTCATTGGTAAGCACGTGTTTTTCGCCTATTTCCAGTTGTACGTTATTATCGATGGTTCAAAGTACTTTTCTAACGCTGGTGACGAGGTCGACTACATCTAGAGACACAGACGGCCGCATAAATCCGACCTAATACAATCCGGTTGCCAACGCGAAAATTTATATTCTAGCGCTCGTGATGTATCTCGAGGATGTTCTCTGGTCTACAGCGATGAAATATTTATGAATTTTTTGAAAGGCCTGTTGTTGTTGGTCGATGTTACAAAAAAAAACCAAAAAATATCTGAATACATTTCAAAAATTACGAATTTTGCTTGGATCATTATTTCATGGTTTAGGCGTGCGCCGGATTTTAATGCGCGCGCGATTGCGACATTGTTGCTAAATAATGTCGAGATATTTAATACTTCGCGGAACTAGTTATGTTTAACCTGCGTGTTTATATGTGACCGTTCTTGAATCGGCCTAATCTCATTAGAAAATTTTAAGTTGAAAGTTTTTAATTCATTCGCATAAATCCGTATTTCCTGAAAGTCTCGAATAAAAATAAATATTTTATTAATTTCTTTGTTTTGTTTGTAGAGAGGGAATGGGGGGGAGGGGCATTAGAGGTAGTATAACAGAATAAAAACTAAATTTTAACCTGATTGGATATCTAATGAATTAAGTTTTAGCATAGGAACAGCCGAGAAGTTTAACGAAAGAATATAGATCATAATGCATCGCATTTATTATTATTGTTGTTCTCTTTTTTTCAGATTTATATCTTTACTAGCGGTATTATCATGTAGTGTTTTTTCTCCCTTTCCTTTTTCTTCTTCTTTCTGTCTGTCTTTTTTTCTTTCTCTCTCTCTAAAGTGAAAAGCTTATTTTTATTCATAGGTTATAAAATTTTCCTGATTTATTATAAGTAGTTTTTTTCTCTATTTTAATTCTGTTTGTATTTTCCGTAAATTATCCTGTTATTTATGTAGCTAGTAACTGATTCCGTCGAGAATTCAGTGAGGATGCATGTGTTATATTAGTGTTTACTTAATCCGAAACTCGTGTTTTCAGTCGCGCTCTAGCCCTTGTTGTATTTTGATCGCGACACATGGTCAATTTTGATTTTCTACTTATTCTTTTTCGGAATTGCTGGGTTGTCTAATATCATTACGGGTAAAATACGTTGCACAAAATTCAGCGAGTGTTCGCTGATTGTTGGCTAGATTAATATGGGATTTTTTTTTTGTAATTTTGTTTGCCTACTCCTTTTATAAAAATCCTTTAGTGGCCAGATTAGGTCTCTAAAAACAAAAAAAAAAACAACATTCCAAGGCTTAAGAGTTAAAAATAAATTACTCTCAATGGATACACTCGAAAATTACGCGGTCTGTATTTTATTTTAATTTCATACACGTACACGAGATAAATTTCTTTTATATTTGTATTATTTCGTAAACGGTTTTAACTGTATTTTATTTCTTTGATGCATCATCATCAGTGTTTCATAGGCTGGTTCGTCCCATGCACCAACCATTTCTCTGAAAGACTGTGTCGTTTCCTTTAATTTCGCACTCGTTGATGTTCCGCTTTCTACTAATACGATGTTAATCGGGTTTTTCCGGTGATCGACCGCATCCTTGCTTCTTCATTAATTCGCCTTGGATATCGGATAGTGCCGCTTAAATAAAAGATAAACTCTCTGAATCATCGGGAGCGTACTATTGCATTCTTCAGGACATCTCTTTCGTGAAAGTAGAATTGTCACCTTTGTTGTGTTTTCAGACGATGTACTCTGTTGAACCATCTGAACCGTATCCGAGGGAAAAAATTTACTGTCTGTGCTTACATATTGGTTTTTTTCCAGGTAGGTCTCGGCTATGACCCATCGTTCGCAGTGTTACCATTACAATGGTTTCATAATTTCTGTCGAGTTTTCTTACTCTACATCATTCTGCTTTAGAAATTGTTATGGTCGTGTCTCTTGGAGAATCTTTAGAACGGCTTGGTGCCAGGAATAATTTCGTTTCGAACACACGGGCAACAATATTTCTTCAGTTCAGTTTTCAAATTATTTTACATCTCGTTTCCCTTTTTTACAATTAGTGAGAAAGAACGTATTTCACGAATGGTCACCGTACCTAGTGAATATAAATACATACATATATGTATATTCGTTATTCATTTATCACACTGATACGCACATGTTAATTTTGTCAATGTGTGTCTTTTTATGTCTTTACAGAGGGGTAAAACTTTTAATAGTGCATACCCGTTCTGTAGTAAATGAGTCAGTGTAGGGAAAGTTAAGACCGGAATTAACCAAAAGCCGTGTCCGATATTCTTCTGGATACGTCTATAAATTATCTCGAATAGCATCGGTATATATGTGTAAATAGGGAATTTTGTAATATGCTCCAAGCCTGGATAATGGAAATTTTTAAGAATTTACCATTTTTTCGGGTTTCTATAGAACAGGTGTTGATGATTGGAAAAATTCGTCGATACGGTAAATTCTGAATATTTGTGAAAGCTTTTCTCATAAGGGGTAAATTTCTAATAAGGGCCATTTCATCGAAATATACGTAATGGTTTCTTAATAGGATGTGGTAACGTTGCTTTGATTTTTTGCGATAAAACTTGTCGCCCGCAGTATATTTGAGAGAGCGTTGTTTTATCGGTGTAGTTCAGATATTTCGGTTAAAAGTCTGAATGACACTTCATCTGGAAGCATCTGTTCGGAATTTCGGTTTTGAAAACGAGTATTGATACTATTTAACTTAAAAAAAATATTATGTTGTTTATTCTGCAGTTGAAAATCCCTTTCAACCGGGGACATTGACCACCTTAATCAGGACAGATAATAGTTTTCAGGGATGTAAACAAACGATGTGACATCTGCTTCAGCCGATCTAAAATTGTCAAAAATATCCTAGATTCGGCCGCTTTAATTTCAGATAAAACGAATAATGGTAATCCTCCTGATGGCAAAATATCAGTAATTACATTTACAATACAACGGGGATGTTACGAATGTTATATTTTCGATATTCGCGAATGCGAATGTGCGAATGAAAATGTTTGGGAAAGTCATTAAAACAGATTATTTTACTTAATCATTTTTATTAATAATTACATTAATACGGTACAGTACTAAAATTTGAAACATAGAAAAGATCTCTATTATAAAACTGATATATTATTATATAGTTTTGTTTTAATAATCAAATTTTAAAAGAGGCAAATTATATTTTATACATCGCGTAATTTAGCTGCCTTTTCTCCTATGAGGCGATTTCCGAGTGGCTCGTATATAAGGCCGGCTGTACTAAATAATTGCTCACTCGGAACGCTGACTGGAGCAGCGCTGAGATACTTGCGAACAAGATCTGACAACTTGTCGTACTTAAATTTAGTTTTTCACCAGTCCAGAGGGTTTTCATCGAGGGAGGCTCATTTTACTTTGCGATGATATACCTTCAATTTTAATTTCATGTTCTTGTGTTGTCTCTACTACCCCGAGATTCTAAATCGGAGTCTTCGTCTTCGCCCTGAGTACTTCAAAATTCCAGCTAGATTGCTAATGAGACTTAACGGAACAATCAGAACTTGTAGAAGGGAATCAGTATTATCTATTGATTCCCTCGGCCTTTTAGTACCATACGTTGAAGCTGAAGAATCCTGATTTCGATTAGACAGTTTTAATGCGAGTGCAACAACGTCAGCATTTACTCTGTCCTTTGCAATATCATAAAAAAATGTATGCTCGTACGGTGGATCCAAAAACGTCGAAATTGTAAATAAGGAATTCGTAAGAATATTTTGGGACTTGCACATTCGCAAAATATTCGCATTGTTTGATGCGAATGTTAAAAATAATGCGAATTATTCGCATAGGCGAATGCGAATGCGAACACATTCGTAACATCGCTACAATACAACGTTGTCTCCAAAAAAAAAATACAATGCGGATTTATGTATGCTTGTTGAAAATCCAATGGACCCCGAAAAATGGCACTATCGACTAGCAGTGTGTAACTATTGAGCGGTGTAGATTAGGGTCTGCTGACCAAACCTAAATAGATGCGCACGGTGTGAGGCAGAGTTGCTAAAATATTGCTGGATTATAAGATTTTTTTCAAATTTTAATTCAATTTTATTTAATAATTTGGTAAATTTTTGTTTTTAAGAAAAAATTATTCTACATTATATATATATATTTTTAAATTTACAGTGAAAGTTAATCTCTTTATTTAATATCATACATATTTGCGGTAAATTGAACGTATTTAAATTTTATTTTAATTTATAGTGCGGTAAATCAGCTACGCGGTGTAATTGGTTAGATAGTCGATAGATCGAATCCCGCTGTATCGATAATATAAAAAAATTATACTCGCGTGTTGAGTCAATGACAGGCTTCCTAACCCCCCAAAAAATAAAAATAAAAAACGGTTAAAATATTAATTTCAACAGGCATTCCTTCGTAGGACAGAGAGTTAACATGTATAAACAAATGACAAATATAGAATATTTAATAAGAAAATAGTGGTACTGGTGTGTCTATGGATTCTTTCCACTAGTTATGAAAAACACGGTATAGTTGAAGGGTTAGTATGTAATTTTTTGAAACCGAACTAAACACGCTTTTGTTGTCGTCACCAAAAATATTACTCGCGTTCTATGGATCGAGTGTGTAGTGTACCATAACTACCGCTGAAGCCGAAACATTACACGTATTTCTGCTTCGGGAAGGAACGTTTAAGGAAAAAGTTGATTAATTTCCTTTTCTTAATGAGTACCATTCGCGTTGTGTTTATCTGGGAAATGTCATACAGTCCCCTCCGGTGTTATTATTATAATTGAGCTGATGCGCTCTTTTAATTGCCTACAAAAAAAAATTCTAATTCCGCAATCGAAAATTATTATCCGGAAATAATTACGCGATGGTAACCTATTTCAATTTTGTAAAACCCCTTTTACCGGCCAATTGGAATCGTATATTGTTTTTATATTTTCGCTATTATTTCGCTTTATAAGATGTGAAAAAATCAAAATTTATTTTCGTCTGAATTAATTAATTCCGTCACTAAAAGGGGAGCGTTTAAAAATATAAGGCCCCTCCCAGGTACTTTGAGAGAGGGGGTGACAATAGGGCTTTTATATAAATAACGTTATGTTGTTGTCGCGTACATTTTTATCGAATATTCTAGAGATTGTCGAATAGAGTTTCAGAAATATTGTTGTCGTAGAAATTCGAAATCGGCCGCAAGTTAGGTAGTTTTTCATTTTAAAATGACACGTTTTTGATTTGTATTCCCCATCGAAGACTAGTAGCATAGCACCATTTAACAAGAAAACATTAATTGCATACCCTTTCTTGCGAATTAATTCATATTTAGCGACTAGGGCGAGTATATTTTATTTATTCACCGCACAGACAGTGTAATATTTTATTTGGGTTTCCTCTACTGCCGCGCGGAAATCCATTAAAAACAAGTAAAATACGAAAAAAAATATCGCGATAGTAAAAGTTAAAAACACAGAAACAAAATAAAACGTGACATTTTAGCAATGCGGACTTATCGAGGGTGATTTAAATATTAAAAATACTTCCCCCTTCGTCGTTTCTTAGTTCGAAATTATAATTCAGTTTCCGCGTAGATTTACACGATCGATTTATTTATTTTTTTCTTCCGTAAAATATCATTGCAGCCCGGGAAAAACAAATTTTTAGTCTCTAACGGGGAATAGGGAGTTTAGTATGTTATTGTCGAATGTAATGTTCGAATCTTAAGTGAAATTTTCAATTTAACCTAATTTCAATTGAATGTTGCGTGCTGGACGTGTTACGAGGAAATGGTATTTCCTAGCTTTAAATTTCATATGCGATATTATATAGAATTTTTGTTTTCCATCGAACACTTTGACTTTAATGCAATTTCACTGATGACGGAAACTGAATTTTAATTTCGATGCTATTCCAAATAGATGTATATAATGTGGTTTTCCTGTTCTTGTCTCTTTTCCGTCATCGATCTCTGACCGGATTAAAGTTTAATCTCTAATCTACTCCAATTGTCCTGGGTAGCTGCCCTTAGTCGGCCAAGCTCAAAAAAAAAAAAAAAATAAAATAAATATATATATATATATATATATATATATATATATATATACATATATATATATAGAACAATCAAGTGAAAAAGTCATGAAATTAAGGATAGCTCGTATAAAAAAAGGAAGAAAAAAAAAGCAGTTTACGATCAAGTCCCGTTGAAAATCCACGGAAATAACAATTCCAGACTTGTTTACGACCATGTCCCGCTGCAAATCGACGGGAAAATGATATTACAATTCCAGACTTGTTTACGATCATGTCCCGCTGCAAATCCACGGGGAAATAATATTACAATTCCAGACTTGTTTACGATCATGTCCCGCTGAAAATCCACGGGGAAATAATATTACAATTCCAGACTTGTTTACGATCATGTCCCACTGCAAATCCACGGGGAAATAATATTACAATTTCAGACTTGTACCGTTATTCTAAAATCATTCACTCTATATACAGCTCGATCATTGTATGATTAATTTGCTCTTGTAAAATTTTTCATTACTACTCGCAACAATTGGAATTTTATCGGCACTTTCCGAGAGAGGGGGCGATAATCATAAATAGCGCGCGGTATACTAACCGCCATTTCCCTGTTAAATGATTAAAATTCGAGGTCACGCGTTGCATTGATAAATGTCTCGCGTTATCGCTAATTATTGTTATCATTTGTGCGAATGTCGGAAATGAATTCTACCGAAAGGTCCTAAACTAAAATGATTATTTCAGTGTATACGGCGAAAACACCTCGACTGATTTTTTATACGGTATATTTTTCGTATTTTATACGGTATATTTTTCGTATTTTTTACGGTAAAACCGAACGGCATTACGAACTGCGTTTATCACGTTAATTGTACCGTACGAAATTTTATTATTAATTTATTTGAGATGGAATTTTTTTTGCTCTTTTTCTTCATTTAAACTCCACGCTGAATCACAGGGGAACGGATCTAATCAAACCATGATCGGAATTTTTTTTTGGAAGTATTTAAAAGGAAGTCTATAATCGATAAATATATTTAGCGAGTTTTCGATTGATGGATTTTTTTGACGATTAATTTTCTTCAAGAAAAATGACACACAGTACACCCGACTCGACAAATTATCGGCTACAAGAAGAGCGCGAACCTTGCAAGCTCGAATTGACACGATTTAATGCGGGCAAAGCTATTATTTAAAACTGGCAAATGTTCGATTGCATTAAAATGGTTCCCCAAGTATGTGCACCGAAACTGTCGTAAAACCGGTTCTTGACTGCCATAAAATTTTTTATAGTTAATTAATTTAAATCTTACGCGTTAATGTAACCGTTTATGAGTACTCGGACTGCTTCGTTTCTCGTCAACTCTCCCTATAAAGATTATGATGTATTTTGTAAACATTTTCAGTAGCTACGATAAACAGTCATACTATTGTAAGTTTAGAAATCGTTCTGTTACGAGCGTAATCTGAACATAATATTTCTCCGGTTCTGTTAATATAAAGCAGCTTTCGACGACACATACGTATGAATGATGTATATTACTAGCCGACAGAATATTCACAAGCCGTCGACAAAGTTCAAAGAGCTAATGCAGGAGTTGGAGTTATCGTTAATTTTTATTAGTTATCGATTCTTTAATACTTTTTTCAAAGTGACTTTTGTGCTTGAAAAGTTGTTCAAAGCTGACCGAATTATTACGAATTTATTTATTTTATTATTATTATTATTATTATTATTATTGTCGGCAAATTCGAAAATTTCTCGCTCGAAACTATATTTTTCACGGTAGAAAAATTATACGAAACACACCTTATGAACTTTGCAACACGAAGATTTTTTTTTTTTTAATTTCTGCAATCCAAAGTAAAACTAGAGCGCATGGCAACCCTTTTTTTTTTCAAGTACGGATCATTCTCTGGATGACTTGAAATGTAGAGTTAATCAATTGTCTTTGCATATTAAGTTACCTACATTCAGTTTTATTATTTTAAAGTGTATTTTATTCTATCATTAGCTGTTCCCCACGGCTTCGTCCGTGTATTAATGTCCATTTAAATCTGTACTTGGACGTTCATAGAAATATTTTGTTTTATCTGGAATTGTATTTATGTAAGAAAAACTACAATTATGCGACTCTGGAACGAGTAAATTCGAAAATCAATGAATGGAGGGTTTTAAAATCTATTTGAGCACGCGCGAGAACATTCACGCACGTGAATTTGAGTTAACATGCGAGTAGCATTTCAAAGCGTCACGTACGATATTTTTTATCGTACCGCATGTATTATAGAGACTGCTGCAGTTCTTCGACGCCTAATTAAAAGTTACATTTTCGGAAATTAGAGATTATGAAATATTAATTGTTCGATCGTACGTCAACGCGGAAAAATTTAAGTTGGTTTTTTCACGAAAAATCCGGCGAAAAATAATGAAAGGGTTTTACGGAGTCGTCGGCCCATTTTAGACATTGTCGACGGGTATTCTTTTTATCCACCTTTCATTAGATATTCTTGTTACTTTTTACGTTACTTGTCCGGTTCCCACTTTGTTACTGTTTGCGTGGTCCTTAGCAATTTCGCCTTTCATCTATTCAACTTCCTGTTTTTTTGAATTTCGATTCCCCCTATTGTGATTACCTTTTTTCGTAACGATCGATCCTTTTTTTTTTTTCTCTTCTTGTTTCGGTTTTTCCCTGGGCTTGCCAATACTAGACGATTGCCTATCAACACGTGTACACAGCAGCAATTAGGAGTAACAAGGAATGGAATCTGACAAAGAATGCTATACCGAGGATGGAAAAACAATGCCAATCAACGTGTCGATAAATGCCAAACATATGCATCCTGAGAAGAAAAGGAATGACACTGCCGGAGGTAAGAGCAAAAGAAGTTAGCTGTCCCATACCACGGCCACATCTGCAATTACAGAGCCCACAGTACAAACGGACAAAGGAATCAGGCTACAATTCATTAAGGAAGAAGAAACACAGGATGTTTAAAAACCAGTTAGAGTCACCAAGCACCATAGCTATATAAAACACAACGCTTCTTAGAACGATCAATCCTTTTATCTATCTGTACAATCTAATCTTCCTTCCGATCCCTGGTTCTTTTGAGTTACCTTCACTTCCTCGTTCTATTGTCATTTCTATAATTTGCTCGCGTTTTGGTCATTCTGATCTGTTTTTCTCTCGTCTTCGCAATTTTCCTCTCCAGATTGTCCTCTCCGCCACAACGAAGTGGTGGTTTGCGACGCCAATCACATCTTTTTCGGATGTTCAATTCTTCTTGTCGAACGTTGTATTTTATATTCTTGTCTGCTGAAACTCACTCCTTATTGTGCATCTTATATTTTGTCCTCCCTTTCGCCATCCTTTATTTCATTCATTAGTAGTTGCTTTATATTTCTCGTATCTGACCGAATAAAAATTTAACTGACAGCTCTTTTTCTTTTTGTTGTTTCTGCGTGTAGCTCCTTGGCTAGCATGCCCAAAGGGGAAAAAAAAAAGATTACGTTTGCTCGCTTTCAGTTTATTTTAGTCAGCTTTCTAAATGTTTTGTTCGGGTAGAACTCTTCCGAATGAAAAATAGTTCATTTGTGCTGGCTTAATCTGTTCATAGTTGATGCGCCCAAAAAGAAAAAAAAAAAATTACTTTTTGCTAAATCTACCATTTTTACTAATGTAAATATCTTCAACCGGTAAAATATACACTCTTTACCGATGATTTTATCACTGTTTGTACAAAAAATTTTGAAATTTTTCGCGAAACAAAACCTTAATGATTGATATTATTAATACGACGTACTATTTCAAATATAAATGTTTACAAAAATCTGCATCGCTGTGGCGATAAGAACTGTAGCTGCATAGATTACTGATGTAAAAATAAATCCGTCGATGCTAACTACGAGTATAAATAAATGCTAGTTGTTTGCTATTACCTTGATTATGTCGGTCAGAAACATGTAGTTGATTAGTTATTAATGTCGTGCTTTTTTTCGTAGTACAGTTACGTGAATTTATATGGCTTCCTCGACTCGGTTCATAGAGTGAATATAAATACATACATACATATATATATATATATATAATATCTTCTATATATATAAAAATGAATCGTCGATTAGTATGAACGCCCATAACTTGCGAACGACTGCACCGAATTGGTTAATTTTTTTTTTATTGTATTCGTTATTGCCAGAAGTTGGTTTGTGTGAAAGAAAATTTTGGGAAAGTTCACTGTAAAAGCTTTAAAGTCTCATAATATGAAAAGTGAGTGAGAGAGTATGTATATGTATATGTGTAAGAAAGAAGGATATATTCTCGGTCGCATCAGTGTCATCGTAAAAAATAACGAAGATGGGTCTGACTATCGATGAACAATTAACAAAGTGAACAAAAAAAGACTGTCCTCTAAAAGACCAGATCCTTTTTTCTTCATTGTCCCTTACCGACATCATCGTTTGCACAAAGCGGTTAACGATTGTCACCGATACAAAAGAACGAATATTATACCGCAACCTTCAAGGGTCATAAAGAACCATTTTTCGGAAGTATCTTTTTCGTCCGGTCACATTGTAAGGCTAATCGTTGTAAATGTAACGCTACAATGCCGATCTTCTACGAAATTTGCGAAAGCGACTTCTGTAGGTATATGCATCGAAGAAACCTGTTAAATTTGAGGGTGGTTAGTTATAGAAAATTCAAATTCCTCGATCATTTGAATTTGTGTCTTCGTTCTGTAAACGTTGAAGTAAACATTTTCAGCGTATTTAAATTATTTAAAGTTATTTTAAAAATTTTTCAAAGTTTTTCCATAGTCATTCATCATTCATTTAATTTGGTAATAACAATTATGCATTTATTTATTTATTCATTTAAATTAATTTTTCCGTGATTATTATTGTATACGATACAATATCTTATATATAAAATGAGTTGCCTTATGTGAGTTTCGCTTCTCCTCCAAAACGGCTGAACCGATTTGAATAATTTTTTTTTTGTTGTATTCGTAGTTCTTAGGAGAAGGTTTGCAAAAAAAAAAAAAAAATTAAAAAATCGCACCGAAATTGCACAATTCGCAAAAAAGTGTAACTCAAGAACGGCTCGACCGATTTAGCTGATTTTTTTTTCTAAAATATTGGCTAAAATTTAAATTAGGTTCCTAGAAAAAAAAATTTTAAAAAGAGAATACGTGAAGCAATAAAACATGCTGTAGGCCAAACAGGCGAGCGGGTAATTTCAGATACCTGGAAACGGCGAGGAACGAATAAGCAAAAAAAGGTGTCGGTTTTTGACTCTCAGCCGATCAGCGGGCGATCGCTTAATGACGGCACGGAAATCATGCGCTACGCATGCAGTTAAAAAAAAAAACATAATTGAATCAAAAATATCGTAACAAGCAGTTCTTTTTTTATTTTTTTTTTGTACAAATTTTATATTAAAATAAGAAAGAAAACTGCTTTTTAATAGCTACCAAACAAAAAATGAAAAAGAAAATCGGTTAATAAACGAAAAAAGGCTTTGCCTATTTATATGCAGATATTAAATGTTTTGAGTATTAATATATATTTGTTTGTGAAAGTGAATTACTGAGAATGTGTTGTGCACATTTTAAAACTCCCCTTATGTGCAGTATATTCTTATTACATTTTGCAGTAATTTAGTCGGAAATTTTTTCAAATTGGTTAGATCACAGACGTGCTTGCATCTAACATTTGTGAGTTGTAGCGGACTAAATTTTCCGTCATTAAATGGTCGCAACGATAAACTAAAAATATAATCAAAAGATGTAGCAGAACAATGTAGGCGAATGGTCGTTTAGCGAGTACAGTGCAAACCGGTCTGCATTTCTCTTAAACATGGTATACCCCAAAATCGGGAAAAAGAAAAGAAAATAATAAACGACCCGACTTCACAAGTACCGCTAGAATGACAAAAAAAAATGAAACACATGTCCGGCAATCAGGTAACGAAAGAAATTTGAGAAGCACAAAGAGATTTTCCCAATCATGAGACATTTATACAACTGAAAGGTCTTTGATCCGAAAAATTAATTACCGACGGGAAATCGAAAGATTGACCGGAAACATTACTATAAGTGCATCAATCATTTTTTGCATGTATTTCGTGTTCCGAGTTATTCAGATCTATTTGTGTTTTCGTTTCGGTAAATGTGCTTCATCTGCCCGTCCGATACTCGCATATTACCCATATGTATTCGTTTTTAAAATGTGTTCGGTATTTTCGCAACTTTCAGTAATATTGTATGAATATATTCACATTTGTGCGGTGAGTGCCAGTTTCATATTTCAGTCGTATAAATATTGTGATTTATTATTTATCTCAGCAAGAAAAAAAATTTTAAGATGTTCTAAAAAAGCTGCATATAAAAAGACGTCTATCACTTTAACTGCTAAATGCCCGTAAAAAACATATAGAAATATTTTTATAAAAATCAACATGTGCAGTCATTGAAAACATTTTCCAACCATCCGGAAAGTGAATTCGAAGGCTCAATCCTGTGTGTTTTTAGATTGGCTAAATCGTTTTTATCTTTATCAGTAAGCATTAGTTTTATAATATTAATTCAACGTATTACAACTGAGCCATAGCAACGCGTGGCCGGGTCTACTATCTATATACAATGGCTGTCCCACGGGAAGTGAGAGTAACTTTGGTGTGAGTAGGCAACCACTCACAGCGTGTTTAAAGCCCATTTAATTAGCTATCGAATGCAACAAACCGGAAGTTCATACCTCGCCTCTACACCCACAGCATCGATTTGAAAAAAAAGTGTTTTGTCAACCTTTACAATTTTTTTCAAGCGGAGTGGGCAGGTTGAAAACGCATCGTAACGGGTCTCGCACTCAGATAATCCTAAAGGGCATTCCATCAGCTGTCAAATGCAACAAACCGAACGTTTCTACGAGCATTATTACGTGTTTTATAGTCGAAAGAGTAAGGCGCAAATTGTGAAAACCACGTGCAGTTTTGTGTTGTCAACACGGATAAGAAAGGTATCGAGCAAGAACAGCGGTATGTGATTCGTTATTATAGTATAAAAAATAAATGCTAAAATAACAAACTAATACGTAAGTAACAAAATTAATATAAGAATATCAAACTTGTTATCTTAGGAACGTTTTCGGGCATAACCCATCTTCAGCTAAAATATAATCGAACTAAATTAAAAACATAGTGTAACAGTGAACACAATTTAAAACTTCACTTTGAAGCTAAAATAAAATTAAATTAAAAATAAATTAAAATGAAAATAACATGAAACATAGCACACATATAATTTATTTTTAATTTAATTTTATTTTAGCTTCAAAGTGAAGTTTTAAATTGTGTTCACTGTTACACTATGTTTTTAATTTAGTTCGATTATATTTTAGCTGAAGATGGGTTATGCCCGAAAACGTTCCTAAGATAACAAGTTTGATATTCTTATATTAATTTTGTTACTTACGTATTAGTTTGTTATTTTAGCATTTATTTTTTATACTATAGTTACTAACAAACAGGATGATAAAATATTCTTTAATGATTCGTTATTATTGTTGGTTGCAAAAAACGGCTAAATAGACGTTAGATTTATTAAAAAAAGAAGCGTATCCTGATGATATTCGACTCGGTAATTCAACAATATTTCGATAGCATAGCGCGATTTCGAAAAATATTCGACACCGATCAAGAAGTCGTGAATGCGGTACAGACCATTTTAAACAGAACACCTGTCGGCGAGTTTAAAGCGATCTTTACAAGCGAGAGGTGCCTATTTCGAGAAGATTAATATGAATAATGAAGATGGGTAATAATTTATGTAAAAACTTTGAAATACAGTTTCTTCCAAAATGTTGTAATTTTTTTGTCCAAAAAAACGGTGGCGGTCGACGAAACACTTTTTTTCAAATCGATGCTGCAGGGCGAACCCCCGGGAGGTTGAAACTCCCGGTTTGTTGCATTCGATAGATAATTAAATGGGCTTTAAGATGTACCCGGAGCGAACGCGCTTTGAGTAGGTGCCTACTTAGACCAAAGTTACTCTCACTTCCTGTGGGACAGGCATTGTATATAAAACAAAGTCGGGTTAGTTAAATCAACGGTTGGACCGATTTTTATGATCTTTGATTTGTTGAATTTGTGTCTGTCCCGAATAGCAGAATACAAAATTTAAAAAAAAAATTATGAAGAAAATTCATTTTTTTTGCTATTTTTGGCTCCAAAGGGGAGTTCGAATAATTTTTTAATCGTAATTTTTAAATTTTATGAAAGGGCTGTTGTGTTTTGTTTTATATTTTGAATTTCGATTTTAAACGGTTATCTGATGATGAGTTATGAATTTTTTAAGGGCGATTTTTGAGGTCGTTCTAAATTCTATATTATATATTCTAGACGGTTTCTTGCCGACCAGGATAATCGGTCGGCTTAAAGTTGTAAATTGTCATAGATAGAGAAGTTTGATTGTAATTTATGATCTGATTCCGATAAGTCAAACCGTTTCCGAGCTATTATATAATAGAATATTTTTTTCGTTTCTAAACCCTCTTATTGGGATTCCGTATATTATATGGGTACGAAATCCTAAAAAAGGGTATAAATTTACTTTAAGAAATTAAATTACTTTAGAAACACGTTTTTTTCGTGTATAGCTCATCATCAGCTAACTGCACAGAGTACACACTTTATTAAAAAGTATATAAATTGAGTGTGTACTATGTGTTGTTAGCTGATGATATAGCCCGAAAAAGCATGTTTCCAAAAAGTAGTTTACTTTAATTTTTCAAAGTAAATTTATACTGATTTTTGTTATTAAGGGGGATAATGCCTTGCTGCCACGTGAATTACATTTATTTCAATGTAATTACAATACTTTTCATTTTGATTTTTGTACATTTATTGAACTTAATTTTTTTTGAGTATTGATTGCTGATAAGTTAACACAATATTTATTGGTTCTGGGGCGGTACGAAGTTCGCCGGGTCAGCTAGTATAATATATATATGAGTAAATTAATATTTCGTTACTGCAAATATTTTAATTTTTCTGCAACAATTGTACCTTTTGAAACTTTCTATTTAAAATTCTGTTCGCGATGTTACGTTCTGTGAAAAGCGGAAGTTATGATAATTATTCCATTGTGAAAATGTTGTTAGGAAACATGTGATTAATTTTTTATTTTAATAATATCAAGAGCTCGTAGCCATATTTCAGCATTACCTGTGCAACTGTTATGCGTGAGCAAGAATTATCATAAAAAGTATTCATTCCGAACTGCATATATGACGTTAATATACTATAAAGATGTATCTGCAATTGGTAACGACAGGTACATGTTAAACTATATAATAACTCTTTACAATAGTGTCTGTATGGCTGATTTCTTGTACCAGTGTTATGTACGTTGATTCTGATATACATATATACATTGAATTAGTCTTGATCCGTACTGACACAGGGGTAGTTTTTTATTGATTGCCGCTTTTAATTTGTTTGTTGTTGTTCTTTTAGGCGCGTCGAACAGTGAAATTAAATATCCAAAATGAAAATAGACTAACGTAATCGACCGAGACCAGGACGAATATTACCGGGAAATAGTTATTTTCAAGCCACCAAACAAGTTGTTTAGGGGAGACTTTGCTCGATATCGGACGAATGAAGAAGAGCTTTTCTTTGGGTATTGGAATAATAATAAAGGAATTCCAGGAGGGTGGAAGAGAACCGCGGAGGATAAAATAGAAGTAGAAAAATTAATAAAAGTAAAGAAAGTCTCATATATCCTTAATAGTGGATTGTGCAATTAAGCTTTTCGCAATGTACAAAGCCCAACGTCATTATTGAGAGTAGGAGGGCCAGTTTCTTTCTACATGGGATCCGTCTCTACTTTCTCAGATTTCTCTGGTACCCAATTATTTTAGGCTGGGTAAACTTCTCGAATCCGTGACCGAACACTGACTATTCGATCATGAACGATATGGTTCGAAACTAGTCAGTGTTCTATATTTTTTATATTTGTTTTTTCAATTACCATAATATATATATATATTATATATATATATTGTGCACTTTTATATCTATGTTATAAATGAATATATTGCACGTTTATTAAAATGCTTACGAGAATTAGAATTATCGAGAAGAATCTGGAAGGATTGGTTATACCAATTTTACGAGAAGGTCGTAAGCTGCCTATACTTTTGCGAGAATCGTTAGAGAATTAAATTCATCGAACGGTAAGTTAGAAAATGCGAAAAAGAATTAGAAAATAAAGGAGGAAAAAGTTCTTCGAAGCGGGGGGGGCTACATAAGAGGGAGAGAAATAAAATCAATGGAAGGAATTACTTTTTTTGTGTAAAGCAATGTTCACAGATTGTGAAATGTTAGGAATTTTAAAAACTCTCTAGCCATTCCCTTTAAATTTTGTTCAGTTTTCTGGGAGAGAGAAGAACAACATCTTTTTCCAGGAGTGTGTTTTTTGGCTGATTTAAAAACAAATCTGACCTTGGCGCTAAACTGTTTATGTGCCAAGAAGTTAGTGGCTGAAGAACAAGCTTGGAATACTTTTAAAGGAAACTACAATATATTATCCTTAAGCAGCTTCGTGTTCGGCGAAATTCACCATATAGACGAAGCAGTGACTTAGGATTCTTAGCAAAGTTGACCGATGATGAAGAGAGGAAGACGGAGCCGAATAGATTAATTGGGTAAATGTATTATAAGACTTGATCGGGCGATCCGTATTTGTTTGAATAGACGAAAGAGTGGAGTCCAGTGTGTCATGAAATTTGAACTGTTCTGGCGGATTGTTAAGATTCCACTGGCAAGCATGAAAGGGATTTACGGAGAAGCGGAAAAGGTAAATTATTAAGGTGTTGAAAATCATTTAAACTACCAGTGTCGCTAAATTCCTCGGCTGCCCGTAATTCCTTCGATATTACAGCTCTTTCACATTGTCCATTTCTTTTTCCGATCACCTGGGTGAATGTTCTTCGTTGATGAGTAGTCGGCAGGTGCGCAAAAATTAACTCTTTATCATCGGTATGAATAATTTTACCTGTAAATATATGTATTATGTCGAAATAATTTCAAAAGTAAATTCTACCCCGGCTGCTTCGTTAATTACCGGTGTGATGATTAGAGCGGCGATTTTAGTAAACGAAAATTCGTAAAAAACTGTTTAGCCTATTTGCCGTATTTAATATTGTATACATGATCAAATTTAATAATAATGGAGCGTGAATTTTACTCTCTTTTCCTAGAGAAAGCGTGACTTCAATGTGCCGTTATTATTATTTACAAAAATTTGAAGGTTACTGTTTTTTTGTATTTAATTTTTTTTGTGATCTACCGATAAGATCTTTGACTATATTTCGTAATTTATTCGCGACTACCTGTCTGATGTTACTAGTAATGAAACAGCATGTATTAAAAACGGAGAAAGATATACGCTGAGAGGTGTTTCTTTTTATATTTAATCGATGTAGCGAGAATAACCAGAAACGAAAGAAGAAAAAAAGGTAAAAAATTAAAAGGTATACAAAATTTGGCGAATGGCAAGGGGCATTAAAAAAACAAGTAGATGATCAGTGTGTACAAATTAAGGCAAATATCGAATCGAATTCGAGAAACAAAAAGAAACACAACGCGATATTGATAACGGTGTCCCAAAAACGAAGATTGCAAAACGAAAATAGTTTAAATGCGATAAGGAAAAGTAGTCCATATGTTGCACAAATCGATAATAATTTAAATTAATAAGTAATCCACGAGAAGAAATATACACGCACCGACGCGCTATGCTACGCGAGAGTGTATATTTGTGAAAGGTGTATTAATGTAATTAAGAAGATAAATCTCAAACAACGGTCACTTGTTTACATGTGATAATTAGGTATACAATTTGGAAAACAGAAATCAAAGCTTTAAAAGAATGTATTTTTTTTTTTTGAAATTTGTAATAAAACGTAAATATGTGTCCGCTTTTTATAGTTTATTTATTTATTTATTTATTTTAATAAGATCATTTCCGTCCACTAATTTTTGCGAAATTAAAATTACGGTAAACATTTTTTCTCCTTGGAGCCATAGATTAAAAAAGTTCCAAAAAAAAAAAAAAAAAAAAAAAAAACAACGAAAAAAGGAAAACATACATTTTCTTACGCGCAAAAACATAAAATAGTTGATCACTTTTTTTCAGCTAAGAAGATGGGAGGGTGAGATTGATATTTAAGTCACTTCATGGAGTATTGAATACTAAATTAGCAGCGTAATAATTATTAATTATCATACAAATCATAAATAATGCTGACCCAAGTTACAGAATTATGACGTAAAATTTTAAAAAATCCTCATTTTCAAAACATGTCCACGTTAATAATCTTTTTTCTTTTTAATTTTTCTTTTTAACGTGAAATGTTTTTCGGGCCGTTTGAAGTTTTTAATCCGTAACTTTTTTTATCGACTTCGAAAAAAAAAAGTATATTAATAAATAAAAAAAAAAGCGATTATATATGTTTGTCGCATATATATATATATATTTTTTTTTTTTTTTTTTGTTTATTCATGCATGAGTCTATGTGGTCAGTGATGATATCATGTAATAGTGTTTGCATATCGAAAGATGTGATCTCTTTAGCGAGGTTTTCAGCAAAATAAAGCAAACAGGATTAATTTGAAATGTCAATTTACTTAGGAAACGGAAGTTGGAAAAAAATTAAATTTTAATAAGATAAAAAATTTTAAAATATACCGCTGTACGTAGATTAGGGAAAACTTTAAATTTACAGTCGCCGTGTTATAGTAATAAAATCTGTTCGGTAAAATTTTAAAACTCACCAGTCAGACTGGTCAAATTTATTCTAATGACGTAACATGCCTGGCTAAATGCGTTTTGAAAGTCTTTATTTTGTCACAGAATGTTTATGAGCACTTTGCGGTAAATGAAATAAAGCGACAGAGTGTATAAAAATCAAATGTTTGTTGCTTCTTCACGTCTGTCGTACAATTATCATCATTATACTCAGGAGGAAAGTCGTGTAAAGTATTGCGGTTTCAATGGAATATTGTTTTAAACGAAGGAGAAAATTGTCGATGATGGATGTCTTTTCTTCTGCCATCTTCTTATCTGTCATTATTAATACAGCGCTTTCATGACACGTGTCCCGGTGATTAATATTTTCGTTAAAAATGATAGTCATCATTTCTGAAGTTTCATGATGCAAAAACTAACGAAATTACATGAAACCAATGCTAAACTAACGTGAGAAGTTTGAATGTTTTTTAATTTTTTTTAAATTGATCTCGTAACTGCAGATATTAATGTAATTAATTTAGTGCACTTTGTTAAGGTTTCTACCGGGTTCTGCTCGAACGAAACATCGCTGATTTCGCTACGTTAGCTGGCCAAGTTTCATTCCGAAAACAAATTTTTATGATGTTTTTTTTTTTTTTTTTTTGTAGTTAGTGTGAGGGAAAGGAATTCGCGACCCCCAAATCTTTATAGATTGTATGAACAAATCGTGACAATCTGTATAAAGCGGTTCGAGTCGTGACATTAAATATTAAAAAAAAAAAAAATACTATTATTCGTTTAAAATGGTCGATGCGGCCGTAATATGGTCGTGTATAAAATCGGTAATAATTTAAGTGTGTAACTGAACACAATAAATTACTGTACACATAAAAACCAAGTGTGCACGCATATTGATTTTAATTCGCAACAGTTTTGTATTTTAAAAGCTTTTTTTGCACCAGACCCCACTCGAATATTACGATTTGGGGATTAATTGATACCGCCCATACACCACTATCACGGTTACGCCGTTATTGTATCTTTCCCAGTCATCATCATCATATTTATACTGCTACGCTCATTACCGTCGTATGCTTATCACTGTTTTACGTATAATTAATGCCGATTTACTCACTAACATACATAAATGTAATTAATATGTAGCCGAAAGGCACACATGCCAGGTCAACCATAACTGTTATGTTCTCTGCGTTCTCTTAAACGTCGTAATTATTATACGTATATATATATATATATGTATATTACAACGTAATTCTTAGGCTACCCTCCATTAGAAAAAATGTCCCAAAAATATGTCTGAAAAAAATTTCCGAATTTTATGTAACGCAGAATGTCTCAAACAAATGTCCCAATTTTATGTAACGTTTGTTATATTTTATAGGATTTTTCTTATTGTTATTTAAAAAATGTCACAATTTTATGTAATGAAATATGTAATGAAAAAATGTCTTAATTTTATATCATGAAAGTTAAATATTAAGATAGGATTTTTGTGGTTATGTTATTTTTTTTGTGTTGAGGCCAGTAAGAATTACATTGTAAATTTTGATCATTTTTTACAAAGTATAGAAGAGAAAGACACAGAAATGAAAGCAAGGGGGGTCAAGGGGCACATCCCTTTGCGAGCCCAAAATGGCCGGGTTATATATATATATATATTGATACCTAGGGGATAAAAATAAAAGATTAATGTTAATAAAGGCTTACAAACTTATTCGTTCGTTCTGTGCGACAATGCGGATTTTAAAAAAAGTGCTTTACCGTAGTTAGAATTTCAAAAAACTATAGACCAGCTTTTTGCTCTTTGATCATTGCGAATGTGAATTTATTATTCGTTATTTTAAAAGATAATCTTATTGTTTTCTACCTTAAATGAATTGTTCATAAAGCAAGAAAATAATATCAGACTATCCTAAAGTTAATTATCAACAAGTAAAAATTAATATAATTGTTACCGGATTGCGTATTTTCGGCATCTGACATTCATCACTACCATTCATTGTCGGTCACGTGAATGAGTGGAGCAGCAATTATTAACCGAGGAAAGTGACTTCATCTGGTTATTAGTTTTTACCCCATCATGGTTTATCTGATGGTATAGTGGTGAACCTCATACAGAATTTAGTGTGTTCTATACAACTAGGCCAGCTGGAGCAGATTTATCTTCGGTGCGATAACCATTAAAAGGTTTTTCGTATTTGGAGGCCTAATGACGTACCATCGTAATCATTGGAACAAGAAGCATCACCGCAACACCGATACTTTGGTTTTAGATCCTCGAACTGCCAACACTCGCTATGTCGCCAATAAATGCGTATCCGAAAACCGATTTTCGTTAAAACGCTGCTCTATTACCTTCCGCATGAGTGTGATAGTCTACATTCTTAGCAGAGTTACTGAAGATGTTAGAATTATTCATAGTTTTACGAGTAGGACTTTGTTACCGCGGTAACTTGGATCGGAAGCAACAGAGACGTTCACATCGACTTAGTTTCGGCGGGGAAGCTTGGAAGTCCCCAGCCTAGCTAAGGTTCAATATTCGGGAATAGTAGCGTTATCATAAGCAATGGTAAAATAGATGGTCTCGTAATCGAATAAATTGTATTTTGTAGACTTATTTTATAAAATGGTCTTGTACCCGGTACCTTTTGATATTGCAATGAGTGTTGGAATATTTTCATTGTCAACGAATGTTATGATAACAGTTTACACAATCATGCGTTCCTTTTTAGTAATTATGAAATTACACCGGCTGATCGAATAATATTTTAAAAAACGTTATACATGTGTGTATATTAACGACTTGTGCCGAAAGTAGTGGTATAACGCTTTGCGTGAGATGACAAACTGCACATCGTCGTAGAAAGTAAATCGATATGCAGACATACGAGCATTCAGACTTGCTCCGATTATGCGAATACTCACTACGTGGAAATTTATTGAACACTTCCGTTCGCGCGTTATTATTTATTTAATCGGATGATTGAAACTCGTTTCACGTTGTTTATGTTTCCTGCGATTATACATATCCGTTCCAAATTAGACCTGCCTCGAAATTTCGTCTTTCGTAAACCAGATCTGACTCGAAATACGCGCCTTTTTAAATCCTCTCCAGTTCCAGGAATTTTCGGTGAATCCAGTGTGCCACACGCTTGCCTCTTCTTCACCGATCTCATCTGGGTAATTATTTCTTCACTAAATATCTTTCACTCAAGGCAGTGTCTCTCTTTTGGTTTTTAAGAACTGGCATTTTGTACTTGCGTAAATAACCTCTGCTTTAGCTGTTCTGGACAATCTCCCATTACCATCTACATAGTTTTCTTTCGCCAATCTCTGCATCATCCTACTGAATCATATTTTTTACATTCGGTTTTCAAATTTCTCAAGCCCGTTTTCCACCGCGCTTTGGTTCTCGAGGATGGGGCTTGATTGTGTGCTGGAGCTTCTTTTATCTTTCCAGATCTTGACCTTTTTTGGAACCGTTTAGTCTTCCTTTTCTCTGTTTCGTCTACAACTGAATTAACGAGGCTATATTTCCATCGTTTTAAGGCCTCTTTTCCAGTTATTTAATTCGCTCCTTTACTTCAAGTGATCTGTTCTCTTTTTCCTAGTGAATTCTTTGATTTTATCATTTTCCGTATAAGTTCGTATTCTCATTTTTTTCTCCATTACATTAGCCTTGATCTGCTGCCCGTAGCCATTCGGTCATTCTTGATGATAAGGTGGCGGAGTTCCGCTTATTCCTCTCGTTTATAAAACAGTGTGTATTCCTTTGACTCTTCTCCTTTAATTTCAGTATTTTACGTTTCTTCCTTTTGTTACGATCGTTTTTTTTATATATATTTTTTTATCTAACAGTCTAAATTGTTTCCTTCCAACCCCCACGCGGTTTCTCCCGGATTTTCTTTGCTTCCCGGTTCTGTTGTCGTTTTCATTATTCGCTTACGCTGATTTATTATCGTCATTTCAAACAAACTTTTCCCATACTTTAATATTTCAATCGGAATAAAGCAAAATCTGCAGTACTCGTCACATCTTATTTAAATGTTCATCTTGTGTCTTTTCCTTTCTTCTTCGACATCATTTTATATCGGCGGTATTCTCCATTTACACGTTCTCAGTGTCCGTTAAAATCTTAATGTAATTAACTACTATTTCCTTACTTTTTGTTTCCAGATGATGCAGGTGCTACTTGACATGGCGGGGGGAAAAACGAGATTTTTCGCCATTCGATTTTCTTTTAGCTCTTTTTGTCGGAATAGTACGAAACCGGTTCTTTCATTTCTGAAAATTACCTTAACATTCAGTTCATATTAATAAATTATAATGAATGAAGTATATAATTAACCGAACTAGTCGGGCAATACTTGAACATTTTCTGATTTAATAATATTTCCGGAGAAACGCGAATATTTTATCAGTATTTTCCTGCTGATGATAGCTCACCTGTCCCTGTTTTCCGTTTCCTATTTTGCAGGACACCGAACTACCAAGTTATCGTGAACTGTGAAAATTACCGATAAAATTTCATTTGGAGCAGATATTTGATTTTTTTTTTTTTGAGTGATACTCAAAATAAGGATAGCGTGCGGTTGGATCGAGACATTGTGGTTCGGATTTTTTTCCCCCGATGATAAGAAAAGGCACGTCAGAAGTCATTGATCCGGTGGATATACTTATACGTTTATGCCGTTACATAATCACCGGGAGGGTCCGCTGTACGGACGGGGAAAGTTATTAAACATTCCCGAATGCTGCATTTTACCATATTATCATCTAAAGACCGGTTTTCGTTGGAAAACAAGTACTCCGACGCGTGAAGAAATAATCTTCTTCAAGGTCACTGTCTTGACCCAGTTAAATTGAACCAATATATGTACACATTTATTCTTTGTTTACTTTGTTTATTCCCCTTTTACTTCGTTATTTATTTCGTTTTCTCGCTATCATCAGTTTTATTTCGTTTGGCGAACTTCTTTCGCTTGCCTAACAGCTGTTTTCATTCTTGCCAGTTTCGATCCTAAGATAATACAGGAAGTAATTCGCTCTCTCAAGCCTCTTGCGTGCCAAAATGTTGTTGCGCTCGATTGATGTTCATAGTTGGCGAGCCCCCCCTACCAAAAAAAAAAAAAGCAGTTGAACTTTTTGCCTGACCGAGAAACCGGCGGTTTATAAAAATAATTTGTCATCGTGTTGTCGTACCGATACTGTAATTAAATATTAAATTAAAAATAACAATTTCGCGTTTCAAATATTATATATATGTATATCCAATTACATTGTATAATATGCCACATTAAAATCTTTATCGAAATAATGAATTAATCTCGTAAAGAAGAGTGCTGCCGATCGTTTAAAAAAATTAATTTTTAATGCTTTTTTTATATATGTACATCCAGATGGAAAAATTAGGCAAAAATTATCACTATTAGTTATCGTTGAAACTATCGAATGCCAAAACATACACAATGCGCGAAATAGCGCCTCGAAAAAATTTTCGTCCCGTCATCCAAGTATGTCCTCGTTCCGGATCCAAACCGCTTCCAGTTTTACCCAGCTTGAAATAATTGGGTTTCGGAGAGATCTGGAAAAGTAAAGCCGGATCCCAAGTAGAAAAGAACTACTGCGCTCCTACTACCGTCAGTGCCAGAAGAGTTAGGACATTGTGAACCTTAACTTTATAACCCCCGAGCTGTCCCTGTCAAGGTTATAGGACTTACTTAACTAACTAATCCAAGTATAAGATATATTCGAATCAAAAAGTTTAATTTTATAGTAATTTAATCTGCCTGCAATTTTATTTTTTAAATTATTTACTGTTATTAAAGTATTTGCCGTTATTATGACTGCGTTTTCATTTGAATATTTATGAAAATCGATATTACACTTTTTGCCGAGACTCCATCCGCCCATCAAAAGCTCGGAACTACCGGTTCGGGTCTCTTGACTTTCTGCAGAAAGTCCCGCATCTCTTTTAGCGAAGAGTTTCCTAATGGAGACGTGGAGTATTGACCTGGCAACATAGAGAGATATCTAGAACAGAATAAAGAATAAATTGTTATTCTATTGCGTACGGAACTGATGAACACACTTGTAAAACAGGAGCAACCGAAAGAATCAAAGAAAAGATATACACGAGGCATTGCGCGGCATAGGAAGACCGATTTTGAGGAGTCTAGATTAGAATAAAATGGACAGACAAAACAATTCCAAAAGCATATAGTATGTGCAACATAAATGTAATTGAAATTATTAGGGTGTAGCAGACAAAAGAGGGATGCAGTGAAGGAAAAACGGTTCAGAAAAGAATAAAGATGACTGCGCGGGAGCAACGAAGCTAGGATACTTTGACAATTATGAATTAACACGGACGAGGGAAGTTGAAGGAGATAAAAGAGATATTAGGAAAAAAAGCGATGTATAAACGAAGTGGTAGCATTTAGTTTTGGAATATTGTGCGATGGAATTTTATTAATAGGACGCGTCAAAGGCTGCGGATCGAGTAAGAAGGCCTGCAGCTTTGTTGCTATCGGCGCCAGCTACACCACGCAAGGGAACTCAGTCTATATGTGAAAAAGGATAGGTCACAGAGAAGAGATCGAAAAAGAACGATAAATGTAAGACGAAACAGAAGGATGATATAAGGCCGGGAGAACGCTGCGTCTCTAGTTAAGAATACTTCAACAATGACCGCAGAAAATTCAAAACGATTGAGCGACTTGGTCACTTGAGACTATGGATTTGATAAAGCGATTATGAGAAATTAAAGATCATTAAAAAAATCTATACTTTTTTATTTTTACAATACGATACTAGAAACTTTGAATTTCGTCTATTGATAAAGACCATAAAAGAACATTAATTTTAAATTGTCTAAATTTAACGATATTTTCCTTTTCAATTTTCACATATTTCTATTGAATTATCCGGTAACTTGATGGCCAATGAGTTCGCATAACTACGATCAAAAGGTCTGTCTCCACGCTTAGTGTTTTTGGTAATTTCTACTACAAATAGAATTTTTGTGAATTCCAATGCTGCGTCGTCTCATTCATCACGTTCTCTGGAGAGTGTTAATACCAGTTTTGAAATCTCTCAGTTATTTTAATATTGTAGTTTGTAAAGCTACAAATATCTGTAAAGTACATGTGATTACATAATAACCGGCCGACTTCTTTCTTAACTTTTAAAATGTATCGAAAATCACCCCGAAAATAAAAATATGAAATCCAAAAAATAAATAAATAAATAAGTAAAAGTTTACGAAAATTTTTGATTTTTGCTCGTTTTGATCACTCATCTTCAAAAGAGGAGGCTTTCACTTGCTTATTGAATTGGAGTCACTCAGCACTGTTACTTTGCTATTCAAATGTTCATTGTTTCTGGCTATTTGATAAATATCGGAATGTTTTACAGTTTCTGTATTACAAAATAAAATCAGAGAGAAAAAAAAAGGAGAAAAATGAAACACAAAAAAGTGTAGAAACTTTTTTCATACATATGAAAAAATGCATCCTGCAAGAATCATCAAATCGACTGTTGCAAGTTCTACTTTGATCAATCTAATAATTTTCACAAAAGGAAAAATTTCTTAAAGCGAAAAGTTTTGAAGGTTTTTATTTAATTTTTTGAGGTTATTATACCGTTCTTGAACTACAAAAGTTTCAACTTTTCTTTTAAGCTATGAAAAATTAATGAGATTTCGTTTAATACACTGAATTATATATAAAGAACTTTATAAATGTCATATATATATATATATATATATATATATATATATATATATATATATATATATATATATATATATATATATATTTATATATATATATTTCTTTATATATATGCAACTCAATCCTTTGGACCGCGCCATGGGGACAGCCGCTAGACCCTTAGATGATGGTCTTCCGTAATTCTTATGTGACTGTGCCATTTTTTCATTTTGCGGTTTGCGTAGCGATCTCAGACTAGGATGTTTCATGCCACAATTCACAGATTTCACTAATAGCTTGCGTCAACTATTATAACTCAACAATGTAACAGAATTTTCTTATTTCCCGCAGCGTAAAAATGAAGATACTTATTAATACATATATATTGTATTAATACTTGTTTTTTAAATCTATACTTAGAAACTAATAAAAAAAAAAAAAATCGGCTATAATTTATATATATGTTGCAATGAATATGTTTTTAAATTATTTTTTTTGTTTTATCCCACTTTTTTCTATTTGCATGTCACTTGCCAAAATATTCATTAGAATCAACTGAGTGCTATTTGTGATGACCCTAATCTTCTGTTTTTCGTTCCTTATTTACTTCGTATCAATTATTATTCTGTAAACAGTCCATTTACTCATTTGCACATTAATACCTGTTTTTACCTTCAAATTTTTCTCTTTTTTGTAAGATGAACTCGGTATTCTTACTAAACGCTTATTTCCTCTATTCAGTTCTCCTTTCCTTTTAAGGAATATCTTTTTTTTCCCTAGCCGGCGAGAAACCATTGGCCACTGATTGGCCAGATGGATCTACAAAAAGTTATACTAAGATTCTATTTTTCACCATGAATTTGAATATCATAAATAAAGTGGTCTCTCTGTATTATAAATCGTGATGCAGCGTGTGTGGAGGAAAGATGTTCCTAGTGATTAATTCTTCAAAAAACATAATGTTACGGTTCTCAAAGCTATCCCAGCGAAACAAGAGATGATTAACGTCGTTTACGAAATTGGTATAAACATGGTCACTGTTGCATACCGAGGAATCAGATAAATTCAAATCCGTGAGGAAATGTCCCATTCTCAATCTACATACAATAATGATGGCGTTTCTTCATGTAGAACGAGCCAAAATGCTTCTGGAAAAGGAAAAATATCAAGGCGTGAGGGGGATTGAAGGGTGAACGACCTTACAACACCTTCCGATGGTGTACGACTTTCTACATTCAATCCGATTAATGTGACTATCAGATTTTACCTTCTGTTGTAGTTCGGAAGAAGAAGTAAACGGGAATCTTATTCCATTCGAAGCCGTTTCTTTCGCTGCGCGGTTTACTAGATCCTTCAATCCAACTTCAAAGTGTCCAGGGATCCAACAATTTCATATACCAACGGGTTACATTTCAAATTAAACGAATCACCATCCAAATTATTAATACAATAGTTAAAAAAAACATTATGTACATTCTACGAGACAGCAAATCTTACGATTTAAATTTAAGTAACATTTCCATTAGTAACTATTAAAACATCTGTTGCAGGATTCCTTTTTAATTCCTCTGTAACTTTAGCGTATGTTTCTATAGAACATTACTAATACACTATATAGTTACCAAGCTGTGTATTCATATATTTAAAAAAAAATGAAAGATATTATTATTAAAAAAGACTGTTTATAATGTAAAGTGTTTGCATATGGATACTTAAATTTTGCTCGACTAAAGATCACGCACAGCCATCATTTTAGAAATATATAAAATCAACAGCTGACACATACTCTTTTCCTTATCTTACGGATATAGAATATTCGGGAGTAGAAATCGGTTGCGAGTTAAACATACAGTAATTTCACAGAAGAATTATAAGTATTAAAAAAAAACCGGTGTAGCAATTTTGTTTTGCGCTTTTTAATCTCTTTGTCGAGCATTTTAAAGAAATTATTTATAACGAATAATGTTTTTGGTAATTCCATTACGGGACTTTTTATTACCCTATAAAATCTAATAGAAAACACTTTAGTATTTTTTTTTAACTCCACGCTGTATATAGAACTAAATTAGGAGGGCGGATTGTGTATTCAGATCCTGTCATAGAGATTTATTAATTTGGATAACGCTGGAAGGGTAGAGGAGGACATGTTGTGCCAGAAGTTAATAAAATGTTAGATTATATCTATTTTTACCATAATAATCATTTCGTTTAAATTTTTACGTTCAATTTATATATTTAATATATTAAATATTTTACCTGATATTTTTTTTCCATTTTATGAAGTATATTTTACTTTTCTATTTTCTACACTTCGTTGACAAACAGCTAAATAACATCAGAAACTTATAAATTGTGCAATAAAACTTTCTCCATGAATAAACATTGAGATGTGTTAATGGTGACGGTTAAATGGTGTCAGAGTTTATCAGTATCATATATATACTGACATCCATTTTTATATATATATATATATATACATACTCGCATATATGGATTAATAACTATGCCATTCTTCGTCATTTTTACGCTGAGTGTAATAAAAGATTTTGTAACGTTTTTATGTTATTTAGAAATTATATAATATTTTTGCAATATTTAGATTTCACGTAACACGTTTGCGTTGTGTAAGTTGCAATAAAAATTTCTGCACGAACTTTAAATTAAATTTATCATTCCGGAAATTTTTTTCATCACCTTGAAAAAGAAACATTATTTTGCGAAGAATGGCATATGGAAACCGAGAAGATAATCATCGGGAGATCCGGGGGATGGTGAGGTCCGAAAGATCGATTTTACAAATTTACGAATTAAGGAATTAATTAAAAACCAATTCCGGCTATTTTGTTTGGTTTTATAAAGTTGTTTGTGCTTTGATTAATTTCAGTTAGCTGTATTTTCATTTATTGGGGTTACTCGTATTTTAATCTGTTATTAATATTTTTACGTATTATTCGTGTATCAAAAATTTAAATTTTATTTCTAACCACATGAATTTCATTTTCCCGTTCGGTAATTTCATTGTGAGTTTAGACTAGAAGAATTTTTTTTTCTATTACCGAACTAATTCGAAAAGACTTTTTTCTGTCGTGATATATCAGTAAGTTTATAATAAATGTAGTTAGTGATGTGAAGAAGTTTCTAAAACTAATTATGTAGTTTCCATAGGCGATGAATTAAAAACGCAAAGTTAAAAATTGCCAGAAAATGACGACGTTAATGAATAAACGAATGAGTAAAAAAGAGGAATAGGCGTTAATTTTCTGGCTTTACTCGTATTTATTCTTTCTGTTCCGTACCTGGTTACCGCAGGGCAGCAAAGAAACGGAGACTATGTAAGTTGCGAAATCAGACGTAGTTAATTGCATTAATTAATAGAATTTTCAGAATTGGTTGAATGCTTTTTGAGTTTTGTGGAACGTGCAAACACATACGCATAGATGATTTTAATTGAATTATTTAGATTTTTATGATTTATTCATTAGTTTTGTTTACGGTAAGCATCATTCGTTTGGCTTTTAACTATCAAAGACACGTCTAGTTTTAGAAGGTCCTTGTGAGTTGTGGTACGGGAATGGTTGTTTAAAAACAATTGGGTGCCACTGCTGAAATTTTCGTCTTTCAGATTTAACGTTGTATCCTTAATTTTTTTAAAAAAAAGGTCTTAATAAATTATAATTCAGTTGATTTATAGAATTAGGACGAGTAAACATGGAATCTTTTTGTTAATCAATACTGCGTTTTATTGTTCTCTGTACGGTGGGGGTCTCAATCAAAGATTTGAAATTCGTAGAATATTGCAGTGACTTTGTTGTATTATTAACAGAACTTTGTCTGTTCAATTGAAGAAGTTAATCAATAGAATATATAATTATATATTTTCGCTTTGATCGATAATTTAATGCCTCGAAATTAACTTCCGTATCTAATAGAGCAGCTTGCATTTGATTATTAATAATGTTTCTTAACAATGCTCAATGTCGACTAAATATACGGTCTCTTGAATAATGTCAAAAAAGTTTAGTTATTTTTACTAGCTTCAAAACGACGGGGTTATTACATGTTCTTTGCGTGGAAAGAAAAAAATGTGATTAATTAATAAAAAACCAGAAGAAACCTCCATCTTACTTTCTGCAAATGATCCATAAACTGCTAAATGTTCAAGTTTGCTCACGTATAATTTTCGATTATATAGACCGATTTTAATTATTCTTTACTCGAACCAATGCTATATAAGTACAGTCGGTGATTATTTAAAATAAACGATAAAAAGCATGGTGTCTTTAGAGAAATTTTGAATAACGCCGTTGATACTTAAAGTATTATCATGTTTACTCGCCGGAACATGAATTTTTAATGTAACCAACCGAGGTATCAGCTGTGGGATTAAAAGGAAATTCATATCTCGCTCTATATAGCAGATGGGAAATTGTTTTTTTTTTACTCTAATCGACGTCTTTCGATAATTAAAACGAAGACGGTTGCCCAAAATTTTAAAATTTACAGGTCAAATGTTCGAAATTAAAGTGTTAGCGAATGCGAGAGACCTAATCCGTTTTCAGCGTTAGTCTATACAAATGCAGATTCGAATACAGCAAATTAAAATTCGCATAGTGCCGTTTAGTTCGCAGACGGAAATATTATGTCCTATTACACCACTCATAACTTTTGAACAATATTTTTTGTTTATTAAAAATTGTACCGATCAGTGGTAATTTTTTCGAGTGAGCACCCCTACGAATATTGGTGAGTATTGGCCGGATGTCACTAAATAACGTAAGGTCTCCTTATTTTCTTCATTCAATGTAGCTGGACAAAAATTAGCTGCACATTTTTTCATTAGAATATAGGAAAAATATGAACCACTAACATTTTAAAATTAAACGCGTGAAGAATGCGAGTGACTTAAAGAACTATTAATGTTTTTTAAGAATAATCATGTTTTTTACTTTTTAGCGCTTTTTTTTTTTTTTTTAATTTTTAAAGCAAACTATGAAGGATTTTTTTTTTTTTTAATGTTATTCTAATGAACACAAATTTTTTCCCAATATTAATTTTATGGTGTGTGTGCTCTACGATAGATTTGAACTGTTTCGTATGTAGAATTCAAAATAGATATTTATCGGTACACCGAAATGTAATTTAATTATGACGTTTTACATGATTATTAATATTAAAAATTATAAGAAGTATAAATTATCCTTCACTTTGCATTAAATTAATATTTTCCGGTATATGCCTATCCGTCTTTCTGTTTTGCTTTCTCTCTCTCTCTCTTTTTCTATAATATTTTCGATTTACGATGAAACAACGTCGATAAAGAATAGCCAGCGAACAGAGGATTTCATGAAATATACGTAATCTCTTGTGTTGTATTAAAATTTTTAATTAAATTTTATTGGCTAGCAATTTAAAAAGACACAGCGTAATTCATTGGTCGACACACTTTAGTTCTGTTTCCACCCTACATGTAACGTTTTCTGTATGTAAAATTACTAATTCTGATACATATATTTTTCATTGTTGTGTGTTGAACTTAATAAATCTTTTACTTTTTTCTTCGAATTTCTCGCGGAAAAATATTGAGCTATTTTATTAGCTCTGGCACCCGGGCAGTTTATTAACAACGTTCGATTAGATTAGTACTAAACGTCGCCCTGAAACAGGGACCTGATTCATCTTTTGGAATAACTAATCTTCGAGAAAAAATTTATATTTTATACTTATAACCCGATTCATCCTCTGGCATGACAAACAATCTCAAAGATCAACTTTCGTATTAAATATCCTCTGGAGAAATAATTAGACTCGACATTTGTATCGAATAACGCTTCAAATAGGGACTCGATGAAGATTCGTCCTCTGAAGTAATAATCGAATTCTGGCATAACGAGAAATCAAATCTTTGACAACGTTCGTATTAATATGTATATATATGTGTGTGTTACATCTGTTTATGTTTGTTGTTCAAGATACCAAAGGAGTAGTAGATTCTTTGCATTTTATAACTATGAACATTACTGCGGAGAAGTGCAAGGAAATAGTTTAGAAAATTCGCTAATATTAAACAATGTTGGAAATACCATATTCGGAATGTTATTTTGCCAAAGTAAATGAAGCATGGCAGCAATGAATTTTAAATTTTATTTTTGTGGATGCAGTTAAACGAACACAAGGATATAATCATTAACGCGTGACATTATGTCCTCTTTAACAGTTGAGAGCGAATCGCTTCTCGATCAGTGTTTTACAAACCACAACCAGTTCGTGCTATTTGTTTCGATTATAATAATTCCGTGAAATATCTCACTACATGTTTCATATTACCGCTTAACTTTTTCATTTCTGTCTTTCATGTCATGCATTGAAATCCGTAGGCCCTATCCACTTTTTTATAGTTACCATTTCACGCGAGGTTTTTTTTTAACGAATTTGCACAACAAAAAGTAGATCTGCGATTGTATTTAAGCAGTTTTTTTTTTGTTTTTTTTTCATTATTATTTGTAAAAACGAATAGATCTTGTGAACACAATTGACGTACCGCAGGTCACAATAGTTGAGGGCGTACAAGTTACAAAATTAAATGTGTTGCTGAATTTTGAAAATAGTTACATAATCTTAATAAGGTTCTGAGAGAAAATAATATACCTATATGATGATTTGATTTCGTGTGAAGTCTTTATTTTTGACTATGTAGTTATGTCCGACAGAAAACTGATCCACATTTAATTCTACTGTTTTAAAAAATTCGGTCGAAGAAATTCTTTCCAAAAATAAACTATGTTGTTGGCTGAAGTAAATATATAACTTCATATCTAAAATAAGCGCTCGAAGGCTTTTCTCCTTCTTTTCGCCTCAGATTTACCCATTTAGTTAGTTTTCTCACTCAATTTTAGATAGCCTCACCGTTTGGCTAGTTATAAATTAGCAATTAAAAGAAAAAAAAAGAAAAATTCTCCGAACAAACTCAAATCGAGAGATCAAAATATATTAGTATTATTAGTTGTTTGTAATAGAAAAATAATATGTGTATATATATTTATATTCGTTTTTAAACAAAATCTTTTATTTAGCGGTGCTAAAAAATGAAAAAACAATTTTCATAAAGGTCACGAATTGTACAAGGTTATATGTGACAAACGTTTAATATTCTGCGGTTGAGTGAAAAATTTATAAATAAAAATCAAGTCAAAAAAAAGTATATCGCAACTTCGTATAAATATTGGCCAACAATTTTATTTTCTTATTAACGAATTTTTTGGTTAACCATCGGATAGCCAGCGTTCCGTAATCTTTATGAAAATTATTTTTCATCTAGCAGATTGTCATTTCTTAGCCGTTGTTACAATAAACTTAAGATGTCGGTCAAATATTTTATTATTACAACAAAGAAAGTAATTTGAAAACCAATGTTTGTTTATATGTTCTTGTTGCAATCTAAAAGGCCCTAAATTAGTGTAGATTTTACTGAATTATACATATACATCGATATTATATGTAAGATGAATATGATACATTAGCTTTAAGATGTATATTTATGAATAAACGATATAATTACGTTGGGAACCCACAGACGGACAATTGCCATGTAGGACCCGCAAGTTATTTAAAAATGAAAAAAAAATAAAGAAGAAAAATAAGTATTTCACATTTTAAGAATGTTAAAGTTGGCCACTATATTTTCTTTTGGAAGTGTTAAATTCGCAAATATGAAAAATGTTAAGAGTCTATTATTTGTGAATATTGTATATACATGTATATATATATATATATAGCTGTCTTGACGGTGTCTTGAGGGTGTCTTGAGGGAGCAAGCTGAGGTGACCATCAATCTTTTTTCTCCTAAACTTCTTTTAGAAAAATCGTTTTCAATTGACTGTGTCATTCGTACCCGCTTTTTTATTAAAAAAAAAATCTTAGCAATTGTACAACCCACAGCATTCAACCTTTGCTATCTTATATAAATTAACGGGAGATAATCATGGAACATATTCTTTATTCTTTGCGGACGACATTCTCCTGTTCTCCTCGTCTGAGGATGTTTTAGCAGCCTATGAAGCACTCAGTTCGTCGCTCATTGTGCTGGAACATTCTCTCTCCTTAATTAATCTTTCAATTTCTCCCTCTAAGTCTTCTTATACTATTTTTACCCTCCGTCCCTATAACCCTGCTTTGGTCAACCTATCCTTAAACAATGTATCTCTTTCCCGTGTTAATTGCTTTTGTTATCTCGGTGTCTTTCTTGATAGTCGTTTGTCCTTCTCTGAACACATCAAATATCTTTCTGCTTCCACTATTAAAAGGCTAAACTTGCTGAAAGCCCTGTCGCCAACTAAATGGGGTGGCGATCCCTATATTCTTATTTCTCTTTACAAATCTATTATCCGTTCCAAATTTGATTATTGTTCTTTTATTTATGGTAGTGGTCCAAGACACGTCTTTCCAAACTAGATGTAATTCAAAATTCTTGCCTTCGTCTCTGCCTTGGCGCTCTTAAATCCTCTCCAACCCCTGCTATTCTTGCTGAATCCAATTCGTCACCTCTATCCATTCGTAGATCTTATTTAGGCTATCGTTTCCTTGTTAAACGTCTTCCTCTCGCATCCTCTACCCTTGTTCAGTCTTACCTTTCGATTTATAACAGCTGGCGCTTCACTCCCAGCAAAACCCCTATTCTGGCTTTTATTTCACATCGTCTCGGTTCATTTTGGCCGTATATTATCTCGTTCAATAATCTCCCTTATTTTTCCTTCGACTTCACTGACATCTGTCATCCTCCTAAGGTATTTATCCTCCCCTCATTTGCAAAAAATCTCCCCCAAGCCGTAATTAAATAGGTATTTCACAGCACTATCAATTCCCTATTTTCCTCTCATGTTACCATTTACACGGATGGTTCGATGGGGCCTGGTGGTGTTGGTGCTTCCTTCATCCTTCCTGATCTTAACCTCTCAGAATCTTTTCGCCTTCCCTATTTCTGTTCCATATTCATAAACGAATTATTGACTATCCTACGCTCCATTATTTTCATTTCCTCGAATCATTTTTCCTCTAAATTTTTAATCATCTCTGACTCTTTGACGCCCTTCAGGCCATATCCTCTCCCCTTTTTGATCATTCGTGTGACTTTGTTATCCTCCGTATACGTTCACTCATTCACAATCTTTCCTATCTCCGTTCAATCAATATTGATTTGCTGCGGGTACCTAGCCACTCGGGCATATTTGGTAATGAAGCGGCTGATATTCTTTGGTACTCGGGCTGCTGCTGCTTCCTCTCGTCTTTTTTTTAAAAAAATTCCATCCGATAACCTGCTATCAATTTGTAAAAGCTTTCATATCCGATTTCGGTCGGATACCTATGTTTCTTCTTTTTCCAACAGTTGTTCCGTTTACCTGTCAGTCCAGCCTACTCTTCCTTCATATTCATGGTTTCTTTTGCATCCCTCCCTTCGTCGTTCTGATGTTGTTTCCATTGTTCGCATGCGCTTTGGCCATTCTTTGCTGCCTTCATCCAGATTTCGTTTCTCCTTGATTTCTTCTCCACACTGTCCTCTCCATCCGGATGATGCAATTATTTGCGACGCCGATCATGTGTTCTTCCAGTGTTCATCCCTCTCCGTGGAGCGTTCTGCCTTATAAAGTCTTATTTGCTTAAGCTTGGACTTCCTACCCTTTATTGTGCTTCCTATATCCTGTCCTTTCTTTCCCCACTAATTACTCCTGCCATCTGTTCCTTTTTAGTTAAAATTTCTGATCGGATCAAAATATAACCGACTTCTTTCCTTACCTTTTGTTTCTGGGTAAAGGTCCTTGGTTGACGAGCCCCCCCCCCCAAAAAAAAAATAAATAAAAAAAAATAAAAAAATCATGGAACAAAAATCATAATCATATGATAAAAAAAAATAACGGGACATAACCATGGGACAAAAAAATATCGTATACTCCGTGTTAAAATGACAAAGTCATTAATGTACACATACATAAACTCGGCACTTGGGGTTTTGTAAAGGGGTAAGCTCCTTTGACCGGCAATCTGTTTTTTTTTTATAAACTGTTTTTAAAAGAATCGTTTTCAGTTTTTCCCCTCCTCCCTCTGTGCCTAGCTATCGCCATCTGGCCATTCAACATCGTTTTTTCAGTTGAATATTATCATTAAAAAAAAAAAAAAAATCTTTTATGTTCAATTACATTTTACACGTCTATACAACATTATTATTTACATTTTTTTTTCATCGCCACCTATTGTGACGGACATTGTAATGGGATGTTTTTTGTAATGTACCCCGGGCTAAGAATGACGTAGTCATCAATATACATATATATGTAGTCAGTTAATCGCGATATAAACATATCATTTAAGTTGATTGGTGGTTATGCTGCGATGCGTTTCTATTCACGAATTAAAGTATACCTTAAACAGCTTAACCAAAGACAAACAACGATTCAAAATTTTAACGTCCTCGATTAAGCGCAAATAGATTAAGATGAAAGTGGAAAATTCCACGTAAACAACAAAACAAACAAGCAGAGGTTAAATCGAAGCATTTAAAAATAGTTTAAATTTCGGTACAAGAGAAAAAAAGCAAACATCATCCGAACGGAAAATAGAAGAAACAAAACAGAATGTAGAAAACAATTAAAAAACTTGGTAGAAAGAGAACATAAAGGAAGCAAACGCCGGTGATAGACGCGCATATGAGAATTTATTTATCCATAAAAAGGTAAAACTTTTTTTCTTCTTCTTCTTTGTCTTCTTCTTCTTCTTCTTCTTCTTCTTCTTACTATTATTATTGTTGTTCATTATTATTGTTCATTATTATTGTTTATTATTATTAATGTGAATCAGTAAGCCAGTTTATTATAAATTTACGATGTGCTGTAAATAGTTATTCGGTGGATGAAGCAATTGACAAATGTTGCTTCTTTTCAACTGGGTCTGTAGAAAGGGGAAAGAAAAAATGGGTAAACAGCAGTTGGAAGAAAAGAAGATTAAGATATCGTCGGAACTTATATAACAGTGACACAAATAAGAAGAAATGTGCCCATTTTCTAGGCGTACGTTTGCTGACAGTATTTTTTCTCGTCTCGTCTAATAAGGCGGCCGCGATGCCGTGATTTTATCCACGCCGTGTATCTGAGAGCGGCCGAATGCAGATTAAATTGAACGTACGATTTTAGGAGTAGAAGCTGGAGGAGGCATGCGATTGCAAAACAGAGACACGGTCGCTCGTCGCTCCGGAGCTGCATATGTTTACCAGCATATTATGCAGAACTTGTCCATTTACATAATAGTTGAATATCGCCGTCGATGAACTGTGCTCTTCTCGCTTATAGTTGTCTAGCGTCTGAAGAATTCCTCATTCCGAGTTGTCTTTGTTTTTTTCTGTTTTTGCCGGCAATATAATTGTAGTACTTCTGTGCTCTATCTGGTTGTGTCTAGGTTATTCGTCACACGCGAAACTGGGTAATAGGTAAATAAATATTTTTACGATACCACTCTCATTAGTCACGTAATGGTGATGATGAAATTTTCGTAGCATTAATCGATCTCTTAAATTTCTTCACCGCTAAGCAAGATTGTGTTCTATTTTGTAATTCCCTGTTGAACTATAAAAAATTTTCTGTTTAATTTCCTGGTTCACAAACAACCAGTAGTGGCGGTAACGTTTTTTGCACTCTCTCAGTACGAGACTGCTGGTCGAGCTGCGACATGTCATTGCGAAATAAGTTTTATCTAAATCAAATGCGTGAAGTGACCTCAAAAAGTTCCGAAGTAGTACTTTTGAGGTCGTACGCCATACACACTTCGATGCAAATGTCTCCAGTACGACAAGCAGCAAAAACCGTCGAAATAAATTACCAGAAAATAGTGAAACCCGATCTAAGACGATGATACATTTTAAAATGCCGCATAACTACTGCACGACTTCTGTAAGTGGTAAAACCGAATCTTCCTGCAGAATGCTTTCGCATTTTTTTAGATATTTTTTATTTTTTGGCTCGATGATAAACCCCATTCGGCTACTAACAAATCGTTAAGCCTCAACGATATTCCTACTCCTCGCCATACTTCCTTTGCTCTTTTGCTTCCTTACTTGCCATTGAAATTTTTTGTAACATATTTTCTGTGGTAAAAATTTACATTACTGCCGCCAGTTTATTTTTGCCAAAATTTTAATTCGTTCATTTACTGATATTTTTCATTCCGAAAATTTTGAACTAGTTCAAAATGCGGAATAAATAAGCAAACTAAAACCTAAATAGCAACGAAACATACGAACGAAGAACTACTTTAAAATCAACTAGAATACTAGGTAAATTACGAAAAAAAAAAACAACTAAATAGACTTCATTTTTTGGAATTAACGAAAAAAGTTGCATAAAGACACGCGCTAAAAAGTATGGTACATTATAAATTTCTCAAAATGTCGAACATTTCTACCGACTTTTACAAAAAGTATTTTTCTAGTTCGCAGTAGTGTAGGTAAACTGCTTTGAAATATTTATGTGCCAGCCAGAAGTAGTAGTAACTTAAAGTACTGATAAAATATTATCCTTTTAATGAGTATCATCGATTTTCTGTTTTTGACAATGGATGATACTCATTATTATATAACAAATCTAAAAAAGTATGTATACAAATTATCCTTTTAAGTAAAAAGCAGTTTATGCCCACTACAAAGTAGCCCCTTGCCGGAACAGCGATTTTGAAAAAAAATGAAAACGAAATTTATTTCTATTAATAAGAAATATTGCCGATCAAAAAAAATTGCTACATCACCGGATAGCTCTAGCCGTTTGTTCCTTCTTAAAATTTTTTACCTGTTCGGAAAAGAAAACTTTTGGACGAAACAGAAAGAAATTCCTTTCAGTACATTGATCCGTAATTACTGCACAATATCAGAGCAAATAAACGATGAAAAAAAAAAAAAAACATTAAAAAAACCACTACCTCCGTACCTTTTTTTCAAAAGTGTACCATCGCGGCACATGTTTCGAATAGTGCGTAAAGTGAGATACGATTTTTTCGTTTTATAGTTAAATAAAAACACGAACTCAAATGAATTAATTATCTAATTATCGTGTAAATAATATAAATATAAGGATTATAAAATTTCGTGGTATTTCTTCAATACGGATAAAATTTTAGATAGAGCCCTGCCTTAAGGCGTGTATCCCTGTGAAAAAGATGCGATTAAACATCGAAAATCCGACATATTCGTCAGTTACAAAGAATTTATTACATCGTGCAAAAGAGACTTTTCACAGCACATGTTGCGATTAAAGTGTAATCGCTATATTATCGTTTAACACAGTTAAGCATTACGTAGCGATAAACTAAAAATCGGGTGGACGGCTTTTCCGTGATAAAAATTCAATGACCCCTCATAAAAAATAACACGGAAATATTTCGCTTACAGCTGCATGCCTCGTTGAAATTTGCGTACCCCATTACCAATGCCGGAACAAATTGTTTTTTTTTCTTCTTTTTTAAAATATTAATTGCGAAATTTACTCTAAAAATTTAATAAAACACATTAAAAAGTAAATTATTCAATAAAAGAGAATATATTTTGCCATAAACAGTACACATTAAAGGGGGTTATTACGAGCACGATTGTTCTTGAACAGTATTCTTACAAAAGCCTCAGACACTAAATTCAGATTGCAACAATAGTTAAAAAATCTCGAATCCAATTTTTTTTTTTTAATTTAATTTTGAAATTTTTAATTTAGGTATTTTCGAATGATAATACGGATAGACTAACAGCTGCTGCTTCCTGTTCTACACACAGTTGGCATATTTAAATTTGATCATATAAATTCTGTCGCTAATATGAGCTGGTAATTTGAATTCATTATCTTCATTCGAATCTATACATCCGCAACGAAATCTAACTTTGATAATATTTCGTGATTTTTCTCTGGTTGTACTTAGTTTTATCCCGAACTTCACAAAAATTTACAGTTACATGGTAAATAACACTGATAATATTTCTAGTGTCAACGACGTTGTCTTTACCAAAAATTTCTCTAAAGGAGCATCTCTTTGTAACGTTTTTTTAATGATTACTCAGTCAATGTACTCACTGCGATTCTAAATGCTGTACTTATATATATATATATATACACATACATATATATATATATATATATACATATTTTTTTCTTAATTAAATGTATATAATAAGTACACAAATTAACAAACCGTTAATATATAATTTAATTTTTAAAAAAATCTCCACTACGGTAGGAACCAACATGAATATGACCTAGTAAAAATTGTTGATAGGAAAAATCTTTTTTATTAAATATATATATATATGTATATAAAATTTATTAAATAAAATGTTCCTTTTTAAATGTAAAAATCTGCTTCTTTTGTTTGCTTTTGTACACGGGGATTTTTGAAATTTTAGCTGCATACGAACCTTTGTGGTAACCTCGTGAACGCATTTAAGCCTTTCCAAGTTGGTGCGAAAGTTAAAAAAGTTTCCCTTTATACGTTAAGCATTGCATTAATCTTCTTTTTTTACGTTTATCTTAACAATGAAAAATACATTATCGTAATACCGTATCGCGTAATCTTATCACCGACACAGTGGTTATCTCGTAAATTTCAAGGTTCCGTAGGATGTTGTCACTTTAACAACACTAAACACTTCCGATCTAGTCTAACGATCCCGCGGCACCTTCACACTACCGAACCGTGATAACATTGAAAACCACTTCGCACCTATTTCGAACCTTATTTTCCTGCTCAATTCGATCATTCCAATAAATTAATTTTCTAGGTTATTTTGTCGATGCACACGCTTGCCATTTTCTAATAGATGAGAATGTGACTTATCTGACCTGTTATCGCTGTTATTCGTAATTTTTCCGAACGTTTTTATGCATCTCAACGTTGATTCTTCCGAATACACTAGGATTCGAAGCAGGAAATAGAATCGGCCTGTCTGAAGGTTTCCACGCGTTACCTCGTTTGAGGATATTTTTTTCAAAATTCGTATTTTGACCGGTTAAACGCAACTGCGGACGTGATAAAATATTGCGCATTGTGGAACATGAAGAGAATTTTAAATTTACCCCCCTGGGAAAATGATCGTGAAATTCTTTATGACGTAATGTGTCTTCTTTCGTTTTTTTTTGTAACAGGGTAGATGTGTGAAAGGAGCGTGGAACGGGCGCAGTAATCCCTATAGTATATGTTTCACAAATTAACTTCAGACAGTGATAGAGATTACTTTGGGGATAATCGGAATAATTAATATCGGAACATGTAGGCGTAACGGGGAAAATATCGAACTGTCCGGAATTGATTACGAACGGGTCTTGACTGATTACGGGAATGAATTGAGAATAAAAATTTTGTTTCTAAAAAACTGCAAAAAAGGATAAAAAAAAACAACAAAGAATCGTACTATTTATTTATTTAGTTTTATTATTATTAAATTAAATTTTACGTGCCTTGTGCAGCAACTATGGCTAGAGACACGGGAGGAGAAGGAGGATTAGATCAGTGAGTAGAGTCCGGACTTATGAAGGAAAAGGATTAAACTGGATAATGAAGAGGAGTTGTCTTTTAGGATGAGGGGAAGAGAGGAATTTAATAATGCGATATATTGTACCAGCTTTCTTCTATCTTCACGCGAAATTAAAATTGGTTTTTTAGAAAAGGAAAGGAGTAATTAAATTATATCGAAACCGAATTTTATTATAGTACGAATGGTATATAAATTAAGTAAGTAAAAAAAAAAGTATACGTTTGAGCGTGTATAATATAGGCTCTGCCTTATTTTTTTATGCGACTGTTACGATTAACTGTGCTAAAAACAAGTTGAGAAATTGAAGTTATTTTCGATGATATTTTTTATTGCAATCTAAAATAAAAACGTGCCTTATTTTGCAATAAACAATGAATGTTGCAAATTCTCTTTGACACAGGCAAAATTTAGCTATTATAATGCAATCTATTGTTTACTGACAGAGTTCCCACCGTTTTCGGGGGGCGACAATTCCTCGCTCCGCAACGCTAATGTTTAAAAAGGTATAACCGTTGAAATCCGTAAGTTTTATGGAAAATTTTTTCCTAAAAAAAATTATTCCCAGTCGCCATTGCTAGATCCTTCTCGATATTTTTCGAAATATGCACCTTTGTCCTAAACACACATCGACGCCTATCTTTTCTTCCGCTCTTTTCATTATTGCCTTTTCATACTTGCATGCTTCTGTGATAAACTTGTGCGCAGAATTCATCTAATTGTAAGTTCGAATTTTTGGCCTCATGATGCTTTTCTTTTGGTATCGGAAACAGTCAAAACGGTCATGCTTGGGCAGTAAGCAGGATGCAAACATAACTGGAACGTTGAATTTCTTCGAAAATTCTTGATGTCTCGGCTTGTCCCGATGAAGTGTCCAGGTATCCTTTTAAATCGGACCATTGTTTCCGTAATGTTACGCGCACGTGTTGCCGTAATCGTTCACGATCATTTTAGAAGTTACGAAATACGGTTTTAAATTACTCGCAATGATCATGCAATCGGTATTAACTTTTACCGCGGCGGTAACTTGCGGAACGATCTTCGGAAAGTCACAGGCTTCCCGCGTCACGATTTCTTTGTACGCAACTTTCGTCAACGATCATCGCATTTTTTAGAAAATTTTGATTTTTTTAAGCAATCAGTCGTGAATTTAGACGCGTTTTTTCATTTGTGTACGCGTAAAGAAATGCGAAAACACGCGTTCATTTGCAGCTCGCTTCTCAAAATTCGATGTAACGAACTTATTGGAATATCAGTGATCTCCGAACAGCGTAATAAATGCCGATCAGTCGTCGAGATCTCGTGTTTATCCATCGAAATATTCGGCACTAAAGGTTTCTTTTGGGCCTCCTCGACTGTTTTTATTTTTTAGTTGAAAAATGTTCTATGTTTTGATGCCAGTTGTGACACGAAAGGCTCTGAAAAGCTCACGTCTTGATGACAACCTTCATTTAAACTGATGTTGCAAAGTGAATCATCACGCTCTACTGCCATGATAACAGACTACGCGATGTTGGCCAGTGATTCCGAATGATTAATGCTTACACGGGCTCTTCGAAGCTTACAGCTTTCGTTTAAACAGTTACGGCAAAGAGATAAAATGACCGTACTATAGTGAGTGCTTTTAGCCGATAAATTCTTTAGTAATTCTATATCGAAAGAACTTCGTTCCATCGAAGCACGAACTCGCAATATTTGCAGGACAGCCATTTTGGACTCTATCGTACCGAGCATATATTCAGAGTTTTACGCTTTGCGAATATTAACTCCGTTGATAAATGTTAAGACTCCATTCTATTTTAAGAACCTAAAGTCGTATACCGTTTTCACGCGATGTTTTCAACGAAACTTTTAAGTGTTTTTTAAGTTTTATTTAATAAGTTCAGATGCGCCGTGTTTTATAAAGAAATTTAAAAAATCTATCTTTAGCAACTTAGCGATTTAGCGATTCAATGATTTAGCGATTTAGTGATCTAGCGATTCAGTGATTTAGCGATTTAGTGACTTAGCGATTTAGTGACTTAGCGATTTAGTGACTTAGCGATTTAGTGACTTAGCGATTTAGAGATTTGAATTAAAAATCCATCATCGGAATAATAATCGAATGCGTCTGACGATTTTAACAATCGTAGCGCAGCAGTATCATTAGAATTATTAGAAATCCTCTTATTTCGATGTAGTCGTGCGGGTTGCCGTTTTTAAAACTGATAGTTAAACCTTAAAGGTGGCTGAACAGAGAGTAAAGGCCTTCTGTTTTTATCCGCAAATCGCCCGTGTAGTTTCGTCTCCTTTTTTTCGAAAATGCGGCACTGATTTAAAGTTGCCATAGTTTAATGTGTAGTAAACGTCGGTTAAAGTACACACCGAAAATATTGGAACGTAATGAAACTATAATGTTCAGTATCGCGTGATTTTAATGCGAATACATTATTTTGAATGTTTTAAAAAGCTATTACAAAAATTTTAAATACTTCTTAGAGCTTCGGAGCGCCAAATTCAAATTGCAAATATTAAAAAACCGTATTAAACGAGTAATGTAATCCATTCTTTTTCTGTCCGTCAAGGTATTACGAATATTTTTAACGCGGTTTTTGAATTGTTGCAATTTGAATTTGGGCGCCGAGATTCTGATGAGCATTAATCTTGTTTAACAATAGTCGCGATATCTGTTTTAAAGTATATTACTCTGAATTTTGTCGCATAATTATCTTTTATTTACAATGAAAAAAATAAATATATATCAAATCAAATCAAATCATATATTTATTATTATTATTATTATTATTATTATTATTATTACAAATTTGGGTCTACAATGCGCTTTGATGCGCGAGTTGTAGTCAATTACACAATAATAAGGAAAAATTATGAAAATGAAATTAAATTTTATCTTAATTATACGCAAAGTAAGAAGTTTCAAACTTAATTTGACACACAAAAATAACAAACAAAAAAATTGAAATAAAAAAAAAAAATATATAGATATATTTTTCGTAATTTTTAATGGAAATACTTTTTTTGCTCGGTATAATGTGGATAGACCGACCAAAAAGGCTGCTACCTTCTGTATTCTACATTTAAAAAAAGCATTGATTAAAAAAAAGTGAAGTTTTGTAATGTAATCCAAATTTATCTTTATTCGAATTTTAGATAAAATCTAACGTTAAAAATTTAACAACTTCTGCTTTAAATTTTGGATATTCTGATGAAAATGTTTTGTTCAATTTAGTCGGACTGTATAACTGAAGTAAACTAAAGTATTTATCCATGAGGGTTCTCTTTTTAACGTTTATTTTAATTACTGCTCGGTAAATGTTCACTTATGTTTCATGCGCGATTTGACTAGTACTTAACTACATATTATTGAGCATCGATCCACATGGTCACAACTTATAGAGTTAGTAGTTATATACATATTTCCGTCAGCGATGAGCTTGTGTAAAAGTCGCTACGAGATTTTCAAGTTGTCTTTTAATGATTGCAATCTAATACTAACGTTGATAATATTTTAGGTCTCTCGCATTCGTGGCCTCTTTAATTTCAAAATTTTGACGCCTAAATTTTAAAATTTTACGATTTCGTATTTTTCTTAACAACGTCAATTTAAAAAAAAAAAAAAACTTTCTGGCTGCGGACAATTTTAAAATTTCTTAATTTTTACTTGTCCGCGCGGCTAAATTTAAAATTCGTTTTCTTTTCTACCCCTCCATAGTAAATTATATTAATAATATTTTAACAACAAATTCGTTGTTTTTTTTGTTTTATAAAATCTATATGTTTTGTAGTAACGTATCCAAGGGACATTTTCCCCAACCTTAAAAAAAACCCCAAAAACTCGATGAAAAAATTTGCTACAACATAGAAACGTAATTTATACTATAAAAGATTTGTATAAATGTTACACCTATGGATTTAATAATTAATATTTAATACTGTTTTCTAGTAAAACTATTAATGTTCCGTTTTTATTCTGTTTTACACGCGTAATTATCGTCGATCTTTTGTCTTCTTTATGTATGTTTAATTTTTATTTTGCAATGTAAATGAGTTCAATGAAAAATATATGTATTTAAACTTGGTCACGAACAAAAAGAGAATTCGGATCGGATTAATGACAAAAATAAAACAGAAATAAAGTCTAATCAAAATACTATTATATTATTCTGTTTAGTAATTTACTATTCAAATTCCAAACTACCATTTTTTTAAATTTAAATTAAAAATTGTAACTATTATGTATTTTTAAAACATTTTTAAATTTCTAAAGAGCTGGTCGCTATTTGATTTTCTGTATGAACCAAGGTATTTCTCAAATCTATTGTTTACCGTATAAGATATTACGTAATTATACAATTCCCTTCACCAAAAAGTGTCACTCTGGATCCGCCCCGGTGTTTTACCTTTAACTGCATAGGCTGTTACAAAAAATCCCTTTTTTTTTTTTTTTTATATTAGGAATTTATGTGTGATCATATCTTATCATGTAAACAATCGCCGATATAATTCAGCACGGTTTGTTTATATGGTACTAACACTGTCCTTCTTTTATTTATTTATTTTTTTTCCATAAGAAGAGGACTGAAACCACGGCTGTGAACAAGGAACCGGCTGTATTTGAAGATAACGATAAGAGGGGGGATTAGAAATTAAAGAACGATAAATGTCCGACCATAGTCGGGAATAATTGGCTGAGGAAAGAAGAAGGATATCCCAGGCAAGAAAATTACAGAGTAAAGGACCATCACGGGCGGCCGAGCGAGCTAAAAAATCCGCTAAATCGTTACTCTCGATGCAAGAATGACTAGGAACCCGCAAAAGGTCACAATAGTAATAGAGCGGGAAGAGAGAAGATTGGATATGAAAATGAATTGAGAGAATAATAGAGTCGGAGGAATGAGAAAAAAGAGAAGAAATAGCTTGAGGAACACTTTTGGAATCGGAGACAATGAGACATTTACTGACCCCTTTTGTGGATGGAATGAAAAGGAGATTGCGCGTAAAATGGAGATAAACTCCGTTGTGAAGATGGAATTGAAGGATTCAGGGTGATGCAGTGAGATGGGGAGTAAACGCGCCGCCCACCTCATTCTCGTTTTTAGAACCGTCAGTAAAGAATGCTAGATGAGTCGGAAAAGTTGTATCAAGCAAGTGGAGGAATTCGGCTTGACGGGGTACACTTCCGAATAAAGAATTATTCAAATCGATTTAAGCGGTCAAAAGTTAGTCGTGAATAAACTTCAAAAAAATAAAAAAATTATTACACAAGACAACATTTGATAACTTTCTTTTTTTGAACTCGAAGAAAAATATTAAACATTTTCAATTTTATTTCTTACGTGTCTTTGTATTAATGGGTATACTCGGAATTTTACATTTCATTTCAAAATATAAAATTAACTTCGAGAGTTAAATAAAGAAATTTTTACACTTTTTGAAATTTAGCATTTACTATTAATTATTCAAAAAACATAATAGACGAACCATTTTACCAAAAAAAAAATTATTTTTTTTAATCCCCCCCCTTTGGGCATGTCAACAAAGGATCTTTGCCCAGAAACGACACGAGGTATAAGGATCAGTTAAATGTAGAGTCGGTGTCAAATATTGATAAGATAAAAGAACTGAGGATAGGAACAACGGAGATTGACGGAAACGATAAGATATATGAGGCACAATAAGGAGTAAGGAGTTTGAGTGATAACTGATTGGAGTACAAAGAAGTGCGTTCATTCACGTGGGATGGACATTTAAAAAAAAAATGTGGTCAGGATCACAGACGGCTTCGTCGTCAGAATGAAGAGGGCAACAAGGAGATAAAGCGAAATGAAAACGATAACGTGAAGAAGGAAGAAGAGTATGATTCAGCCATAGAGACAATAACGGAGCGGCGAAGCGAAGGAAAATCGTAAAACCAAGGCCGCGTGGGAAGATTAGGTTGGATGGAAAAATTTAAGAGGAAGGTTGATTGGAAAAGGAAAAAATTGTAAAAAATTTGACCAAAATCTAACATTAAACTTTTTACACAATGGGAGTAAATTAGAAAAACGGGAATTTTAGAGAAAAAAAAGCGGGAGGATGAGCCAAGGGATCTGCCTTTTTATTACCCTCTATCACCATATGACTGGGGACCCAGAGCATATCAATGCGGATAGCATGAAGAAAGAAAAGAGTGTGAATGAGGGAGCGAATACGGAGGATAAGATGGTCAGAGGAGTGCGAGAGGAAATGTGAAGAAATAGCTTTAAGAGCACACGTAGAGTCGGAGATAATGACATATTCAGAAGAAGAACGTAAATTTTGGAACGTAGAATGGTCATTAACTCGGCCGTAAAGATAGTACAAAAGGAAGGGAGATGAAAAGATTCGGAGAAATGAATGCTCGGAAGGATGAAAGAAGCTTCAACTCCATTAGGTCGAACCATCCGTAAAAATAGCCATATGGGAAGGAAAATGGGATTCGATATAACTTTGGAATTCTTGTATGATTGTAGCATAGGAAAGGGATTTGGAGGACAACGGAAAGTAGAATACATTGGGAGGATCAGGGGGCTCTGTAAAATTGAAAGAAAAGTAAGGGAGATTGTTATAAGAAATTGTGCAGGATAAAAAAGAATTCAGTTACCAAAAACTGAAAAAGGAATTGTATAGAGCATTGTTTCGATTAAACGCAGTTCGAATTTAAATATTAATTTGCAACAGTATGACGTAGCCAGACGTTATTTTTAGATGATGTTCAGAGATACCGGTAGAACCTCTTTTTAAACTATATAGACGACGGCACCACCGATGGTTGCTATTAATTCTCATATTTTGATAATAATAAATCATTAATACGAATACTAATCCAAGGATTATTTTGAATAATTGTATAACCGAGTAGTTAAATAAGCTAACTGTTTAGATCGTAACCAACATGTTTCTACGGCTTCACATGTTCGTGGTATACTATATAGTATTTTCAGACACAAAATATTAGGAAGATATTAATCTCTTCCTGTGTATTAATTACAGCGCATGAACTCTGATAATTGAACATTATACGAAGGCAAACCGGTGTATTTGACGTGGGAATATTGTTCCTAATGCAATTTATATAAAGACCGGCGTTTATTTACTATTTTACTTTTTTTTGCTTTAATGTATATTTCTGTAAAATAATTACATACGATAATTATTTTCGCATCCAGATTTTTTCTATAAATCCGGAACACGAATCCGCGTATAATCATTATTTTAAAGTAATCCTGTTGTTCTCAAAATTTTTTTGCAGAAATGTTCTCGCTTAAAAGGGAAAAATTTTTTCTCTTGCAACAAGGTAAAATTATTTGCGTTACGGAACATTAATTCTCTAGTAAATGACGGTGTTTTTGGTGGTTTTTTCCTTTTTTTTTTTGTTTGTGTTTCGGAAATTTTTTAAAGCGTAACCAAGAGTAATAAATACAATCACAGGAATAACTTTGTAAACCGGATTTCTGATAAACTGGCGTATAATCTGAAATAGTCAGACTAATTTTAGATTCACCTGTGCTTTTGTTATCTTTGAATGTTGTTCGCGATTTTTTCATGCTGTGTTATTTGATCAACGTAGAAATTCCTCTTCGTAAACTGTTTTTGAAAAATTTTCCGCTCCTGCGTACACTAATTTCTAGCCAGCGTGTATCTCTGGAAAATCTTCAAGAAGACAGTTTAAGTAAATTTGAAACGATTGTTTTTTGCGTGTGGTTTTTAATCTATTTGCGAAGAAAAAAAAGTAGTATTTTTTAATTTAATCTTTTCCCACTACTGTATTGGCCGCGAGTAATTTGCGTCGTGATTTTAAATTATTTGTAATTTAATTTTGGGTTTTCTCAATTTTTTTCTCTTTTTCTTTTCGAAGTTGTTCGTAAATAGGAATTGTTAAGACAAAAAATTAACCACATAATTGTGGGGGAAGAAGTGATCGTTATATTTCTTAGTCGACATTGTTGTAAAGCAACAAAATTCCTAGCGATTTTATTTCCCAACAATGGTTTCGTTCTGAGCATCCGGCAATGCAGTTTAATTTTTTTTATATAGGTACATATATATTTTTGAGTTCGTTAACTATGAACAATTGACCAAATATGGCTTGATAGTTAACTGAAGCCGGGGCATAAAAAAAAAAAAAAAAAAAACTATGGACATTAGCGAAATTATTCTATACTTTTAACTGCCAATACGAACCAAGTCATATCTAAACAAAACACCACTGCCTAACCAAATGTGATTCGAAACAACCAAGTCGAGGTTAATTGCGTAATATTGAAATTGTTCAAAAGGCACCGATTTGTGTAGGCTTATATTCTTTTTAGTGATCAGTAATGAAAATCATCGTTGAAAACAATCGACAGGAAAATAATGAAGTATAAAAATGTGGCACGAGTTATTGACATGGAAAATGAAAAAAAAAAAAATTTTTGCCAAACATTTGTGAAAAATATTCAATACTAACGATAAATATCTGAATTCAGTCGCAGGTATATTTTAAAGTGAACAATTAAAGATGACTCATTTTTTTTAACATGAAATGTTTTTGGTTTGCGGATCGGGAGAAATTTTTCGTTACGTTTTTTGTTTTTTATCACGAAAATGGTTCAAAATTTACCTAACGAAATTTATAATTAGGGTATAAATTAAAATGTTTAAGGCGTAGTTTTTGGGTTTTTTTTTCTTATTACGTCTCTTTTTCTTAAATAAATTTTATAAATAACACAGTGAAAAATTATGTTTTCAAGCGCAGTCAAGTTAAATGAGCAATAATTTAATATCACCGGTGGTGTGCAATTGCACTAAAAACGCGATAAGGATAAAAGTTACGTTACGCCGATAGTTTAACAACGCAAGGACATATTTCGTATTTTTCTCCTAAGTTTGCGATGTAGGTCGGTCTTAATACAAAAAAGAAATAATAATATTACCCAAAACGGTGATAATTATCGAGTGCCTATTATTATATAGTAGCATAATTTACGAAGAAATTCTGAAAGTTAATAAGCTGCAAAAATTTTTAGCGACTATACACAGAATATCATAACCATCAAATTACAGCTTACAAAACAGTAAATCATACAAATGCATTTTGCCGCAGCATCGTCGTCAGAAAAGTACCCTCCCGCCTTCCGCAGCATGAAACACCAAGCAGAGCAGCAGCCAGTGCACTTCCCGTCCGAATCCAACGAAACATACAACAGCAACTTTACCATCTCAGAATTAAATTTCCAACTCAACTACCACACATCCAACACTGCTCCTGGCCCCGACTGTATCCACCCGAACATGCTAAAGTATCTTCCAATTTCCGGCAAACATTTTCTCCTACATATATTCAACCAAATCTGGAATTCCGGAAACATTCCGGCACAATGGAAATCAGCCAATATCATTCCAATACTAAAGGAAAATAAAGATCCTACTCTTCCCGAAAGTTACCGTCCTATTTCATTGCTTAGTGTCATTTCCAAAACGCTGGAGAAGATGGTTAATAGGCGCCTCATGTTTTTCCTAGAACAAAAATGTCTTCTATCTCCTAACCAAGCCGGCGGGCGAGAGGCAAGATCGACAGTCAGCCAGCTACTTAGCCTGCAAAGGCAGATTTTATCGGCGTTTCATCGACAACAGCACCTCTACGCAGTATTTTTCGATTTAGAAAAAGCATTTGACCGCCTGTGGCGTCATGGCTTACTACTAAAATTTCGAACGGCGGGAATCGCCGGAAAATTGGGTAAATACCTACACAGCTTCTTAGACAATAGAACGATCCAAGTTACGACTGGTTCGTCAACGTCTGAACTGATGCTGTTGGAAAATGGCGTACCACAAGGCTCTGCTTTAAGCGCAACCTTAGCTTACATGCGGAGCAGCGATCTGTACTATCGCGTTTAATCCCCTTAAGTAGGCTCCATGTGCTGTAATAGCCCCAGTAGTTAAACACGGTACATGGAAACCCTCATATACAATCTTATAAAAAAAAAAAAAAAAAATTAGCTGGAATACTATCGTTAAACTTAGAAATAGAAAAATGTATCACAATTTTCTCGATCAAAAATAAACTAAAGGTAGAACAAACACATTCGATAATATCTTATATACAAATAAATAGATTTATAGTAGGGAATAATAAAAGATTAACAGCGGACAATTTAAAAAAATATATCAGCGAACAATATGTGGAAAAAATTTGAAAGCGTATAATCATGATAGAATAACACTAAAAGTTTTTTCCAAACAATTAAAGAAAGATTCAATAACACACATACTCTATACACCAAACTTCTAAAACACTCAATTTATATCGGAATATTGAAATTTTAAAATCTACCTCAAAAGGTTTAATATTGCGAAAATTGCGTTAGATGTAACATATATGTAAAACTGCTGACCACTTGCGATGGGCTAAAAATTATAAAATTAATGTAATTAGCATTTTTTCGTGTAAACTATTTAGTGTGTGTCGGTTCTGCTTTATAAATAATTTATCGGATCATTCATTTTGTTTCAAATTAAATGCCGTGTAATTTGTTTATGTTTTTTGAATTACGTCTTCGATTTTTTTTGATTTTTTAAATCCTTGCTCTTACTTTTTTTTTTTTTTTTTTTTTTGCATTTTCCATATTTTCCACGTTTTGTAAACATTTTGTAGTGGCGAGAAAAACAATTTCAATATCTCCGTTTTGCTACCGGTATGATTCTGACTTCGCGGTAAGATCGATATTTAATGCTACGCGAATAATTTCACGTAACGCGCAAGTGTTACGTGCAGTTTCGCTTTTGCCAGTTTTTTATTAGCAATTCTTTACAACAGAAATAATAATAATAATATTTGGCCAAAAATACGTGGGATCCAGAAGAAGAATTATTAATCTTCCCTTTTTTTTTTTTTTTTCTTTTTTGAGCTAGTACCGTGAAAAAAAAAGGTTAAATGGTAACAGTAGAACGAGAGTGACCTTCCACTTATAAGATGCAATGTTTCAATTGTATTAATTTTCGGCTACCATGTAGCAGTTGGTTAGTTCATTCGGGGGACCTGGTTCGAATCATCCCGCTAATTGAAGAAATACCAAAAAGAAAAAAAAAATCACTATCGTTGTGATAATGACCATTGCTGTCGCGTTCCTTTTTCCTGGATAAAAAAAAATGTAAAAATGTAAAAATGAATTTCTTAACTAATAAACGTTACCACAAAAACAGCGGAATATAAATCGTTTTAAGCGTAAAATAAATTTAGAACATACTATAAGTAAAATTTGAATTTATTTAAAATAATAAACATTATTATATTTAATTAAGGTTGATTTTTAAATACCGCACCGAGGTATTAATATAAAATCGCTTTTAAAAAAAAAACTCCGCCAAATTCAAAATTTACCCTAGAAATTTTTGATAAAAAAGGAATTAAAAAGTAAAAAATAATTACTCGATAAGAGAATAATTGTATTTCAGAGTAATATATATATATCTTAAGGAGGTACTGCGATTGTTAAATTTTCAGGTGTTAATACAAAGCGATCTCCAGTTCAGCTATTTTCTGTCTCGTATAGAGCTTGGCATTAGACAATAATGTCCCCAAATTCAGTCAGTAATAAGCTTACGAGCTTATTTCAAAACCAATTATCCTTATTCGAATAATCCTTTTTCCACAACATTAGTGATACTTTGAATTGATCGCTCCCCCCGTTAATTTTAACATTTTCTCATATATTTCCTACATTCTAATGAAAACTTTTTCCTTAATATTTGTCCGGTTATACTAAGCGTATTTCTTTTTCAACATTTTCTAATTTCAATATCTGCCGAGTGCTGGCATTCACCGCAGCTCGGTGGTGTGCTTATATATCTTTCACTGAAACTTTCGAAAAAATTATGTTATCATAATCAGGTTAAAAATAATACACAGTAATGCAAAGACTTGATATACTCATACGGAGGACCAGCCGAGGCGGAAGTCGGTTGAGAAAATCTGTACACCATAATGCTAAAATTCCAGACAATTCCAAGCAATTTCGAAAAATTCCAGACACATTACGAAACAATTCCAGACAGTTTCAAGAGTTTGTACACCACAATTCCGCATCGGTAACCACCCCTCGGGACCACCACTGTCATCGATGCTTAATAAACAAAAAGTTGTAGCCTTCGACTTTACATCGTCAAAAGTTATGCAATTACGTTTTGTAATGTTTCCGTCAGCGATGGGCTTATGCGCAATGGGGGTTTCGCGAAATTTATCCGCTGTAACTGACACAGGTAATATTTTAATTTTTTGGTCTTGTTGAAAATTATTACCTTTCCCCATTTACACTTCTGTGCTTAATATTGTAACATTATTGGTAATATCTTAGGTCAGACGCGTTTGTGTTATATTTCTAAAAACTTCTCCAAAGAAATCCTTGTCCCACCTTATTTGTAGAACGATCCAAGTTACGACTGGTTCGTCAACGTCTGAACTGATGCTGTTGGAAAATGGTGTGCCACAAGGCTCTGCTTTAAGCGCAACCTTGTTCATATATTATATCAATGATACAACTGACTGCCTTGCCGCCCCAGTAACGTCCCGGCTCTACGTTTTTTTTTTTTTTTTTTTTTTTTTTTGGGCGCATCAACTATGGACCATTGCCCAGACACAATGGGAAGAAGAGACAACTAACTAGAACCTAATTCGGTTGGAAACAGCTGAAATAAAGGAACCAAGGACAAGAACAACAGACTGGGAAGGAAGGGACAAGATGTAAGACGCACAGTAAGGAGTGGGAAGCCCCAGCTTTATAAGGTGAAGATAGAAAAGAGAGCGCTCCGCAGAAAGAGCAGAGCACTGGAAGAAAATGTGATCAGCATCACAGACAACTGCTTCATCTGGATGCAACGGACAATGAGGAGAGGGAAGCAAAGAGAAACGATAGCGTGAAGAGGGCGTTGATGACCTGAATATATCCTTATCGTCCAACCATCCTATAAACGCTCAAAATATCCTCCAAAAATCCATGGAAAATTTACAAAAGTGGTCCAATGATAACGGTCTGACCTTTTCCTTAACAAAAACAATATGTGTTGATTTCCACAGGGGACGCCAAAACCCACTTCCCAGCGTATTCCTGAGTCTAAATGGTTTTCCTATCCCAAATCGTCCATCAGTCAAGTTTCTAGGCCTAATATTTGATAAAAAACTTTCCTGGCGCTCTCGCATAGCTGAGCTCAAAACCAAGTGCCTAAAATCCTTGTCTATCCTGAAATATCTATCAAATTACAAGTACAATATAAACCCAAAATTACTTCTTACAATTTATAGATCGATTATCCTTTCACGAATCAATTACGGGTGCCAGGTGTACTCCTCAGCCGCTAAAAGTGTGCTAAGATCCTTGGATCCTATACATTCTACTGCCCTCCGGTCTATCCTTTCTGCTCATCCCTCTTCTCCGGTTATAAGTTTGTATGCACTGGCAGGTTGTCCCCCGCTGTCCTACTATAGGAAGTACTATAACTTTAAAGAATTGAGCACCCTCCTTAGTAGTACCAAAACCCCGACAATATCTCCTAATATGAGGTTTGGGAATGACCCAGTGCCAGAACTTTTTTCGGTTATGGGTCGTTTCCAAATCTTTTCAGTCCCAAGAACTCTGCCAGACTTCGCAGCAACCGCACCACCTTGGAGTCAGCCAATCACAAACATCAACATATCGCTGACAAAATTTAACAAAGCACAATACCCCCCAAACATAGCACAGATAGCAACAAATATCATAGCGAGCTACAATGCATGCCTCTACACAGATGGAGCGAAGGCAATAGGTTATCAGTCACCGGCGGCATGCTCCTTCGAAGTCTCAGGGGCAGCAGAGTCAGTTAGACTGCACGATTGCTGTACAGCACTGGACGCTGAAATATACGCGATAGTCTTTTGCATCCAACACTATACCGATAGCAACCCCCAGTCCCAAAAGGCCCTACTCATAACTGACTCTCTAAACTCCCTTCAACTCATCTCGGGGATTAAATCCAACAACCCTCTGGTAAGGAAGGTCCATTACCTATTATACAAGTTATCACATTTAAACTCCGAAATGTCCTTCCTATGGGTGCCGGCTCATGTTGGGATTCCAGGCAATGAGCGTGTCAATCGAGCAGCTCAGGCGACATTGTTCTCTCCAATGCCACACAACCCCCCTCTTCCCCCTACATTGTCTCATTTATTTATGCAGCAAACTGGAGAAGAATGGCAACAGCAATGGAGATCTTCAAGTACGTTTCTCCGAAGCATAAAAACAACCACGGAGCCTTGGTGGCCCACAGACGGAGTTTCCCGCAGAGATTTTTCTGTCCTGAATCGTCTCCGAATAGGGGACATACAACCCTCTCGCACGGCTACATATTCACGAGCCAGGTACCCCCAAATGTCTGCCCCTTTTGTAGTCAACCGAGCGCCCCATCCACCTATCACCTACTTCTCGAATGCCCCTCTTTTGCAGTATCACGATCCATGCACTTCACCACTTCCTCTAGTTCTACGATACTGTCAAACGCTCCGCCCGCGGTCGCAGCTGTATTAGCTTACATGCGGAGCAGCGATCTGTACTATCGCGTTTAATCCCCTTAAGTAGGCTCCATGTGCTGTAATAGCCCCGGTAGTTAAACACGGTACATGGAAACCCTCATATACAATCTTATAAAAAAAAAAAAAAAAAATTAGCTGGAATACTATCGTTAAACTTAGAAATAGAAAAATGTATCACAATTTTCTCGATCAAAAATAAACTAAAGGTAGAACAAACACATTCGATAATATCTTATATACAAATAAATAGATTTATAGTAGGGAATAATAAAAGATTAACAGCGGACAATTTAAAAAAATATATCAGCGAACAATATGTGGAAAAAATTTGAAAGCGTATAATCATGATAGAATAACACTAAAAGTTTTTTCCAAACAATTAAAGAAAGATTCAATAACACACATACTCTATACACCAAACTTCTAAAACACTCAATTTATATCGGAATATTGAAATTTTAAAATCTACCTCAAAAGGTTTAATATTGCGAAAATTGCGTTAGATGTAACATATATGTAAAACTGCTGACCACTTGCGATGGGCTAAAAATTATAAAATTAATGTAATTAGCATTTTTTCGTGTAAACTATTTAGTGTGTGTCGGTTCTGCTTTATAAATAATTTATCGGATCATTCATTTTGTTTCAAATTAAATGCCGTGTAATTTGTTTATGTTTTTTGAATTACGTCTTCGATTTTTTTTGATTTTTTAAATCCTTGCTCTTACTTTTTTTTTTTTTTTTTTTTTTGCATTTTCCATATTTTCCACGTTTTGTAAACATTTTGTAGTGGCGAGAAAAACAATTTCAATATCTCCGTTTTGCTACCGGTATGATTCTGACTTCGCGGTAAGATCGATATTTAATGCTACGCGAATAATTTCACGTAACGCGCAAGTGTTACGTGCAGTTTCGCTTTTGCCAGTTTTTTATTAGCAATTCTTTACAACAGAAATAATAATAATAATATTTGGCCAAAAATACGTGGGATCCAGAAGAAGAATTATTAATCTTCCCTTTTTTTTTTTTTTTTCTTTTTTGAGCTAGTACCGTGAAAAAAAAAGGTTAAATGGTAACAGTAGAACGAGAGTGACCTTCCACTTATAAGATGCAATGTTTCAATTGTATTAATTTTCGGCTACCATGTAGCAGTTGGTTAGTTCATTCGGGGGACCTGGTTCGAATCATCCCGCTAATTGAAGAAATACCAAAAAGAAAAAAAAAATCACTATCGTTGTGATAATGACCATTGCTGTCGCGTTCCTTTTTCCTGGATAAAAAAAAATGTAAAAATGTAAAAATGAATTTCTTAACTAATAAACGTTACCACAAAAACAGCGGAATATAAATCGTTTTAAGCGTAAAATAAATTTAGAACATACTATAAGTAAAATTTGAATTTATTTAAAATAATAAACATTATTATATTTAATTAAGGTTGATTTTTAAATACCGCACCGAGGTATTAATATAAAATCGCTTTTAAAAAAAAAACTCCGCCAAATTCAAAATTTACCCTAGAAATTTTTGATAAAAAAGGAATTAAAAAGTAAAAAATAATTACTCGATAAGAGAATAATTGTATTTCAGAGTAATATATATATATCTTAAGGAGGTACTGCGATTGTTAAATTTTCAGGTGTTAATACAAAGCGATCTCCAGTTCAGCTATTTTCTGTCTCGTATAGAGCTTGGCATTAGACAATAATGTCCCCAAATTCAGTCAGTAATAAGCTTACGAGCTTATTTCAAAACCAATTATCCTTATTCGAATAATCCTTTTTCCACAACATTAGTGATACTTTGAATTGATCGCTCCCCCCGTTAATTTTAACATTTTCTCATATATTTCCTACATTCTAATGAAAACTTTTTCCTTAATATTTGTCCGGTTATACTAAGCGTATTTCTTTTTCAACATTTTCTAATTTCAATATCTGCCGAGTGCTGGCATTCACCGCAGCTCGGTGGTGTGCTTATATATCTTTCACTGAAACTTTCGAAAAAATTATGTTATCATAATCAGGTTAAAAATAATACACAGTAATGCAAAGACTTGATATACTCATACGGAGGACCAGCCGAGGCGGAAGTCGGTTGAGAAAATCTGTACACCATAATGCTAAAATTCCAGACAATTCCAAGCAATTTCGAAAAATTCCAGACACATTACGAAACAATTCCAGACAGTTTCAAGAGTTTGTACACCACAATTCCGCATCGGTAACCACCTCTCGGGACCACCACTGTCATCGATGCTTAATAAACAAAAAGTTGTAGCCTTCGACTTTACATCGTCAAAAGTTATGCAATTACGTTTTGTAATGTTTCCGTCAGCGATGGGCTTATGCGCAATGGGGGTTTCGCGAAATTTATCCGCTGTAACTGACACAGGTAATATTTTAATTTTTTGGTCTTGTTGAAAATTATTACCTTTCCCCATTTACACTTCTGTGCTTAATATTGTAACATTATTGGTAATATCTTAGGTCAGACGCGTTTGTGTTATATTTCTAAAAACTTCTCCAAAGAAATCCTTGTCCCACCTTATTTGTAGAACGATCCAAGTTACGACTGGTTCGTCAACGTCTGAACTGATGCTGTTGGAAAATGGTGTGCCACAAGGCTCTGCTTTAAGCGCAACCTTGTTCATATATTATATCAATGATACAACTGACTGCCTTGCCGCCCCAGTAACGTCCCGGCTCTACGTTTTTTTTTTTTTTTTTTTTTGGGCGCATCAACTATGGACCATTGCCCAGACACAATGGTAAGAAGAGACAACTAACTAGAACCTAATTCGGTTGGAGACAGCTGAAATAAAGGAACCAAGGACAAGAACAACAGACTGGGAAGGAAGGGACAAGATATAAGACGCACAGTAAGGAGTGGGAAGCCCCAGCTTTATAAGGTGAAGATAGAAAAGAGAGCGCTCCGCAGAAAGAGCAGAGCACTGGAAGAAAATGTGATCAGCATCACAGACAACTGCTTCATCTGGATGCAACGGACAATGAGGAGAGGGAAGCAAAGAGAAACGATAGCGTGAAGAGGGCGTTGATGACCTGAATATATCCTTATCGTCCAACCATCCTATAAACGCTCAAAATATCCTCCAAAAATCCATGGAAAATTTACAAAAGTGGTCCAATGATAACGGTCTGACCTTTTCCTTAACAAAAACAATATGTGTTGATTTCCACAGGGGACGCCAAAACCCACTTCCCAGCGTATTCCTGAGTCTAAATGGTTTTCCTATCCCAAATCGTCCATCAGTCAAGTTTCTAGGCCTAATATTTGATAAAAAACTTTCCTGGCGCTCTCGCATAGCTGAGCTCAAAACCAAGTGCCTAAAATCCTTGTCCATCCTGAAATATCTATCAAATTACAAGTACAATATAAACCCAAAATTACTTCTTACAATTTATAGATCGATTATCCTTTCACGAATCAATTACGGGTGCCAGGTGTACTCCTCAGCCGCTAAAAGTGTGCTAAGATCCTTGGATCCTATACATTCTACTGCCCTCCGGTCTATCCTTTCTGCTCATCCCTCTTCTCCGGTTATAAGTTTGTATGCACTGGCAGGTTGTCCCCCGCTGTCCTACTATAGGAAGTACTATAACTTTAAAGAAATGAGCACCCTCCTTAGTAGTACCAAAACCCCGACAATATCTCCTAATATGAGGTTTGGGAATGACCCAGTGCCCGAACTTTTTTCGGTTATGGGTCGTTTCCAAATCTTTTCAGTCCCAAGAACTCTGCCAGACTTCGCAGCAACCGCACCACCTTGGAGTCAGCCAATCACAAACATCAACATATCGCTGACAAAATTTAACAAAGCACAATACCCCCCAAACATAGCACAAATAGCAACAAATATCATAGCGAGCTACAATGCATGCCTCTACATAGATGGAGCGAAGGCAATAGGTTATCAGTCACCGGCGGCATGCTCCTTCGAAGTCTCAGGGGCAGCAGAGTCAGTTAGACGGCACGATTGCTGTACAGCACTGGACGCTGAAATATACGCGATAGTCTTTTGCATCCAACACTGTACCGATAGCAACCCCCAGTCCCAAAAGGCCCTACTCATAACTGACTCTCTAAACTCCCTTCAACTCATCTCGGGGATTAAATCCAACAACCCTCTGGTAAGGAAGGTCCATTACCTATTATACAAGTTATCACATTTAAACTCCGAAATGTCCTTCCTATGGGTGCCGGCTCATGTTGGGATTCCAGGCAATGAGCGTGTCAATCGAGCAGCTCAGGCGACATTGTTCTCTCCAATGCCACACAACCCCCCTCTTCCCCCTACATTGTCTCATTTATTTATGCAGCAAACTGGAGAAGAACGGCAACAGCAATGGAGATCTTCAAGTACGTTTCTCCGAAGCATAAAAACAACCACGGAGCCTTGGTGGCCCACAGACGGAGTTTCCCGCAGAGATTTTTCTGTCCTGAATCGTCTCCGAATAGGGGACATACAACCCTCTCGCACGGCTACATATTCACGAGCCAGGTACCCCCAAATGTCTGCCCCTTTTGTAGTCAACCGAGCGCCCCATCCACCTATCACCTACTTCTCGAATGCCCCTCTTTTGCAGTATCGCGATCCATGCACTTCACCACTTCCTCTAGTTCTACGATACTGTCAAACGCTCCGCCCGCGGTCGCAGCTGTATTAGCTTACATGCGGAGCAGCGATCTGTACTATCGCGTTTAATCCCCTTAAGTAGGCTCCATGTGCTGTAATAGCCCCAGTAGTTAAACACGGTACATGGAAACCCTCATATACAATCTTATAAAAAAAAAAAAAAAAAATTAGCTGGAATACTATCGTGTTAAACTTAGAAATAGAAAAATGTATCACAATTTTCTCGATCAAAAATAAACTAAAGGTAGAACAAACACATTCGATAATATCTTATATACAAATAAATAGATTTATAGTAGGGAATAATAAAAGATTAACAGCGGACAATTTAAAAAAATATATCAGCGAACAATATGTGGAAAAAATTTGAAAGCGTATAATCATGATAGAATAACACTAAAAGTTTTTTCCAAACAATTAAAGAAAGATTCAATAACACACATACTCTATACACCAAACTTCTAAAACACTCAATTTATATCGGAATATTGAAATTTTAAAATCTACCTCAAAAGGTTTAATATTGCGAAAATTGCATTAGATGTAACATATATGTAAAACTGCTGACCACTTGCGATGGGCTAAAAATTATAAAATTAATGTAATTAGCATTTTTTCGTGTAAACTATTTAGTGTGTGTCGGTACTGCTTTATAAATAATTTATCGGATCATTCATTTTGTTTCAAATTAAATGCCGTGTAATTTGTTTATGTTTTTTGAATTACGTCTTCGATTTTTTTTGATTTTTTAAATCCTTGCTCTTACTTTTTTTTTTTTTTTTTTTGCATTTTCCATATTTTCCACGTTTTGTAAACATTTTGTAGTGGCGAGAAAAACAATTTCAATATCTCCGTTTTGCTACCGGTATGATTCTGACTTCGCGGTAAGATCGATATTTAATGCTACGCGAATAATTTCACGTAACGCGCAAGTGTTACGTGCAGTTTCGCTTTTGCCAGTTTTTTATTAGCAATTCTTTACAACAGAAATAATAATAATAATATTTGGCCAAAAATACGTGGGATCCAGAAGAAGAATTATTAATCTTCCCTTTTTTTTTTTTTTTCTTTTTTGAGCTAGTACCGTGAAAAAAAAAGGTTAAATGGTAACAGTAGAACGAGAGTGACCTTCCACTTATAAGATGTAATGTTTCAATTGTATTAATTTTCGGCTACCATGTAGCAGTTGGTTAGTTCGTTCGGGGGACCTGGTTCGAATCATCCCGCTAATTGAAGAAATACCAAAAAGAAAAAAAAAATCACTATCGTTGTGATAATGACCATTGCTGTCGCGTTCCTTTTTCCTGGATAAAAAAAAATGTAAAAATGTAAAAATGAATTTCTTAACTAATAAACGTTACCACAAAAACAGCGGAATATAAATCGTTTTAAGCGTAAAATAAATTTAGAACATACTATAAGTAAAATTTGAATTTATTTAAAATAATAAACATTATTATATTTAATTAAGGTTGATTTTTAAATACCGCACCGAGGTATTAATATAAAATCGCTTTTAAAAAAAAAACTCCGCCAAATTCAAAATTTACCCTAGAAATTTTTGATAAAAAAGGAATTAAAAAGTAAAAAATAATTACTCGATAAGAGAATAATTGTATTTCAGAGTAATATATATATATCTTAAGGAGGTACTGCGATTGTTAAATTTTCAGGTGTTAATACAAAGCGATCTCCAGTTCAGCTATTTTCTGTCTCGTATAGAGCTTGGCATTAGACAATAATGTCCCCAAATTCAGTCAGTAATAAGCTTACGAGCTTATTTCAAAACCAATTATCCTTATTCGAATAATCCTTTTTCCACAACATTAGTGATACTTTGAATTGATCGCTCCCCCCGTTAATTTTAACATTTTCTCATATATTTCCTACATTCTAATGAAAACTTTTTCCTTAATATTTGTCCGGTTATACTAAGCGTATTTCTTTTTCAACATTTTCTAATTTCAATATCTGCCGAGTGCTGGCATTCACCGCAGCTCGGTGGTGTGCTTATATATCTTTCACTGAAACTTTCGAAAAAATTATGTTATCATAATCAGGTTAAAAATAATACACAGTAATGCAAAGACTTGATATACTCATACGGAGGACCAGCCGAGGCGGAAGTCGGTTGAGAAAATCTGTACACCATAATGCTAAAATTCCAGACAATTCCAAGCAATTTCGAAAAATTCCAGACACATTACGAAACAATTCCAGACAGTTTCAAGAGTTTGTACACCACAATTCCGCATCGGTAACCACCCCTCGGGACCACCACTGTCATCGATGCTTAATAAACAAAAAGTTGTAGCCTTCGACTTTACATCGTCAAAAGTTATGCAATTACGTTTTGTAATGTTTCCGTCAGCGATGGGCTTATGCGCAATGGGGGTTTCGCGAAATTTATCCGCTGTAACTGACACAGGTAATATTTTAATTTTTTGGTCTTGTTGAAAATTATTACCTTTCCCCATTTACACTTCTGTGCTTAATATTGTAACATTATTGGTAATATCTTAGGTCAGACGCGTTTGTGTTATATTTCTAAAAACTTCTCCAAAGAAATCCTTGTCCCACCTTATTTGTAGAACGATCCAAGTTACGACTGGTTCGTCAACGTCTGAACTGATGCTGTTGGAAAATGGTGTGCCACAAGGCTCTGCTTTAAGCGCAACCTTGTTCATATATTATATCAATGATACAACTGACTGCCTTGCCGCCCCAGTAACGTCCCGGCTCTACGTTTTTTTTTTTTTTTTTTTTTGGGCGCATCAACTATGGACCATTGCCCAGACACAATGGTAAGAAGAGACAACTAACTAGAACCTAATTCGGTTGGAGACAGCTGAAATAAAGGAACCAAGGACAAGAACAACAGACTGGGAAGGAAGGGACAAGATATAAGACGCACAGTAAGGAGTGGGAAGCCCCAGCTTTATAAGGTGAAGATAGAAAAGAGAGCGCTCCGCAGAAAGAGCAGAGCACTGGAAGAAAATGTGATCAGCATCACAGACAACTGCTTCATCTGGATGCAACGGACAATGAGGAGAGGGAAGCAAAGAGAAACGATAGCGTGAAGAGGGCGTTGATGACCTGAATATATCCCTATCGTCCAACCATCCTATAAACGCTCAAAATATCCTCCAAAAATCCATGGAAAATTTACAAAAGTGGTCCAATGATAACGGTCTGACCTTTTCCTTAACAAAAACAATATGTGTTGATTTCCACAGGGGACGCCAAAACCCACTTCCCAGCGTATTCCTGAGTCTAAATGGTTTTCCTATCCCAAATCGTCCATCAGTCAAGTTTCTAGGCCTAATATTTGATAAAAAACTTTCCTGGCGCTCTCACATAGCTGAGCTCAAAACCAAGTGCCTAAAATCCTTGTCTATCCTGAAATATCTATCAAATTACAAGTACAATATAAACCCAAAATTACTTCTTACAATTTATAGATCGATTATCCTTTCACGAATCAATTACGGGTGCCAGGTGTACTCCTCAGCCGCTAAAAGTGTGCTAAGATCCTTGGATCCTATACATTCTACTGCCCTCCGGTCTATCCTTTCTGCTCATCCCTCTTCTCCGGTTATAAGTTTGTATGCACTGGCAGGTTGTCCCCCGCTGTCCTACTATAGGAAGTACTATAACTTTAAAGAATTGAGCACCCTCCTTAGTAGTACCAAAACCCCGACAATATCTCCTAATATGAGGTTTGGGAATGACCCAGTGCCAGAACTTTTTTCGGTTATGGGTCGTTTCCAAATCTTTTCAGTCCCAAGAACTCTGCCAGACTTCGCAGCAACCGCACCACCTTGGAGTCAGCCAATCACAAACATCAACATATCGCTGACAAAATTTAACAAAGCACAATACCCCCCAAACATAGCACAAATAGCAACAAATATCATAGCGAGCTACAATGCATGCCTCTACACAGATGGAGCGAAGGCAATAGGTTATCAGTCACCGGCGGCATGCTCCTTCGAAGTCTCAGGGGCAGCAGAGTCAGTTAGACTGCACGATTGCTGTACAGCACTGGACGCTGAAATATACGCGATAGTCTTTTGCATCCAACACTATACCGATAGCAACCCCCAGTCCCAAAAGGCCCTACTCATAACTGACTCTCTAAACTCCCTTCAACTCATCTCGGGGATTAAATCCAACAACCCTCTGGTAAGGAAGGTCCATTACCTATTATACAAGTTATCACATTTAAACTCCGAAATGTCCTTCCTATGGGTGCCGGCTCATGTTGGGATTCCAGGCAATGAGCGTGTCAATCGAGCAGCTCAGGCGACATTGTTCTCTCCAATGCCACACAACCCCCCTCTTCCCCCTACATTGTCTCATTTATTTATGCAGCAAACTGGAGAAGAATGGCAACAGCAATGGAGATCTTCAAGTACGTTTCTCCGAAGCATAAAAACAACCACGGAGCCTTGGTGGCCCACAGACGGAGTTTCCCGCAGAGATTTTTCTGTCCTGAATCGTCTCCGAATAGGGGACATACAACCCTCTCGCACGGCTACATATTCACGAGCCAGGTACCCCCAAATGTCTGCCCCTTTTGTAGTCAACCGAGCGCCCCATCCACCTATCACCTACTTCTCGAATGCCCCTCTTTTGCAGTATCACGATCCATGCACTTCACCACTTCCTCTAGTTCTACGATACTGTCAAACGCTCCGCCCGCGGTCGCAGCTGTATTAGCTTACATGCGGAGCAGCGATCTGTACTATCGCGTTTAATCCCCTTAAGTAGGCTCCATGTGCTGTAATAGCCCCGGTAGTTAAACACGGTACATGGAAACCCTCATATACAATCTTATAAAAAAAAAAAAAAAAAATTAGCTGGAATACTATCGTTAAACTTAGAAATAGAAAAATGTATCACAATTTTCTCGATCAAAAATAAACTAAAGGTAGAACAAACACATTCGATAATATCTTATATACAAATAAATAGATTTATAGTAGGGAATAATAAAAGATTAACAGCGGACAATTTAAAAAAATATATCAGCGAACAATATGTGGAAAAAATTTGAAAGCGTATAATCATGATAGAATAACACTAAAAGTTTTTTCCAAACAATTAAAGAAAGATTCAATAACACACATACTCTATACACCAAACTTCTAAAACACTCAATTTATATCGGAATATTGAAATTTTAAAATCTACCTCAAAAGGTTTAATATTGCGAAAATTGCGTTAGATGTAACATATATGTAAAACTGCTGACCACTTGCGATGGGCTAAAAATTATAAAATTAATGTAATTAGCATTTTTTCGTGTAAACTATTTAGTGTGTGTCGGTTCTGCTTTATAAATAATTTATCGGATCATTCATTTTGTTTCAAATTAAATGCCGTGTAATTTGTTTATGTTTTTTGAATTACGTCTTCGATTTTTTTTGATTTTTTAAATCCTTGCTCTTACTTTTTTTTTTTTTTTTTTTTTTGCATTTTCCATATTTTCCACGTTTTGTAAACATTTTGTAGTGGCGAGAAAAACAATTTCAATATCTCCGTTTTGCTACCGGTATGATTCTGACTTCGCGGTAAGATCGATATTTAATGCTACGCGAATAATTTCACGTAACGCGCAAGTGTTACGTGCAGTTTCGCTTTTGCCAGTTTTTTATTAGCAATTCTTTACAACAGAAATAATAATAATAATATTTGGCCAAAAATACGTGGGATCCAGAAGAAGAATTATTAATCTTCCCTTTTTTTTTTTTTTTTCTTTTTTGAGCTAGTACCGTGAAAAAAAAAGGTTAAATGGTAACAGTAGAACGAGAGTGACCTTCCACTTATAAGATGCAATGTTTCAATTGTATTAATTTTCGGCTACCATGTAGCAGTTGGTTAGTTCATTCGGGGGACCTGGTTCGAATCATCCCGCTAATTGAAGAAATACCAAAAAGAAAAAAAAAATCACTATCGTTGTGATAATGACCATTGCTGTCGCGTTCCTTTTTCCTGGATAAAAAAAAATGTAAAAATGTAAAAATGAATTTCTTAACTAATAAACGTTACCACAAAAACAGCGGAATATAAATCGTTTTAAGCGTAAAATAAATTTAGAACATACTATAAGTAAAATTTGAATTTATTTAAAATAATAAACATTATTATATTTAATTAAGGTTGATTTTTAAATACCGCACCGAGGTATTAATATAAAATCGCTTTTAAAAAAAAAACTCCGCCAAATTCAAAATTTACCCTAGAAATTTTTGATAAAAAAGGAATTAAAAAGTAAAAAATAATTACTCGATAAGAGAATAATTGTATTTCAGAGTAATATATATATATCTTAAGGAGGTACTGCGATTGTTAAATTTTCAGGTGTTAATACAAAGCGATCTCCAGTTCAGCTATTTTCTGTCTCGTATAGAGCTTGGCATTAGACAATAATGTCCCCAAATTCAGTCAGTAATAAGCTTACGAGCTTATTTCAAAACCAATTATCCTTATTCGAATAATCCTTTTTCCACAACATTAGTGATACTTTGAATTGATCGCTCCCCCCGTTAATTTTAACATTTTCTCATATATTTCCTACATTCTAATGAAAACTTTTTCCTTAATATTTGTCCGGTTATACTAAGCGTATTTCTTTTTCAACATTTTCTAATTTCAATATCTGCCGAGTGCTGGCATTCACCGCAGCTCGGTGGTGTGCTTATATATCTTTCACTGAAACTTTCGAAAAAATTATGTTATCATAATCAGGTTAAAAATAATACACAGTAATGCAAAGACTTGATATACTCATACGGAGGACCAGCCGAGGCGGAAGTCGGTTGAGAAAATCTGTACACCATAATGCTAAAATTCCAGACAATTCCAAGCAATTTCGAAAAATTCCAGACACATTACGAAACAATTCCAGACAGTTTCAAGAGTTTGTACACCACAATTCCGCATCGGTAACCACCTCTCGGGACCACCACTGTCATCGATGCTTAATAAACAAAAAGTTGTAGCCTTCGACTTTACATCGTCAAAAGTTATGCAATTACGTTTTGTAATGTTTCCGTCAGCGATGGGCTTATGCGCAATGGGGGTTTCGCGAAATTTATCCGCTGTAACTGACACAGGTAATATTTTAATTTTTTGGTCTTGTTGAAAATTATTACCTTTCCCCATTTACACTTCTGTGCTTAATATTGTAACATTATTGGTAATATCTTAGGTCAGACGCGTTTGTGTTATATTTCTAAAAACTTCTCCAAAGAAATCCTTGTCCCACCTTATTTGTAGAACGATCCAAGTTACGACTGGTTCGTCAACGTCTGAACTGATGCTGTTGGAAAATGGTGTGCCACAAGGCTCTGCTTTAAGCGCAACCTTGTTCATATATTATATCAATGATACAACTGACTGCCTTGCCGCCCCAGTAACGTCCCGGCTCTACGTTTTTTTTTTTTTTTTTTTTTGGGCGCATCAACTATGGACCATTGCCCAGACACAATGGTAAGAAGAGACAACTAACTAGAACCTAATTCGGTTGGAGACAGCTGAAATAAAGGAACCAAGGACAAGAACAACAGACTGGGAAGGAAGGGACAAGATATAAGACGCACAGTAAGGAGTGGGAAGCCCCAGCTTTATAAGGTGAAGATAGAAAAGAGAGCGCTCCGCAGAAAGAGCAGAGCACTGGAAGAAAATGTGATCAGCATCACAGACAACTGCTTCATCTGGATGCAACGGACAATGAGGAGAGGGAAGCAAAGAGAAACGATAGCGTGAAGAGGGCGTTGATGACCTGAATATATCCTTATCGTCCAACCATCCTATAAACGCTCAAAATATCCTCCAAAAATCCATGGAAAATTTACAAAAGTGGTCCAATGATAACGGTCTGACCTTTTCCTTAACAAAAACAATATGTGTTGATTTCCACAGGGGACGCCAAAACCCACTTCCCAGCGTATTCCTGAGTCTAAATGGTTTTCCTATCCCAAATCGTCCATCAGTCAAGTTTCTAGGCCTAATATTTGATAAAAAACTTTCCTGGCGCTCTCGCATAGCTGAGCTCAAAACCAAGTGCCTAAAATCCTTGTCCATCCTGAAATATCTATCAAATTACAAGTACAATATAAACCCAAAATTACTTCTTACAATTTATAGATCGATTATCCTTTCACGAATCAATTACGGGTGCCAGGTGTACTCCTCAGCCGCTAAAAGTGTGCTAAGATCCTTGGATCCTATACATTCTACTGCCCTCCGGTCTATCCTTTCTGCTCATCCCTCTTCTCCGGTTATAAGTTTGTATGCACTGGCAGGTTGTCCCCCGCTGTCCTACTATAGGAAGTACTATAACTTTAAAGAAATGAGCACCCTCCTTAGTAGTACCAAAACCCCGACAATATCTCCTAATATGAGGTTTGGGAATGACCCAGTGCCCGAACTTTTTTCGGTTATGGGTCGTTTCCAAATCTTTTCAGTCCCAAGAACTCTGCCAGACTTCGCAGCAACCGCACCACCTTGGAGTCAGCCAATCACAAACATCAACATATCGCTGACAAAATTTAACAAAGCACAATACCCCCCAAACATAGCACAAATAGCAACAAATATCATAGCGAGCTACAATGCATGCCTCTACATAGATGGAGCGAAGGCAATAGGTTATCAGTCACCGGCGGCATGCTCCTTCGAAGTCTCAGGGGCAGCAGAGTCAGTTAGACGGCACGATTGCTGTACAGCACTGGACGCTGAAATATACGCGATAGTCTTTTGCATCCAACACTGTACCGATAGCAACCCCCAGTCCCAAAAGGCCCTACTCATAACTGACTCTCTAAACTCCCTTCAACTCATCTCGGGGATTAAATCCAACAACCCTCTGGTAAGGAAGGTCCATTACCTATTATACAAGTTATCACATTTAAACTCCGAAATGTCCTTCCTATGGGTGCCGGCTCATGTTGGGATTCCAGGCAATGAGCGTGTCAATCGAGCAGCTCAGGCGACATTGTTCTCTCCAATGCCACACAACCCCCCTCTTCCCCCTACATTGTCTCATTTATTTATGCAGCAAACTGGAGAAGAACGGCAACAGCAATGGAGATCTTCAAGTACGTTTCTCCGAAGCATAAAAACAACCACGGAGCCTTGGTGGCCCACAGACGGAGTTTCCCGCAGAGATTTTTCTGTCCTGAATCGTCTCCGAATAGGGGACATACAACCCTCTCGCACGGCTACATATTCACGAGCCAGGTACCCCCAAATGTCTGCCCCTTTTGTAGTCAACCGAGCGCCCCATCCACCTATCACCTACTTCTCGAATGCCCCTCTTTTGCAGTATCGCGATCCATGCACTTCACCACTTCCTCTAGTTCTACGATACTGTCAAACGCTCCGCCCGCGGTCGCAGCTGTATTAGCTTACATGCGGAGCAGCGATCTGTACTATCGCGTTTAATCCCCTTAAGTAGGCTCCATGTGCTGTAATAGCCCCAGTAGTTAAACACGGTACATGGAAACCCTCATATACAATCTTATAAAAAAAAAAAAAAAAAATTAGCTGGAATACTATCGTGTTAAACTTAGAAATAGAAAAATGTATCACAATTTTCTCGATCAAAAATAAACTAAAGGTAGAACAAACACATTCGATAATATCTTATATACAAATAAATAGATTTATAGTAGGGAATAATAAAAGATTAACAGCGGACAATTTAAAAAAATATATCAGCGAACAATATGTGGAAAAAATTTGAAAGCGTATAATCATGATAGAATAACACTAAAAGTTTTTTCCAAACAATTAAAGAAAGATTCAATAACACACATACTCTATACACCAAACTTCTAAAACACTCAATTTATATCGGAATATTGAAATTTTAAAATCTACCTCAAAAGGTTTAATATTGCGAAAATTGCATTAGATGTAACATATATGTAAAACTGCTGACCACTTGCGATGGGCTAAAAATTATAAAATTAATGTAATTAGCATTTTTTCGTGTAAACTATTTAGTGTGTGTCGGTACTGCTTTATAAATAATTTATCGGATCATTCATTTTGTTTCAAATTAAATGCCGTGTAATTTGTTTATGTTTTTTGAATTACGTCTTCGATTTTTTTTGATTTTTTAAATCCTTGCTCTTACTTTTTTTTTTTTTTTTTTTGCATTTTCCATATTTTCCACGTTTTGTAAACATTTTGTAGTGGCGAGAAAAACAATTTCAATATCTCCGTTTTGCTACCGGTATGATTCTGACTTCGCGGTAAGATCGATATTTAATGCTACGCGAATAATTTCACGTAACGCGCAAGTGTTACGTGCAGTTTCGCTTTTGCCAGTTTTTTATTAGCAATTCTTTACAACAGAAATAATAATAATAATATTTGGCCAAAAATACGTGGGATCCAGAAGAAGAATTATTAATCTTCCCTTTTTTTTTTTTTTTCTTTTTTGAGCTAGTACCGTGAAAAAAAAAGGTTAAATGGTAACAGTAGAACGAGAGTGACCTTCCACTTATAAGATGTAATGTTTCAATTGTATTAATTTTCGGCTACCATGTAGCAGTTGGTTAGTTCGTTCGGGGGACCTGGTTCGAATCATCCCGCTAATTGAAGAAATACCAAAAAGAAAAAAAAAATCACTATCGTTGTGATAATGACCATTGCTGTCGCGTTCCTTTTTCCTGGATAAAAAAAAATGTAAAAATGTAAAAATGAATTTCTTAACTAATAAACGTTACCACAAAAACAGCGGAATATAAATCGTTTTAAGCGTAAAATAAATTTAGAACATACTATAAGTAAAATTTGAATTTATTTAAAATAATAAACATTATTATATTTAATTAAGGTTGATTTTTAAATACCGCACCGAGGTATTAATATAAAATCGCTTTTAAAAAAAAAACTCCGCCAAATTCAAAATTTACCCTAGAAATTTTTGATAAAAAAGGAATTAAAAAGTAAAAAATAATTACTCGATAAGAGAATAATTGTATTTCAGAGTAATATATATATATCTTAAGGAGGTACTGCGATTGTTAAATTTTCAGGTGTTAATACAAAGCGATCTCCAGTTCAGCTATTTTCTGTCTCGTATAGAGCTTGGCATTAGACAATAATGTCCCCAAATTCAGTCAGTAATAAGCTTACGAGCTTATTTCAAAACCAATTATCCTTATTCGAATAATCCTTTTTCCACAACATTAGTGATACTTTGAATTGATCGCTCCCCCCGTTAATTTTAACATTTTCTCATATATTTCCTACATTCTAATGAAAACTTTTTCCTTAATATTTGTCCGGTTATACTAAGCGTATTTCTTTTTCAACATTTTCTAATTTCAATATCTGCCGAGTGCTGGCATTCACCGCAGCTCGGTGGTGTGCTTATATATCTTTCACTGAAACTTTCGAAAAAATTATGTTATCATAATCAGGTTAAAAATAATACACAGTAATGCAAAGACTTGATATACTCATACGGAGGACCAGCCGAGGCGGAAGTCGGTTGAGAAAATCTGTACACCATAATGCTAAAATTCCAGACAATTCCAAGCAATTTCGAAAAATTCCAGACACATTACGAAACAATTCCAGACAGTTTCAAGAGTTTGTACACCACAATTCCGCATCGGTAACCACCCCTCGGGACCACCACTGTCATCGATGCTTAATAAACAAAAAGTTGTAGCCTTCGACTTTACATCGTCAAAAGTTATGCAATTACGTTTTGTAATGTTTCCGTCAGCGATGGGCTTATGCGCAATGGGGGTTTCGCGAAATTTATCCGCTGTAACTGACACAGGTAATATTTTAATTTTTTGGTCTTGTTGAAAATTATTACCTTTCCCCATTTACACTTCTGTGCTTAATATTGTAACATTATTGGTAATATCTTAGGTCAGACGCGTTTGTGTTATATTTCTAAAAACTTCTCCAAAGAAATCCTTGTCCCACCTTATTTGTAGAACGATCCAAGTTACGACTGGTTCGTCAACGTCTGAACTGATGCTGTTGGAAAATGGTGTGCCACAAGGCTCTGCTTTAAGCGCAACCTTGTTCATATATTATATCAATGATACAACTGACTGCCTTGCCGCCCCAGTAACGTCCCGGCTCTACGTTTTTTTTTTTTTTTTTTTTTGGGCGCATCAACTATGGACCATTGCCCAGACACAATGGTAAGAAGAGACAACTAACTAGAACCTAATTCGGTTGGAGACAGCTGAAATAAAGGAACCAAGGACAAGAACAACAGACTGGGAAGGAAGGGACAAGATATAAGACGCACAGTAAGGAGTGGGAAGCCCCAGCTTTATAAGGTGAAGATAGAAAAGAGAGCGCTCCGCAGAAAGAGCAGAGCACTGGAAGAAAATGTGATCAGCATCACAGACAACTGCTTCATCTGGATGCAACGGACAATGAGGAGAGGGAAGCAAAGAGAAACGATAGCGTGAAGAGGGCGTTGATGACCTGAATATATCCCTATCGTCCAACCATCCTATAAACGCTCAAAATATCCTCCAAAAATCCATGGAAAATTTACAAAAGTGGTCCAATGATAACGGTCTGACCTTTTCCTTAACAAAAACAATATGTGTTGATTTCCACAGGGGACGCCAAAACCCACTTCCCAGCGTATTCCTGAGTCTAAATGGTTTTCCTATCCCAAATCGTCCATCAGTCAAGTTTCTAGGCCTAATATTTGATAAAAAACTTTCCTGGCGCTCTCACATAGCTGAGCTCAAAACCAAGTGCCTAAAATCCTTGTCTATCCTGAAATATCTATCAAATTACAAGTACAATATAAACCCAAAATTACTTCTTACAATTTATAGATCGATTATCCTTTCACGAATCAATTACGGGTGCCAGGTGTACTCCTCAGCCGCTAAAAGTGTGCTAAGATCCTTGGATCCTATACATTCTACTGCCCTCCGGTCTATCCTTTCTGCTCATCCCTCTTCTCCGGTTATAAGTTTGTATGCACTGGCAGGTTGTCCCCCGCTGTCCTACTATAGGAAGTACTATAACTTTAAAGAATTGAGCACCCTCCTTAGTAGTACCAAAACCCCGACAATATCTCCTAATATGAGGTTTGGGAATGACCCAGTGCCAGAACTTTTTTCGGTTATGGGTCGTTTCCAAATCTTTTCAGTCCCAAGAACTCTGCCAGACTTCGCAGCAACCGCACCACCTTGGAGTCAGCCAATCACAAACATCAACATATCGCTGACAAAATTTAACAAAGCACAATACCCCCCAAACATAGCACAAATAGCAACAAATATCATAGCGAGCTACAATGCATGCCTCTACACAGATGGAGCGAAGGCAATAGGTTATCAGTCACCGGCGGCATGCTCCTTCGAAGTCTCAGGGGCAGCAGAGTCAGTTAGACTGCACGATTGCTGTACAGCACTGGACGCTGAAATATACGCGATAGTCTTTTGCATCCAACACTATACCGATAGCAACCCCCAGTCCCAAAAGGCCCTACTCATAACTGACTCTCTGAACTCCCTTCAACTCATCTCGGGGATTAAATCCAACAACCCTCTGGTAAGGAAGGTCCATTACCTATTATACAAGTTATCACATTTAAACTCCGAAATGTCCTTCCTATGGGTGCCGGCTCATGTTGGGATTCTAGGCAATGAGCGTGTCAATCGAGCAGCTCAGGCGACATTGTTCTCTCCAATGCCACACAACCCCCCTCTTCCCCCTACATTGTCTCATTTATTTATGCAGCAAACTGGAGAAGAATGGCAACAGCAATGGAGATCTTCAAGTACGTTTCTCCGAAGCATAAAAACAACCACGGAGCCTTGGTGGCCCACAGACGGAGTTTCCCGCAGAGATTTTTCTGTCCTGAATCGTCTCCGAATAGGGGACATACAACCCTCTCGCACGGCTACATATTCACGAGCCAGGTACCCCCAAATGTCTGCCCCTTTTGTAGTCAACCGAGCGCCCCATCCACCTATCACCTACTTCTCGAATGCCCCTCTTTTGCAGTATCACGATCCATGCACTTCACCACTTCCTCTAGTTCTACGATACTGTCAAACGCTCCGCCCGCGGTCGCAGCTGTATTAGCTTACATGCGGAGCAGCGATCTGTACTATCGCGTTTAATCCCCTTAAGTAGGCTCCATGTGCTGTAATAGCCCCGGTAGTTAAACACGGTACATGGAAACCCTCATATACAATCTTATAAAAAAAAAAAAAAAAAATTAGCTGGAATACTATCGTTAAACTTAGAAATAGAAAAATGTATCACAATTTTCTCGATCAAAAATAAACTAAAGGTAGAACAAACACATTCGATAATATCTTATATACAAATAAATAGATTTATAGTAGGGAATAATAAAAGATTAACAGCGGACAATTTAAAAAAATATATCAGCGAACAATATGTGGAAAAAATTTGAAAGCGTATAATCATGATAGAATAACACTAAAAGTTTTTTCCAAACAATTAAAGAAAGATTCAATAACACACATACTCTATACACCAAACTTCTAAAACACTCAATTTATATCGGAATATTGAAATTTTAAAATCTACCTCAAAAGGTTTAATATTGCGAAAATTGCGTTAGATGTAACATATATGTAAAACTGCTGACCACTTGCGATGGGCTAAAAATTATAAAATTAATGTAATTAGCATTTTTTCGTGTAAACTATTTAGTGTGTGTCGGTTCTGCTTTATAAATAATTTATCGGATCATTCATTTTGTTTCAAATTAAATGCCGTGTAATTTGTTTATGTTTTTTGAATTACGTCTTCGATTTTTTTTGATTTTTTAAATCCTTGCTCTTACTTTTTTTTTTTTTTTTTTTTTTGCATTTTCCATATTTTCCACGTTTTGTAAACATTTTGTAGTGGCGAGAAAAACAATTTCAATATCTCCGTTTTGCTACCGGTATGATTCTGACTTCGCGGTAAGATCGATATTTAATGCTACGCGAATAATTTCACGTAACGCGCAAGTGTTACGTGCAGTTTCGCTTTTGCCAGTTTTTTATTAGCAATTCTTTACAACAGAAATAATAATAATAATATTTGGCCAAAAATACGTGGGATCCAGAAGAAGAATTATTAATCTTCCCTTTTTTTTTTTTTTTTCTTTTTTGAGCTAGTACCGTGAAAAAAAAAGGTTAAATGGTAACAGTAGAACGAGAGTGACCTTCCACTTATAAGATGCAATGTTTCAATTGTATTAATTTTCGGCTACCATGTAGCAGTTGGTTAGTTCATTCGGGGGACCTGGTTCGAATCATCCCGCTAATTGAAGAAATACCAAAAAGAAAAAAAAAATCACTATCGTTGTGATAATGACCATTGCTGTCGCGTTCCTTTTTCCTGGATAAAAAAAAATGTAAAAATGTAAAAATGAATTTCTTAACTAATAAACGTTACCACAAAAACAGCGGAATATAAATCGTTTTAAGCGTAAAATAAATTTAGAACATACTATAAGTAAAATTTGAATTTATTTAAAATAATAAACATTATTATATTTAATTAAGGTTGATTTTTAAATACCGCACCGAGGTATTAATATAAAATCGCTTTTAAAAAAAAAACTCCGCCAAATTCAAAATTTACCCTAGAAATTTTTGATAAAAAAGGAATTAAAAAGTAAAAAATAATTACTCGATAAGAGAATAATTGTATTTCAGAGTAATATATATATATCTTAAGGAGGTACTGCGATTGTTAAATTTTCAGGTGTTAATACAAAGCGATCTCCAGTTCAGCTATTTTCTGTCTCGTATAGAGCTTGGCATTAGACAATAATGTCCCCAAATTCAGTCAGTAATAAGCTTACGAGCTTATTTCAAAACCAATTATCCTTATTCGAATAATCCTTTTTCCACAACATTAGTGATACTTTGAATTGATCGCTCCCCCCGTTAATTTTAACATTTTCTCATATATTTCCTACATTCTAATGAAAACTTTTTCCTTAATATTTGTCCGGTTATACTAAGCGTATTTCTTTTTCAACATTTTCTAATTTCAATATCTGCCGAGTGCTGGCATTCACCGCAGCTCGGTGGTGTGCTTATATATCTTTCACTGAAACTTTCGAAAAAATTATGTTATCATAATCAGGTTAAAAATAATACACAGTAATGCAAAGACTTGATATACTCATACGGAGGACCAGCCGAGGCGGAAGTCGGTTGAGAAAATCTGTACACCATAATGCTAAAATTCCAGACAATTCCAAGCAATTTCGAAAAATTCCAGACACATTACGAAACAATTCCAGACAGTTTCAAGAGTTTGTACACCACAATTCCGCATCGGTAACCACCCCTCGGGACCACCACTGTCATCGATGCTTAATAAACAAAAAGTTGTAGCCTTCGACTTTACATCGTCAAAAGTTATGCAATTACGTTTTGTAATGTTTCCGTCAGCGATGGGCTTATGCGCAATGGGGGTTTCGCGAAATTTATCCGCTGTAACTGACACAGGTAATATTTTAATTTTTTGGTCTTGTTGAAAATTATTACCTTTCCCCATTTACACTTCTGTGCTTAATATTGTAACATTATTGGTAATATCTTAGGTCAGACGCGTTTGTGTTATATTTCTAAAAACTTCTCCAAAGAAATCCTTGTCCCACCTTATTTGTAGAACGATCCAAGTTACGACTGGTTCGTCAACGTCTGAACTGATGCTGTTGGAAAATGGTGTGCCACAAGGCTCTGCTTTAAGCGCAACCTTGTTCATATATTATATCAATGATACAACTGACTGCCTTGCCGCCCCAGTAACGTCCCGGCTCTACGTTTTTTTTTTTTTTTTTTTTTGGGCGCATCAACTATGGACCATTGCCCAGACACAATGGTAAGAAGAGACAACTAACTAGAACCTAATTCGGTTGGAGACAGCTGAAATAAAGGAACCAAGGACAAGAACAACAGACTGGGAAGGAAGGGACAAGATATAAGACGCACAGTAAGGAGTGGGAAGCCCCAGCTTTATAAGGTGAAGATAGAAAAGAGAGCGCTCCGCAGAAAGAGCAGAGCACTGGAAGAAAATGTGATCAGCATCACAGACAACTGCTTCATCTGGATGCAACGGACAATGAGGAGAGGGAAGCAAAGAGAAACGATAGCGTGAAGAGGGCGTTGATGACCTGAATATATCCCTATCGTCCAACCATCCTATAAACGCTCAAAATATCCTCCAAAAATCCATGGAAAATTTACAAAAGTGGTCCAATGATAACGGTCTGACCTTTTCCTTAACAAAAACAATATGTGTTGATTTCCACAGGGGACGCCAAAACCCACTTCCCAGCGTATTCCTGAGTCTAAATGGTTTTCCTATCCCAAATCGTCCATCAGTCAAGTTTCTAGGCCTAATATTTGATAAAAAACTTTCCTGGCGCTCTCACATAGCTGAGCTCAAAACCAAGTGCCTAAAATCCTTGTCTATCCTGAAATATCTATCAAATTACAAGTACAATATAAACCCAAAATTACTTCTTACAATTTATAGATCGATTATCCTTTCACGAATCAATTACGGGTGCCAGGTGTACTCCTCAGCCGCTAAAAGTGTGCTAAGATCCTTGGATCCTATACATTCTACTGCCCTCCGGTCTATCCTTTCTGCTCATCCCTCTTCTCCGGTTATAAGTTTGTATGCACTGGCAGGTTGTCCCCCGCTGTCCTACTATAGGAAGTACTATAACTTTAAAGAATTGAGCACCCTCCTTAGTAGTACCAAAACCCCGACAATATCTCCTAATATGAGGTTTGGGAATAACCCAGTGCCAGAACTTTTTTCGGTTATGGGTCGTTTCCAAATCTTTTCAGTCCCAAGAACTCTGCCAGACTTCGCAGCAACCGCACCACCTTGGAGTCAGCCAATCACAAACATCAACATATCGCTGACAAAATTTAACAAAGCACAATACCCCCCAAACATAGCACAGATAGCAACAAATATCATAGCGAGCTACAATGCATGCCTCTACACAGATGGAGCGAAGGCAATAGGTTATCAGTCACCGGCGGCATGCTCCTTCGAAGTCTCAGGGGCAGCAGAGTCAGTTAGACTGCACGATTGCTGTACAGCACTGGACGCTGAAATATACGCGATAGTCTTTTGCATCCAACACTATACCGATAGCAACCCCCAGTCCCAAAAGGCCCTACTCATAACTGACTCTCTGAACTCCCTTCAACTCATCTCGGGGATTAAATCCAACAACCCTCTGGTAAGGAAGGTCCATTACCTATTATACAAGTTATCACATTTAAACTCCGAAATGTCCTTCCTATGGGTGCCGGCTCATGTTGGGATTCTAGGCAATGAGCGTGTCAATCGAGCAGCTCAGGCGACATTGTTCTCTCCAATGCCACACAACCCCCCTCTTCCCCCTACATTGTCTCATTTATTTATGCAGCAAACTGGAGAAGAATGGCAACAGCAATGGAGATCTTCAAGTACGTTTCTCCGAAGCATAAAAACAACCACGGAGCCTTGGTGGCCCACAGACGGAGTTTCCCGCAGAGATTTTTCTGTCCTGAATCGTCTCCGAATAGGGGACATACAACCCTCTCGCACGGCTACATATTCACGAGCCAGGTACCCCCAAATGTCTGCCCCTTTTGTAGTCAACCGAGCGCCCCATCCACCTATCACCTACTTCTCGAATGCCCCTCTTTTGCAGTATCACGATCCATGCACTTCACCACTTCCTCTAGTTCTACGATACTGTCAAACGCTCCGCCCGCGGTCGCAGCTGTATTAGCTTACATGCGGAGCAGCGATCTGTACTATCGCGTTTAATCCCCTTAAGTAGGCTCCATGTGCTGTAATAGCCCCGGTAGTTAAACACGGTACATGGAAACCCTCATATACAATCTTATAAAAAAAAAAAAAAAAAATTAGCTGGAATACTATCGTTAAACTTAGAAATAGAAAAATGTATCACAATTTTCTCGATCAAAAATAAACTAAAGGTAGAACAAACACATTCGATAATATCTTATATACAAATAAATAGATTTATAGTAGGGAATAATAAAAGATTAACAGCGGACAATTTAAAAAAATATATCAGCGAACAATATGTGGAAAAAATTTGAAAGCGTATAATCATGATAGAATAACACTAAAAGTTTTTTCCAAACAATTAAAGAAAGATTCAATAACACACATACTCTATACACCAAACTTCTAAAACACTCAATTTATATCGGAATATTGAAATTTTAAAATCTACCTCAAAAGGTTTAATATTGCGAAAATTGCGTTAGATGTAACATATATGTAAAACTGCTGACCACTTGCGATGGGCTAAAAATTATAAAATTAATGTAATTAGCATTTTTTCGTGTAAACTATTTAGTGTGTGTCGGTTCTGCTTTATAAATAATTTATCGGATCATTCATTTTGTTTCAAATTAAATGCCGTGTAATTTGTTTATGTTTTTTGAATTACGTCTTCGATTTTTTTTGATTTTTTAAATCCTTGCTCTTACTTTTTTTTTTTTTTTTTTTTTTGCATTTTCCATATTTTCCACGTTTTGTAAACATTTTGTAGTGGCGAGAAAAACAATTTCAATATCTCCGTTTTGCTACCGGTATGATTCTGACTTCGCGGTAAGATCGATATTTAATGCTACGCGAATAATTTCACGTAACGCGCAAGTGTTACGTGCAGTTTCGCTTTTGCCAGTTTTTTATTAGCAATTCTTTACAACAGAAATAATAATAATAATATTTGGCCAAAAATACGTGGGATCCAGAAGAAGAATTATTAATCTTCCCTTTTTTTTTTTTTTTTCTTTTTTGAGCTAGTACCGTGAAAAAAAAAGGTTAAATGGTAACAGTAGAACGAGAGTGACCTTCCACTTATAAGATGCAATGTTTCAATTGTATTAATTTTCGGCTACCATGTAGCAGTTGGTTAGTTCATTCGGGGGACCTGGTTCGAATCATCCCGCTAATTGAAGAAATACCAAAAAGAAAAAAAAAATCACTATCGTTGTGATAATGACCATTGCTGTCGCGTTCCTTTTTCCTGGATAAAAAAAAATGTAAAAATGTAAAAATGAATTTCTTAACTAATAAACGTTACCACAAAAACAGCGGAATATAAATCGTTTTAAGCGTAAAATAAATTTAGAACATACTATAAGTAAAATTTGAATTTATTTAAAATAATAAACATTATTATATTTAATTAAGGTTGATTTTTAAATACCGCACCGAGGTATTAATATAAAATCGCTTTTAAAAAAAAAACTCCGCCAAATTCAAAATTTACCCTAGAAATTTTTGATAAAAAAGGAATTAAAAAGTAAAAAATAATTACTCGATAAGAGAATAATTGTATTTCAGAGTAATATATATATATCTTAAGGAGGTACTGCGATTGTTAAATTTTCAGGTGTTAATACAAAGCGATCTCCAGTTCAGCTATTTTCTGTCTCGTATAGAGCTTGGCATTAGACAATAATGTCCCCAAATTCAGTCAGTAATAAGCTTACGAGCTTATTTCAAAACCAATTATCCTTATTCGAATAATCCTTTTTCCACAACATTAGTGATACTTTGAATTGATCGCTCCCCCCGTTAATTTTAACATTTTCTCATATATTTCCTACATTCTAATGAAAACTTTTTCCTTAATATTTGTCCGGTTATACTAAGCGTATTTCTTTTTCAACATTTTCTAATTTCAATATCTGCCGAGTGCTGGCATTCACCGCAGCTCGGTGGTGTGCTTATATATCTTTCACTGAAACTTTCGAAAAAATTATGTTATCATAATCAGGTTAAAAATAATACACAGTAATGCAAAGACTTGATATACTCATACGGAGGACCAGCCGAGGCGGAAGTCGGTTGAGAAAATCTGTACACCATAATGCTAAAATTCCAGACAATTCCAAGCAATTTCGAAAAATTCCAGACACATTACGAAACAATTCCAGACAGTTTCAAGAGTTTGTACACCACAATTCCGCATCGGTAACCACCCCTCGGGACCACCACTGTCATCGATGCTTAATAAACAAAAAGTTGTAGCCTTCGACTTTACATCGTCAAAAGTTATGCAATTACGTTTTGTAATGTTTCCGTCAGCGATGGGCTTATGCGCAATGGGGGTTTCGCGAAATTTATCCGCTGTAACTGACACAGGTAATATTTTAATTTTTTGGTCTTGTTGAAAATTATTACCTTTCCCCATTTACACTTCTGTGCTTAATATTGTAACATTATTGGTAATATCTTAGGTCAGACGCGTTTGTGTTATATTTCTAAAAACTTCTCCAAAGAAATCCTTGTCCCACCTTATTTGTAGAACGATCCAAGTTACGACTGGTTCGTCAACGTCTGAACTGATGCTGTTGGAAAATGGTGTGCCACAAGGCTCTGCTTTAAGCGCAACCTTGTTCATATATTATATCAATGATACAACTGACTGCCTTGCCGCCCCAGTAACGTCCCGGCTCTACGTTTTTTTTTTTTTTTTTTTTTGGGCGCATCAACTATGGACCATTGCCCAGACACAATGGTAAGAAGAGACAACTAACTAGAACCTAATTCGGTTGGAGACAGCTGAAATAAAGGAACCAAGGACAAGAACAACAGACTGGGAAGGAAGGGACAAGATATAAGACGCACAGTAAGGAGTGGGAAGCCCCAGCTTTATAAGGTGAAGATAGAAAAGAGAGCGCTCCGCAGAAAGAGCAGAGCACTGGAAGAAAATGTGATCAGCATCACAGACAACTGCTTCATCTGGATGCAACGGACAATGAGGAGAGGGAAGCAAAGAGAAACGATAGCGTGAAGAGGGCGTTGATGACCTGAATATATCCCTATCGTCCAACCATCCTATAAACGCTCAAAATATCCTCCAAAAATCCATGGAAAATTTACAAAAGTGGTCCAATGATAACGGTCTGACCTTTTCCTTAACAAAAACAATATGTGTTGATTTCCACAGGGGACGCCAAAACCCACTTCCCAGCGTATTCCTGAGTCTAAATGGTTTTCCTATCCCAAATCGTCCATCAGTCAAGTTTCTAGGCCTAATATTTGATAAAAAACTTTCCTGGCGCTCTCACATAGCTGAGCTCAAAACCAAGTGCCTAAAATCCTTGTCTATCCTGAAATATCTATCAAATTACAAGTACAATATAAACCCAAAATTACTTCTTACAATTTATAGATCGATTATCCTTTCACGAATCAATTACGGGTGCCAGGTGTACTCCTCAGCCGCTAAAAGTGTGCTAAGATCCTTGGATCCTATACATTCTACTGCCCTCCGGTCTATCCTTTCTGCTCATCCCTCTTCTCCGGTTATAAGTTTGTATGCACTGGCAGGTTGTCCCCCGCTGTCCTACTATAGGAAGTACTATAACTTTAAAGAAATGAGCACCCTCCTTAGTAGTACCAAAACCCCGACAATATCTCCTAATATGAGGTTTGGGAATGACCCAGTGCCCGAACTTTTTTCGGTTATGGGTCGTTTCCAAATCTTTTCAGTCCCAAGAACTCTGCCAGACTTCGCAGCAACCGCACCACCTTGGAGTCAGCCAATCACAAACATCAACATATCGCTGACAAAATTTAACAAAGCACAATACCCCCCAAACATAGCACAAATAGCAACAAATATCATAGCGAGCTACAATGCATGCCTCTACACAGATGGAGCGAAGGCAATAGGTTATCAGTCACCGGCGGCATGCTCCTTCGAAGTCTCAGGGGCAGCAGAGTCAGTTAGACTGCACGATTGCTGTACAGCACTGGACGCTGAAATATACGCGATAGTCTTTTGCATCCAACACTATACCGATAGCAACCCCCAGTCCCAAAAGGCCCTACTCATAACTGACTCTCTGAACTCCCTTCAACTCATCTCGGGGATTAAATCCAACAACCCTCTGGTAAGGAAGGTCCATTACCTATTATACAAGTTATCACATTTAAACTCCGAAATGTCCTTCCTATGGGTGCCGGCTCATGTTGGGATTCTAGGCAATGAGCGTGTCAATCGAGCAGCTCAGGCGACATTGTTCTCTCCAATGCCACACAACCCCCCTCTTCCCCCTACATTGTCTCATTTATTTATGCAGCAAACTGGAGAAGAATGGCAACAGCAATGGAGATCTTCAAGTACGTTTCTCCGAAGCATAAAAACAACCACGGAGCCTTGGTGGCCCACAGACGGAGTTTCCCGCAGAGATTTTTCTGTCCTGAATCGTCTCCGAATAGGGGACATACAACCCTCTCGCACGGCTACATATTCACGAGCCAGGAACCTCCAAATGTCTGCCCCTTTTGTAGTCAACCGAGCGCCCCATCCACCTATCACCTACTTCTCGAATGTCTCTCTTTTGCAGTACCACGATCCATGCACTTCACCACTTCCTCTACTTTTACGATACTGTCAAATGCTCCGCCCGCGGTCGCAGCTGTATTAGCTTACATGCGGAGCAGCGATCTGTACTATCGCGTTTAATCCCCTTAAGTAGGCTCCATGTGCTGTAATAGCCCCAGTAGTTAAACACGGCACATGGAAACCCTCATATACAATCTTAGGGGGAAAAAAATGACTATTGAGGCGATTCACCACCATCAATAATCATGAGGCACTATTATACTAGCTGCTGTACTTTGGAATGAGTAAAAATTTTTTTTTTTATTTATTTATTTTATTTTTTTCTTATTTATTTATTTTATTTTTTTTTACTTTTTGGTATGGCTTTAAATACCACTCAGCCATAACCAATCATTAAATTAACCCCTTTTCAGTAATCAATCTATAGCTTTTTTTTTTGGCCGCTGCTAGGAATCAAACTCATGACCAGTATCTTAATAATCAAGAATTCACGTCACTAGGCTATAGCCGGCGTTCATTAAAATCGGTCAACAAAGTTACGCGCAAACATGTACAAAAGAAAAACCAAAACTTTCTCATTTGAAGTCGGTAAGAAAAGGGAATAATTTCTTTTAGAGTTTTTGTGGCATATTGATGAAGTTTATTTTCCAACTACTCATATTGAGGGCTGACCGGTACACATAAAGGTAAATAAAGAGGAATCAGTCCGCGCGATAGATATAGAAAGTTATACGCAGTACTATAATGCACGTCACCATGGCGGTTTCAATTTTTTTTACTAAAACCAAAATTTATCACCGTTCAGAGTAATCTAAAAATTAGCCTTTTTCAAATTAAGTTTCTGTGCTTAATATTGATAGTACTCGTGTATTTTCATTGCTAATCGCATTTGTTACATAAATTTATCTGAAGAAACTACATTTTCTCAAGAGTTTACTACTCTCGGTCCTTAAACGCATCGGAATATAAATTTATTTCTCCTCCTTGCCATTTCTTGGACTAATTTTTTTTTTTTTTTTTTTTTTTTTTTTGTGAAAGCAACATCCTGTACCGTGTTTAACTGCTGTGGCTATTACAGTACGAAGATGCGCAGTTTCTTTTTATAGATATCTGATTATTCCGCTAATTCTGATAAATTGTGTTATGGATAAAATTGCATCGGGGGAATTCTCAAGAATGTTGGTGACTGTTTTGTTATTAATTGAAAGGGGCCGGTGAGGTGATAATGCTGGACAGTCGCATAGTATATGAGGAGTTGAGGGAGCAACATCTTGGCCACAGAAAGGACAATTCGTAGGAGAGGGGGTTCTTTGCAAAATAAAATTATGCGACATGGCCGTATGGCCTATGCGCAAGCGGCTAAGTGCACAGAAATCTCTGCGGGAGATGCTTTTTTCTGGCCACCATGGTTCCGTTGAGAGTTTAATTAACCTCGAGAAAGTCTGACACGAGGACCAATGGGTTTTCCATAAGGACGTGAGATTATTCAAGATTATGTTCGAGAGATAAGGTGGAGGTGGGCTGTTACTAGGCGAGGGGCAATATATTTCTGCTCGGGCGGATGTATCGACGCGTTCATTTCCAGGAATCCCTGCATGGCTGGGCGCCCACAGAAAGGATACGGAGCACTGTCTCTTAATAAGTTCGTATAATACCTGCTGGGTTCGAATTGCTACAGGATGTTTGGTGAGGGGATTAGAAATTGTCAATAAGGCCGCGGATGAATCAGATACCGGCAGGGCTTTCTGTGATGTAGGCTCTGTAAAAAGAAAATATTCCAAACAGAAAAATACTGCGTATATTTCAGCATCCAGTACCGAGCAATTGTCATTCAGTCGAATGCTTCGAATCACGTCGCAGACTTCAAAGGAACAGGCGGTTGGGGAAGAAGTAGCCTCTGGGGTAGCCTTGGCAGCATCCGTGTAGAAAAGGAGGTGGTCGGGGTATTTTTGCATTGTTGCTGTTGTCAGCTGAACGATATTCGGGTGCAGGGGTTTATTATATTTCGTCAGGGAAAAGTTAACATCAATGTTTAAAGGGGCCCACGGCGGAATCATGATGTTAGGAGCTAGGTTAGGGAAAGGGATTACGCTCACGTTGTGCTGTTATAGGAGAGCCAGGATTTCTGGGAGAGGGTCATTAGGGAACTCTGGGGTGTTGGGGAGGTCATTTGTGTCACTAGGACAGGCGCGTTTACTAGAGAAAAGAGCGAGGGTCTCACGGTGGTAATAATAGGTTCGGAAATACTTTAGTGGGCGAGTGCCTAACAAGGCACACAAACTTACAGACGGGGAAGTTCTATGTGCGCCAAGTATCGTGCGGAGCGCCGTGTGGTGTATTGAATCAAGGGATTTAAGTAAAGAGGGACTGGCTGACGCATACGCCTGGGACCCGTAGTTTATTCTGGAAATGACTAAGGATTTGTATATGGAGAGGAGAGTTTTCGGAGGTACATTATACTTTGTGTTTGATACATATTTAAGAATAGATAGGAATTTATGACACTTAACTTTAAGATTTGATATGTGGGATCGCCAAGTTAGCTTTTGATCGAACAGTAGTCCAAGGAAAGTAGCAGTAGGGTGGAAATGAAGTGAGGAATTTTCTAGATTGAGGCGAATGCTGGAAGAGTTTTGACGTCCCCTATAGAAATCAACACAGATAGACTTAGATGGAGAAAACACAAGACCATTATTGTTACACCAGGATTGTAGTTTTGAAATAGTTTTTTGTAGGATTTTTTGAGCATTTGCTGGAAAACTGGAAGACAGGGAAATGTTTAAGTCGTCAAAGTAGAGCCGGGCGTTTACAGGCGGAGCAATACAATCATTTATATCATTGATATAAAAAATAAACAAGGTTGCACTAAGGGCAGATCCTTGTGGTAAGCCATTCTCAGTTTGAATGGTGCTCGATGTTAACGAACCAATCTTAACATGGAACGTTCTGTTTGTTAAAAAATTATTCAGGTACTTGGCCATGTTTCCACTTATACCAGCTGTTGTCAGCTTGGATAAGAGGCCGTATCGCCATACTCTGTCGAACGCCTTTTCTATATCGAAAAATACGGAGTATACATGTTGGCGTCTGTGAAATGCTGTTAATATTTGCCTCTGTAGGCTCAGCAGATGATTAACTGTAGTACGCTTCTATGATCTTGCTGACAAGCCCGGTTAAAATTTAAAAAAAAACATATATATAGGTGTATATATCTTTTTTGATGATACCGAACGGTATATTTACGTTGTATCAGTAGCGCTGACAATGAACAAAAAATCATTAAAATCGCTAAACATCGTTTCTTTTTCGATTCTGGAAATTTTGTATTATAGTTTTTTTTACTACATATTTTTTCAATGAACTTTCAATAGCATTTTATCAATCATTCGGTTTAAACGTTTCCGCCGGTAGCTTTCAACGTGTTGTCGCTCTGTAGTGAGGGATCGTTGGAATAGTTACAATTAATAAAATACAATTAATATGTAAATATAAATGCGGCAACTAGTTTTTGGTAATCGGGGCGTTAGTGTAATTTAACGCCACGCACTAGTAGAACTAGTTGGCTTATTTACATTCTTGTAAAATCATTACTGGTTTATGGGTATTTCGTCAGTCACAATCTGAATATTAACAGAGCTTGTTTAAGCAATGGGTGGCCCACCTTTGTCGACGTGCTCAAAAAAAAAAAAAAAAATACAGCCACTGTGTCATTATTTCGTTATTGAGTGATGAGTCCAATTGCCGTCCGAGTGTCTATGTAGTTCCTTTTTTTTTTTTTTTTTTTTAGGGGGTTTCGATAAAAACGAAAAATTACTTATTTTACAAAATATCCACGGCGTCGCTGCCAAAATTCCCTACCGTTCTGTCTTTTTTTCTGACGTACCATAATGGCCGTAGATTATCTTTTTCCTCCCCTCGCTCTTCTGCTTCCTCTTTGGTTTTCATTGCTAAGTTCGTTCAAAATTATAATTGGCTGGTATCACAGCGGAAAATTCGGACAATCCGATGAATACATTGTTTAGTAGTTTTGCAGTCATTGCAAAATCTCCTCTTTCCGCATTCGCGCGGTATCGTTTTCGTCCAATTCAAAAACAGGCGAAAAGAAAACACGAAGGTTTGTTTATCACAATTCGCTGGATTGCGTGATTGTCCGAATTTCGGTCGGACAATTATGAATTCCGGAAACAGGTTGCCAACTGTGTTTACACGTGGAGAGGGTGTAGTGCTCGTTTTACTGCGCCCTTGCCAATCGCAACATTTTTCGATACTCGTAGATTTATTCACGATCGAAATTATTATTTCGAAGTTTTGTTATTATTTTGCTATTTTTCTTTTGTGTTTCTTCCGGTAATTATTAATCCAGGTAGGTACTGCGATTTTGAAATTTATGTCGCGAAATTCCTAATTGGCTCCGGTCGTTAAAAAAAATTATAAAGCGTAAAAAAGTAGTTCGAATAAAAATAAATCGGCCTTCCGGTTGCTGAAATTCCTACCGAAGGAAGGAATGATCTTGATGGATGAAAATGAAGCCTCTTTTTTATCTAACCCCGCGGGGGTCGCGTATTTTAAAATAAACCGTTTACAGACTTGGAAAGAGTCTCGTATACCCTATTTTCGATAATGGTAACTTATTTTTTTTTACGTTCAATCGACCTGTCACGAGAGGGAGTGAGAAAAAATTCAATCCAGAGAAAGGTAAATTTCGATTAAAATCCATCGTTCTTTCTTCGATCCTTCTTTGTAATAGCTCAGCGTCAATACGTGAAATGGGAAATTTAATTATGCCCCGAAAAAAAAAAAAAAAAAAGACAGTATCTCACCCACATTTTCCACTTTGCCACGTTTCCCGCTATCGTTTTTTTAAATTTTATTTATATTTATATTTTATTTATTTTTATCCGTGTAATGTGCGCACATTACTGAAACTGAGAATATGTAGTTTTCGTTTTAAGGCTTAATTACAAAATTGTATTCGAGTAACTGTAATCTCTTTAAAGTTGTTTTATTTTTATAATTTGCTTACGACGACGGACTGGCCGATTTTGAGATGAAATTTCGGAATGCCCTAAATGAGCGCGGAGTTAATCAGCAATTAGAAAATTTATAACTCTATTTGATGAAAGCGGAAATTAACAAAAGAGGCTAATTTTTCTGTTTTTTTTTTTCTTTTCCAGTCGAGAAAACGATACTGCATGGCGTTAGTGGAGAATTTCGATCCGGAGAACTGACCGCCATTATGGGTCCTTCCGGAGCCGGGAAGAGTACTTTACTGAACATTTTGGCCGGTTATATGTAAGTACTTTTTTTTTCAAATTAGACAATTTAAACGCGTAAAAACTAGTCCCTGAATGAACATTTCACTCGAAATTTTAAATCAAACCAAGAAAGGTAGCCGAGATGGAGCAACTCTAGCCTGTAGTAGGTTTTTGTTTCCTTTGCCTACTAATTGTAAGTTAAACGTCGCATATCATGTCGTATTTATGTTCATTAATTTAGTTATTAAAACTCGTGTACACATATTAATAATTATGTCATGATTGTAGTGTTATTATTTATGCAAATAATTCTTTCTTTCTTCTCTTTTCTTCTGCCCTTCTTGTGCCGTCACAAATGTCTTTACTTATGGTTAAAAAAATTGTTTACACCTGCCATAACCAGCAAGCTGTATCTCAAACTTACACAAAAAGGATTGTTTTATAGGAAAACTATAATAGCTAAGCTTACAACTTTATATTTATACCCCCTCGAGACGCCGAAAGCGAGAAATTTAAAAAAAAATATCTTATTTTCCTGGGCATGTGATTTATATATATATATATATATATATATATATATATATATATATATATATCGATGGAAAGAAAGATAACTTGTCGAGAACGAAACTTTATTTCGTAGACAGTAAGTAATTTTAAACACTAATTTGAATCAATTATTTAATTTATCAAATACCCCGACGCGTTTCGAAGACACAGCCTCATGAGATCACGGGAATTATTGTATTATGGCATCGTCTTTATTAAATTTTTATATATTATAATAACTCCCTTGATCATGAAGCTCTTTGTCTTCGGAACACGTCGGGTATATAATAAAAATTAAATAATTGTTTCAAATTAGTGTTTAAAATTAATTACTGTATAGCATAGTAGAAACAATGAATGAAATAAACAGACATAGTTTATTTCGTTAATTTTATCTCGGTAACCGGTAACGAAACTTTCGAAGTTGACGAAAAGTTCAAAAAAGCTCGAAAAATCACATGCAGCCCTGCGCCTTTGCGGAGCGAAAAATTGGATTTCGTCGTTTTGAATTTAGTATTAAGTGAATATAACTATTATGGTTATCTTTTAAACACGCGGAATCTTCAGCGCATGAAACATTGTGCTTGACTGAACTTGTTTTTATATTGACGTAAGTTTTCGCGAAAAAAATTCGCGTCTATTCTTTTAAATTTAATAAGATTACATAAAAATAAACGAAGTTATCTGTTGGATGATCGGTGAAAAGGAAAAATTTTTCTTAAAAGTTTTATAATGGATCAACCAGAGTAAGCCTTGGATATTACAAAATTACAACACTTTAACCGGATATAAGTACCAATATCATAATTATACGTCTCCTTCAATGTAGCCGATTTTCATTGCATTATCGTGATTTCTCTGATTACCTGTTGTCGGTCTGCGGAATGTGATCATAGGGTGATTACGCTGTGGCGGACGTTAATACGATTAAATTAGTGGAAAGAATAATGGTCGCTCGGACCGTTTTCCGCCCTTCTTTTGTTTAATAACAACTTCGCTGCGTACATGGGGGGAAGCCATGCCGGTTGTTTGCTTAATTTTCAACCTTCCCACTCCGTTAGAATAACCAAAAAACGTCCCAGGTGGGGTTGTTTATTCTATAATTTTGATAGACAAAAAAATAATAATAAAGAAAAAAAATGTTTTTTTTTTATCACAAGAACACTTTTGTACATGAAACAGGAATATAGTGTTGTATACACTTTCAACGTATATAAGCTATTTTTTAATAAAAATAACCTAACTAAAAGTACGAATTCGTAAAACAACATATCTTAGCAATTAGAAATAGGTTGATTTCTTCTTTTTATTTATTTATTTTTTTTTTTTTACTTCGATCAAGCTGGTCTGCGAGTATCACACTGATGCGGACGAAAATTAAAACACGAAATCTTCAGTAATATATTTTTTATTTATAATGTCTGCTTATTTGAGCTAAACCGAATATAAATACTTCTATACCTGTATTCAAAAATTCCTTAATGAACTATTGAAATTCGATCTCATTGCACGGCAAACGTTTGTGCTGATTTTTCCCGAATGAAATACAATAAACTCCAATATTCAGATACCGCACAGCTAGTACTTATTTCGACCATTTACAGATGCAGTAAAACCCGGCCCGGCTGTTGGTTCATCATGTGCAACTTTTGAGAATTACATCGTATTATAATTCGACTTTACGATTGTGGCCGCGCCGATCTTCAATGACTTAATCTTTGAGCCAACATACTCATCTGCTGCAATATCTGCAATTTCTAATATTACTAGATATTATCGTTTAAAATTAAGCAGGTATCAACTTTGAGGCTTTGGCCAAATGCGTTTTATTTCCCGAAAATGAACGAATCGCGTTCCTCAGTGCTTTCTCGCGGGCCTAATATATTATTTTAACCCTTATCCGGGTAAGTGGATTTACTAGCATTGTCGGTCAGCTCGGGTCCAGCAGACCCCTTAACTAAAATAGCTGCATATTTCAAGTCTTGAAAAGTAATGTTTATATTTTTGTTAAACTCGCGTATTAAAGATATCTCGTTTTTACTCAGTCTTTATTTTCAGGCTTTAAATTGATCGAGCGGGTCTGACATACCCCACTTACCCGGATAAGGGTTAAGCGAATAAATACCTACTACATGAAATTATTTCTATATATTTATAATTCAGAGTAATTTTATGAGGAGCCTTATAGTTTTAACGTATAATCACGTGCTCGTCGAAACGGAGTCGTACTTTGTTATGCAAAGATAGATCTTATTGTAGATAAGGAAATAAATTTTACGACGCATGAACATGTATCTATAGACTATAGAATTGTCGGAACCGCATCATTCAGCAAGACTTACCGAACGATAGCATAAATTAGGGCCCCCTCCCTTCTGTCAGCACGGATTGATTAGTGATTTTTTAAATGGAAAATCGTAATATTTGTTTACTTACCGATGTAAAACTTTCTTTCATTACGTTAAAGACCACATATCTACACTGGCTATTTGTTTAACCTTGTGCACTTACTCGATTATAATTATCAATATAATGTTAAATGTAATACTGTAGGCACTATATATACATATACTTCACAAAGTTATTAATTCACAATAATATGCCGAACACGAATCTGACATCTTGATAATAGTGGTAATTCGTCGAAATTAGTCGATGTTTTTAATTTTTTAATGTTTTTTTAATATTTTTATATGATTTGTTTTTGTTATATAGTTTCATAATACATTGTATTATTCGTGTTCGGCATATTGTTGCGAATTAATAATTTCGTAAAGTATAGATAATTGTTAACTCGAAATAATTGTAATAATTTCATTTAATATAATCAGTACACGTATTACAATGGAAATCGAACGTTTATTTCATCTTTGTATAATTTCTTTTTCACTTTAAAGTACTTTCCGTTGCTTTTTAATGTTTAATAAAAATCATTTAATATAAATACCGGGATAATTTTTACAGTAATTGTTTTCTATCCGTCTTAACAATTCCTATGTAACGTTTTATCTTTGTTAGGTGCAATGTTATTTATTTGTATTTTGTTTTCATTTGCGCATTGTTCCGGAACCGTCGCTGAATAAAATAAAAATTGTAAGTTCGGTAATATAAAAATAATAGCACGATATCGTAAAAAAGTAAATGATACATACAAGAAAAGAGAAGGTAAAATTCAAAGAGTCCTGGAGAAAAACGATTTTGGTCAACGAAATTCTGAAAAGAGGCTGTAGAGCATTAAAAGCCAATGAAATCAGATAAAGGTGCTCAGCAATTGTGGAGTTATGAAAAATTTTTTTTTTTTTTTTCGTTTCTAAATGAAATATTAAAGAAGATAAATATTTAGGACTATCCAAAAAAATTTTTTTTTTTTTTTTTTTTGAAATGTTTTTCCGGTAAATTTTTTTCTTTAATATCCTCCGTCGGTAACAGCTTTTATTCGATTTTTTCAAATCCATTTCTGACAACTACCGCGATAGATAAGGTGATACTTTTATTTTAATCCTAATACTTGAAAAAGGAGAAAAAGAAATTCCAATTATTAACACCTTCTCCTCTCGTGTGATGATCGACTTTTTTCTGTTTCTCTGGAGGTTATTCTCTCTAATCGGGTTATCACGTCTTTACACGTTTTAGTCACATTTTATTATGGCCTTTGACCGCTTTTTTGAGCTTCCTGCCAATTATTCTCGCCGTGCAAAGATAGTTCCGCTAATTATGTTAAATTTTGTTTTTATTTTCCCGCCGAAACTCCTTCAACTGCTGGTCTTTTCTTTCCATCATTCGTACTTTTCAGTTCCTTCAAACTGTCAAAATTTTACCGCACCAAAGTTTTATTTAAAAAAAAAAAAAAAAAAACAAAAAAAAACCCGTACGCCCGCCCTCTACCCCTAGGTCTATTTCTGATCGCTTTTCCATAAAGGAAAAATCACTTTCACGTACTCGTGAACGTTATCGTTTCTTACATTGTTAACCTCGTCGTTTTCCTGATGCTGGTGAAATTCGCAGTCTCGTTTTTAAGCGACCAATTAAAAATAATTGGGCGTAACGTATAATATATTACTACAGAGATCGACCGAAAATCGTTTTAATTCTCGTCTACGACAAGTGGACAGCCGCTGATTAATTATTCGTCCGTTAAATTATCATTACGGCAGGTTGAAAATGATTACATTAAGGGCAATTAAAGAGCAATTTACATACAGTTAAAAGTTAATTAGTATATTATGTATTTTATATTTCGAACTGAACACGATAAAGCCGGCCGCCTGGAACCTGCTCCGAGCTCGCTTTATGAACAGTCGCACGCATTTTACGTCCCGATATTTATTTTTCGTGAATATCATTAATATCGCGATGAAAACTATTTAATTAGCGAAAGTGAACCGCGACATTGCGAGATGACGAGTAATTTTAAATTGTATATCGGATCGACGAAAAAATGATAACGCTAAATTTTTACATACGGCGCTGAAATAACGGTGAGAGAGAATGTGACGCATTATTACGTATTTATTATTATTTGTTGTTCGGCAGACAATTCGTGTTTCACCGCTGTCTGAGGCAATTTATCTGTCTAATTAAAGCACGGTAACTGTGCCGGTGCAATGAGATTTACATAAAAGGTGAACAGAAATGTGTTGTACAGCTTCGAAAAACCAATGAAAGCCATTATTACGACTATTAAATACATTAGCGATCTTAATGGAGTATGAAGGTAATTCGTAGAATATTTCAAAAGATAGAAGGTCATTGGATGAAAAAGACGAAATACCGATAACAAGTGTGTTTAGCTCAACACCCTCGACCGACGTATTATAATTTCGGAAAATGATATGAGCCGAGTAAAACATTTGACCAGTCATCTAGCAGTGGTCCAGCTTTGTTTATTGGACCGCGTTTTTTTCCTCACTTTTTATAAAATCATTTCCTTTCGGCGCATTGTTGTCTTTTACAAGTACAATGGCCTTCCTCCACCGGGCGTTATTTGTTTTCTACTTGCCGTAAATTCGCACCTAGATTAGACGGAACTGAAAATGACTTCACATTACCTGTAATAGCTTGTTCTGGACGCGTACGAATATAATCGAGTCCAGTTAAAAATATTAGTGGATGTATTGCGTTAGGACATCCTGTTGAAAATACATACATACATACACACACATATATATATATATATATATATTCAGACGGATATCCCCTAATTTGTTTTGGATGAATCTCTTGAATTATTTTCGTAGTTTTCGTTTATTTTATCTCGAGATGTTGTTTTGAAATTTAATGCATTTTTAATTGTTAGAAAATGTTATAATGTAATTATGCGGTAATAATCACTAGACTTAGAATTGGACATACGAAATTCACCCATAATTACCTCTTCCTAAAAATCCATAAACTCCCTTGTCAGTTCTGCAACTCCATTTCCATCACAGTCAAACTCCTTCTTTACGAATGCCCTAACATAAATCAAATCCGTCTAGAACTAAAAATCCCCTTAAATAACATCCCTGACAACCAAGACGAAATTTAAAAAATTCCCACCCTGATTAGAAAACTAAACTTAACAACCAGCATTTAAAATACCTACCTGACACTGGTTGTAATAATCATAGCAATTAAAAACGGTCCGCATATTAATAATAATAATAATAATAATAATAATAAAATTACGCAGAAAGAAAGTGTAAACTGACAATGAACATTAGAAAAAAGTCGAAAACAAATTTTCATTCAATTGGTAATACTTTTTCGTTTATGTTTTCTCATTTTGGGTGTCGTTCTCATTTGCGGCAAGTCTATTTTTGATGTAAGTTTTAATTATGATCGTTCGGGTGAAATTTAATACGTCGCGCGCAATCAATTCTAGTGAACATCCAAGAAACATCGTTTAGAAAAATAATGTCCGAATTCGTGTTCAACTACAAAATGATCGGATAGACGGAAGTTTATTCGATAGGTGTGTGTGTGTGTGTGTGTGCGCAAATAATAACGATTAAATGGAATCGCACGGTAATCGAATTTTGATAAAACCATATCCCGATTAACACGTTGTAAATTAAATGTAGGCGTATGAATAGTTTATAAAATTAAAAAATAAAACGGACTTTGTGTATATTCGTTCAAAATAGATTTTTGGCGTACAAATTTCATATTAAATCTTTCTTTTTTTTTTTTTTTTTTTTTTTATGTCATCTGAGCTGGTCAGTGTTGAAACGCTAACACTAATATCTTGAAAAGGGCACAAGATCAGTTATCAGTTTTAATGAAAATCAGTGCCTAATCTCCGATCAAGTCAGCGTCACCTCAACAGGTGAAAAGCATACTTAAAACGCTGAAAAGGAGAAAGAGTCCAGCATTCCACGATCAGCTGCACAGAGTGAAAAGTGTCACTGAAAAAAGTTTAAAGACTAAACAGATATGTACAATTGCATTCCTTGATGTCCAACAGGTTTTTGATAAAGTTTGGCATATGGGCTATTATATAAATTAAAAATTCTGTTATCAACTAGTTTATATCTCTTGTTGAGTTCATATCTTCAGAACCGCTATTTCCAGGTGCGCTACGAACACAGTTCTTTGACTCACGCTGTATTTCATACATATACAGCAAACGTTCATGTAACGGAAAATGTGTACAGGTAGCTACATTTTCTGATGACGACACCGGATTACTTGCGTCACATTCAGATTCGAAGATAGCAAGCGATAATCTTCAGAAGGCCCATACCGAGGAGGAAAGCTGGTTTAAAAAGTAGAAAGTTCAGATCAACGAAAGTAAATCGGTAAACGTTCATTTCAGCAAAGTCATAACCCCAATTGTCAGGATAAATAGAATAGAGTTGCCTGTGAGAACAACAGTCAAGGTCTTGGGATTACACCTTGACAGTCGCTTAACATGGAAGTAGTACTTACAGGAAAAGAAAAGAAAAACAGATATTCGTGTTAAAAAAATGTACTGGCATATAGGAAGAAATAGCGTTTTAAGTATTGATAATAAACGTTTGATATACACAAATATCTTGAAGCCTATTTGGACCTATGGAATACAGCTTTGCGGTTGCGCTAAACCTACAAATCTGAACATAATACGGACCATGCAGAATAAAACTCTTATGCTCGTAACCAAGGTACCATGTGGTGTGTATCAAATCTGACGTTGCATCAGGATTGTAGGATAGAGTATATAACAGATGTTACTAAAGCTCATGCCCGAAGATACGCAGGAAGACTTTTGAAAGTCATCCGAACAAACTTACTGCTGGAATGCTATATACTGTTAGCGATAGGAGGCAGCTGAAGCGTAAGAAACCTCATGACCTTGTTTAAGGTAAGACTATCGGGTAGGTACCATTGGGTACTTCTCCTTTCATGCTCAATATTCTCCCTGTTAAATATATTGCTAAATGGCCTGGACGGCCAGTTTGTAATACAATAAATAGATTTAAAAAAAAAAAAATATATATATATATATATATATTAATTACAACGTAATTCTTAGGCTACCCCCCATTCGAAAAAATGTCCCAATTTTATGTAACGCTAAATGTCCCAAAAAAATGTCCCAGAAAAATGTCCCAATTTTATGTAACGTTTGTTATATTTTGTAGGATTTTTGTTATTGTTATTTAAAAAATGTCACAATTTTATGTAATGAAATATGTAACAATAAATGTAACGAAAAAATGTCTTAATTTTATATAACGGAAGGTAAATGTTAGAATAGGATTTTTATGGTTATGTTATTTTTTGTGTGTGTTGATGCAGTAAGAATTACGTTGTAAATTTTGATCATTTTATACAAAGTATAGAAGAGAAAGAGACAGAAATGAAAGCAAGAGGGGTCAAGGGGCATAGCCCCTTGCGAGGCCAAAATGGCCGAGTTTATATATATATACATATATAGGTTGTCCGGAAGGTCTGCGAAAAAAAAAAAATCAGGAAGAAGTCGCGTCTAGGTATGCAAGAGAGTTTAGGTGGAGAAGACTGATAAAAAGCAAAAATAAAAATCCAACCAAAATTATTTCTGTTTTGCATTAGAGTTAACACTGAAGTCCTAAAAAATTTTTCATTCTCTCTTACTTTTTTTTTCCCCCTTTTCCCGAAACATCGGGTAGTAGGGTACATTTATTTACTAAAAATATTAATTTATTATAATAACGGTATTAATATAAAACCCATCCAATTAAGTATTTGGTATTATATTCCATTTTACAGTTTTTTTTACAATATCTACTATATTTCTACTATTTACATTAAATATAAATGTACATTGCTTTTCCGGAATTTTATTTCTTCAGTTGCAAATTTGTTAAATTCATCAAAATAACTTTGTAAAAGTTGTTTTATATCATAATTACAGAGTGTCTATTATTACTATTATTATAATCGCAACCTTGCAGTACATGAAAAACATCATCTCTAAAATTACATAGTACACAGTTGTCAGAATCAGATATCTTAAATTTATATAAATATACCTTTAAGATAGATCGTGCCTTGTTATAAATTGAACATTAAAAAAATTTGGCGTGTATTGATTATTTTTAAATCTATCTATTATACTTGGGAAGAAAAATTGATACGCTATTCCATTATAATTATTCCATATTTCTTGAAATTTATTTATGTAACATTTGCCCATAAGTTTTTTCATTTGTTTTTCTCTTTAAGTAGTTTATCCTCATATTTAAAAAATTATGTCTTATATATTATGTTATTAAATGGGAATGATCTATATTAATATTATTTTTAATTGCGAACAAGCTTATATGTTTTTGTAGCTCGTATTCAATAGGTTACATGCCTGCGATAACTATTGCAGCCATATAGCTGGTAGTTCTGTACGCTTTAATCAGTTTAATGGCAACCTCTCTTTGAAAACCTTTAATTATTACTTAGAAATATTTTAGTCCTTAGCATATCAAAATAAATAATACTGCCGTAAATAATATTTGGTACTATTATACATTTATATAGTATCATTCCCTTTTTTAAATTTATTCGATTACTATTGTTGAAAAGTTTGTTGAAAATCGGCATGAATTTGTTAATTTTATTCCTTACATTATTAAAATGATTGTAAAATTTTAAATTATTGTCTATAATAACACCTAAGTATTTAATTTGCGTTGCGTATTTAATATTTAATCCGAATTAAACCATTAGTTTTTTATTTATTTTACTGCTAAAGAGAATATTAGTTTGATTTATTTTCGTTCATTTCAAGATTAAATTCCGCGAGCCCTTATTCGAGAAAATAAAGAAAAAGAGTAATTTATAATGTACGAAAATTATAGTAAATATTTCGAAAACGAGGAAAAAAATAAAATAATATGGAAAATTTTTAAATGAAACATTTCTATTTATCAATGCAATAAAGATAAAGATATTTTTCAAGTCCATCAAATCCGGGTATTTAAATAGAACGAAATAAAATCATCGATTTAAAAAATAACAAATATCGACTAACACTGTGCTATTTAATAAATAATAATCTCTCTTTAAAATTTTCTCATACTATATTATTTTTTATCATATTTTTTGATATTCGGAATTTAGTAAATTTATACTGATCTAAATATTTATAAATACGCCGATTTTCCGCTTTTCAAAGGAGCGTTTCCAAATCTGAGATGTGTTTAAGCTTAGACGGGTGATATCAACGTCGCGACTACTAAATAAACTGCTTGAATGTTTGTTAATTAAAAGAGTCGTTAAAGATTAAAACGACACCGTCTCGTTTTACCGTTCATTTTTCCCTTTTAAACCGTGTTGGATGAATTTCTGGAATTAGTTTTCGATTAAATTGTTTATTATGGCTCCGCGTAGATGTTTTTTAAAATTTAACGCGATAACTTTCTTTTTAAATTAAAGACCGAACTTAATTACGAAAATATAAAACTTCATTGCGTAGAAACTTCTGAAAAGTATACAAAATAATAGGCCAAATACAATTTTTATTCGATTTGTGTTACATTGTATCCCCCCCCCCCCTTTTTAGGATTCCGTATACATACAGAGTCATAAAAAATGATTTCGGTCAATATCTGAGAACTTCTCTGCAATAAAGACCACTCGTAGAAAGACTGTCTAAATATACATACATATATATGTATACATTTTTACATTTACAAGAGGACGTTGAAATAATAGTATTCCTGTTTGAAAAACAAAAAATCATTTATTTCCTAACGAGCACGCATAAAGGCAAATATTTAAATAATTACCGGGTTTTCCTTCTTTTTATATTTACGTTGTATAATAGAATTGAACTAGATTCTAAAAAGCACTTTTTCTATCTGATTGTCAATTAGGAGTATGATAAATTATAAATATGAAAAGTAAGGGTATGTTGCAAACGTAAGCAAATTTAACGTGTGCGTGATAAGATAATAGAAATAAAATTGACTTCCGTCTTACGGGATTAACTTCTTGTTAGTAGGATTACAACAGCAGTATGCTTTTGACCCGTCAGAGGTGTCCGAGTCAAATCTTAACACGAGAGATCGCCGTGTGTTATAGTTCCAATTTCTCCCAGTTTTTTAATGAATACGATATGAAAAATATTTCTACGTTTTTGTATATAATATATATATATATATATATATATATATATATATATATGTTTTTCTATAATTTTAATTTAAAAATTCATTTAAGAGAGCTGTACGCGTCAGCTAATTACTGGAGATGTAACAGTTAAATCAATTCCGAACCCGTGACCGTCGTTTTCGTTTTATGGCATCCGGATCGCGAGTGGCTTAATTTTTGAGGGTTTAACCTATGCGCGGCCATGTTTGCCCGAAATCCCTATCGTGACGAAGTAGAAACTCGCACAAGTTTTTATTTTTTCTTGCGGATTATTTCGTCCATATTTTCTGCATTTTGTTTTATTTATTTATTTAATAATTTGTAAGGATTTATTGTTGCGCAAAGCCCAAAGAAAAAAGAAAAGGAATATACTCCAAAAAGAATTATTTGTAGATGGAATGCGGTGAGGAAAAAAATGAAAAATAGGAAGGAACATTTGAACACGGCGCAAATTCTTCATATTTGTAAAGCAGGTGGTGGCTGGTTACGGTTGTGTTGGATGGAAATCAAAACGGATCGATGTAGCTGCGAAATTCAAGTTGGAAAACGAGAAATAATAATTTTCCATCCTTTCAGGCGTTTGCAATTTTCGGTTCAAAATGAAGGATGCTTAAAAGGCGCGGGTAGAGGAGTAATAAAACTATTATTAAGCTGTAAAGAAGGCAATTAGCGCAGCACGTCGAAGCACGATTTGAGGAAATAAACCGCAATGCAGAAACACGTTCAAAACTATTTCGTTGAAAAATAATACATATACTTTAACAAATTCGTACCTCTTTAAAAAAAAAAAAATAACAGCAACGTAGCTTATTTAACGGATCGAAAATTATTTGCAATTAACGAGTTGGAAAAAATAATTACGGAGTGATTCGGATAATCGAAACAAACACATGAAGCAAGGTTATACAGGGTGTCCTGAATCTAATTCAGGAAATTCGTTTGCCGCTATAGAGCTCGTCAAAATGAACAGAAAAGTCCTGAGGGAAAAATCATTTGGGCGAACAATTAATTAGTTTTAATTTATTTAAATGAAAAAATATACTTTTTTTTTTTCATAAATCAATATTTTGTAAAATGTATAGAAAATAAACTTTGAAAAGAGGTAACATACGTATTAAATGTAGTCGTAAATGTATAGTCAACGGTGATTTGTCAACAGAGCAAGTGCTTAATGTGTTGTTGACCATTTTGCTGTACCGCCAATTCAACTCTTCGCGTAACGATGTTTACGGTCCCCCGTTGCAAAAGTTATATACAATGGACCATCAGCACACTGGAAAGGGATTGTAAGAAAGTATTTGGATAAAGTCTTCCTGGACAATAGGGCGCCTTGGACTGATTGAATGGCCAGCAAGGTCTCCCGATAAAACTCCTCTGGATTTTTTCTGTACGGTTGTATAAAGGAAAAGGTGTATCGTACGCCAACCAACACACGAGACGACTGCATACAGCGGATCATCGCAGCGTTTGACGACATCCGACGAATACCAGAAGCTCTACACAACAGATCACCGTAAACAACGTTAGCGAAGAACTGAGTTAGTGGTACAGCAAAACGGTCAACATATTAAGCGCTTGCTCTATTGACAAATCACTGTGGTCTCTATACATTTACGACTACATTTCTGACGTATTTTACTCCTTTTCAATATTTATTTTACAAAATATTAATTTATAAAAAAAAAAAACGATTTTTTCATTTAAATTGATTTTTCTTTCGGGATTTTTTTTTTTTATTTTCATGAGCTTTATAGCATAAAACAAATTTTTTCTGAATTAGTTTCAGATCACCCTTTATATAAAATTCAAAAATACTGCTTAAAAATCACTTTTGCAGAAAATGTAAGAAAAATTACAGACTTTTTTTTTTTTGTTTTTTTGATACATTAAAACAATTTTCTCGTTATAGTCGTTTTGAATCAAGAAAGTGCTGTAAGGTTGAAGCGAAGATTATATATGTAAATATGTCAATATGTCATAAAACAGATATAGTCGGCAGCATTGGATAAACTGTTAGCAGGAAATCCGGGCATTATCCTATACACGTTGTGAAGGTTTCTGTAGTCTGCTGAAGGAGAATAATACCTTGATTCCAGCACATATGTGCAAGGGGAAATTGCATACGTAAATTAAAATGGGAGCGGAGCTTAGATCATCTGAAAACGTACACAAGCACAAACGTCTACACCGAAGCCGTTATAGTGCATCTCAGGTGTGAGTATTCGGTCACTGCGGCATTCGCGAAAATGAGATACCAACCAGATAAGGATATGGTATATAATGAGTCTAATCAAGAGTGGGAAGAATACGCGTGGTCAAACTAAAACGTACGATGTACGAAAATCGGGAATAACAATGTGTGTGTGTGTGTGTGTGTACAAAGAAACAAGTCAACATAAACGGAAGATGTTGTACCTGTCAAAAAAGTTTATAGAATGGCGTGATACTCGTATAAGCAGAATAAGGGTGGGTCATCATAGCTTCCAGGGTAATTTGTTCCGATTGGGTATTATAAATAGCGAATTATGTAATATAATTCTAAACGCGTGACAATGCCAGGAGTAAATATATTTATGTAATTTTTTAAAGTCAGCAAAAACGAAAATATAATACAAATGCAGTAGAAAGGAGGAAGGGGCGCAAGTTGGGTCATGGAAAGGAAAAAATAGTACAAATTGCGGGAAACATTGCACCATCCAAAATGGCGTACTTAAATCTCTAAAAGTTTACAAAGAAATGTTTTTTAACTTACAGTCTCGTTTTATCACACGTGCAATACGTAACGAATTACTCGAATAAAAAAGGTAAACGTAAAAGATACTTAACATAACGAGCACAAGATTGAAATGCAAAATCTAAAAAAAATTAACAACTGATTTTCAACATTTAGGTTCATTATCGCAGTATATAGGCTCTGCATTTCAATTTCATGTTAATATATCGAGAGTGTTTTTCATGTTTATATCAAGAAGATTAACAGAGAACTTATTGTATCTAGCTTTCAAAAGTACTTGTGAACGCGGAGAACAAGAAGGATTTCTTCTGAACACATCGTTTATGGTTGTAGAGTATGGGAAGCAGAGAGAAACCGAATTTCCCGTAAATAAATAATTTGAACGTACAATGCGCTGCTAATTCGCATTAGTACCAAATGGTCAGCGAACTGACGTCGATGGTAGTTTATATCGATGTTTAAAAATCTATAATATCGATATACTAAATTAATTACTTTAGGAGACTTTTGTTCCATACGTTAAATTATTTCTACTAGAAAACTGGTCAAATGGGTAATTCCAAGATCAAAAAAAACAATGAAAAAACAATGAAAAAACAATGAAAAAACAATTAAAAAACAACAACGTTGTTTTAGAAAAAGTGCGATTTTCCTTATTTCACGATATTAATTTACTAAAGTTTAATTGTATTTCTATCCAAGGGTATTGCCATCCGATGTGACGGGGGGGGGGGGGGTGATGGAAAGAGGATATTTTTTTTTTTTTAAATTTATGGTCGCTATATGACATCTTGGATATGAGTTATAGGAAAAATAAAATTTATAATTTGTAAAGGCTTTTAATATTTTATTAAACAAGAATAAAATCTTAATTAAAACATAATTCTCTTTGGGTTTCTGGCAAATTGTTCTACTACTTTATTATAAAAGTCTTCCAAATTGTCCATGATAGCGCGCCTATAAATACTCGACATGGCCAGTTGATTAAAAAGTTTCGAAGCTCCCGGGGGAGCAACGGCACTCCCCTGTCCCCTCTTGGCGACGCCCATGTTTCTATCGCAAGTATTATTCGTATATACTGCCAATAGATGCGGATGTTTTAATGAATTTGTATTATTTAAAATATTTCAGTCCGGTTCTGTTTAAGTTATGAACGTGACGTCGGTTCTGGCGCGTGATTATTTTTTTATATTTTATTTTCCTTCCTGCTGACGTCATCGACAACTTATTTTTTTTATATTGACGCTATTACATCTGGATGTTGCTATTCGTTTCCAGACATCGATTATTGCCCGAGTATATGGGACATCGTCGACACCGGGTCATTAACACACATTTTTTCATGTACACATATCCTCAGTAATGAACGTTTTCGGTTTCCATTCGACGAAATGAAAGCTAACGAATAATCTATTCGACAAAAAGTCGAAGTAGTATAGAATTAAGACGATTCCAGCTAGTAAACTATTCTCTATCAGTTGGATATTAAATTCATGAGACAAAGACATTACCAATTATTCGCAGAAACTTTTCGAAACTGATTCGTGATGAGTAATTCGTTTTCTCTTGATTTTTTCCTTCAGAAACGGAAGTGATTCAATCTCTCAAAGCTACCGAAAAATGTGCATTATCACGATCGTACATGAGAATTTTATTTCTAAAACAAATGACTGATTGTAGATTTTTTTTCTCATTTCCAAATTAATATTTAAATATCGAGGCAAATTTACTATTTACAATATGTGCTATTACACTAATATACAACTATTTCTTAAATCACCTTACTATACATATACATTCGTTTTTTCTATTAATGCTATTTCATTTGTTGTAAAGCTGTTGAATTTATGTTAAATTTTTTATCTATTAATTCGGAGTAACATTATCTTGAAAATTAATATTAGGATCACAGTTGAATTGATTTATCCCGTACTACTTATAAAATTACACCTTATACAATTTTCTTTTTGACATTTTAAAATTGTATAAATAAACTTCGAGTATGACCATACATTAAAATACTTTGGTATAAATTGCTTATTTTCTAATATTTTTGTAATATAATTGGAAAAGGTTTCATCTCACTAATCCATTGCAATTTTCACAACTGCATTGATACATTCTATAAACCGCTTTTTTTTTTTTTTTCTATTTAATATACTACACCGATCAAAAGTTACCACCACTGGCATTGCTGACCCTGACTCAATCATGAGTCACAATAAAAACAAAATATTAAATATTGTCTCTTCCCCGAGTGGATTTTACGGTATAATTTTTTATTTCATAGACAAATTTATTATTTTCATACTGTATAATGTTAAATTCGTTTTTTTTTTTTTTGTGCTTTGTACATCTTATCTTTGCCTACGCCCTATATCATTTCAGCTCATAGTGAATTTATACTATCAGTATATTTACCGGGATCTCTATTTAACTGACTCTTTCTCTTCCATAATGCTTCTGGATGGTGGTTCTTCACTGATGTGCCCAAAAAAGAAAAAAAAAATCATGTTTTACTTTACTTTACTATTATTTTTAAATAGAAATTATTAATCTGCCTTTCTGATCCGACGGAACCATTTTAGCAGTAACCACTGCAGCTGAATACAGCTTATTGTTTTATTCACTTTAATTCATTTATTAGCTAATATTCTATAAAAACACTTCTTTACTTGTTTTTAGTTTTTAACGGATCATTTTATAAATATATTAATTAGAACGTAATTTTTAAGCCGCGGCTCCCGGTTAGATAAAATGTCCCAATTTTATGTAACGTTTGTAATATTTTAATTTTTACCGACTTTATGATTATGTTATTATATTCAAATGGACCGATTCAGAATTACGTTGTAAATTTTGATCATTTTACACAAAGTATAGAAGAGAAATAGACAGAAATGTAAGCCGGAGGGGTCAAGGGGCACAACCCCTTGCGAAGCCAAAATAGCCGAGTTATTTATATGTACACAGTAGTGCCCCTGTATAAACGGTATCGGTATCCGCGGTTTTAATTATATACGATATGTCACGGCGCGGCTAAAATAAATAAAAAACAAAGGAGGCATTCGTTGATTTCAATGTTGCAGAAGAAGAAGATCATATAAAAGAACACCAATAAATGTCGACAAAAGATGATTTAGAAATAATGAAGTCATCTTCCGAGGAAGATCGGGAGGAAGGAGAAGAAGTTATTTAAAATAATAATAATAATAAAAAAAAATAAACACCGAAAAAATCTGGAATAATTTTCCGGGTAGCACAAAGTTTAGAAGAAAAAAGAAAAAGTAATGGACTACGACCCACTACGGAACGTGGAATTAACCAGAATGATCACGGATGCCACTCAGCCTCTTCGGTAAGTCTTCAGCGAAATGAAAAACAAAATAACCCACTACCACAATGTTTTTTCACGTGAAACAAAAAGTGTCAGTCATCGAAGATCCTATCCCATCAACGTCACCTGAATCGCCAAGCGTAATAGACCGATCTTTCTGAAGCATTGCGTCTTTTCCACTTTCAGATGAAGATGTTTCTGATTAAAGTTTTCTTGTTCTTGGTTTTAACTTTTAAATTTCGTCATAAGTAGTAATTAATTTGTTCAAAGTGTACTAAACTGTAGCGTGTAGTTACACGCATTCAGTACAGTACTATTAAATAGCTTTTAAAAATATCGTCAAAAAATTGCAATTAGTTGTCGCTCGCCCAATACCATAATTTCATTTTGGTAGCAGCAACAAGAATAATAGAGTAGAATACCTAAAAATGTCTGTAGGTATCGTATTTGCGTGGTAACGCAATGGTTTACTGCCATCCAGGGATTCACGTTACCGCAGTATATTTTGGCACGTATTGTCCGCGGATACGGGGGAACTACTGTATATGTGTATATATATATATATATATATATATATATAACTCGGCCATTTCTTGTTTTCATTTCTGTCTCTTTCTCTTCTATACTTTGTATAAAATGATCAAAATTTACAACGTAATTCTTACTGGAATCAACACACACAAAAAATAACATAACCACAAGAATCCTATTTTAACATTTAACTTTCATTATATAAAATTAAGCCATTTTTTCGTTACATATTTCATTACATAAAATTGTGACATTTTTTAAATAACAATCATAAAAATCCTATAAAATATAACAAACGTTACATACAATTGGGACATTTTTCGTTACATACAATTGGAACATTTTTCGTTACATACAATTGGGACATTTTTCGTTACATAAAATTAGGACATTTTTTGGGCATTTTTTCTAGCAGTCGGATGAATTGTCGAGAAAGCGGCCGCTAAATTATTCTTTGAGTTTGAAGCGTATTCTTTTGCTAATTCGAATATTCCTTCGCTGAAGAGAGATTTTAAGATTTTGTATCGCGTATGATTGCTCAGAAATTTCAAAATGACTATTCTGGATAACTTAAATTTGTTGATTCGGTTTAGGATAAATTTAATTGTTAATAGGCAGAATTTTATCTTAAATTAAGTATTTCGGGGACTTTTTCTACAGCTAGTGTATTTTCTGGTCTTTAGGTGTAATTTATTTGGGTTTTCATGTTTACTGGGGTGGGGGGGGGCGTGTCAACCGGGGACTCTTACCTAGAAGCAATTAGAAGAGGAAGAAATCAATTATATCTTGATACGGTCAGATATTGTTGGAAGGAGAGATAGCATATTACTTATATATATAGCACCACCGATTTCGTAATCATTTGATCACTCCACATGGTCAAAAGTTTGCAATAATGCTAAGATACAAAATATTTCCATCAGTAATGAACCTGAAAATGGCGCAATAGGGTTTCGAATTCATTTTGTTTATTTAAACTTATATTTATCCACGGTAATTAACACTGATAATATTTTTATTTTGCGATTTACGTTTTTTTGTTTTTTTTTTTTTTTTGTTTTGTTTTGAACATCTTTTCTTAATGATTAAATAATTATATATAATTCATTAGTTTTTTGTTTTTTTTTAAATTTTTACATAATGAAGTAATAAAATTATTTTCTTTTTTTTTTTTTCTTATTAGGAGCGAGGTGAATTTTTAATTGTTCTTGAACGGTGTTAGAAGTAAATGAAACTTTTAAGAAAAACTAGAACTGAAAACAAATGCTACACAATAGTGTGTATATTTAAGGGAAGTAATTTTTCAAAATCATCATTGGTGTTAAAATCTTCTTCATAAAATCGACGCATGTGTTAAAATAATTTATAAATTTTTCATAATTTCCGATAATTACGTACTTTTATTCGTGCGTTTTAATACACGTATGAAGTATATATTTCGATAATAAACACGGCAACAAAATATTGAGCAATTCGTAACGTGGGAATGCAGCGTGTTTTGATAAAAACAAAATGCTATTAAAAGTTTGGCGTTTTATTAAAATCAGTTAAAAGCTTTCGTTCCGAATTAACCGTAACAGAAAAAGTAACAAAAATCGTATTAAAAATTCTTAACATACTTTTTCTAATATTATAACACTATATTAAGTATTACGAGGGGGGGAAAAAATGGTTGTCCAAAAAAAGTTTTACTTGTCCGCTGCGTGGATCCATGTGGTTTCAAACTGTAAGCTGCACGCCATAGCTAATTTAAAGTTTGTTTGTTTTGTTTGTTGTTTTTTTTGTTTTTCTATAATACTTATAGCGTGGGCATTTTTTCGATTAATTTTATGTAACTTTTCGCGGAAAAAAATGAATTTTTTCAAGGGCGAGTAAACGCGGAGGCTGGAGTCTGATACCAGGTCGGTAACATTATATTAATGTCCCAAATTTTAACGAAATAGGTGACCCAAATGTCTGATTTTTCAAGAATAAATTGAATTCATTTCACTATTCCGATAACCGCGAAATAAGGTCATTGTTTACGGAGTGTCTTTATCGGTGTTTGATTTTTGATTTTTTAGCGTGTTTATTTTTTATTTTAATAGTCTTGTTTGTTTTGAACGAGAATAAAGGTAAATAACAGCGAGTACAATAATAAAGGTTCATTTCGACACAGTCATTATTTCGTATGCGCAAGTCTATCGAAAAGTAGGTCTTTAATCGATGATGAAAAAAGGGGAATAATGTCCCCCGTTTAAACTTCCATTTTCCTCCGTCTTTCGTATACGTTTCTTATTTCCCCGGTTGTTTATTATTGATAAAATTCATTTCGTTACGCGTCGGAATTCGAGGAAAATCGTGACCTACAAAAGTAGCAAAGAGGATTTTAAAGAGATACGCCGGCTGATATGCGTCGGTAAGACAATTCGAAGGATTTTTAAAGGATGTTTGCTACATTTTTATAATTAGAAATTTCTGATTTTAGCAAAAATGATTACAGCTTAACAATTGATAAATGTATGATAGAAAGTAAGGTTAAATTACTCATTAAATTAAAAGTAATTACATTTTAATCGATTAGAATACGAAATAATTAACAATTTCATTTACTTTCGGATGCGCATAAATAATCGTTGTAAGTAAGCTTAGATCAGGGCTGTTTTATTGGAAATAATGATTCCTTTTTCTTTAAAATCACGTGGTAACACAATAAATTTATTCGCATATCATTTTGGATCGATTTATAATTATCAAGAGTGTTCCAGATCTACTGATTCATTTACCTGCAATATTACAACAACGGGTTTTTCTTTAACATTACATTACAACAGATGAAATTATGAATACTTTTAAAACATTAAAACCGAAATGAAGCACAAGAGCAGACCCTATTTCTCCTTTATTATTTAAATATTCAGATAGAATATAACTGACGGAACGTTTTATTTAATATAATATTAAAATTTTTCATTTAAGCGGAAAAAATGAAGACTGATAAAGTAATAAGTCGGAGGACAAGAATTTTAAATATACAAGCTAGGCTATTAGAATCAATGTTGTGTAATTAAGTGGAAAATTTGAATTTCTCGACGTGGTTTTATAAAGCAAAAATCGATCATTCCCAATTTAGCGTTATATTCTGAACTGATAAGGGAGCCAAATCAATTACACGGGTTTCCCGAAAGCGGTTGATAAAGTGAACCTATTTTTACCAAAAATTAAAATATTAATAAAACCGTTTTTTTTTTTTGTTTTTTTTTTTTTTTTTTATCAATTACAATTTTTTTATTTACATCTTATATACATATCATATCCATTGTTTCCCTCCTGTCGCGGGTACCGCAAGGTTTTAACTTTTAGGTCCCTTATTATTCTTAATTTTCATTAATTATATAGCTTTCGGAATATATAGTAGACAGTCGCCTTTACTAATGACCTCAAAATTTTATCAGCTAATATAAATGAATTATTCGAGATGGTCTACTCGAAATAAATTACTCTTTGATACAAAACAATAATGTTCAGTAATATTATTTATAAAAAGAATTACCGAGTATTAGGTTGTTCACATAGGCAATATTACTTTTAAAAAAAATATTATGATAATTTATTAACAATATTTAATTTTATAACACTAGCAAACAGGCAAAGAAAACAGCAAAGTTTTTATCAATCTGTGCAAAAATATAAATTAGCCTATTTCCCAGAAATAATTCTAGGCACCAGAAACTTTTCTATTCATATCGTAATAAAACTAATGCAAAAGAATAAGCTGTTTATTATATTCCAGCCTCTGGAATAGTATAGAATCTGTATAGTTTAATATCAATTAAACTGATGAAACATGTTCAAAGTAAATTTTTTATATACACGTTTTATAAAATTACCGCTGTTGTTTATCCGAGTATTATGAGAATTAACAAGATTCAATTTTATGACACTAGAAAATAGAGAACTGCCAGGTTGTTATGTTACCTTTGATTTGTGCAATAATTTAATTAAATTAGTTTAATTTCCGGAAATAGTTTTAAGCCTAAGGAACTTTTAATTTAAATAAATATGACCCCGCACGTTTTAACATAACTCACGAGTGTTTGTGTAACCTACGGCAGAATCATAAGGAAAAGAAACTTCCGCCCCCCCTAAGTCGTGCATGAGGCGCTCAAGTAGATTGTTAATAGAAAATTTACTTATACAGTTTTAGACTTTGATGTTGTTTAATAAAATGAATTTAAACAAGATAACAATATCAAACAGAAGACTGTAAACAAATGTAGTATAGAGAGGAAAATAAGAGACGTTAATTGTTTAAAAAGCGCATTTCGGGAGTGTTCACCTTTATTACACTTATCTAGAAGATGGTTAGTTTGACATGCAGCGATGGTTGCACTATACTCCATAAATCTGGTTTAAATGAGAATGACACACGCTACCGGCAAATTCGTCTAGCAATACAATTTAGAATAGAATAACACCAAGGGACAGAAGGAAGCTCCGATTGCACCATTGCTTTGGTTCACTTATAAAATAAATCCATTACACACTACTATTGAGGTCTGGCGAAGGAATAAACGGGAAAATACACCATTCAAATTAGTTCCTTTCACCACTACTTCCACATTCCCATACCAATTGACCGTGTAGCCAGCAGAAACCTATACACGTATATTGAATATGTTAACACATAAATGTGTTTGATTTCATAAATTTATTCAATGTTATAAGTAAACTTAAACTGTCAGTATATAATAAATACTTTCAGCCTGAATTACATATGTTGAGTATAATCTCTCATGCTTTACTTTTTTTTCTACCAGTTCGAAAGTCGACTAGACGGACAGCCGCAGCTTAAATTCTTTTAATTAACTCCTATCAAGTAGCAAAATATACCCTTTCCCAACATACCCCAATGAACTATATAACTATTTTGATCCGATTCGTAATACTAAAGCGGATACCATCCTCCCTCCAAATTACTTTCCTGTGGGTGCCAGGCCGCTCTAGATTCATGGATAATTGGTTAGCTGACACTGCTGCTAAGTCAGCTCTGCTGTGACCCATGCCTTGTTTCCTCCTCCTCCCTCTGACATAATAAAGTCCATAAAAATTGTTGTGAAATCCCGATGGAAGCAGGATAGGCTCTCTAAACAAGCTCGCTTTCTGAGGGGGATAAAACACAGTATTGGCCCCTGGGTCCCTCCTTCCGATCTTCCTAGAACCCACTTTGTCGCCATGACAAGACTCCGCATCGGACATATTTCCTTAACACACGATCATCTTTTACTCAACTGCGAGCCTACTTTTGAATGCCCCTTTTGTTCTCTCCCCTTGCTCCTTCAATAAAATATTTGCTCCTGGAGGAGTGTACCCTTCTTCTTCTCTCCAGCGCTCTAATCACCGCATATCTGCAGTCATCTTTGACGGTCTCGTCCTTGAATATTGAAGAAACTATTCGGTCTCTTTACACAACTGGTTTGTTTCGAGTCATTTAGCGTTCCCACCATAATAGTGTTGTAATAGCCACGGCAGTTGCACACGGCACTTAAAAAAAAAAAATAGCAAAACTGATCCATTGCGCACCTTAATTTTAGAACCATCTGTGTTGAATTAAGTAAAGGAATATAATGTATACGGCGAAGAACCGAAAACAGAACCTTCTGAGCTTTATCGTTTCCCGTAGCTCTAAATTATAAATCGCATTTAAAAAGTATAAAATTATTTTTAAAGAAATGGCAAAAGGATAATTCCTTCCTTGACTCCCAGTTAGGTTAACGATAAATATTCTTCATCAATAAAGGATAAAAAAGTATATGTCATTAATAAAATATGCAACATAGAGCCTATTACACTTAAAAACATTCGAATTCTAAGTACCATCTTCAACTCCTTTCTAAAGCACGTTGTCTGCATCAGATAAATCTGAATAAGATATCCCGTCTACAACAATTGCTCCGACGTGACGATTGTTATATAACTATGATGTAATTAAAATAATATTCGAATCTACTTAACTTGTTTAATCAAAAAACATAGTACAGCTAAAAAACACATATTGTATGAAACTGAACGGAACGAATTGATATCGTGAGATTTTAATCTGTTAGTTCTAAAAAATTCCATGTGTTTATGACGCGATGATTATCTAAGTCGGATAAGTGATTCAGTTAGGTGAAAACATTATGTTTATGTTTAGTATGCTATACAGTCAACAAAACCCGGCTCCTGTTTTAAGTTTCCAATATGCTGAATATCATATCCTAAAATTGCTCGTTGATTATTTCATCTAAAATCCGACAGCGATAAAATGCGTTGTTGCCAGAGAACAATTTACTTTTTATTTGTAACATTGAACGCTTCTCTTTTCCGTATTTTAAAGTCATCAATCATTTCGAAATAAAGAATTTATCTCTCGAAAGCAGTACGCTCATATATATATATATATATATATATATATATATATATATATATACACTTATATACATATAAAGGTAGTGAATCCTCAGGTACTTCAAGTCATACGACGAAGTACTAAATCAAATTGAAAAAGAAAGCAATCCGCAAGTACTCTCTGACAGCAGAGATTAACCTGTCTAAAGAGGCAGTTTTTAGCTTGATAGCAGAAGTAGGAGAAGCCAATGTGAAGAAAAATGGGTAATGTGCAAAACACCAGTAGCCCATCAATGTCGAATAGCGGTGAATTCCAATTTGATGATCTGCTCGCGTTTCATGTTTCATTCGTGTGAGTACCTCTTCGAAGTTAGCGAGTTACTAAGTGCCCATTTAGAAACGTAAAAACACTTAAGATAACAGCGTACACAAGCAACAGATCGAAGCATTTAACGAACTGGGTACTTTACCTCTTCGAACGAGCTACATGCACGTTGTATACTGCATAATTTTTTGCTGTGAAATTACGTTACCGCTATTTTATCGCAGCGAATTAACGTTCACATGCTTAATTTATAAATACGCTCGCGAAATATACCGCTAACGAAAATCTGTCAACTATGACAGACGGAAAACGGTACAGAAGCGGTAATGCCGCAAATCACCTGTTGCAGCTTAGAAAAGTTTATTTTAATGCGAGCTGATGTATTGATTTCACCTTTATATAGATTTCTTAATGCGGTCGTCATTTCCGTTTAAATAATCTATTGCCACGTTCTTGATTTTATTATTAGTCGAAGACGCTGTAATATTCACTTTATAGTTTTAAAGTTATGCGATCTCATAATCGTTTTTATTTATTTATTATTATTATTATTATTATTATTTTAAATTCATTTTGCATTACTCTTTTTTGTTATTCGCATAATTATTTCTTTTATCGAAATTTAAATACCAATTTTCTTTTACGTAAATTAAATTTTTTAGTTCTTGAAATTAATAAAAAAAAATCGACTTTTTTATTTGGTTCTGTTTGTGTAGTAGTGTGTGCGATTGTATACCAAGTTAATTCCATTGTAACATTTTTCTGTCTTAAAGAAGTACCAAAGAAAAAATCGGGATTCGCATATAATATATAACAGTTATTTTAATTAACGGGTTCTATGCAAAATGAGATAAAGATACTTTCGGTAAAAATGCATTATAGTGTAAACAATGGATTAGCATCGCTTTTAGTTTATTCGCCTTTATTATTATATGTTACCTTCTTTAGATTACGCATGCACAGTCTTTTCATTATATTGCTATTATTTTTAACTCGCATAGTCCAAATAAAAGTAAGGAAACGTTCGATATCTGACTAGTGTCATATGAACTTGACTCTATGTTGTCTGATGCAAGATAACTGGGTCTGCAAGAAGGGCAAAATGTATCAGCTCCACCATGGTGCTACCAGTTTGTCAAAAAGGTCTTACTGCGAAATTGATTTCTTCTATCGTCTTTTTTGATTTGTTGCGGTGGTGGAGATATTGTGTTTGGGTTTTTCTTTTTTTCGGGCACGCCAGTGAATTTGATCCAACAGCAGGAACAACTACCTAAACGGTTAAAAAGTTATACGATTAAAAATGGAAAGTACAAAGGAAAGTAGCGGAGGAATAACAGCTAGAGTTGGGAAGGAAAGGACAAAAGAAGCATTAAAAGGAACAAGAAGGTTCAGCGTCAAGAATTAAGAGTATTGAAGCATTCGGTATAAAGAACAGCACATTCAAAGAGAACGCGATTGGAGTCGCATACAAAAGGAAGATCAGAAACGTGAAGAGGACAATAGGGAAAAGGTGAAAGAGAACGAGAAGAAGAGAGAAGAGAATAATTTAGTTTTAATCTAATTAAGGAAATAATAGCAGAACAACGAGAAGGGTGAATGGCTTGAAAACAAAGCTAAGAATTGGGAATGGGCTGAAGAAGGATGGAATAAGAAGAACGGTTGCAGAGGAGAGAAGAATAGATGTCCACAGAAAGTCTGGAATGGTTACTGGAGGATAGAAAAAGTATGTCTGAGATAGAAAAATCGTTGAGAAGTGGACCTTTAAGGGAAGCCGAGCGAGTTAGAAAGTCTACTGCATCGTTGTCTACGAGACCAGAGTGGCCAGGAATCCATAAAAAGTCAATAAAAAAAGAACGTATTGATGGTAAGTTAGAAGTAAAAGCACGAATAGAAAGAATAATACCATCGGAGGAATGGAAAGGGGGCGAAGAAATAGCCTGAAGGCCAGATTTGGAGTCGGAAACAGTGAGGATTTAGCAGAGACACCTCTCGTAGAAGAAATAAAGGAGACGGCACGAAAAATAAAGATTGTCTCAGCGAAAACGATTGAGCAGAAATTAGAGAATTTGAAAAAGATTCCGAGTGATTAAGTGAGGAGGCTGTAAAATCACTATATCCACCTCGTTATCATTCTTGGAACCGTCGGTGAAAATTTTTACGTGAAATGGAAATGATGAATTTAACATGTGGACATATTCGTTAATGACAAAACATTGAGCTGTAGAATTAGCGTGAAGGTGACGAGAAGAGAAACGGATAGTAGTGCCATGTGCTGTTGAAGTCAAGAGCAAAGTAATGAAGCTTATTGAGTGAAAAGATATAAGGAAAGAATTTAGAAACCCGAGCAGCTGTGCGAGCTAGAACCGGGATTTTATGAGAAACAAAATGCCAATGGTCTTTAATATGCCGATAGGAAGAAATAAATTTTTGGATGAGGAGATCTGGAGACGTCTTATTAGAAAGCGGTAGCCAAGTAGAGAGATCTGCGGATAAACAGAGGTTCAGTACTGGATTTAGGAATGGGAGAAGATTTTAAGGGCCCAATACAGAGCCGATGGCAAGAGTTTCGGATTTTATCAAGTTTAGAGAGGAGAGAATTTAATACACTGCCATAGAGCAGCAATCAAGTTTGGAAAGAGTGATGTTTTTGTAAAGAATTAAGCGAGTAAATGGATCATCGCCCCACTTGAGAGGACATAAGGCTTTTTTAGAAGACCCAGTATTTTAAGGCAGGATTTGTAAAGATAATTAATCTTGGAAAGCAAGTCATTTCTGGATCTATTCCTGCTACCGCACACTGATAAATGTAGAAAAATTTCGCTTGCCCATAGAAACCAAAAAAAGCATTACAGAAAATAAATATACCTATTGTTCTCACGATAGTAAGATTACTAGAGCAATCGATATTAACTCGGTGGTCTGGGTTCGATTCCCTGTGACCGCCGGGAATTATTAATTATAAGAGCTTAATGAGTCTTTCTAAAAACGCGTTAGGTCAATAGCCAATAACATCGTATGCGTGCGCAGCGCAGATTGCATTTGCATTAGGTCGAAGGCGTTTTACAGTTGATCTGTTGTCCGGAGTTCTGGACCGCGCCGTGTAAGCACATAAGTGTATGCTATGTGACAGCAACTGTGAAATGCATCTCCCAATTTGCTCAGCCAGATTAGACCAGTTATACTGGGGGCCAGGGAATGCCTACATACAGCAGCGGATTGATGTATTTAAATGTTATAAAATTTGTTTAAAAAAATTTAAATACAATTTTTATTTTAAATCTTTCAACTTAGACGTTATTATTTTAAATAATAGCGTTTTTCGTGTATTCCAGACAGTGAATTTGATCTGTTATATCATAATCTTTTCTAAAATGATTTCGACGGTGTCTATTTTCTTCTGTCGAGCCCATTTCCGACTTTTTCGATTACTGCGTTCTTTCTTCTGAGCCTATTTCTTATACTACGATTTTTAACATTATAGATTTAAAAAAATAATAAATAAAACGGAAAAAATACATACCCTTAATAATTCAAAAATCAATAAATAGTGTAAATCATAGAAAAGAACTAAAGTCGAGTAGTGCTGTTTATAAAACATGCATTTTTTAAAATAAAATATAAAATACAACTTAAAAGAATTTCCGAAATTATAAACGCAGATAATTCTACAGCGTAGCAATAGTGGTAGAAACACGTAGACGCACACTTAGAAATTACACTCGTGTTGCGATAGAAAGCATTTATAATCTCAGAATTTGACTCCGTATCAGAGATTAACGCGTTATAAGTGGAATTGTAAAGCACCACAGCACAACGGTACAGTCGGGTGTTGCTTGGTCTTAACCAAACTATAATGCCCAAAGAACAAGTAACGTGTCTGTAAATAAATCCGTAATCCGTTTGTTAATATTTATAAATATAAAATAAATAAATTCCCCTTATTACTTTATTGAACAATATAAAATCTTTATTAAACAGAAAATTATTTTTAAATTAAAAATTAAAACGTGCCGACATGTTTCGGAGTCACTTGCTCCCCATATTCATGGCGTTAATCAAGTGACTCCGAAACATGTCGGCACGTTTTAATTTTTAATTTAAAAATAATTTTCTGTTTAATAAAGATTTTATATTGTTCAATAAAGTGTTAATACAGAAATGGAAGAAAATAATTTTTTCCCCTTATTAATTACCGTATTTACTCGCGTAATTTACGCACCCTAATTTTTGCACACATTTTTTTGGAAAAATAATATAAACCATATTTTCGCGTTATTAAAATACATTAATAGGTTCAACATTATACTAGGAAATGTCTAATTTCTTAAAGGTAAATTACCGGTACTCGAATTTATGTTACCTATTACTGTATAAATATATTTGGTTCGAAATAAAGGTTCAGTTTCACTTAATGAGTGTGTATTGTTTAGGTAAAAGGTAACTTTGCACCTATTACGTATAATCCGCAAAATGCTGGTTGATCTGATTCCCCGCGTAATTTACGCACCGCCTTTTTTGACAGGTTAAAAACGGCAAAGAAGTGCGTAAATTACGCGAGTAAACACGGTAATAAACAATAAATAAGTATACATTTATATCGTAATAAATTCAGATTTAAATATCTCAATTTAAAGAAACGTTTTTGGGCACAGCCTATCATCAGCTAACAACACAGAGTGCACTAAAATGAAACTAATTTTTTAGTATAAAAATTTAACCCCGTTTCGATTTCTGTGATTTTATTAGTCTATTTTAAAAATTTGTCCGTTAAATTTGTTACTGTTTTGTAAACAAAATCCCGCCTATGATTGTAGTATACCTTTTCTGCATGTAGACAAATCTACGTCTGTTTTTTTACGTTTATAAATTTAAAATAAATAAAACCGTTATTGAGGTATTTGTTTATTTAAAATTTTCTTATATATATATATATATGTGTATCTGTGGGTGAGTGGTTTCACGATTTCTATTTGAGTGTACTTTTTGTTGTTAGCTGATATGATGGACTATATCGAAAAATTATTCTTTGAATGGAGGTGTTTATTTTAATTTATTGAAGTAAATTATTTTATACTTATGTTTGTTTGTTATTAAGGAATTTATTTTATATTCATAAATAACGTGTCTTCTTTAATTTTACTTTTTGCTAATAATTATTAATAAGTTGTTGTTAAATCGGTTTATTACGGTAATTTGTTAAACAGAAAAATAAAATCTATCAAATCTGCAGAATCTATTTTAAAACTAGTTTAAAAATTTTTTATAAGCACATTTGACCGCCCTATATGATATGTCAGTTTTGTGATCGAGAAAGAGAGAGGAAACAAAAGTTAATTTTCTTTCATTTCACCTATTCAAATGTGTTTTTTTCCCGTTATAAATATCGGCAATATGCTGAAGGAAAATTCCGTCGTGCAAAGTCATTTTGTTGCGGTATTATTAGAACGATTAATGGAATTATTTGCGAAAATAATTCTATTTTCCCCCCAGCTTTAAATAAAAAATCCGAACGTGACGAGGCTAATTTGACACACTATGCAGAAATCCACAATTCGCGCTAAAATAAGTTTCAAGGATTTAAAACAAAACAAGCGGACCTAGACTAAAACTTTTTCGTTTGGTTTCTTTTTCAATTTTCCTGAACCGGTTCAACAGCGTAAACACACGGGAACGTCTTCTATCAAGCAATCGGTAAGTAATAACATCGATTCTGTACATTTGAAAGCGTGCAATATCGATTGCTCTGCATTTCCGTACGTTGGATGTAATAATTGCTGTCAAGGTTTAATTGAAAGCATTCGTTATACTGTTTCATTTCGTAGAGTTAATTTTATTTTATCCGCAGCTTAATGTTTGCAATTATCTGCGCATCTTCATGTACCACAAAACCAGCGTAATTGCGAAAAAGTAGCGACATGTATAGCTACCATAATCGTATGATCTGGCCGAAGCCCGTCCCTGTTTCTGTTGCATCTCCATGTCACTAACTTCGCGTTCACCATCGAAATAAATGGTAACTTTACTTCGTTTTCGGATTCCATCTTTTTCTCTTCGATACGACTGCTTACGTCCGGAATTATTAATAAAAACTATAGCCTGAAATTTTATCTCTCATTCGTCAGTTTGCTTGCATCTAACTCCGTTCAGAAATTTAAGCTTTTCCAAGTACTCAATCATTCGCCTATAAAAATAAGCGGTTATTCTTATTTTTTTTTCTGTTTACAATGAAAAATTTACCATACTTATTGCACTTGATAAGCTTTTCCATTAGCCTCAGCTTTCAAATCCAAATGACGATACTTGCATCAGTCCTTCGTTTGTACTTACCGAAACTATAGAAAAATCGTTCTAGAATGAACCCCGCAATCCTACGGCTTTGCATTCAAACTTTCTTCTATTAGGCGTAAACGACCGCTGCCGCTGAATAAGCGTTTTCAACAATTGTACCGTTGGATATAGTAAATATTAGACGAACAGAATAAGGTAAGATTTTTAATCGAATCAAAATTCAGAAATTAAATGTGATCCTCACGAGTTGACTGGCCAGGTATGGATCTAAAATATCCAAGCCTTTTTTTTGAAAAATATATAATCTTCTCTCGTGTTACTTCAAGAAGGCCGAGTTTATGCACTTTCCGGTTAATGTAACACGATGACGGAAAATATTATTGAATACGTGAAATAACCCTATTCACAAAAAAAAAAAAAAAAAAAAAAACTAAAACAGATTCCTTATCGAGGCCTAGTATCGTACGCTAGTAGGAATAATTCGATATAATCATGATTAAACAACGGAATAACGCTCGACCGTACGAAGGAATAATTTGCGAATAGATGAAACTATTTATTTCTTTTTAAGAAGAATATTTTTTGAGTTGGCGGCTCATTTGCCGGCGGCCGTTCGTTGGCTTGTGCTTTTAATTTTATGCTGGAATGTAGATAAAATATCATATTAATTTGATCAGAACTGTTTACAAACCAGTGCTACTGCGCACCGGCTCCATCGGGCGACTATCTGTACCATTATTCCGGAGACGCGGGATTTTAATTTTCACGAGGTTAACTCTGTCTTTTCTCAATCATTAGAATATTAATTTTAGAAATTATGTTTAACGCTCGGGTTTTAATCGTAGTCGATTTGCACCGTAATCATGATAATAAAACCTTTCCAATAAATTTTAATAAGAACCCTGAAAGCAGGTGACGACAGCGTATCTTCTTTAATTCGGATTTTTTTTCGTGATAATTAATTATTTAATTATTTTATAAGCACTCACTAATGGAAATAATAGAAGGATATGTCGGGCTGTTTAAATTTTTATTTGACAATAATGAATAAGGGGAGAAGTATCGAAATGTTGCATTTTTTATTATGAGTAGCGGAAGAAGTTGTGTCTATTCTTTTCCGAATGTGTTTCAAAATAACAGATTAAATAAAACCATGCCGCGATTAATTGAAAGATATTTAACGTTAGGCCCAAAAAGAAAAGGAAAAAAACGCAACTTATAGACTCAACTGATGTGTGGAGAAACTTCAATTTTCATTAGACCGTCAGATTTTTTTTCTCCATTTTTTTCCAGCCCTTGTTCAACAAATCTGAGAGGTTTCGTAACGAGGAGGTAATTACGTCGAAGAATGAAGAAATAGCATAGCTAAGATTTGTTTTTGTTATTTTTTTTTTTATGTTTTTTTTCTCTAAACTAATGCCGTAAAAAAATGTTTTTTTTTTGTTTTTTTTTTTTTTTATTATTATTGCCGACTACGGGGTCTAATAATCTTCTTCTTTTTTTTTTTTCTCCATTTCTATTCCAATTAGTAATAGTGAAAGGAGGTTTTCTTATGGCTTCCATACCGTTCTTTACGAAAAGCTTACGAATTTTGAGAATTTAAAGTTAACACAGCTTTGAAGGAAATGAAAAGAGGTAAAGCACCTTTGATAGAGGTACTCTGGAGATTATTGAGATTCTCACAATATACCTTGATAAAATTGTAGGTAAATTCACCTATTTAATAATTTATTTCAATTAATTTTTTCATTTGATTTAGAAAAGACCGTTTTCTTAAATTACTTTTAATGTTTTTTTAGAAGAAAGATCTATTTGCATAAGTAATAACGTTACACTCATAAAAATAATTACTAATATGTGTACCGACACGAGTCTTACCATATAACTAAATTAAATGAATATATAAATACAACACGATATGCATCGTTTAATTTAGTAGGAAAACGAAACAAAAACCTACTGCAGGAGAACGTTAGTCGAGGAATTAAGTTGTATTCTTAAAAGTTTAAGGATAGATAATAAGAACGATTCGAGAACAGTAATAGTAAAAGTAGAAGGGTAAATCGTGTAGAGAAGCTGACAAGTTTTCTAATATAGCAGAATAAAAGGACGCGGTTCAATATCAGCGTCATACAGAAAGCGAGCGGAAGAGCACGGCGAAGAGAAGAGAATCGATATGCAGATGAGCAGCAAAAAAGCGATGCCGAAAGGAGACTAAAAACGAAGATAGCTGATTATGAAAGCTTTTGTAGCGGGTATGGAGAGCAAGATTATTGAACGGAAAGATTAAATTTAGTCGGTATTGGGAAATGAAGAATAAAGCCGGAATCTGGAATAAAAATCATTTAGGGAAAAAAACGTGCCTTAAAATCTGTTACCAAAGGTCAACAGGTGAAAGAATTCATATCTCGATCAAACGAGATCGTGCGCGTAGGAGAAGTGTTATATTATCAGCATGGGGGGGGGGGAGTAATTGAGATAGCTTACAGAATACGTTTTTGGAATCTAAGACATTGTGAGCGGATTTTATGAAAATAGAGAAAGAAACAATAAGAACAGCGTGCAAGATAATTATGAATTCCGGTGGACAGGATTGCTATTTATAATTAAAATGGACCAGATGAGATAACTGTGGAAGAATGTTCGCAGTTACAGATGTTTGTTGGATAGTGTGGATAGTAAGCGATTTTGAGGGAATCGAACTTACACCGAGATTTTGAACAGCGCAAATTTGTCTTCGCCTTACGAAGACGGTGGACGGATTGCAGTACGATGCCGCTTACAATTCCTTTCCTATATTTATTATACAGGGTGCGGCAGCATAACTTCCTTTTCTTTAAAAATGCCCCACTTTTTTTCTGCTAAATTTTGTTAAAGAGAAATAATAACAGAAAATCGAAATAAAACTGCAAGAAGGAAAGAAGCAATTGTCCCAATGGGGGATCTAGAGTATGTTATTTCGATTTTCGGTTATTATTTTTCTTTAACAAAATTTAGTAGAAAAAACGTGACGCATTTTAAAAAAGGAAGTTATGCTGCCGCACCCTGTATATGTCGTAGTAGCAACGATACGTGTTTTATTACCATGCGAAATGTGCGCAGATTGTTTCATTAACCAACGGTAAAATTGCGCAATACTCAGAGAGAGAGAGAGAGGGACGAATAATGTTCCGGTCTTGAACGTATTTTAGGATTTTGGTTACGCTCGATCGCACCGTGAGACAGTTCATCATCTTGCGATTATCACCGAGGCCGAACTAAAGTCATCTACCCTCGGCGGAAACTGGGGTTGGCCAATGTCACGCGTTTAATTGTTTTATGACGCAAAAAAAATTCAAACAGTATCCGATGGTAATAAAACCAAAAAGGAAGTAACCAAAAACAATATCACATGTATTGATTTTTGCATTTTTTTTTTTTTTTTTTGGTTTCAAGCTGTTGGCTGTTTACTTGAATAAGTTGATTCGCGTTCGACGCCCATTCAGTTGAATAATTAAATAATTTTATTCGAGTTTTTGACGACTATGTAAAATGTTTAAACTTAAATGAAATCGACTTTAAAAAGGAATTTTACTTGGCTATAAAAAATACGAGTACCCTTTTACAAAAAAAAAAAAAAAAAAAAACGGTGATGGGGCTCTGCACTGTGCGTAACTCGTGCATTAGAAGGAAGAAGGAAAAAGTTCGTATTAGAAATTTTGATTTAATTTTGTCTCATTCATCTGTGAAATTCGGCCGACTTAACGATGCGTGTATTTTTTTTGTTATCAGTCAGCGTGGCTCCGGTGGTTCGGTGTGCGTAAATGGAGAAGACAGACGAATTCCAGGAATCCATAATTTTTTGCGTCTCAGTTGCTACATTCAGCAGGACGATGCGTTAAGACCTCTGCTAACGGTAAACGAATCGATGATGATAGCCGCTCATTTAAAATTAGGTATAAAAGTACCGTTGCAGAAGAAAAAAGATCAGGTAACTGCAACAAACTTTTATTTACTGATTTTTGATAAGTTAAAATTAGTAAAAATAAACCATCCATTCTTCATTCGATTCGTGTAATTTAAAATGAAAACAACGCAATTAAACGGAAATTATAATTTTATAAATGTTAAAATATTTTAATATTTTAACATTTATAAAATTATAATTTCGGTTCAAGTTGTTTTCCTTTTTTAAGTTTTTGTTTTCGTTTCTATTGTTAAGCGGCGACTTAATCGTTTTTTTACGAATTAGTAGCGTAATTAATTTAGGAACGGTACTAAAACACGGATCCGTTCCGTTCGATGATAATACGCGTTCAACGTTCATTCCATTGTGCTCCCGTTCGTAATTAATTTTACCAGCAGTTGGTATTCCGGGACTGATACGCTATTTCCGGCTTACCTAATGTGTTCGTATTGGTCTGTGCTCCTAAGTTACCATTTTTAATGGATTCTTAGCAGACCGTTTTTTTTTTCTTTTTTTCTTTTTGCTGTTGTTACCCTTTTTTTTTTTTTTTTTTTTTTTTTTGGAAAGTTTCATCTTACAGGGCATAAAAATAAATATCTACACACGTTTTAGTAATTAACTTTTGCCAAATATCAAGGTTACCGTTTTTTTTCTTCTTTATTTCGAGTAAGCAGTGACGGATGCAAAGTAATTGTTCGCAGAAATAGGTTTTCTCTTAAAAACAAGATCGGCTTTTTTGCCGAAATACAAAAAGTTTCATAACATTTTACCTATTTATGTCACTTACCTGTATCATTAAGGCGCCGTGTGCTGCAATAAAAGCCAAAGATTTAAAATAGGCAAAAAGAAAGGCCGGCTAAACTTTATCTCCTGCAAGGGGAACTTTAAAGATGAAAAGGAAAAAATTTCATTCGAGTTTATATTACATTCCGATAAGATTGTAACTGGTGCGCGGAAATCGCGTAGAATTGGTAACTCGGTTGATTATAAAAACCTGCATGTGTGACGACCAATTCTCGGACCGTAAATTACGACTTCTCTTCTGCCAATGAAATCGCAACTGTGTCGAACCGATGTTGCTTTTTTACGCCATATCCTGCGGCGATTATTGAAAGAGAAAAACAATTTGTTTTAAATATACTTTCTCGACAAATTTTTGCGATACACTCGGTGTTGTTTTGAAACCTTCAAGATGGACAGTTATAGATTTTCTGAATTATTATAGGTTCCTGTATAAATTCGTAGAATCATCGGAGAATATAGATTTCATTGGCTGTTTTATTTTTTCGTTGTTATTGCTAGGTTAAACCCGTGTTTGACTTATTACCGATCTTTAGATGCTGAGGACTATTTTCCAAGAGTCAACAATGAGTTAAGAATTGTGTCGAATGAGTTCGCGGATGCTACGTGCCATCTGTTGGAAATTATCCTTTTTTTGTCATGAAATACGGCGTCCTCCGCTGTTTTCATTGTTTTTAGGGCAGCGATCTGTCCGATAAACTTTTACATGACGCCGAGACATGTAAAGTCATCGTAGGTAATAAATTAAATTCTGTTAGGAATGCAATTAATATATTTCCTGGCAGTATTTTGTTTTTTACACCCCCCTTTGGGCATGCCAACAAAGCATCTTCGCCCATCGCGCAGTGTTCTTCCCTATTTTAGTGCAGAATTGCTTTCTTCGGTTTAACGAACAAGGGGCGAATTTTAACAAGTTACCTGTCTCGGCTGAAATATTTAGTTTCGCTTTATATCAGTGTTCTACGTCTGCCGGAATTTACTCGGGTTTACATGACCGGAAGAATTATTTCCATCACAGATCACGTCGGTGAAACGGTAATCGATTTCTACATTGCTATAGTTCGGAGAAACAAGTTGCGGGGTTCAGCGGATTTACGGCGAACGCGCTAACCACTGCTACGAACTTTTAACATTGCAAATGTATATATGTTTAGCCCCGCGTTTATTAGTTCCTTGACTGCGCGCATATTACGCAATTAATATTTTTCGCTCTTCTTTAGTAATTCCGGTTTTGTCGGCATATGGTTTGCTAGTTGTTTAAGAGAGTACTTCTAGGATTTCGAAAAATTGATTTTTCTGCTGCATATTTTTAAACAACTTTAGACCTTTAAGAGAATATATTCTCCAGAGGAAATTTTAAAATTCCAATAATTTGCGGAGTTATAATTATTTTAGTGAAAGCCCGTCACGCCATTTTATGTATGAAGACATTATATAAATGTATAAATATTGGTTAACAGAAACACTTAAAAATCAACTAGATCGTAAACGTTTTTTTTTCTTTTTTTTTTCCTTTTTTTTTCCTTTTTTTTTTTTTTTGAAAATGTTTTTCAGTTCTGCTCAATTTCAATCTTCAAGAAACGTAGATGTACGTACGCTACTCATAGTTTGAAAATATCTCATTTGAAGTGTTAATTTGACTTTTTGCGCGTAAAACATAAGACGGATTCATTCGGGACTTGTAATTATCTTTTGTCGTTGTTCGAGTCTGAAAATATTCAATGATATTTCACATTAATTCACTACCTTTCAGACATCGTTCTAATTTGCCATCGCTATACGGTTCCGTCGAGGATCCGTGCACGTTCGTAAGAACGGTCGCATCGGATAGAAGAAACTGCGTTCTTATCCGGAATGCTGGTAGTCAAAAGCTAAAACAGTAGCATGTACCTGAGCATATCCGTACTGTGTGTTGAGTAACATCGAATTGAGGGAAAATCCCGCTAAAATCAGATGTACATGCAGGATTTCAGTTGAAATTGCAAATTATATAACTGTGTTTTTTGCATTTTTAATGAAGGCTTCTTACCGATTTTAAAAATTATCCATGCCAAATGGGAATTACTATTGGTCCGGAAGCTTATGCGTTCACTACTAAACGGTGGACAATAGTCGAATTGAGCGCTCCGAGTAATGGGTTTCTGACGCTTCTAGGGAAGCTAGCAGTACTCGTAAATCAAAACGAGCTCCTTGAAAATATCGATTTTAAAATGGAAGTTCTGCAGAATCGCCGATTAACAAAATGTAACTAAAACATACCACGTTCTATGACTTTGAACTGCTGCGGGAGCCGAAAACTTGCTCAAAACTTTAAACGCGGTTTTCTCAAAACTACTTTTTTCAACATGGTTGAACATGTCAAGTTCTATTTAACAATTTACTTCAAATTTTGCACCAACCTTCAATATATAATAATAACTTTTTATCGCCCTTACCGCTCTTATATCGAAATTACGTTTTTTACTATTTTAAAAAATTATAAAAAAAAAAAAGGTCGAATAATGTGTTTTTTTCTTCAGACAACCGTCATTTTGCGAAAAAAAATATTCCGTTTTCTCTTAACGACATTCTTACTAATTAAGAATATTTTTTTAAATTTTATTCTAGATAACCAGAAGGGCTGTAATTGTGTCATTCAGAACACTTTTTTTTTTTTTACCCTCAACTTTACCAACACATATAACTTCTTTAATTTTAATTGTTTTTTACCAATTTTTTTTTTTTTGCATATTTTAAAATTATCAATAAATGTCTTGCAAAAAAATGTATAATAAAATTTTTATTTATTTATTTATTTATTTATTTATTTATTTATTTATTTATTTTTTTAATCCGGCTCTACAAAACGCCCAAAATTTATGCCTCAAGACCAGAATACCCCCTTAATAGAGGTAAAAAGAAAAGGAATAGGTTTTGAAAAAGAAACTAATCATCCAAATGGTAAAACAAAATTAATCAAACGATTAATAAACCCGTAAGAACAGCGCGAATTTTTTTAATAACAAATTTTTCTAAATAGTTCTGAAACCTCTTAATTTTATTTATAATGAGGCGGTCAGTTTTTTTCAGTAACCGGAAGAAGATAAAATTATGTATCGATGTTACCACTTAAGAACCGAATTAGGCGCTCTTTTTTTCACCCAATTAGCTACTACTTCAAGGAAGTCGTAACCGCACGCCGACGGTCGAGGCCAAACAAACAAAAACAATTTCCGAGAACGAAAATCATTATTATGTGCACTTTTCGTGAACTGTATTCGAGAAATAGTTTCCACGTTAAAAAATTAGCTAAAGATTATTTTTTCACGCAGCAACGATACAAAAACGATTTTTTCCGAACATGGTCGATATTCTAGAATTTCAAAATTCGAAAATGAGCGAAAATAGTTATGCCGATTTCACGAATTGTTTAAAATTCTGCATGTTTCACGAAATGTATTATATAACAATTTCGTTATCTGTGCGTGACAGAAGCCGAGTTACTTTCATTGATGGTGGGGGATACGAGCAAATTCTAAATGTTCAACACAACTGATTGCAAATGATTCCGTTCGAAATTTAACTGTCGTTTATATATATATATATATATATATATATATATATTTATATGTTAAAATTAAAGTTTTTTATGTAAAATTCAAAGTCGCTTAGTAGAAAATAAAAAATGTAAATTACGGAAGGAAGAATACAATTATGCAGGATCGGCGGAGAAAAATTGTGTTCACGCTGAGCTTTTACGTGAAAAAAATTAATAATGCGTTTTACTTTTAAACTTTTCCGTGAGAATTAAGATAAAATTTTTGTGTGGTCATTTTTAGTTGTCCGATTAGTTTTCGATTTTAATTGCGGTTTTTTACGAGATGGAAATTTTTTGAGTGTAATAGCAATTTTTTAACCCATGGCACGAAGGGCTGCTCTATACAATCCGGCGCCACCTCCCATACCAGCTTTTTGAATTATTTAAATCGTACCTTAGTGAACGATATTTTGTGGTTAAGTATGGAGATGAAGAATCTCGATTGCATCCGATAAAAGCTGGTGTACCACCTCAAGGTAGCATACTGGGACCGGTTCTTTACTTAATTTATACAGCGGATATAGCTGTGCCAAATAACACGGAAATAGCCACTTTCGCGGACGATACAGCAGTGATTTGTTCAGATTCGTCGCTAGAAAATGTCGCAATAAACCTACAATCAGCAATTAATACACTCTCGATATGGTTCAAGCGGTGGCGAATAGTAATCAACGAGAAAAAATCGGCCCGTGTAATATTTACAAATCAAAAAAAATCTGCAGCATCAAAAATATTCACATTAACAATCAGGTAATTCCGGTTAAGGAATCAGCAAAATATCTCGGAATCCATTTGGACAAACAACTAACATGGAAAAGCCATATAGTTAAAAAACGGAACGAATTGAATGTTAAGTACAGGAACATGTTATGGCTTATAGGAAGAAGATCCGAATTATCGCTGGAGAATAAATTGCTATTGTATAATTAAAATTCTGAAACCTGTATGGGCGTACGGAAGTCCACTTTGGGGCTGTGCTAAACCGAGTAATATAGCGATAATACAACGTTTCCAAAATAAAGCACTAAGAACAATTGCAGATGCCCCATGGTATGTAAGCAATCTTTTACACTGCACACGGATTTGGCAGTTGAACCTGTCAAAGAACAAATACAAGAAATTGCTCGGCAATATGGCATTAAACTAGATCATCACAAAAATATCTTAGCCATTGGATTACTAGACAATTCGACAGAAATCAGACGATTAAAAAAGCCGACAGATTTATTATAAATGAACAATTATAATTAAAAAGTATTAAAATACAGGCAGCGGAAATCCTTGTCGCTGGATAAGGAGCTCCACAAATCATCCATACTATGTTATTAAAATTGCTAGATAGCCCAGAGCTAGTTGCAAAATTTCATTAGAAAAAAAAAAAAAAAAATCTAAAAGTCGCATTTTGATTTTTTTTCAACGTTACCAAAAATATTTCGCCACACATCAGCTGGGCTTACTGTTTTGAAATATATATATATATATATATATATATATATAATATATCACCGCGATTATACGTCGTATGCGGATATACGGAAATTTATTAGACTTAACCACATAAAGGGGATCAATGCTGATAATTAAAAAATCAACGACGGCGATCGTTGCAAAAATTCATCATCGATGATAGGATGTGATTTGACATCGGTACATTTGCGGTGCGTAATTTACATGTTAGATTAGAGAATTCTCTTTGCATCACCAACCCCGTTAGGTCTGTGAATATTTTGCCCGATGCCGATATTACGTGTTTTTCCATTCAGTTTACTACTCTAAAAGCTCAGATAAACATCTCGCAGCCACTTTTTCAGTCGCTTAGATTCTAAACAAAACTTCAGATTTTCGAAGTATTTCGTCTAAAGAGTTTATTCGCGTCATTAACGGAAAGATGCGCTGAAGGTCTCTTTATTATCACTTGAACTCAATGAAGAAACGTTATACTGCCAAGATGGATTTATAGTCGAATGTTTTTATTTAATCGTATTTATTCTTTTATCCGAAGCGATTAATTTTTGAGATGATTTTTAAAGTTCTTTCAGAATTTAATCGGCGATGTAGTAAAATCAGATATGGCTTGTTGAAAGGAAAACACATCGGATAAAGAAAAATTAAACTGAATACATGTTTCGAAAGTGCGGATGAAAATTAAAAAGTTCTTCCGCAATTTCAGGGTGGTGGAAGATAATTAGTGTCTGATGGGGAACAGCAAAACGGACATCGCGAGAAAAAAAGAGTTTTCGAAAATTCGATGAGGTTCGAAATTACGATATTCTAGAAATCGAGATATGATCAAAGATCGGAGAATAAGATGCAAATGTTTAATTATAGCCAGTTTTTCGCGTAAGATCCCAATTACATTTTTCCTCTGAGGTGGTGTTTTAATATCTTAAATATTAATCACTGACACATGGTTCGTGGAACGTGAATTTTAAAACAAATCAAAAAAGTTTGGAGCGCTACGGGGACTTTTCCGCGCCATCCTTCTTTCGTTCCAGCTTCACAGCTAAATTTACAGCTGTCTGTTCTAATATTTTCACTGCCTCTTGTTGGCTCTTTCTCGCGGTTTCATCATTTTTCCTATACATATTTTCGTCCCGAGCCGTACATATGTATATCGTGAGTAACAAAGTGTCCCCGATTATTTGGTTCGGGCCGCTGCTGCTTCTCGCTTTAGACAAATTCCACTGCCGTTTCGATTTTGATGTCGCATATTTTCACTTATTTAATTTACTTTTCAATCGAAGCTGTTAATAATTCCCGTTTTCTCAAATTTTTTTTGTCATTATGTTATTGTCTCCATCAACAGCCTACGTTTTTGAATTTGCTACCTCCCTTTCCTTTTCTCTCTTTCGCCGTATTGATGCGTCTCTTAAGTTTAGTGCTGTTCTTATTTCGAATCGTTCTTGTTTCCTTATCCTGGCATGTCGTAACACATGCTGTCTACATTATATTCTGATTTTTTTTTTTTTTTTTTTTTTGGTTATTTTATTATTATTACGTATTTGATCATATCTAAATTTATAATTCTTTATAGGTAGCTCTGGTTGATGTGCGTAAAAAATAAAAAAAAAAAAAGATGTTTAATTTATTTTTTTAACTGTTCGGAATGTAAACACGGGTTTTTTTATTTTTTATAGAATTATTTGTTTGACAATATTATATTGCCAAATTTTTTGAAAAAATAATAGAAGCATTTTTTTCAAAACATCTGTAGTGTTTCTTTAGAATTCAGAACTTTATTTTTTCAGAAATTTATTTTAGATATATATATGTATATATAAATTTAATAATTCCTTATTTTTTTTTTGTAATGCGGCTTCATATTTCTTCGCCATTTTGCCTAATTATAAAAGCTCAACTATTCTATTTTATAACAAAGAATATATTTAAAGGGAATTATTTACACTTCTAAATATATATATATCTATAGGTATGTCCGTTTATGTGCGAGTAGATTTTTTAATTGTGCGCCGAATACAGTGTAATCGAACGCATTGAATGCGTAAAAAATTAAAAAAGAAAGGTAAAAGTGGGTGTTAGAAATGATTGAAGTTTTGAGTCATTTTTTTTTTTTTTGTTAATTAACAATTTTTAATTACGACATCAGCGAGATTTAACTAAAAAAAATATCAAAAGCGAAATAATGATTTATTACAATTTTATTCGTTTACAATCAGGTACATGAAATTCTGCTGATGCTTGGCTTGGCAAATCATCATAATACACTGGCCAAAATGTTATCCGGAGGTCAGAAAAAGAGACTCTCAATTGCTTTAGAAATGATTACTAATCCGCCAGTATTATTTTTGGACGAGCCTACCACGTAAGTATAAAAAACGATATAGATGCACATTCTTTTAATAAGCCGAAAAATTGACATAAATAAGCTGGCAGATTTGAAATATCACATACGCGAGCAGAGATTGCTAAGATACGAGCGTCTATATGACAAGATAAATGAGCTTATAAATAAGAAAATATTATACGAAGGCAATTTGTTAGAACATACTCGTAGTATTACCGCTGTTACATGCGATCACTGCTGATTAACGGTTTATTTATAATTTAAGTTGAATTTTACACCATTATCAGTATTATTATGATTATCATCATCATCATTATTATTATTAATCATTACTCAACATTAGTTGTTCAGTTTTCAGTGGATTATGTTCAATTACAACATTATACAGCATATTCCACTTGCTATCAAATCCGTTATTAGTTCACTAAAATTCTTCCGAAGCTGCGATATATCGTTTATCGCAGTTTTTAGATATTCGTTACCTGCTCGAAATCCATACTTCCGGATGGCCATTAATTATTACAGAACAGTAGTTACTTTTCTTCGCTTTGATTTATTACAGTCAGATTTGATTTTTTTAAATTTTTTTTTATCTTCGCAGCAACTCCTTTATTAGTAGCACGATTTTTGTTGTTAGTTTGCGAACGGTAAGATGAAATATTCTCACTTTCTCAAAGAAAACAACGAATTTTAAATTATAAATTATAAATTATAAATTTACTTTTTTGTAAGGTGTTTATAAACACACGATTCTTTAGTAAACTAATCACGCAGTTGAATTAGATTTTTTTTTTCGTTATTGTAACCTTCTCTATTTTTTATTTTTATGTTACGCAATATTTTCAAAATCTACATAGAAGTACGAACGAATATGATATTGATTTTATCGCTGTTTGCATTACAAATACCGGGAGAATGCGCCATTCTTGAAAGATTTTTTAGTAAAAATTTAAAAAAAAAAAAAAGAGTTAAAAATAGCATTTAACGGCATTATAATTTATTGAAAGTATTAGTTTTTCTTTACTTTTGAAATTTTATCCCTTTTTAAATTCTAGTAATTGTGATTTTTTTAAAGTTATTTTTTCTACTTTTAAATTTACTTCTTTACCTTTTTTTTTTTATTTTAAATGCATTTATGTATTTATTTAATAAATATATTACATGCTTAATTTCTACGACTTATTATCTATAATTAAACATATAAACCACTGTATATAACTTGCAAATAGCAACATTAAATTACGTTCAATTTATATATTTACCTTGGTGATCTTATTTTATTTAAAAATTTTATAAAATTTTTTTTAATTTTTTTTTTTATTGTATATATATTTCTGTACCGCTGGTCGCATCTCATAAAATCTCATATTTCGATAAGAAGAGGGGGTAGACAACTCAGCCGTCCTTTAAAACCTTCGTTCGGACAATACGAATATACCGTGAAAATTCCGTCCAGCGGTACCGGAACGCATACGGAACAAACAAACATTAATTTTTATACGAATATTAGCTTTTATTTATTTATTTATTTATTTATTTATTTATTTATTTATTTATTTATTTATTTATTTATTTATTTATTTATTTATTTATTTATTTATTTAAATATTGGTACGCTCCATACAGGCGTTAGCCCAATTTTACATGGAGCATAATTTAAATTAACTAAACACTTTCTACCGGAAAAAAAAAAAACAATTCTTCGGTTTACTAACATTAATAACTCCCGTGATCTCATGAAGCTTTGTCTTTGAAACGCATCGGGGTATTTGATAAATTAAATAATTGTTTTAAATCGGTGTTTAAAATTAATTACCGTACAACATTTTGTTTGTCACGGGAAACTATTCGAATGAACGTGCGTTCTACTCTAGTTTACTTTTACACACTCTTAGTAATTTTTTGCTTTATCCGCGTTCTTTTGAAAAAGCTGTTGAAATTTCGAATATAAAAGACGATCATTCTAAATGTACGAAAGCCACTTGGACGACGCTGTTGCAATATTTACACAATTGATGAACCGATAAAGGATCGGTTTAAATAAATTCGCACAGACATACATATGTGTGTTTTTATCGAAATATGGAAAAATATGTTGAATAATAATAATTAATTATTATTATTATTGTTGATTACTAGTCATTATGCGATAATAAACACGCGGCGTATTATAAATAATTATAAAACTTTCGCCACATAAAAAACTTACGTTAAAATTAAAATTAAAGTCAACGGCCACCGGGCAAAACCTTCAACTTTTAAATTCTTTCATATTGTCTATCGTGTATAAGTTTTTTGTTATTCCCATCGAAAATATTGTCTACCCATCTTTCTTTTTACCCTTAGATAATATATCACCTTTATTTATTTTTAGACTGTATATATCCACTTAACATTCGCTAGTCCGATAACGTGTCTAATCCCGCCTTTTTCTTCAGTATTCATTAACGAAACTTATTTCGGACTTTTTAAATACGTAGACGTATTTCTCCGCTAAATACTCAGAATAGACCTTTGCATAGCATTTTGACTATTTCCCATTTTCCTTTATTCCAGTTTTGTCCTAGACCAAGTCTCAGCCTCGCAGGTCACAATGATCGAATAAAGGTATTGAACATTTCATATTTTACTTCCTTTTTTATAAGAATGACTCTTAACTTATCTTTTAATAGTTCAATTCAGCGTCAGTTAGTGTTGCACCCTGAATCGCGTGTTCAAGCTTCGTTACCTACGTACATTACGTTGTCTCTATTTTTTCAAAAACAGGTGAAAATTACAAACAAAAGAGAGAAAAAACTGAAAATAAACGTATCGAACGTATAACCTCCTCTTTTTGAAAATAGACGGACAACGAGTATCGAATATAAAAACGAAAAAAATTTATTTAGGTCACGAACAATGTGCAATCTATAAATGACTCGGATTAAAAAGAATCTCCGTCGTCATTTGAAGAAAAACTATTTAATATAGGATTTCCGAATTTTAGTCGTTAGCAACTTGCAAACTTGATCAAATAGTTCTAACTTTTCGATATGCGTGAATGGAGTTTAGTTTAAAAACTTGAAACACGCAAAAACAGTGTTTGTTTTTATACTCATCGAACGTTATAAAATGATACGCGCTGAGGTAGTCTTATGACGAAAACGTCATTCGCGAGAATATATGAAACTTTTCGCCGCGAGTAAAGGAAAATGTGAAATATTCAAATCGGTGTACCTATCCCGATGTTAGCACGAATTCCATTATCGATAGTTACAAAAAAAAAAAGCCAAATTTATCCGTCAATAATTTAGGAAAAACCCCGTTTTTTAACGTTTGAATAAGTAACGTCACTGCTGAAACAAAAAAAAAAAAAAAAACGAGCGGTCCATATATGTATGTATATGTATATATGTATTTTTTTGAAAAAGAAAAAAGCACCGAAACATCGAATCGAGTTAAATTTTAATTTCGAATGCGGCCGATATTTTATATGCGGAAAATGTTATCAATTTAGCGGCTTGGACAGCTTATCGTGTTCGCAATGTGTACGATTATTGAAGAATTTAGCGACTCAAGGTAGAACGGTTATCTGTACCATACACCAGCCGAGTGCCCTTATTTTCGAAAAATTCGACCATTTGTACGCAGTTGCCGGCGGCAAGTGTATTTACCAAGGCGGCGTGCAAGCAGTTGTACCGTATTTCGCACAGCTCGATCTCAACTGTCCTTCCTACCACAATCCGGCAGATTTTCGTAAGTACTCATCAAACTTTGAACAACTTCATAGCCGTGTTCACTTACATTACTTTATTAAGTGACACATTTGGACACATTTCTGTTTTCAGCGCCACTTTATTCCGTACATTTATGTGCGTATATCTGTGTGTGCAAATGCGCGCGCGTGCGCGTGTGTGGAGGGCACCTAGCCTTTCCGCGAAATTTTTCTAAAATGGAGTTTCCTTTTGTCAGATGATTTCCTATTGAAGAGCGCGCATAATTATTAACTGGTCAAGAATTGCGAAAGCGGAGCTCTAAACTCAGCCTCAGAAGAATGTTTAAGTTCTCCAAACATTGCGACAACGTTAAAAAGATTGATAACATATCTTGTAAAGACAGAATCTTTATTTTTTGAAGGGCTGAGCTTTTATTTAAAAATGATTAAAAGGAGTCAGTTATATTTTAATACGATTGGATGGTGTTAATAGGAAAGAACAAATAGCAGGTGTGAACGAGGAAAGGACGTAGAAGGAGCGCAGAAAGGAGTAGGAAGATCGCGAGCCTCAACAAAAAAGTAGAACGCTCAGCAGAAAAGAATTCATAGGGCAATGCGGGGAGGAAGCTAATAGAAAGCGAAAACGATGGAAAGGCAGTGTAGAGTGTGGCTTAGGAATATATGCGAATACAGGAGAGAATAAGAGAGTGACGAAGTGAGAGAAAGAAAAGGGTCCACACGGATTAACAGGAATTCCATGGACGAAAGAAATTCTCAGAATAAGCTCCACCAGCTACCATCTCACGAGTGTACCGAACGCCTTGCTCACACTGCATCTCGTTCCCTTTTCGGTTCCCTACTTCTACGGTGTGTTCCCTTTCCCATCGGCAATGTTCCATTTCATCTTTCCGCCCTTTTTGACATAATTTCAGTGTCGCAGCTTTGACGTTTGTAAGGATTATGCCATGTTGAGTTCATCTGTCTTTGCAGGTGTTTTCGATTTTTTACGATTTTAAAAATGGAATTAACTTTGCATCAACGAGTTTAAGACAGATTCAACGGATAGAAGAGCTTGGAAATGTCAGAGAAGTGTTTCTACAATGATACTCTATATTGGAAACAAACGGTTATATGATTATGTGTGGTACGAACGGTTCAGTAGTGGTGGTGAGTCCATCGAGGATGACGAACGCAGTGACCGGCCGGCGACATCGGAAACCGAGGAAGACATCGACGAAATGAAAGAAATGTTGGCCGGAAACCCTAAAATTGATCGTATCAGCGAGTTGACAGAGGACTTGATCTCTTCGCTTACGGATCTGTCCAGGATGTTTTGGTTAATGGTTTGGGCTTGAGATGCTGCTAAGGAAGACTTGAATTTCATGCAAAAAAGGGGCACATCGTTATCTGTGATATTTCGACGAAGAACAGAACGAATTCCATTTAGTAACTTCTAAATTCGCCTGATTTAGCTTCCTGCGACTTTTTCCTGTTCGTTCAACTTAAGAAATCGCTCCAGGGAACGCACTTCAGTAGCCGAGAGGAGATAATAGAAAAATCTAAGATAGCTCTGACGGCGATACAGAATACCGAGTACTTCCTAGAGTTCGCTGTAATAAGTGGTTGCAGTCGATGGAGGAAAGTGCTTTGAAAGGGAAAAATCAATTTTGACGAATAAACTTGTACTTTTTATTTTCCGAATAAATGCCTGGAACTTTTTGACCAAGTTAATAATAAGTCTATCTTTAATTAAAACTAAAATTAACATGACCCGATTTTAATTAACGTAGTACACGATGTTTAGTGGAAATAAATTAGTTAAATTAAAGCAATTTAAAAAAGGTAATAAACGAATGTTATACTAATAAGTTCCGAGAAATATAAGGAAATTATCATGAGGTGGTAACATTTCAGCTCTTTTCCAAGCATAATTGAAAGGATTAACAATAATACTTACGTACCAAATTGTTTTAACAACGTACAGTTCATGTCGTGAAGTATATTTAACCATTATTTAAGAACATTTAAAATTTCAGATTTAGATTAGATATAATTTACAGGATAATATAGAACGCATTTTGCCAAGATACAATAGCGATAATATAATATTTAATAGTAGTATAGATAAACTTACAAATAAACTTTTTAAGGAATTTAATAAATTTCCAGTTAATGAAATCGAGTATCGTACAAATAGTACTCATCTATATTAAAGGATCCTAGTATTAAGTATATACCTTAAATAGATAAGTATAATAATAATGTAATAATCGAAAATAGGATTAACGTCTCACCAAAATTTAATTGGATGGGACAAAATGGAAACATTATAATTAGCAAATAAATATATGAAAAAAATACAAAAAAAGTAATAATATTCTAATTGGGAAGAAGCATGTATACACCTGTGCGGTTATATTTTAAGAAAATAATATGAACATTAATTATATAAAAACTGTGTGTACATATTTATAATACGCAAAACGACTATTTGCAAAAATTAAATCCCCTTGAAGAATTAACTTGGTGTATTACAAAATATTGCAGCCATATTCATTAAAATTATTACTGTCATTATCAAACATCGCGGACTTTAATACTATTAGTTAATCAGTATAGATCGAGATAAAATAATATTTTGGTTTCACTTTTATTTTTTTTTTTATTTTTTATAATAATTAATTTACTAAGCAAAACAAAAAAAAAAAAAAAATAATCATTAACATGTACTGCTCTATTCAGTTTGTATTACATAACGGAATTGTTTTATAAAATATTGCGGCGCTAGACGGAGGAGCGAATGATTGTACATTAGATGCTTCAGTTTAATCGCACTTGACGTCTTCCAAACGGGTGAAAACATTAATGTTTACGAATATTACATTTTTTTCAGGACTTATTACAATAGATGTGCGTACATCACAAAAACAAACTTGCAAAAGGGACAGAGCCGAGCTTATGAAATAAGCGATGTATTATAATTCAACTGGTCAATTACTCGTGTTTAATACATATATTCGCATCACTTTCATTAACTTCGCCAAGCACAACACCTACTTTTTCGAATTTGCATAACTAATGAATCGGGGAATGAGGAATTTGATGATGCTGAAAAAGTTAATTCGTATTTTGTTCTTACCTAATTACGATGTTGGTACTCTTTAGGCATCCGATATCATTTAATATGATAATAAAAAACTAACATCAGCAACTTTTATTGCGGATGAAATCATTTGTATTATTATCATATTCTTTATTGGCTACGATGCATTAGATGCGGCAAAAAGAGTAGACGATATGCTAAGAAATGTGGTACGGATGTTGTTATATGTATGTTGCGTGAACAAGCAAGCATTCAATAACTGGTATTTCTTTTAGTAGACATCATCTTCGAATCCTTCTTCGATCAACATGTGTAGTACTCACAATATCTTTCGAATTAAGAGGCACGCCTTTGACGCGATGTGGACCGCGGATTACTTCTCAACTTACACAGTGGGGCATCAATGGTCGGCTAGTTTCATCCATTTATCAAAATTTTTCGACAAAAGAAATCCGCGTCAAAGTCTTAAATGCTTGACAGAGGTCCACAAAACTCCGGCACAAATTCAACATATAGCGTTTAGCGGAGTGTCAATGAAATGTCATCCGTAGTACGAATAGAGTTCTATTTGCGGATGACCTCGTCGTATTTATTCCACGCAGTACCGTCAGAAACGTCCCGTTAAGTGATTTCAGCAATAAAAAGAAAACACGTTGGAGCACTTAAAAACCCTCCCTAAAAAAAAAAGGAAGTTAGCTTACGTACGGAGCAGACTTCAATTGTTTCTCCTCTATCGGGACCTCGTTAAATCAAAATGCGACTACAGAGCAACTATTTTTATTCGCCGACATATCAAGAATTTCACTTGGCGCGCGACTTTACGATTAATGGTGGAACTTTTCGCACAACACTCTGTACAATTCCCTACGTAATGAACTTTCGACAGAACTGCACGCCACGCAAAAAGGCTTCTGTATTTTGTAGCGCGCACTCAAACGCTTTAATACATACGCTTTTGAAGTCACCTATAAGTATATACATCCGTACTCCGCTAAATGCATAAGAGACCGTTGCCATTCTCTTTGCTCGATGAAACCAAACCGGATAGAGGACTTTTCCATCGAGCAATCAATATCTGATCTCATTGTGTACCGGCTGTCGATAAACCGACGTCCTATTCTTTCTACATCCTACAGAATACAGCTCGCTCACTCGTCGATACTTAGCGCCGAAAAAAACCTTATCCTGTATTTTCCCTCCGCTACCATCACTGCACTGTGCCGCACATTCTTCTTGAATACCGCTCGTCTCTATCCTTCTACGCACTCCTTATACTACTGGAATTACTAAAGGACATACCATCACTAAGTCGGTCCGGTACTACTGGCCTTTGCAGCTGAGTGCCGGTTTTTATGTAGTTAAATAAATCAATAAACTGGGAAGTAAATTCCTCACCAATGACGTTCCAGGAATCACATGAAATCGTGTATAACTTTTTACAATCATAAGAAAAAAGAGAGTAGCTTAACGATCAAATTATACGCGTAATTTATTTTTTAGACTAAACAATTTGGCTCTGTAATTTCTGCAAGTTTTGTTTTTGCGTTATATCCGTCTCCTCCGATAAACGTAATATCGCGTTCTATCATACGGAAATGTAACGCCTTCCATTTTCATTCGTTTCGGTAGTTGCTAATTTATTTTAAGTGATTTTGAACAAGTAGCGTATTTATAAATAATCATTGAACAATAACACGAAGCTGTTGAATCTTCCCAACACGGCCCCGGTCAGTTATTATCGTTCTATTACGAACCAAGGTCAACTTCAATAAAATTTCAGTTTCATATTCACTTTAAAATAAACATATATATATATATACATGTATATGTATGTAATGTATAAATATTATTTTGCAGTGATTGAAGTAGCTATCGGAGAATATAAAGCAGATAACGATCACATGGCTTTAGTCGCAGCCAGTAAAGGAAGACAGATTTATAACTCGAAATGTAACGACTTCCAAAGTAAGAGATGCTTTTATTTTATTTTCATTCTATACTATTTAATAGTTCATTTAGCCGTACAGAATAGGGGTTATACATCTTTTTGAACCGCTAAAAGCCGATTTTGTGCAAAACAGCTGAAGCTTTTATCCTGTACGTTTTTGTAACAGGACGAAAAACGTTAGTGCATCAGCGAGTTTCAAGTACTTGTTTTCAAATTTTTTTTTACTATCCGCAGCCTATTAATTAGCTAAGGGATAGACCATGTTTTAAATGAATAACTTTTTCCCGGTTCTCTGGGTGAATTTTAAAAAATTCTACAAACAGTAGGAGACTACATTAGAAATCAGTAAAGAGATAAGAATTTTGTTACTTCCGTACCATTTAAAAATGTATGCGTAAAAATTAATTTCGCAAAATTGTAGCGTATAAGAAATAATATTAGCGCAAGTGCGGTGAGCCACCTCAGTCTCTAATCTCGGCCTACATTAATCAAGATCAGTGTAACGGTCTGTTAGCATCATTCCGGCTAATCATTGCTCGAGCAAAGTGATTAAATCGGCGCTGCTACTGGTAGCAAGGTTAATATCAGTCCGCGTTTTTTATCGAATCGTTTTACCGTCAAATATAATGATTTCCTCCGTTTTCTCTTTTTTTCATTTCCGCAAATAAATCGAACGGTTCTCTCGCCTTGCCTTGAGCACAAATAGATTAGTTCACAAGGTTGTGCGCTGTTGTGATATGTAGTGAATCTTGCTTTGATTTTTCTACAGTTTTGCTGTCAAAGGTCACTGACCCACTAACGTTGTAATGACGGTCGCTTTGACGATCGAGAACCGGGCTTGAACCAACTTCACCGAGGGAAGGGAGAGTTCTCAATATGTTCGCAATGTCTAGAAAAATCTACTTATTTTCTTTGCCTTTTTTTTCTTTAATCAATTAGTTTTCGGATGCTTCGTACTAACCCCTGCAAGCGTTGTTCATTTTCATGAACTGAAACCTACGCTATGCTCCTTGATTATAATCAGTTTTTAATGCTTTGATGGCGTGTAAGCGAAAGATGTAATATATTTGGATGTATATGTTTCACGAATGTAGTAGTTATTCAAAATTGATCGTATTTTGTACCGTTTGTTTTTTAACTTCGTGTGACTACAAAACGAACAATAAGAACTGAGGAAAAAGCGAGTACCGGAATCTCTATATGATAAACACATTAAGGCACATCATATAAAACCGTTAGGTTAAGGTCACACCGGCCGTCACGCAATCATTTGGCTGCCTGGCAACTTACCTAGTTACCGTAGGTACTCACTGACTACACGTCAGAGCATCGAACCAGCCGCTCGCTGCAATTCTGTTGATTAATTACGATTTTCAAATTTCTCGACAAATGAGCTTTGCTTAGCCTGGAAACCTTATTGAACAAGCTTGTTTGTATTGGATTTATTAATAAAATCATTATATCATAAATATATATATATATATATGTATATAGCTCTGTGTGTGTGCATGCGCGTAACATATACATTTGTGCATATACATATATATATATATTTTATTATTTATTTTTTTTTATAATGTAAATAACCTATGGAAAACCCACAAGGCAACCGTCCGTCTGTAGGTTCTCAACACAGCTATATCATTTGTTTGTAATAAAGCTCAGAATAATTGATCACATACAATTAACTAAAAAGAATATACATTATATCAACAATTTTTAAACACACTAAAATTACAAATCTCCTATAGAATAATGACAAACTAAAAAATTGTCTTAAAATTCTTATAGTGATTAACTAAGTTGATAAACTTTCGGGATTGCCTGTCGAACTTTATTTATTAAATCCAAAATGTGATGTTTCCAGCTTACATTACTATCAATAGTAACCCCTGAGTATTTCATTTTAAGATACATTCTAAAACATTTTACAATCCGCGCTGCGACATCATTGTTATCATGTATGCAATTATGGCATTTTAGTACAAATCTTTTTGGGGATGAAGGTCCTGTAAGTTCTTATGTACATAATTTTAGTTTCATCAGTATTAATTGAGAAGCCTTGATCTGTGCCAATATTACAAATGAATTTATGTATTTTTGCAGTAATTCCTCAGCTTTGCGTATATGTCAGTATTTTCAATCACTATAGCCATCTGCAGAAGCAAAAACTTTGGGATGTTTATATATGTTTGGGGTTTATTTGTATATATCAGGAATAATAACGGTGCTGGTATTGTACCCTGATAAACGCCCAAAGTTCCCCTTCCTTACTATAAGCATCATTTACTGTTACCCTTAATATCCGGTTTTTTAAATAGTCCATAAACCACTTATTTTGATTGTTAACAATACCGATGTTATAAAGGTTTTGTATTAAAGTAGCATGGTTTATTGTATCAAATGCTTTGTTTAAGTTGATAAATATGACAAAAAGTTGATGCCCTTTCGCCACGCCTTTGTAAATATTATTAATAAAAACTTTTAGCAACTCTGATGTTGATTTGTTTCTCCTAAAGCCAAATTGTAGTGGGTATAAAATTCCATTCTTCTCTAAGTATTCTCTTAAATGGTCGGCAATGTAAACTATTTTTGTAATGATAGAAGTGATGTTAGTTGGCTTGTAGTTTGTACAACCGGTATGGTTTCCTTTTTTATAGATTGGTACAATTCTCTGTTGCCTTCCTCCCGTTTTCGTTTTTCGTTAGTTGCCTCTCCGTATTATGCTCTTCACTCAAACGAAGAGCATGTTTACGATGCGGACCATATGTTCTTTGAGTATTCATCGCTTTCTGCAGAGTGTTCTGCTTTCTACTTTAGTTTACTGCAATCTTCCTACTCCATATTGCGACTCTTATGTCCTATCTTTTCCCTCTCCACAGATTGTTCCTATTATTTGTTCCTTTCTCCTAACAACATTTGATATCGTATGAAGATATAATTGACTCCTTCCTATTAAAATTGTTTCTGGATAAAGGTCCCCGGTTGACGAGCCAAAATAAAAACAAAAAGAAAAAAAGATTGGTCGCACTATGCCTGTTTTGAGCAAATTAGGTACTTTTCCGATTTTTATTAACCGGTTTATCAAATTTACTAATTTGATGTAAACACGTACTCAAATATTCGAGTAAAAACTTACCTACATTTACTTTTTTTTGGCTTTGACCTAACAACCAGAAAAGTTAAAATAAGGAGGTAAATCGAGAGACGATTAGAGATGGAGAATAGGAAACATAGAAATACAGGGATTATAAGTAGAGATGAGAAGAAAAGGATAAAAGAAAAATTATAAGTAGCAAAAAAGTCCAGTGCTAAGATTTTAAAGTATACAGAACAGAGCGTTCGGAACCAAGGGTGGAGCATTCAAAGAAGATATGGCTTGCATTACATATGGGAGTAAAGATAAAAATTTGAAGAGAGAAATCGGGAGAGAAAGATAGGAAAAAGCGAAAAGAGGGGAGAAGAAAGTGATAAAACCGCAGTCTGATTGAAGATACGATCGCGGAGCCCTTATAGAAAAAGACTGAAATAACAGCTAAGGGCAGAGAACCTGCTGTATTTAAAGATAATGAGGGGCACGATTAGAAAATAAAGAAAGTTAAATGTCCGACCATAGTCGGGAATGATTGGCTAAGAAAAGAAGGAGGATGTCCGAGGTAGGAAAATTACAGATTAGGGGACCATTGCGGGCGACCGAACGAGCTAGAAAATCCGCTGTTTCGTTTCACTTCACGTTTAAAATAATATGATTTTTGTACTATCGCTGCTAATCTGATTTTTCCAGTCGGAGAAATCTCTATCAAAGCATCAGACTCTGCATAATTATGATAGTTTTTTTTTTAGTTTTCCGCGCAATGCCGTTTCTAAGGCAGCACTTTATCGAATGTGTAAACAGGCACACCTCTATATACCAAAAACAAACAGATTGAGTATTCTGTGAAATCTTTCAATGCCAGTCAGCTCGAATAAACGTAGATAAATTTAACCAAAAAACCGTACTAAACAAATAAACAAATCCCATCTTAGGTATGTTATCCAGTGCGGCAGAGACATTAGTGAGCCAAACTGAGGTTATTCAAATAACGATAATTTCACTTAATTCCGTCATTGACGAAATAAAAAGTAAACAGAATAAATTAACATTCATTGTCGTCATTAGTGCAGTAGTTGGTTATTTCCGGAACAAACTTTTTTTTTTTTTTTTTTTTTTTTTTTTAGCTTGGCAAGGAACCATTTGGCCACTGACTAATTACCTTTCGCTAATTTTATCAGCCCTATCTTTTTATGTTAGCTTCCCCAACGTTAACTGTTTCCATGTTGTATAGCCAAGTGGCGTGGGTGCTTGATTAGTAACAGCGGCGACGGGTTCGATCCCGACTGATTTTAAAATAATGGATTAAAAATAATTTAATGATTACCTGTGATCAAATGACGTTTAACGTAAGGCTGAAAGAAAAGACCTTTGCTTCACAGTCTTCCTCGCACATAATTCGTTCTCTTAGTAAGGAATCGTCAAAATTCTCATCTTGTAAGATTCGTTTTATTTTTCATACCTTCAGTTCTTTCGTTCTCACTTGTTTCAAAATCCATTTGACTGTATAGTTGAGAAGTTTCCATCAAACCTTCAACTGGAAATGATTTTGATTTTTAAAATGATGATACGTTAAAAATGATGTTTAGTGAAAAGGATCTAACTGAATTTTATAAATATATCTTTCGGAAGATAATTATGCTTAAGTGAAATCATATGCAGGGGGATTTATATCCGTACTTGGGGGAATACTTACCAATGTCAAAAGACACTTTAAAAAATGACGTATGTGAAAACGCAATTCGGATTATTATTAACAGATGACTGTTTGCAAACAACTTTAATGGTAGGAAATACTAATTTCGAACTCCAGTATGATGAAATATCTCAGAAAAAGCAATTACATTCTTTACATTAGAAATTTTAATCTATTTTATAATAACATTTTTTTAATACGTAAATTTGTAAATCTTTTATTCATTCTTTTTTGTAAGTGGTAGTAAAGTGTATATATATATATAATGTAAAATTATTATTTCATAATAAAAAAAGTTAACGCTTTTTTGGCTCTGCGAGAAAATTACCCATTTATATCTTCATGTTTGCTACTTGGCCCGCCGAGCCTAAAAGTTTTAAAATCTGGCCTTTTTGAAAAAAAAAGTTTGCTAACCCCTGGGCTAATGCATTGAATCGTTCTTCGAAGGATAGAAGAATTCTCGTGACATACCCATTCATGAAAATTCAGCTAATCCACTTGACTGGGCTGTTATGTATCTTATATACATTGTGCGGACATTGGAATGGGTATTTTTTGTAGTGTACCTCGGGCTAAGAATGACATAGTCAGTTATCATTAATATAATTTTATTCAAAGGGCAAGTGACATAAAAATATAAAAAAAGCGTCAGTTTAAATTATTACCCATATATTTCAATATTTACACATATTGAAATTAAGATTGATAACATTTTAAATGTACGGCTGCAGCGAAAAGGAGCACAAGCTTTCTGCTGCGCCTTTGCCTGACATTGTTTAGCACATTTCTTACACTTTGATTTCTTTATTAGTACTCTTCTGTTTCTGTCGAACACTGTCGAATGTTTAAATGAAGATGCGGAATTCGGATTCTTTCTCGCATTGTCAAAGGAAATAATAAAGTTTATTAGACATTAAAAATCTTATTCATTTGACTGTAACCTTTTTTTTTCTTATTTTTTTACTCCTATGTACTATGTGCAACTGCCGGGTCTTTTACATAGCAGGAAGTTTTCTTGAATATCTTTCCTCCTAAATGAATGTTATAACTCCGGTGACTGCAGTATTTGATTTTATTCCGTATGCTTCCTGGTAAGTTCAAACTTTTTGGATACGTAAGCGTGCTCGGGACGGTCGCCTGATTACACAAAGGACGCATCGGACGAGTTTAGTTAATTTATATCCCTTTCTATCTTTATTTTCTTTACTGCAATGAAATCTTTAAATCATCTTTACTTCCTTCTTCTTCATTGTCACCTTTTTCGCTTGTATTCATTTAAAATATTATTTATTTCGCCATAATTACATTGGTGACCTTCAGTAAGGCTCGAATTATTTATCACATTCCGGATTCGTGATTTTTTTTTCCTTTTTTTTTTTTTTTTTTTTTATCAATTATATAATAATCTAGCCCAAAGATGGAGCAATAAATAATTGTTTTCAGAGATGTGACATTAGCGGAAATGCCATTCAGCAATAATAGTCCTTTTGGAAAATATTTAATTGTTCGTAACGACTAGATGAATCTTTTCGCCAGATCTTGCGGCTGAAATCTACTCAGGCGCCGTGTATCATTACCGACATCCAGTCATTAGTCAGCGACGTAATATCGGTTACGGTGAAATATATATTTTAAGTGAACACGAACAATAGAAGCACTCTCGCAAATATTATTATAGCGATTACAATTCTCATAATTATAGGCCCACTTCGGGAGTGATGCAAGCTCGAATTTAGGCCCGCTACTATTTTTCATTAATGATGTAGGTGACAGGCTTAAATCAGGATTTCTATTGTCTGCGGACGATTTAAAGATGATATATTTATCAATTACATCTGAATTTGACTGCATTTCATTACAAAATGATTTAGATAAACCAGTCGGGTGGAGTCAGCGGAATAATTTGCCTTTCAATTATTCAGTAAATGTGTACATATAAAATTTTCCCGTAAGAGAAATATGTGCGTACACAGTTATATTAGGAATGAATCTAACATTGGTAATGTGAACTGTGCACAGGATCTTGGAGTATACATTGATATTAAGGTAGATTTTTCAGAGCACATTAAGAACGTCACTCTAATCACGCATTTAAAACCATTGAGTTTATTATTAGAAATTCAACAATGTTCATTAATACAGACACTATTCGATTCTTTATAGGGCACTTGTACGTTCTCAGAATATTGTTCAGTAATATGAGATGATCCTTTCTACGATAAATATAGTAGAATTATTGAAAATGTTCGGTCAAAATTCTTAAGATATCTTTACTTCCGCATGGTTACAATTTACCCGAAGCACTGATATTCATATTATCTCGAATAAATTATTGCGTTTTAAAACTTAACATGCGAGACGGAAACATGCTAAATTAAAATTTATACACGATATAATAGGCAATAGGCGAATCAGAGATCAGTATCTATTGTCACAAATACTTTTCAAACCACCAAGGTTGCCTGGTATGAAGAATCATTTGTTGAAATTCAGGCACGTAGAAATATTGCATTGAGTTCTCCAATTCGGTCTGCACAATACATTATTAATTGAATATCCAGAAACTGATATACACTTCGATAATAAAGTATTCGCTATTATTTTACATTTGATTTTTAGTATCAAATATAACGGAGATATACTTCGTCATATTTTCATCTAGCAGATTCGTGAACGGTGGTCACGAAAGATAAATATGTTCTCTTTTAAACATTCCGCGTATGCTAGAATATTTTTTGTGTACGAATATCGCAACAGTTTATATGCAATATTGATAACCATCATGATTATAAATATGTTATTAATAATGTAATATGTTACTTTTGGGTAATATGTTCCGTATAATTGGGCAAACGCCTATACGGAGCATACCGGTATTTTTAAATAAATTAACAAATCAATAAAGCAGTGGGAACGAAGAAGAATAAAATAAAGATAATTTGTGCTCAGCGAAATGAATAGCATCTGTTTTTAGAAACGTTTTCAGACTATATCATCAATTAACAATAGTCAGTACACTGCATTAAAACTAAAAGCAAATTGCGGAAAAATACTGGGACTATATGTGTATATATAGGAAAGTGATAGGCGAATGAACTACAATTAAAGGCGGATAAATGTTTAGAAATAAATCAAAGGCGGGATTTTGTTTACAGCATAACAACGAATTTGACCGACAAAATATTCACAACCGCGATAAATAGATTATTAAATACTCCAATGACTTCAAACAAAGAACAAATAGAAAAAAGTTTGGCAAGAAATGATGAACAAATAATAGATAAATTAATCTAGGAAATAAAATCTAAATCAAAACATGTCGAAAAAACAAATAATAATAATAATAATAATAAAGGTTAGATATAACATTCATATTTATAAACAATAATGTAAATGAATATTTAAAAAACAAGGACTAGGTGTAGCGTTCAAAATTAAAAATAATTTGAGAAATAAAATATACACACAAAAATAATATTATGAAAATAGTGTGGTATATATAAAATAAACTGCATAGAATGTGAAAAATCATACATTTGTTCAAAAAGGTAGTACAAAAATCATTCGGTAATAATGAAATTGATAAACCTACATAATTATGCTGAGCATCTAACAAAAAATAAACGTAAACTTAATTCACAGAAAAATACATTAACGGACTCCTCTGGCTTTCTATAATTAATAACGGACACTTACTGAAAATTATTATGTAAATAAATACTCTTAAATGATCGAATATGCAAAGAATAATAATAACCCTCTTTTTAAAATAAAAATTTTACTCCTTTTCGCTTTTTTGTTCTATATATATATATTCTTAACTTTTGTTTTGAATATTTTGTCCGTTAAATTCGTCATTATGTTGTTAACAAAATCCCGCCTTTGATTTATTTCTAAACATTTATCCGCCTTTGATTGTAATTCATCCACCTATTATTTTCCTGTATATACACATGTAGTCCCAATATTTTTCTGCAGTGTGCTTTTAGTTTAAATCGAGTGTACACAGAGTCTATTGTTAGCTTAGGTTTTACCCCGAAAACGTTTCCTTCAATTGGCTTATTTTAATTTGAATTTATTGAAGTGTAAATTATTTTATACTTATTTTTGTTATTTAGAGCGAGGTAGTTATTTTATATTTAAGGAAATAATAAATGGTATAAAATACTAATTGTTTGCGGTAGAACTCCATTTGCTTAACGTATTCTATGTGTTTCCTGCGTGATCAGTCGTTTGCCCTGAACACACTTACCTACGTATCCAAAAAGTTCTCTTTGCGTTATAGAAAACAGAATTAAACTCACCAAAAAGCATACAAAGTAGTCGCAATATTCCGGTCCTCATTGTGGAATTTATGACACATTAGGGCGAGTGGGTTAATTCAGCTCCAGTTCGAACTAGAAACGGATTTAATCATTTGTAATTTCGGTAAATGTCGCAGAGAGACTTCCATCGTTTCCAACTTTTTACCATGGCGAGTGGAAAAATTAATCTCGAATATAATAACTACGATGAATTCGTTTATTTGTAAATTGTTTAAAACATTTTTACTAATGAAGTCTGATTAAAGTAAACAGGTTTCGAAGCCGACTAACTGGAAACATTCTGTTCAGATGCTTCTACACTGCGTCAGATGTAGCAGACGTGCCCTCATTCTACTAGTCTGATTAAGTGTTGAAGCGTTATTACTGTACCAGAAAATGCCAGTTATTCTGTTACACAGATTTACATTAATCACTAATTAATTTGTTAAGCGAATATTGCAATTGCAGGCTACCGCCAGGTGTATTTTTACGGTGATTAGCGGGTTTACATTAAAAAAGGTGTTTTTGCTATTTAACAAGTTTGCCGGTTGCCGTAATTAATACATAAAACAGAGTTTTAACAAAAGCCGGTTTAATTTATTTTCATAGTTGCTTTAGCGTAACCGCTTGTATGTTCCGCGGTTTACACGGTTATTTCATTTTATTTTATTATTATTATTATTTTTAATACGTGTATTTATTTACTTTTTTCTTCCGGCGTTGTACTCGTGGGTCAATTAATTATTTTCGTGTTTTATTATGGTCTATTTCGCGAGGGTTATGTAAAATTCACGTTTTCCGATAGTTTAGAAAAATAATTTCTTTATATGTTATTAGGTTTTATCGGTTTTTTTACTTTATTTTTTATTTTATTATGTTAATGCGTCCTTAATTTATAAATAGCACCTTGTAAAAAGTCACCCTTTTCGGTACACTGATTTCAGGAATGAAACAAGGACGCTAGATATTTTACACTAGAATTCGGAAATTTGAACGTCATTTTTTTTTTTTTTTTGTTTTTATCGCTAACCCACGTATTTTCTTTGGTTTCGCGGTGAGATTAATTCTGACTGACCGAATACCACGAACTATAAATGCGTAAGAAAAAAATTTTCGAAGATAACGAATTATTTCAGTTTTCTTCATCGTTTTATATTTTTTCAGCCCGTTTAAATTGATTAAAGTTCTCGATAAGAAAAAAAAAAATAGTCTAGACTTAATACTACACCAAAGCGAATGGTCGATTTCATGACCCTCTTGCAAAATTCGCTGTAAACCTGCGGACCACATTAAACAGTCTCTACATTAATGCGAATTTCGCGATACATTTCACTACGATTAATAAGTGAAATGCGTACAGATGAGCAATACTGTTAAATAAGTTAATTTATATTATCGTTAAGGATATTTGCATGGTTGATCGTATATGGAAAGTAAATAAATAAATGTGTCGCGTTTTAATTGCCTTCGGTGTTTCATGATATCATTCGTTTTTTGATGATAATAATCGCAAAATTAAACGTTGCTACTCATTACCTCCACCGCCGTTGTTCATCTTTAGAAATTCCACGTTGGAAATAATACGACCAGTGTGTAATTTTAAATGCACAGATAAAATTACGAAAAAAAAAAAAAAACCTAAAAACGCGAACCATTTGAGATAATTTGATCTGTATTCGTGAAGATGTGTATTTAGTCTTGCGATTTTGATGTAATTGTTAGAAAATAATATTATAGATGATACGAAAATAATGTCAAACAGTTAATACTTGACAGTATTAACTGTTTTTAACGAGACGAATTTGGAAATAATGATGGAACTGAAAATTAAAAATAGTCGGCGCACTTTTTCAAAAGAGGAGTAAAATATTTACCGGGAGTTCTTGTCGTTGTTGGGCGATTATGAGCAGGAAACTTAAGAATGCCAAACCGATAATACATATGAAATAATATTAAATCGGAAATTAAAAATGATCTAATTTTCGGGCCTCATCTGTCTCAAGAAAAATTAAAAAGCCAAAAAGTTGAATCGGCAAGGTCATCTGTATTTTTTAATAGTTTGATTTAGTCATTGTAAAATGATTATGTTTTTTATGTAGAATAAAAGCCGTGAGATTTTTCTTTTTTTTTGTTTTGAGCTGACAGGAGATCGTGGAGTCATTATTCCGTCTTAAGACGCTCATAGTATAAGCCTTTCTTTCTTGATAATCTTTTGCGAAAGATAAAAATATTTTTGACACCCAATATCAAAATTAGTGTAAATAAGATTACTTTTTAAAACCTGATATATAATAGGTACTATACCATTTGTGACGGTTCTTAATATTATAACTAATTTTATAAAAACCCAGTTACAAAAAAAAAAAACAAAAAAAAACCAAGGCTATTATTCATTGCAGCTGGACTCAAAAACCAATCAGAAATGCAATCAGCTCTGGGTTATCTCTTTGTGTCCGGTCTATTCGTCTACTAGTGTAGTCGTCAAAATCGATTTTTTCTTCCTGTTCAACAGTGCGTTTTGTTCGTTTTCTGTCGTAAAGTACCCATATAAGTTCTTGGTCTCGTCGAGCGCATTATCTTGTGTGCTTTTCTTTTGTATCTTGTACTGTTTGAGCGGTATGTTGAACTTAATCAGTTTGCAATAAAGTCATACAGCGAAAACCTTTCACGTAATAAATGAACGGTGTCCCACATCTAATTTTTAAGAACATTATCGATAACCAATTTTTGCGTCATCCGTTTATCTTCATTAAACTTTCGCTGTAGTGATAATAATTCAAAAAAAAAACAAAAAAAAAAACAAAGTCTACATGGAAAACCGCAAGATTACAGAAGCGTAATTATACTATAATTAACAAAGGTTGTTTTTTTCAAAATAATTCAAAATATTAGATACAATTATTCCATCTTTGCCATTCTTTCCTCGTTACTAATCTAACACTCTTGTCGTAAATTAAATATTAAGTTCCTCGTCGTAATCTAAAAGGCACACAGATTTAGCTATACTAAATTAGGAGTAAAATACGTTAAAAATTAAGAATATTAAAGGAAGATTCAAAAAGAAATATCATATAAACCGCTTGAATCATGAATAGAAGTTTGGAAGGGAACTGCATTAAAGTTAATATACGAATGGAACGGGGCATTTTAGCACAGCTTTTCAGGTATAGAAAACTCTATACGATACGTGAAAAATGCTACATGGCGAAGGATCGATTAAACATATTACATGTGAACAAGAGATAGCTTGATGCAATTATTCTTTTTGGATAATACACTGCTTGCTGCTTCTATGACTGGGGCGGAGCTTTATCGTGGCAATTAATCGAATAGATAATTGAGTAAACTGACCAACGGCAAAGGTTAGTTGGAAAAATAAAAAATAAAATCGATTTTCACGAAAGAAAAAAGTGTGTCATTTTCCTTCTTAATTGATAAATACCGCTAAAATATATTAGACGCCTTAGCGAACTCTAACTACGAGTATAATTAGCGCGCTCTATCGGGATTAATGTGACTTTCTCTAAAATAACGACATCTCCTTTACGTACAGTATCAGTATACTTACGAGCTTAAGAAAATTACGTCACGAATAAATTGTATCAGGAGGAATTTTATTATTTGCCTTTGTTTCGGTAAAGTGGGGTAACTCCTCGTGGTCATCACTAGATGACTTGCAATACAGAAAGAAGAGTTTAAGCTTTTTTTGAGAACGAAGATAGAGTGCGGTGTAGCAAGAGAAAAATCTGAAAAAATAGCAGGATTAAGGCGTGAATACGAATAATACAGACGATAATATACTAAAATGCTTACCGAAAACGTCGCTTTTACGAACTACAATTTTTAGGTATATTCGATTCGAATACCAGTGTAGTATCTAGGTTTATTCGGGGATCCAGCAATTTCTTTATCGTCGGTGTTGCGCAGCTGAAAAAAGGGAGGGGGTTTTAAAATTAAACACGTGACCTTATAGGTTAGAAAATGATTTCTAGTTTAGATTTTAAGGAAGTAAATTCCACAAAAGAAACAAATTTACCTTTACTTTTTTTTCTTATTTTGAGCTCGTCAACCGGGGGGACCTTTACCCAGAAACAATTAGAATAGGAAGGAGTCAATTATATCTTCATATGATATTAAACGTTGTCAGAAGGAAGTGTAATCAATATATAATGGGAATAATGTGTGGAGAGAGAAAAGATAATAAGAGGCGCAATAAGGAGTAGGAAGACCAAGTATCAATAAAATGGAATAGAAAGAAGAACACTTAATGGAAAGAGATGAACACTTAATAAACACATGGTCCTATTTATAAGTCACCCAACGTCGTTACTCTTTACCCGCATTTTTAGTGGCTTCGTATTATCCAAAAGAAAGAGGGTAGCGATAAAAAAAAAAAAAAAAAAAAAAAAAAAAACGAAAGAAAAAAAATGATTTATCACCTATCACCGGGCTAACAAAGAAAAAAGAAAGTCTTAGTCGGTTCTTTAAAATTTTATTTGATAAATTCATCTGCTGTTGAGAAGTATTAACAGAGATAATTTATCTTTTAACGATGATCTAACTATTGTTCAGAGGATTGCCAGCTGATTTAACTTTGAACGCATTCTGCAATTATACGGGATAGAGATTTAAAGGAAAACATAATCTCTCCGAGTGCTAAATGATTTAAATTTCGATTCGCAGGTAAAAATTGGAAATAAGCTTAAAAAAATATTTTCATCGAGAAATATACCGTATTTCCTTAAATTCGGTGCGTTGAATCGAATGGAAAAAAAAACCCAGAAAAATTAGGGTTAGATTTCTAAAGACTTGTGGCGAATCGACACGGTTTAAGTAGTTTTCGATTGAGAAATAATTTTTTTGGGAAAAAAATTTAAATACCGAGGAACATAATACAGTTTTTAGGGCGTGGCGGTGGGGTACATCTCTCGGAAGACATAAAAGAAATTTCCAAACCTTGATTAATTTTTTTTAATTGTTGCGTAAAATAATTGTTTCGTTCACTTTTGTTAATTCCCACTTCTCTGTCTACCGTAACTGGCGTGTTTAATTCTGCAAACAAAACTCCAATACTGTTTTACCAGTAGATTTCTCAGCGTATTTTCATCCCGCAATCTCTCGGTAATTACTCACTTCAAACTATGGTTTATATTCCTCCCTTCAAACTATGGTTTATATTCCTCCCTTCTCTCAGATCCTGATTTTTTTTTGTTATCCCTCTGTTCAATAAAATTTACCGTTCTATTGTTGGTTTTTGAAAAATTACAGATGCTCCTCGTGGTACATCACTAATCATACATTACATAAAAGATCTCTGTATACAAGTACACCAGTGAAGAAATCAAAAATGTTGCAAAACAGTACGGTCGGAAGCTAGGAGGTCACACAAATAGCTTCTGGCCGTTGCGTTACTAGTTAATTTCAATGAAATCAGACGCTTGAAGCGGATAAAGCCAACGGACTTGCTGAAGGGTTCAAATGTATATATATGTATATATATATATATATAATAAGCCGGATAAACTCATATCGCTTGATAGGTGTTTCCACAAATGATCATCACCCACACGCCAAGTGCTAGATAATAGGGCTGGTCGCACACTCACTGAAGAAAAGAAAAAAAAAATGATTATTTGTTTTTCAATTTTTTCTCTGTACGGCGTTCAATTTTTTCTGCAATCGATCGTCTACTACCCTTTGGGAACACGTTTCTTTTTGAATCACTTTTCCGCTTCTCTCTCTGATTTCCTCTCTACTCTGTCCCCCCATTATCTCGCAACTTAGTATGCAATTAGACCATTCCTGTACCGATTCCGAACGTGTTTCTCTTTCTCTCTCTCTGCGCTTTTATCAGTCGGCTTTCTAACTCCTTATTGTGCCCCTTTTATTTTTTCTCCTTATTGTTTCCTTCGTTGTTTACTGAAGTCATTATGAAACTGGATAACACAGTGAGGTTGTATCTTAATTTAATGAAACATGGTTATCACGTAAATAAGATTCTTTATTTTTTTTTTTCACAGTATACTTTTCACAATGTAAATAGAATGAAAAACTAACCGAACGCTCTCTCTGGTGAATATTGTTTAATCTGTTTTGGGCTTTGCATGTCTCAAGAAGCGAAAATGCAGCGGCTGTTAATTTTACGCGCGCTAAACACTTGTTGTACACCGCGACTGCATCGCTGATTATCTGAAAGCCAAGGCCGTGTCCACGGGGTGGGTTTTGGGGGTTAACCCCCCCCCCCATGAGAACTGAAATTGCTTGGGTACTTTATTAAAATTTTGTGTAAAATTTTTTGTTACGAGTATAATTAATAACATATGTAATTTTTATTAATGTTTATACAGTAATTCGTTTATTTAATTTATTAATATATAAATCAAAATGACGGAAATTATTAATAGCATGAATATTAGTGAAAAATGTATTTTTATTTATAAAATAAATATGCGAAGAAAATTTTCACCCCCCCCCCCCCCCCCTTCCAAAATTCTGGGCACGGGCCTGCTGAAAGCCATCGTTTTGAGGTTACTTTAAATTTATGATTAATCTGTGATCTTTTGTTTTTTGTTTTTTTATCGTAGATGATAAATATAAACCAAGAACGGTGCCTCTATCGAGCAACGAGATCAGAGAATTCACCAGCTACCTGCCGAAAGGTCCGCCGATAATATTTCAAGCATTTTATCTATTCAGTAGAAGTTTGCTAATAATAAGAAGGAACAAAGTAAATACACGTTTTGTCTTTTTTATTTTTCTAATAATTCGATTTTATTCTTAATATTTAGGCTTTTTTTTTTTTTTTTTTTTAGGGATGAAAATTTGTATAAATTTTAAGGAATCTTAAAAATTCTAAAGTTGTAAAACTTGTCTAGGCAAGTATATAGACATACTAGACACGTTTTTTAATGGTACTTCATAATTTTCCGGAAAGGGAGATTTTTACGAGCAAGCGAGCAAATCGACATTTCGGCGACAACGCGATTTTGATCTTTTTTAAATAATGTTGTAATTTTAAAATTATCCTTTAAAGCGGATTTCCTTATTAACATTATATAAAACTTTTTAACTTTCTCCCATATAAAGTAATCTCGGTTAAAATCCATTTTCCTTCTTCCCTTTAAAGTGCTGTCAAATATTTCGCGATTAATTAACAACTGAAACTTTTAGTAATTGTGTTTTTTTTTTTGTTTTTTCTTTGGCGCATCAACTATGAATAATTCAGTATAAGTGAAATTTTTAGAAGTATATCAATGTGCGACAGTGGGATATTCTATTCGAGCAAAACACAATTAACTAATCTAAGGCCACGGTGGCTGGCTAAGTAATTGTATATTAAAGAAGCGAACAATTCTTTATTAGACCAATGTGTTTCTCTTCATTTTTTAAGTGGAAGCGACGGCTAAATTTAACTAAATGATATCGTATTCTGCTAAAAACTAGCCGTGAAGATCACACAGACGTTTGAACTTCATTCGTTTATTTCAGTTGCTAGACGATTGATGCTGTGGTAGTCTATCCGGGAACGGTCTTACTTCTGCCTAGCGTTATTTCTGCACAAAGAATTATTTGAAAAAAATTAATAATATTTTTCTTCCAACTAAATCCTGCCGCCTTAAGAATGAGAAAAAAAAAACAACAAAAATTCGGCACTCTATTTATGTTTCTCTTTTCGCTAATCTCAATGTCCTTTATCTGTAGATTAACTCGGTTCCTTTTTCTCGTCCTTGGTTCTATTACCCCTCCCCCCGGTTTTGCATCGGTAAATAATTATTAAACTATCTCGACTCCGTTTCTCGCACAGTTTCCTTCCTTCTTCTCTAAATCGAATTTTCTTGGCTACATCTCCCAATTATCCATTGGCATTCTGAAGGTTCCTATTATGTTTGTGACGCAGATCACGTATTCTTCGAGGGGATGCTGATTTAGCCCACGAGCGTGACTTACTTTATTCTCAACTTTTAAAGTTTGGTCTTCCTGCTCCTTTCAACGCCTCCTATGTTCTTTTCCTGCCTGTTCTCTCCGTTGTTCCTGTTCTCAAAGTGTTCCTTCGTTCTTTTGCCCCGATAAAATAATAATATAGCTTCTACTTTATTTCATCCATCTCTTCCATTTTGCCGGACTAATGCTTTTTGTTAGCAAACCCAAGGGAGGAAAAAAGCGAAGAAGAATAATGCTGATCTGGCTTAATTCAGGAGACTAGCTGTAAATAATCCGGCCGAATCAGTGTATGAAAATAAGTGGATTAAAAAAAAAAGTCTCTAGCTACTATTATGTGTTCACACGTTGAGTGGATGTGTAACTCTTTAGACTCCTAGCCACAACGTCATTATCTATGAAATTTATCGTAAGTAATTCCATCACTTTCAGCAGCTTTGTATAAAAAACAAAAAAAAAAAGATCGAAGTTTATTTATCTTTGAGCAGAGTATAATCGCGTATATATATAAAAAAAAAAGTATCTTTTCGTATAAAAAAGTATTTTTTTCGTATTTGGTTTATAAATATTTACAAAAAAAAAAAAAAAGTTTTCCGGTACACCCTAATGGGGTTAGGGCTAGACTTCTGAAAAGTACATTTGAAATATTATACGTTGGTTAATATGACCAGAAAACATTCTTATTGTGTAATATTAACTTAAGCAAGTTAAAAATGTTTATATCCATTTTCTGTATTTTCACCTTATCAAAAATTTATCAAAACACGTATTACAGAAAAAGTTATAATTAAACATATTAATATAAAGCCGACATGTTTCGGGGTCTGTAAAACACAATATGATTAATTAAATTTTATAAGCCACCGACTAGTTTCAGAAATTTTTTCCATATCTATGGTGTAATACAAACATTAAAAAATTTTTAACTATTATTAGAATACAGTAAAGGTCGATCAAAGGTGAGAAGCTGCTTGCAATAACATGAAGCAGTATGAAGCGGTAAAAATCGAACGTCGCGATACTCGGCCTTACCAAAATTTTTCTCTCGTAGTTTTGTGATATATGTACGAATGAGACAGTTACTAATGCACGTGAATAAGTGTCATATGTGGCGCAGTGTCGAAATGATATCGTGTAATAATGGTCTGTTAAATGGCTGGAGCAGATTTTGTGACTTTGCAAAAGTAAATAAGTACCTGGTTCGTTAAACGCTTGATCTGATTGGCTGTTTATGTTGTTATTGTATGTGTATGCTTTTCAAAGCGCTCTTAGTAATGTTGCAGAAGTACTACAGTGTCTGGTGAATAGTACACAAGAAGTAAGCAGATCAGCAAATTGGAATTCAGCTGTTACTCAAAACTGAATACATTAAGCATTTTGCTTTGCATGCTCAAATAGCGAGACTTTTCAGATTTCTACTGGCAACCGATGTACTGTTTTTTAAGCCAAATTAATCTCTGCTACTAACTGCCAGACTTCTTTAATTTGCTTTTTCGTACCAGAAGATTCACCACTGATACATATATGTGACCTGGTTTATTAAAAGGGCTCTATCGCCCGAAAACAAGCTTTCGAGAAAACAGCCATGTGACATATACATGTATGCATGTACATATATATATGTATATATATATAATTTCCTAATATCGGAATTTTAGATGAAAAATACGTTATTAAAGTGTATTTGTAAATATATCTGCTTGATTATCAACTTTCTCAGTTAGCTGAAAGATAGCGCTAAATACACAGCATTGATTAGTTTAAAATTTTCAAGCTACAAAATTTGTATATCGTTGCATTACAAAACTACTGCTTGAGTACCTGTTTAATATGCTAAGATATAAAGATGATTTTTTTTTTTTTCATTAATCGACAAAAATTATTCGGAAGAATACCTTTTGTAGATCTATTAAATAAAAACAAAAACAAAAAAAAAGAAAATGTGACGATAAATTATTGGATAAGCCTTCAACTCGAATAATATTAATCGATCGTCTATTTTGTTTGTTAATTTGTTTCCGTATTTATTTTAGTCAAATTTGCTTCTGCGTATATTTGCGCACATAGTTATCGGACTGGTTTTCGGCTATTTATACAAAGGTGTTGGCAACAATGCTAATCGAATTTTAGCGAACAGCGTTTTCCTGTACGGATCCAATTTATTTCTAATCTATACCGGACAAATGGCCGTCATTCTTGCCTGTAAGTATTTACGTTGTATATTTGCTAGTATATTGTATATAGTTTCTTAAAGCCGTATTAATGAAATTTCATGCACACTAGTGAATGAAGAAAACAGTAAAATGTTCATCACCATGGTCATGAATCAATTAGCTAAAACTAGTTAGCATATAATTATAATGTGTATGTTTTAAACGTTTGTAATCTCATTTATTTGTTTGACATCGTTAGCGAATCTCTTTTGTGATTGCTTATTTATTTATTTTAGTTATATTTACACGTAAATATCGATAAATCATTAGGCTAGATATTAAAGTGATTTTTAATTAATGAAAATAAAAATTCGTTCTAACTGTTAAAAATACGTGTTGGCTGAAATTGGTCTAGCTGTTTCAGTTGGTTTACTTTATTTTATTATTACCATTTTGGATATTACGATGCTTTTTCATTGCGCGCTTAATAACATGGGTTCTCTATATTCATACCTAGCAACGACTAACACCGTTAAACAGAAAGAAGCTACAAAATGAAAAGAAAAATCTACTCGAATCGCGAAAAAACGACGCAATAAGAACCGAATAAATGCGATCTGGAACACTGTTCCAACTCTCAGCAGACAGACACGAAATCATTGAATGTTGGAAAAATAATATTCAAAATTGAAGAATAAAATTATTTTTCCAGTTGAGAGAAAAACGAAAACATTTCGTTACAGAAGGACCTCAAAAATAAGTGAAAGACAGACAAAAAAATCGTTTAAAAAAACGACCGGGCTTGTTTTTTTCTTTATATACATTGTTTTTGTAAAATTTAAGAACAGAAAATAAAATAGAAAATGAAATGATTTCAGTAAACGATTAATAAATTCTGCTTTCATTTTTAAATGGTGTAATTTCTCTGTTTTTGGTTTTATTTAAAAGTTTAATATATCACAAATTCAGAAACGTTAAAAAAGGGACATGGACGTATATAGACCAAAAATTTCTGGAGGGATTACGAAAATATTTTTATAAATATATATATATGCATGTGTGTTATCATGAAATATATTTATTTATAAATGGTACACTAAAGTCTTGTAGTGAATTATTGTATATGCAATATTTGAACACTACAATAAAAACAAATAAAAAATAGTAGTTTCCATAGAATTCATAAAATTTTCAATTTTCTTTCCTTTTGTCAAAAATTGAAAAAAAAATGAGTTTATTCTGAATTTCGTTACATTCAATTCAGGCAGTCATTATTTCGCAGATATTTGTGCGTGGGTGGGGCTATCATAGCCCCCCACCCTTCAGGTACGGTTCTGTACGGTACAGTTATTATGATTTTGACTGGAAGGCATTTTTTAAGCTAACATTGTTGCCTATATGGCGTTGATTAATTTGTTTACGTTTTATTTGCTTTATTTAGTTCCTTTAGAAATGGAAATTTTAAAAAGGGAGCACTTTAATAGGTGGTATTCCTTAGCACCGTACATATTTTCAATGCTACTTATCGAAATTCCATTTCAGGTAAGTTTAAAATTGATCATTTATTCGCTCGTTTATTTTTTTATTCGCATTTAAACTGACTCCGATAATGTAATTTATTTTCGAGCAATTTAAAAATCGTAAATATTGTTATTTAAAAGTGAAATATGATATATTATTTTGCCTTGTTTTTCCGCAAATTAAGAAAATAAATAATGATTGAAGAGGTCGCGTTAAAATTACTCTGAATTCGTTTTTATTTATTTATTTATTTTCTTTTTTGTTTTTTTTTTTCCAGGCACTTTGTTGCGTCACATATCTTGTACCTTCATACATACTGACCAGTCAACCGTTGGAAATATTCAGAATGAGTTATTTCGTGACGGCCAGTACAGTTACTTCGTTGACGGCTCAAAGCACCGGGTTTTTAGTCGGAGCTACAGTCCCTATTACGGTAAGTGTTAATTCTTACCTGTTGGTGAAGACCGAGGAATCTCCCTTCTTTGGTTTTCATGACAATAGGAAATTGTTGTTCTTTATATATATATAGAAGTTTCAGGTCTCATTCTTTTTCATCTGCTTGCACTTGACTGTTTCTAGTGTTAGATTTTCACTCGCACTTCGAAATTATGAAAGGAAGTGTCTGCTATGGTGTAACGGTAAATCGGATAAAGTTTCGTACAGAGAGAAAGTATACAAATAAAGCTGAATAATTTTTAAGTTTCTAACCCTTTTTTCGCCTACTTTAACTTTGACATGGTAAAATCTTCGTTTTTTGCTGCAGGGTATGTGAAATACTTGCTTCTAGAGTTTAAAAACAGAAAATGGATTCCTAACTAATATAGAAACCATTCGAAAATACCATTTTATTACATAATGCTTTAAGGAAAACCTTACATATTTGCAGGAGTTTGGAATTCAGTATATCGTACAGACGAAATATTATATCCTTGACGGGGCATCTTGGGGGTTGTAAAGTTAATGTTCACAAAGTCCTAACCCATTTGATACTGATAAGAGTAGAGGTCAGTTCTTTTTTACTTGAGAGTTTACTTTCTCAGATTTCTGTAGTAACCAATTAATTTCACTCTGGGTACACACCTAGGAGCGACCTTGGATCCGGAAGGAGACAAGTCTCGAATCCGTGACATCTGACGGTAGCGCCGATCATCTTAACTACTAGACCACCGTGCTACGTTATACAGATGTAAGTACACACAATAATTATGGGGAAAAGTAAGTTATGTTATTATAATTTTAACACTATTGTCATATATTTCTGTATATGACGGTTTTAAATTCAGACACTGTTGTTGTTTAGCAAAATTTTTAAGTACCGCACAAATTATCAAACATTCTTGTATTTAAAGAAAGAAAAAAAAAAGAAAAAAAAAACTGGACGATACGCAGTAATCGTATTTACTACTTATGGTATGAATTTTATATGGGTAAACTCTTACAAGTGTGAGGAAAATTTTAATTTCTTCATTTATACAATTAAGAAACCTATTCGTACATGCTTGTTGTACAGGTGGAGGTAGCAAATACTCATGACAGTTCTGTATGTAACGGAAGAGTACATGGCGGATTACACTTGAACTGGATTAAAATCATTATTTTTTTTTATCGTTATACAAGTGCAGTTCAAACGTTCTAACAATTCGGTTATCACGACGCGTCTATAAGCGTGATAAAATTATGTATATACATAACAAATCTAATATGTAATATGTATCTATAAAGAAAGGGGTTATAATCTTGTTTCGTAAGCAGTCGATTTGTTTATAAATTGAAAAAAGAAACAATTTTCTACAATTTTATATTAAACTTTTGCACGGTGTTAGTTAATATTATATCAATACAAAAAAAAAAAAGTAATATGTCTAATACAATGAAATATCGTAATAACTGGCTGTAAACTTGACAATATTCCATTAAATTTTATAATCAGTCTCATAGTTAACATGTCTTACAACAAATTTGTCGCTATCATACCGAGCGTGTTTTCACTGTTTATGTAACGTTTACAATCGTCTTTGTCATTTGAGCTATCGTTCTACGATATATGTATATACAGGGTGCGGCAGCATAACTTCCTTTTCTTTAAAAATGCCCCACTTTTTTTCTGCTAAATTTTGTTAAAGAGAAATAATAACAGAAAATCGAAATAAAACTGCGAAAAGGGAAGAAGCATATCCAATGGGGGATCTAGAGTATGTTATTTCGATTTTCTGTTATTATTTCTCTTTAACAAAATTTAGCAGAAAAAAAGTGGGGCATTTTTAAAGAAAAGGAAGTTATGCTGCCGCATTCTATGTATATACAAAATATGTGCAATAACGTTATGATCTCAACTCTTATACTCTCTTTTCCTTTTTGGAGTCATTTTTGCATCGCTGTTTTTTCTTTTTTTTTTTTTTTTTTTTTTTTTTTGGATCTTTATAGTAGCCGCAGATGTCAGTACAGAATGTTTTATGTATTGAAGCTTCTTCCGTTCTTTTCAAAAATCATACGGACTAATGCTTAACAATATGTGACGAATTTATCAAATTTTGTCTGAGTGATGCAGCTGTTTCTAGTCTGTGCTGCAGCAGAGTTCTCCTCATTCAAGATGAAAGTTCTAACCTGCAAAGTTGAAAAAACTTTTTGTAAAATATCCAAAGTTGCGATGTTACCGGCAAGACTTAAGCTATGTCGTATGTCCTTACACTTTTCCTCAGGTGTGGTCTTATCCAATCTTCAACGTTGTCAAGACTGATATCATCCATGAACTAATCTATGTAGTGATTATAATGCCGTTGTAATATATGAGGTAAAAAGTATGTAATTGCAATACCGTTTTTTTTTTTGCAGAATTGCGGCATCCAAATATTGAGATCTGATATAATGGGTGTTAGGTAATTATTAAGTCTCACTGAAAGGGCTTCATAAAATTTAAAAACTCCTCACTCTTTCCTCATTCCCTAGGATATTTGCTGTAACTATATACATATATATATATATATATATATATATATATATATGTAGCTAGTTGTTTAGTATAAAACGGTCTTTATTAAATTCCTTCAGGAGTATTATTATTTGTCGTATTAGACTGATTTGGCATATAAAATATGAACATCTTTAAATTTGGGAGAACAGGGTAATTGCTTTACGAAATGGCAATAGTGCGCTCACGGCGAAAAATGAGTTCGAAAGAATGTATCCTGAATAAGATCTTCTATTTAGTTCACGAGCTGCGTCAGAGATAGGACAGTCCATCAGGATGTGAGTGTAGAATGGAGAGATGTTGAGCAGGGCGGGTTAATAAATATGTAGTCGTAGGTGAAGTTCGCAGACAATTTATAGGGCAGTAATTTCTGCGCAAAGTTCCGGCAGTGGTTTTGGAGAAGGAAAGCCGATTAGTTAGCATTTTACGGTATCGGAGAATTTTAACTGGCGAGCGGGCAGTTCACGGATTTATTCCGTTCAACATACCCTGGGGTCCGCATGAATGACACATAAAGCTCTACCCTGGTTAGTTAGAGGACGAAATTTTTAATATTGCAGCCGGAAGATATTTAGTTTGATAGCAGATTTCAAGGTGCCGCGAACAGTCTCTGATTAGTAATATTTTTGCTTCTTCAGCTATTGACAATGTTGCAAGCGTGACAACATAATACCAATTCGGCATCCAAGACTGGAAAACTGTCGTGGAATCCGATGGCATATGTATAAATATTTCTGTAGAAAGATTAAAAATATTAATTGTGTTTTTATATAATCGTCAGTACAGATTAATCTTACTGAAGAATGCTACTAAAAAACCCTCGATTACTATTGTAATTATTATTAATTATGATTGTACACAATCAATTACGCTAGATAGTCGCAATTGCGGAAATATCATTTTTCGAATTAACTACTAAAAACGCCTAGTTCAAAATAAATTATATGTATTCTTTTGTCAACTAATTGCATAACGCTCAGTTTTGATGTAAATGCTTAATTTTAGCCCTTTACCAGGAGCTTAATTTGACGAGTGTCTCTTTTTAGACTTAACCTTTTTTTGCCTAATTCGTATCTTAATTTTTGTTGCTTCTTTTGTCTTAAAACTTATTTCTTCTCATCGAATAGACGCTTAATATACACTTGACTCAAACAATACTGTATTATTAGCAGTGGCGGCTCGTTCATGTGTTCACATTCGCACGTGAACACCCTGGATTCAACTTTAAAAAAGTAGAATCCAATGTTTTTATTTATATTTATTATTTATATATCACTACTAGTCAAATTAATGTTAAAAATAAATTGATTTTACATTTTTAAAAAGTAATTAAGTTATGTCCAGAATTCTTTTAGTGAGAAGGCTACTTGTAGCACGTGCGATCGAAAACCGTGTAAGTACAATGTAGTAGTGTGTCAGAAAGATAAAAATGATGTTGTGTTAGTGCATGTGTTACATAGGCTTGATGGAGCACACTCGAAGTGTGAACCAAACGATAGGCGTTGTTCTTGCAAGATTATATTTTGTAGGTGAGCAGTACTTTAATGAAGTGAATTTGATTATAAACAAAATTAATCGATAAATTTTCATAAAACGATTATATGTTTACATTTTGTTTTGCTGTTTATAACCATATTTGAATTTTGAAGGAATTAAAGTTTGATTGGAGCATATTTATGTGCTTATTTTTACTTTTATTTTATAAGAAAAGCATATAATTGCATCCATATTATATCGATTGTGTTATTGTGTTGCACACATATACAAGTTAGTACAATATTGTACATTTAAAAACAGTTATGTGTTTACAATTACCGTGATTCTAGTTGCCAATTTCCAAATATTGAAATACAGTAAAAATTGGTTACAACGGCATACCAATTAGCATTTAGCTTTGAAAGATTTATGCAGATGAATTTAACAAAAACATCATCCTTAATCTTTTTCAATGAAGAAATGAAATTTATATAAACAGAACAGATATACCGTTATTTTTTGTTCTGTTTATTTTGTTAGTGTCAACATGTAAAATACTTATTATAAGTATAACATTGATGAAAACCTGTGGTAAGACCATTGCAAAAAATATTAGAAAAAGATTACTATACTTATTTTATTATAACAAAAAATTGAAAAATTACAAATTTCTTCAAAAGTAAGAAAATATCAAACCACTTCCGTTTTGGTACAGTTTTTTTTCTCTTACTCTTGCTTTATACTGATTTAAGTTTTTTTATTATCATACTTTTATGTACAAAAAAGAAAGTGTATTGTTTGTGTTTTTGACTAAGAAATATGTGCAGTTATAATTATAAATAAATGATTGCTTATTCAGCGTAATTTATGCCATAAAATATTTCGTGTCGTTTTCGTAACGAACTGTTCATTAGTAGTAAATTTTGAACATTAAAAAATTATAATGCTTTATTTGATATTGGATATAACGACCAGATTATTCACTTCCTTGAATGTTTTTATAACTAATTTCTACTGTATCTTATAATTTGTCGTTTTATTATACTCTTTTTAGTGAGACATGCATTATGTAAAACTGATACTGTTCAAGATGTTGGCTGGATATTTTAGCATAAAAATTTAATTGTTTTTTTTTTAAGCAAATTCAAAATAATTGTAATAATTGATAAATTAAAATAATGATAAAATATAAATATTACACAGACTTAGAAAACAATAACAACCAACATTTTGCAAAATTTTAACTTTTGTTTGTTTTTTATTGTACTTAAATAAAAATATGTAACGAGTTTTCACAGTTCCATATTATTAAAATTAAAATTAAAATTTTTGTTAGAAACCACATCACTTTTAAAAATACTAATAATGTTTTGAATATGTATACAAGGGCGTCGCCAGTCGATGAGCCAGGGAGGGGCAAGATGAGTTGTCAGCCGCCGGGGGGGGGGCAAGATGATAGAAAGAGGATATGAGTTATAGGAAAAATAAAATTTATAAGTTGTAAAGGCTTAATATTTTATTAAACAAGAATAAAATCCTAATTAAAACATAAGCTTTCCAAATTGTCCATGATTACGCGCCTAGGAATACTCATCAATGCCAGTTGATTAAAAAGTTTCAAGGCTCCAGAGGGGGACAGCTACCCCTCCCTGCCCCCTGCTGGCGACGCCCATGTATGTATGATATACACAGTCGATCATTGGGAACAGAGTTTAGTTTTTAATGATGGACCGTATATATTCATTCGAATATTTTCAATAGTGACATAGTTTCTACCAAAAATTGTAATTTTCTTAAGGATAAAAGTTCTAATTATATTCTTACTTAGTTTTTCGACACTAAAACGAATTACAACATTTTTACGTAGCACAATGTGCGAAGACAGGTTAAATGCTTTAGCTATGTTATCAATTGAAAAACAAATGTTCCACAATATTCCTAACTTTCATGAAACTGTTATAGATTTTTTTTCTTTAAAGAAAGATAGAAGAATCGATTTAGTTTACAAGACTTTTAACTGAAAATTATTAATATGCGCGCACACACACAGACACATACATATATATGTATATAATTTTTGATAAATTTTTTTCAATAAATATTTGTGTAATATTTAATATATTTAATTGTGAACCTCCACTTCTGTTACTCACGAGCCGCCACTGATTATTAGGTAGAAATTTAGCGAGTAACAGTTAATTTTTTGAATAAATTTGATGTAACATTAATAAAGTGTTAAAACGAAAATAAGTGTCGTGAAAAAAGTCGAATGAAAACTTAAAACAACCGCATTAAATAAATGAAACGATGACAATATGGATATAATTAAACTTTTACAAATCGTCTGTCGACAAAAAATTAGGAAACATTTGAAAATTATTTTTTCTCTTTCGATTACCAATATGAATATTATAATTTTTGTCCTCTATTAAACTAATTGTCTCAAAAAATTGTTTTCATACTGAAACGAGTTAAACAATACTCATCTAATGAAATAGGGCGCAGTAATTGAATACTGTGAAATACTGTGTAATTTAAATATCGTTCGCTGCTACTAAAAAACCATCGTAATTTTATAAAAAAAAACAAAAAAAACCGCTTAATATCTAGATCCAGCGATTTCCTTGTAAATATACTGATACTAGAGAAATTCGTACCGTTCAGTTTAGTGTAATTTTACGTGTAAGATGTCAGGAAGAACAAAATAATCAGAAAATCGGATCCTGAAATACTGGTCGGATTTTTGGTAATTCAAAATTTCAATTTGTCTAATTTTTCCAAAAACGATTGCATCAGAAGGGCTGGCGATTTTATTATGACATATTGTACAATCGCGCTTACTTCTATTATCCAACTTACTCTTTCATCTTTTATTTTTCAAAGGTTGCGGTATTCATCGGTCCGGTATTCGTGGTACTGTTTTCGATATTTGGCTTCGCGATTCGTCTGGCGGACATACCGATTATATTTAAATGGTTGCACTATTTCAGCTTCGTTCGAGCCTCTTACCAGAGTCTCTTGTATTGCGTGTACGGTATGAATCGGACGCCGTTGAATTGTGATCAAAAGTTCTGTCAGTTCAAGTATTCGGATATGTGGTTAAAAGAAATGGACGTGCACGATTTCGAGATCTGCCCGGAATTTCTCTACATCTGCTTCAACTGTTGCTTAGTCTACCTCACTATGTCATTTTGTATTTGGCTGAAATTGAACAGGCGATAATAACCATGTGCGGTACACCACGCTCTGCGGGAGTGTATTTATTTTTCGTTATCGTTCGAACGATCGTGCAGTAGAATATGGCTGTTATATTTCAGTTCGTACTGATGACAGAAGATCGTGACAATTTTATCGATGGATCTCGCTAACAAATTCGAGAAGACACAAAACCGCGTTAACTATCTTTACGTCTCTCTTTATAAATTTATTATTCCTCGTCAATCGAATTACGTATTATATTTTTAAATAATTTAATATTTCGTGTTTTTACAGTGTATTCATTTTGAAGGCGATACTACGATTGTTTCATTCTTTTTTTTTTTTTTTGAAAAATTATTTTAAATTATGAACACCGAACGTCTGTGAAATAAGAGCGATTCCTCGAAAATGATAGGCGTAAAGTACACCCCGCAAGAAACAATAAAAGGCCTAAATTATTGAACGCTGCTAGTTTGGTTAAGTGCGGGAATCTTTCGAAACAGGAGACCGCGTTTTGTACCATTAGTACTGTAAAAAAAAAAAAAACCCCAACAAAATCCATTATTACAAATATAGCAATAATGTCACTGAATTCAGAGCGGACGGAACAAATGATGAAAATATTTTTGTCGAAATAAAATTACGAAAATACACTCGTTTACACTATATATTGATATGAATTGAAAATGGAGTCACTAATTTCGGACGCCAGTTGATCGAGCGAAATAATAACAACAAAAAAAAATACCAAAAAAAAATATGTATGTCCGAAAACTATTTTGTGGGCGCCAATAGCAAAAATATACCGGCTTGCTATTACCGGAAGCTCGGCCTGGCAGAGCTTTAGGCTTTTAATAAAAAAAATGTATAAAAATAGAAAAAAAACCGACTCGCGAAATCCGCCGTTCGATGGCGGTATCTCTCCCGGTGGAGATATCACGGGGTAACCACGTGTCCAATAACGAAACCTATTTCCATGAAACGCGTGTATTTGAATATGAAAAAAAACACAAATGCGACAAATTTTTTGAATATAACAATTACACAAAAAAAATACTGGTCAAAATGACGGAGCGGACATTAATTATGACTAGGGCTAAAAAGATACACGTGACGGCGTGCTCTTCCGACAACGATTAAAATAAACGACGACGAATCATTACCGACTCGTGTGAACCGACTCGCGTGTACCACCGAATTGATCTAGTTAACAACTGAATTAAACACACTGATTATCGATTTACCGTTTCTAGCACGAACGAAGATTTTTCGGTACACGGTGGGCTATTCCAAACGATATAGTCGATCGCTGAAAATTACCCCGTACCTTATCAATTAACACGCACGCCGATTTTTCTAGAACGTTCTTATATTAATATGTATTTCAAATCGGCTGCTACCCTGTCTTTCCGGGATTTCACCAATTCTCTCGCGACTCTCGTAGCTACACGCTCCGTACTTATACGTTTCGACGGTAAACGCGACCGCGATTTCCCCCGCGCAACCAGTTCACCCCCGCAACACAGCCGACAGAACGGCTACGTTCGGGATAACCAGGCTCCTCGGTCGAAATATCTTCTCCGATCGCAATTCACCGTCATCTCTGCTGCCCGAGAAAAACCCGAAATATAAAATGAATTAAATCGAAATAATAATTTCTACCTCGGACAGCATTATCAGAAACCGTATAAAGCGTAATTAAACCACTACAACTGCCGAATCCGTCTCAATATATACATTAAAGTTTCGGCATAAATAAATAAACTCGCGGATATACTTAATTATATTTATTTAAACATACGGTCGATTTTAAGTTTATCCTAAAGAAATAATCGCTTAATTAAACAATTATATATAATTTTTGTATCCCCGACGCTATAATTGTTTAATTAAGTGTTAAAAATTTATTTCTGTCGTGAATAAACTTAACAATGTGTTCAATTAATAAATACAGTGAAATAATCGCTGTCATAAGCTGGCAAACGCGAATGCGAGAGGAATCCTAACTCAACACCCCCTTTCAACTTTAAACCAAATAAAAGCAAATTCTACGAAAATTACAAATCTAAGTTGATCTTCTGATTGCGGATGCAAATATTATTTCGTGGATTTGTATATTTTTCAATATCAAATAGGAAGCAGTAATCAACAAAATTTATACAACCTCGTCGTGTAACACTTTTAGTCGTTTTCTTTCACTTTTAGCTGACGTTAAACAATTATATCTTCTTTTGAAATTGACGGCGGATATGTTGTACGAGTAACTTTATTTTATACCTGAGAACGATTTATAAAAATAATTCGGTACTTTGATTAGGAGGGGGTGATCTGTTAGTCAGCGGCAAATAATATGTAATTTCGTGTAAAATTTCCGATCAGTTACGTTGCGCTCCGGTGCAATGTTAACGAAGAGACGGATAGAGATTAACAAGGATCGCCCCTTTATAAATATAAAAATGGTTCTCTTTCGAAATTCCAAAGGAGTTTTGCTTTCTTTTTGAGCTCAGCAAGAAGGGATCTTGATCCAAAGCAGTCGAAGATAACTCCCTATTTGCAACGAAACGCGGTTCCTAAGGAAGTACTACTTTTAATGCTCCGTTCAACAAATTTTACCAATTATGTGCTAATGATTTGGCTTCTACGAAACTTAAATTTCCAAAATTAAATGATAATATTTTACTATCTGAAGATGATTTCCTCTTAACGTTGCTGAGATCGTTGAACTGCAAAGTTAAGTAAACGTTTTATACACGGTTAAAATTTGATATCTGTAATGTACGGATAAATTTTTTGTTACATTTGACTTGTTTTTTTTTATTATTTAATTTACCAATTGCTTTTTATATTAACTCGTCCGTCGTGAATTAAATCTATTTAAATAAACTACATCTTAATGTGAACATCTTGCTTGTGCTATTCATTAAAATTTGATTATCATTATTATTTTTAATTTTTATTTTTGACGTATATACGCAGCCAGTTAGAAAACAAATTTTAAAAACATTCAATTAAGTACAACAGTTTATTTACTTACATTTATCTAAATTGAAAAAAAAAAAAAAAAAACAGGAAAAAACATTAAAAAATAATTTTAAAATTAATTAAATGTAAACTTGTAATCCTAATAATTTTATGAAATCGATGCTTACGATTAAGAGAAATATAACGTATAAAAATTATATTATTAAGTGAGTTAAAAAAATAAAATACTATATTTTTTATATCTACATATATACTATATATACAATATTACAACATATAAATGATGATACAATTTTTTAAGAAAAAAATAAAGCCATAATTATAGTACTTTTTCAGTTTTATTTTCGCTTCTTTTTTTGTACTTGCATTGCATCTTTTTCGAATCGCGTTTAATTTATAATTTCCCGGTAACTTCCAGATTACCGATTATTTTTAATAGTGTACGAGAATTACGTGCAACGATAGAAAATAAAATCGTTCGCTAATCTCAAAGCGGTTTAATTCTGGTTCACAAAAACACACTTTGTGGTGGTGCAAATGATTATAATATTTATAATTATATTCAATAGTTTGTATCGAAATTTTATTAAAAAAGTATCCAGTATTTCAAATGGTTTTTAAAGAGCTAATGAGAGGTTCTAACGCCTCTCTCCTTCACGAATAAAGTGCGTCATTGAAAAAAAAACAATTAAAACTACTCAAGCAATCAACTATTTGCAATATTTTCTGGATCTTTTTAAATATTGCAAAAAAAACAACAAAAAACGGTTAGTTTCCTTTGGTCGGTCACGAAGTTTGGAAAAACATATTTGTAACTAAATTAATCGTTGATTTCGGCACCGGAATAAAATGAAAAGAAAAAAAAAAGAACTTAAAATTTTTCTGGTTCATAAGACTGTATTCGAAGAAGCATAACACGATATTTTCGTTTCACGTTATGAAATTCAGCTGTGTATTATTAATGCCACTTATCATACTATTGGACGGTATTTTGCCTTTAATCATAAACTTAATTATAAAATACTTATTCACTTTTAATAACGAAAATTAACGTTATTATAAAAACTTTAAATTGTGGTCCTTAGAGACAATGTTTTTTTTAGACCGGGAGTAACATGAAAATATCGATTAAATTCAAAGAAAAAATGACAGGACAACAATTTCTACGCAAACTGTAAATTAAAAAAAACAAACAAACGATACAGTCATTTCAAGCCAACTCTTCTATGCAAAAATTATAGAAGACTATTATAATCTAAAAGCTATGATGTGCTCCCATGGCGAGGTATGAAGGAATGGGCTTTATAATATAAACATATATATATATATATTATCATTAATAAATTTATTATAATTCTGATCACAATGACGAAAATGTTTCATCACTAAAATAATAAAGTAACGTACATGGCGAATTAATTTTAAAATTAATCAAAATATAACATCTGAACATAATTAAAAATTACGTCTACCGATACATTTCTTAAGCCTACATATACATATATACACGAAAGACATTCTTTGTCTCGTTGCTTTTACACGACAAAAGTAAACGCAGTTTAAGTCGAAATATTGCACGCTGCATTATTCTGTTTTGATACCGAAAAGAATTTCCATGGTCGACGAAGAAACAAATATTATTCCAGAACACCGCAATAATGGTCTTACACACCTGCTAACTGCTCATTTAACTCGATAGACGTAGGAATTTCGCCGTTTTCCGGATTCTAAGTAAAATATTAAATTATTCCGAATCAAATTTAAAAATTCCGAACGATGATAATATTATAACAAAAATCGATTAGCTCGATACCCGGAAACGAAACTCATCTCTTTGCTTACGTTAACAATATTAACCGCAACGCACATTTACAGAAAAAGAAATATAAAAGAAATGCATGCATCGTTGTGTACTGGTAAAAACGTTTTGATTGAAATGTGATCGTTGTCGGTCACCCTCACATCTGAAGTGGTTGAACATCATTTTTTAGATGATCAGTAGTTAGAGCGAAGTGAACTCTGAATCACAGCGATGTACGCGGAAAGAAATAATAACACTGTGTAGATTTGTTAACGGTTTTGAGATTTTAGGTGCTTCAAAGAGATTGATTGATTCAAGTTTTTGAAAAATTTTTCATTTACTTCTAGCGGGTGAAGTAATATAAATTTTTACATTTATCGCGTTGCCAGTTTCGATGAAACAAAAAAGTTCTTAGACGCATCGGACAAATAGTGAGAGTTGGGGCCCAAAAAAAAAAAAAAAAAAGAGGTAACTACATAAATGTAGAAAAGTTATTGCTCCAAATCAATATTTTATAATTTATTTTTTTTTTTACATTAATTTTCCCCGCGCCTTGATCTTGTATTATCTCACTTCATTATTAAATGAAGTATATTTATACATCCGGTTTTTGTAAGTTAATTAATAAAATAATAAAATTGTAAACATCACTGACATCTTAAAGGTTAAATAAAATAGGCTAGAAACTTTTTTTTCGGCAGAATAAATGTCAACTTGGAACATGTAATTTGAATCTGAAAGAAATCTAAATTACACCGATTTCATCTATTTTCCAGAGAAATATTCGTGAAAATGCAAAATAGCTGATCTGAATTTGAAACAGATCTAAATTGATTGCGTTTTAAATCCGAACTAATTTTCGTACTCGGTGTGTACGTTTGAATTCGAAGACAATATTGTCAGCTCTGTTAGATTCCGTTTTGCGACTTTTCAACGTGCCAACTGACGAATTTTATAACAATTCCTGCGTTCATTAAGTAAAATTATTCGATTTCTTAATATGAAGCTTTCCAGTTATCGAATTATTGCGAACAGATAACAATTACATATATAGACTGGATGTGCGGAGAAAATAGATTAGTGCGTTTCACTGCGAAACCTAAAAAACGGCCATTTATCGTAAAAAGCCGCATAGATATCTCTCACTATAGACTATGCTTTTTAAACAGCTGCACTCAAAACCATCATTGTAACTTGTTGTTTTTTTTTTATATAAATCGGAGCTGGATTGTAAAACCGTTTCTGAAAAATGTCGTAGAAACCGTAATCCGTCCCCGCTAGTTCTCTTAGAAATTACCAATTTTGTTTTATAAACCGCCAGATATATTTGTTTCCTTTTTATTATTTTTTTGCCCGTCTGTAGGTTGTAATAAAGCTCAGAATAATTGATCATATACGATTGATATGAATATAAAATTTAATATCAACCAATTCTTAAATAAAATTACAAATCATCCGTAAAATAATAGCAAAATAAAATTGACACTTATACAATACTGCTATTTGTAATAAGGAAGAATTCGCTACACAAACCAACTAGCAAATTAGTTTATACACTGGTGGTCCCAAACTATACAAAAGATCAATATCATAGTTAAGTTCACTCCATCTCGAAATCATGATCTGGAATTTATTTGTTTTGAAGTCGTTAAGGTTACCTAGTAACCAGTTTTAATTTCGAACAAATATTTTTTTTTTTCGTTCTTTATGTTCATGATTTCAGTGTCGGAACTTCACCCTAATAAGTCAATCAAAACTGATTCCTTCGTTGTATTGATAAAATTATTTTTACCTTTAGGTTTTATGATATGTAATTTTAGTCGAGGATATCTAGTTATCTTCTCTGTTTTCCGGATTTGATGAAGCTTATAATCGCATAAAATATAAGGATTTAGTGGATCATCGGTTTCCTTCACCAATTTATATTACAATTCCATTGATTTAGATTCTTCCGTTGAGTTTGAGACTTCTCTTACAAATGGAGTTTACGTTTTTATACTCGCATTTATTTTCTCCCCTCCTCCCCAGGATAGTATGATGTAAGATAAACTCGCTAATATTAGAGCGTTATGGTATTGTCTTTAAATTTTTGTGATCATCAAAGGCATATAAATTGCCGGGGTTGCTTAACTTTATTTATTAAATCCAAAATGTGATGTTCCAGCTTACATTACTATCAATAGTAACTCCTGAGTATCACATTTTAAGGTACATTCTGCAAAATTATACAATCCGCGCTCTGCGACATCATTGCTATCATGTATGCAATTATGGCATTTTATTACAAAACTTGTTGGGGATAAACGTCCGGTAACGGCTATCGGTATTCTTATGTACATATAATTTTAATTTTATCAGTATTAATCGGGAAGTCTCGACCATATGCCCAAATTACAAATGAATTCAGGTCTTTTTTATTTTTTTTTCCAAAATTTAAAGTAGTGTAAAAATGGGCAAGCTGGGAAGTCTGACGTCACCAACCCCTATTTGTCCCCCGGTGCTCAAAATTCACCCCAATTTGTCCCCCGGTGCTCAAAATTCACCCCAATTTGTCCCCCGGTGCTCAAAATTCACCCCAATTTGTCCCCTGGTGCTCAAAACTCACCCCAATTTGTGTCCAGCTGCTCAAAACTAACCCCAATTTCTGTCTTGGAGCCCAAAGTTACCCCAAGTTTCCCCCAGTTCCTCCTAGTTCCCCACAAATTTCCTGGACGGTTGCTGAAATTTCACCCCAAATTCTCATCAGGGTGCTAAAAATTAACCCCATTTTCTCTTTTAGAGCCCAAAGTTACCCCAATTTATGTCCATGCGATCAAATTTAACCAAAGTCCCCCCCCCCAATTTTCCTGGACAGTTCCGCTAATTCGATCCCTAATTCCCATCAGGGTAGACAAAATCCACCCCAATTAGCGTACAGGTGCTGAAAGTTCACCCCAATTTGTATCCATATGGTTAAAATTCACCCAAGTTTCCCCAAAATTTCTTCAAATTTTCATGATTCCCCGTTCATACTATTATCTATAAATGCGCTCGCACCGTTTCCACGCATATATTCAACATAGCCTTAGCCGCTATGAAAGTGTACTCGCTTTCCCATACCCGCCCTTCTATCATCATGTGTATGTATTATATATGACTCTGTGTGTAATATATGTAGCATACTTTTTAATTTTCATTTTTCGAGGTTGAGAGGGGTAAAATTTTGCCGGAGTGATAAAAACGTTTGAATCTCAACACTTAGAATCCAAATTTTAAAGGAATTTTCCGAGTCGTGCTCCGTTCCGACATTTTTTTTTTAAAAATTTTATTTTTAAAGAAAATATTTGATCGTTCCATCAGTCGAATGAGAGCGGGCGAGTGTGCTGCTACGAGATGTATTATGTAAGCGCGAGCGCGGCTGTAATGGAAATATTTAAATGTTCCAGCAACTAGTTGAAACTGTCACCAGGTGAGGTGAATTCCAGTCGTTCGTTTTGAAATTAACTAGCCGATCATCTATGCTCACTCTCACACGCCACCGATAGAAACCTGTTCACGATCGCTATACGTTCACACACGCACACATATACACCGCCACCTGATATATATTTTTCGTCTTTTTCCGCTTCCGATCTTATACTTAATCCGTTGATATTTATTTTTTTTTATTTTTACATATTCTCTGTTCATTGCAAAAGCACACCGTCCATTCCTGCACACATATCAAGCATTGAGTTAACCTGTACAAAGGTACACTGTACTATTCCATGCACGCTCCGTCGCCACCGAAATAAACACCGCGATATCACACACACACACACATACACACCACCACTTCGTACATATTTTATTTTCGAGTCAAAATATTATAGAATTAGCCTAACTATATTTTTCTTTTACACTTCTGTTTATTTCTTCTGTTTTGTTTCTCCGATTCTAAAAATTAATCTGTCAATGTATTAGCCACTCTTTCATTCGCACATAATGTTCCCTCGCACTCATCTGCTACCAGTAGTTCTCTTGTCGTACATAATAACTTTTTCAAGTCTAATATTATAGAATCAGCCTAATTATATTTTTTTTCGCTTCCAATCATTTCCTCCGTCCGTTGATAATTTTCTTATTTTATTTTTTCTCAGGTTCTAAAAATAAATCCATTGATATCTTCACTAGTATGATTGCGTAAACATCTTCTAACAGTATTCCTCATATTGTTCATAATAATTTTTCATGTCTATGTATTATGGAATTAGTCTAAAATATATTTTTTCCCCTCTAAAGTCTTTTTCCAATCGTAAGTATTCAAAAATTAATTCGAGTATATTTTTATTTAACGCTGTTTCATATTTTCCCTCTCCCCTATCCACCCTACACAAATTTAAATTCTTTTCTATTGATTTTCATGAGTACACCCCCCCCCCCTGAAACTACAGTGAAACCATACCATTCATTCCCATGCATCCATCTGATAACAATGATTTTCTCATCATTCATAATAATTTTTTTCGAATCTGTTAGTTTAAGATTATTTCATTTTTTTCAAACTCTAAATATTTTTTTTTTTTTTTCAATATCTTCCATATTTTCCCCCAATATGTCCGCATACGCTCATAATTCAAAGGTACTTTGCTTATTTCCTTGCATGAATGTTGCTATGTCGTTGATTTCGATCTTGTGTCAAGGTCATCGAGTCTGCCCGGATCTTCTCCTTCATATCTTTTGTAGAAAAACCGGTTGACATGTACACACCTACACACAAACACCCATAACCTAAAGATCACCTGTAAATTTCGTTCATTTGCGTATGCAACCAGCTTTCACCAAAGGAATGTGGTTTTTCTGGTGCAACCCGCCCTCTTCAAAGACATGCAGCGAGCTAGAATCTCGAAAGGATCTGTTCAGGCAGTCAGTATTAGTGTTACATTAAACGTGTAGAATTTGTTGAAGCTGTGTTCTTCACGCATTAATAAAAGTTTGCTCTAACATTAAAAGTAATAATTTTCTACATTCTTAGTAAAAAGTTAAAAATATTATTCAAACATGAATAACAATACCGATTCGATTGATATTAAAGTCGACGAATTTATTCAGAATTCATTTTCGAGTGATAGTGTCTCGCATACAACTTCATCACCTCAATCACAGCAATCAGATGATGGTTATACAGCAGAAGGATCAATATCTTCTGTACATAATATCATTGGTCCTGTATTATTATCAGAACAAGCAGATATAGCGGAATATTTTGTAGATATCAGCATCCATATAGATTGTGATTATGGTTTTCGAGTAACCGAACTAGCAATGATTGATATGTCTGGCGGAAAGTGTTTGCATACACTGTATAAGCCAAGCAGAGCATGGCATTCATCAAAAACGCCACATTTACAATGTTCTTCGATGAGTCATCACTTGAAAAATCCTTCATTATTTCCCTGTCGGGAAGAAACATTTATGGCACGCGATATATTCACGATAATATCTCAAAAACCGAGAGCTCGCATATATATTTTAACGGTATATGCTAAACTTACACTAATGGAACTTAACGAAAAGTCTGAATTGTTGAGTGATTTAGACTATGAAATCGTTAATATGGATAAAGTCTTTCGACTACATAGTATTGAGAATCTACATGAAGAGTATTTTGATATAAGCAATTTGATAACCTGTAAACATCATAATGAGAATGATAGTTTTCATTGTGCAGCGAAAAACGTTATGGTAATGAAGGCCTGGTACGATCATGTTATCAATCCGCTGAAGCTTATGAATAATCTCAATATAAATGATTTAAGTCAGTTGTTCATTACAGCCACCAAAGAAATGAAAATTACATTATTTCCAAGTTGTGTTGGAGACATTTATGCATTTCTACCAGATAGATTAAAACCGGATGATATGATAAAATCACTTCTACCATGTTACGAGCATGAGCATGATGAAGAATTCGTCTATGAGGTGTGTTGATCAATAGAGCAACAGGTAGAAAACCTAGTAGTTTACGAGACACAGCATGTTCAAAGAAAAAAAACGAACTAGCACAAGCAGATCAGAGTTGCAACATACGAGTGAGAGATATATTCTCGAGAACAACAGCTTGATTATAAAAAACGTCGAAGATACATGTATCTATCTGTGAACAATTATCACATCAAACATAAAAAGGTTGACTAAAAGATTATTATTTTCTTTTTTCGTTCATTCTCGCCACTATTACCACTCGCGCCCCCACTGTCAAGACCTCTAAACATACATTAGTAACCTCGCCAACACTATAATATTTTTTCTCTGTGTTACTAAATTAACCCAAGTATATTTTTATTCATTTGTTACACAAACATTTGTTCAAATCTTTTGTAATATATCGTACACACATTTATAGCCCACAGACACTACTTGCTTCATTACCACGAATACATCTCTTTCATGGTCACTTATCGTAACATAGTTTTTCCTGAAATTGTAAAAAAAGTTCTCTTCGTTCCATTCTTCCAAGTTTTCCAAATTTCAAATCATGCATAATTATTTAAGAATCAAATTAAGTATATTTTATCATTTCCAAAAAATTAATCATCTCTGTACAAGCCATTAACTCATTTTTCAAAACAAACATATTATTTTTTTAATCTATCGTACATATAATTTTTATCATTCAATTTTTTTTCTGAATTCACAAATAGTTAACCTATAGAAAACATATTATTGTAAACATACATGACGAAGTCACTCCTCATAATTACATCATGAATTAATTTTTTTTCATTTTTTTTTTTTTTTACCATCATGAAATTGTAGTAGTGTTTTTAATTTTTTTATTTTCCATACACGACAAAAGCAATAAAATCACGACATCTATGAATACACACCATATGCTTCCAATAACCTATCATGCATTTTTTTAAATTAGTCCAAGCATACTATTTTTTCAATAACAAAGCCGATCATACATAATTTTTTCTTCTATATAATCACTAATCTATGAAAACACTTGATTCGTTTTACTCATACTGTAGCAACCACTCCTTTTTCCTCATGCTAACAAACTTCAAAATTTAATAATATAACACGAAATTAATCTAAATATCTGTTCATGCTATTAAAATTAATATATCAATCTTTACATTCCTTTTGTACATTTCTGAAAAAATCCTACAACATGTTTTAAAATTAATCGAAGTATACTATTTTATTACCTAAAATCAATTATTCTCTCATACAGTTTTTTCCAATCATCCATAATGTTTTTTCTGTATTGTCATTATTACAAAGTCATACAAAACAACAACACATTTTTAATCATAATGAATCCTTCATTCCATTCCGTTCATGCTATATACCATTATCATTCAATTCAACGTTATGAAATTAGTCTAAATATACATTCATGCTAGCAAAGTTATTATCTCACCCTTTGCATTGTTCCAAGATGATTTATTTGACATTTTTTCTTTAAATTTCCCTCATACTATTATTTTTGAAATGTAGGATGATGACTATGATTAGAATTCATGATTATGAAGAGAGAGATGCATGGTGAAATTGTATTGTCATTATATGCGAGATGATGTGTGTTTGTGGGTGAGTATGGATGCATGTAAAATATATGAGTGTGTTAGTAGAAAACATCCGTTCATGCGTGAACACAGGTACAGATACAGTTATAGAATGAGAGAGGTAAAAATATATATTTTGTTATGTTTGATATGTGCATGATAAAGAGGTTAACAAAGAATAAACACATTACCCTCACAACTTAGACATTGAGTTATACCTTTGCAATATTTTAGATGTAAAAGCAGTGACATTGACATGTGGTAAACGTTTTCATCACTTTTGACTAATTATAACCAATTTTCCAACATTTCTCTTCGTTTTTCCTACATTTTAATACTTTTACACCGTTTTAGTCAATTTTTGCTATTTAATGCCATTTTTTCCAGTGTTTTTACCACCTTTCTCACAATTTTCATCATTCTTTCATCATCTTTGTTAGGTTTTTCTTACCAACTCTTTAACATTTCGATCGTTGCTAGTGATAACCATCATTATTTATGCTTTCAATCCTTCCACTTCAGCAATGCACACATACAGCTTAGCAATCGCCGCAGCCATTGAATGTTGTAGGACTGCAATCGTATCTCCATTTGATTATTGGGATTTAAAAGTCACATCTTTGAACGCTTGATCTAATGCATCAACATGATTTTTTTGTATTCGCCCACCCGCTGCTGGAGGTTCCACTTAATATTCTCAACAGACTATCATACAGTCGATTAATAAGAGAATCTGTAAGACCCGAGACATTTACTTAACGTTTTCCCAACACATTTACAGACCTACCCTGTACACTAAGGAAATCTTTAAACATCTCTGTAACCATTCCTTTTAAGCTGGCGGGAGCAAGGAACTCCTATAAACGTTTATCAATCAGCACTTCATCGTTCATCGCCCTGGTTTCACTCGCCGTTGCACAGACATGTAATAAACATTTCCTTCTTTTACAATTTTCTTATGCTATAACACTATTACATCATTTTTCCTCGTTTTTAACTAATTGTAACCAGTTTTCCATTATTTCTTAGCATGTTCTTCTGTTTAGGACCTTTTGCGCTATTTTTTCATCAATTTATGTTATTTCACATCGTTTTTCTGGTGATTTTAGTGCCTTTCACACAATTTTACTAATTATTTTCGACTATTTCTTAACATGTTCTTCTGTTTTAGGTCCTTTTTGCACTATTTTTTCATCAATTTATGTTATTTCACATCGTTTTTCTAGTGTTTTACTACCTTTCACACAATTTTACTCATTTTTTCCCATCTTTGAAGATTTTTTTTTCATTTATCCCATACATTATATCTCCGAATGTGACGATTAGCTATCCTTTTAAGTACATTTTTTTAATTCGATATAAGTGAGGAGTACTTTTCAGGTCGACATGTATACTTCGTGATATGTCATTCAATTCATTATTAATCTATGTTTCAACAGGTTTGTGGTCGGTTGTTGGAGGTTTATAGAACTTTCTGTTGCATTGCTTATAGTATAATGGTTCTTGTGTGCTAGTGAGATGATGGTGTTTTGTGGGGAATAAAAAACATGGGAAAGAGAAGGAGTGCGCCCCATCAAGCAGGGGGGAGTGATGCTTCGTAATTAACTTGGGTATTGCGCGCATTGCATGGCAGTTATAATATGCTCGAGCAAAAATTAGTCGCTGTACTCGCATGGTGTTCATGTTATTCATTAAATGTTCACACTGAGAGATGCAATGGGCTCATCAACAGACGGATCCATGCTATCATTTCGATTTTTATAATTGTAATCTGCACTGAGCATGTATGTATTACAACGAACCCATCAACTCTGTTACAGATGGTAATGTTTGAGGATAGATAGTGAAACGTTCATTAGAACATGAATGTGTATACAAAGTGTTGTTACATCACATGTATGTCATCAAATTAACTAAAATGTTGCGTCTATAGTAAAAAAAAAAGAAATAAGGGTTTTTCCCTAAGAGGGCGACTATAATAAAATTGATGCGATTTTAGATGGAAATGGGGGTATTTTACAGTAAAAACGCTGTTTTGCACCTAAATGGTGAATATTCTGGAGGTTAAACGGCATTTTTCACACAAAATTTGATGTTTTTTTATAAATGTGGCTATTTTACTCCTACATGGAGTAATTTCTGCATGAGGAGTACTTTTTGGACTGACATGTATACTTCTTGATGTGGTATTCAATTCATTCTGAAGCTATGTTTGAACAGCTTTGTAAATTGGGGGGGGGGAGTTTACAGATCTTTTCTGCTGCATCAGTTATAGTATAATAGTTTTTATATGCTAGTGAGATGAAGGTATTTGGTTAGGAATAATAAATATGGGTAAGAGGTGGAGTGCATCCCCATCAAGCATGGGAGAGTATTGTTTGGGAATTAACTCCATTATTTGCACACATTGCAATACAATTATAATCAGTTTGGTCAAAATTACTTGTATATCGTTCATGTTATACATTAAACATTCACACTGAGAAACAGACTGGACTCTTCGACATCAAGGTCCATGCGATCATTACACTCTTTTTCAACAATTTGTGACGTTTCATACTATTTTTTAATGTTTTGAACGGCTATTATGATGTATTTCAGCACATTTTCACAGGTACAAAGTTCGTAATGCGAAATAATTTGAATTATTTCGACAATCTTTACACACAAATAAAATACTATACCATTAACACACTCAACATGAAACAAATCATTACAAATAGAAATAAACAACGAAATTGCTCGGAAATTTTAATGAAATTCAAGAAGCATAGTGTATATGAAAATGAATATATTCTTTAAACCAACACTCCAAACTTGCAGTTTCAGAATTATATCAGACCCTGACTAAGAACCCCGTTGTTCCTTTTGCTGCATATATATGTATATAATCATATAATATTAAATTATACATATACCTACATATATACATATATATGTAGATATATATATGTATATATGTCGATATGTGTGTGTATATATGTAGATATATATATGTATATATATATATATATATATATATATATATATGTATATATGTATATATGTAGATGTATATATGTAGATATATGTATGTATATATGTAGATATATATGTGTATATATGTAGATATATATATATGTATATATTTAGATATATATATGTATATATGTCGATATGTGTGTGTATATATGTAGATATATATATGTGTATATATGTTGATATATATATATATATATATATATATATATATGTATATATGTATATATGTAGATATATGTATGTATATATGTAGATATATATATATATATGTATATATTTAGATATATATATGTACATATGTAGTTATATGTATTATTTAATAATATATGATTATATACATATATATGCAGCAAAAGGAACAACGGGGTTCTTAGTCAGGGTCTGATATAATTCTGAAACTGCAAGTTTGGAGTGTTGATTTAAAGAATATATTCATTTTCATATACACTATGCTTCTTGAATTTCATTAAAATTTCCGAGCAATTTCGTTGTTTATTTCTATTTGTAATGATTTGTTTCATGTTGAGTGTGTTAATGGTATAGTATTTTATTTGTGTGTAAAGATTGTCGAAATAATTCAAATTATTTCGCATTACGAACTTTGTACCTGTGAAAATGTGCTGAAATACATCATAATAGCCGTTCAAAACATTAAAAAATAGTATGAAACGTCACAAATTGTTGAAAAAGAGTGTAATGATCGCATGGACCTTGATGTCGAAGAGTCCAGTCTGTTTCTCAGTGTGAATGTTTAATGTATAACATGAACGATATACAAGTAATTTTGACCAAACTGATTATAATTGTATTGCAATGTGTGCAAATAATGGAGTTAATTCCCAAACAATACTCTCCCATGCTTGATGGGGATGCACTCCACCTCTTACCCATATTTATTATTCCTAACCAAATACCTTCATCTCACTAGCATATAAAAACTATTATACTATAACTGATGCAGCAGAAAAGATCTGTAAACTCCCCCCCCCCCAATTTACAAAGCTGTTCAAACATAGCTTCAGAATGAATTGAATACCACATCAAGAAGTATACATGTCAGTCCAAAAAGTACTCCTCATGCAGAAATTACTCCATGTAGGAGTAAAATAGCCACATTTATAAAAAAACATCAAATTTTGTGTGAAAAATGCCGTTTAACCTCCAGAATATTCACCATTTAGGTGCAAAACAGCGTTTTTACTGTAAAATACCCCCATTTCCATCTAAAATCGCATCAATTTTATTATAGTCGCCCTCTTAGGGAAAAACCCTTATTTCTTTTTTTTTTACTATAGACGCAACATTTTAGTTAATTTGATGACATACATGTGATGTAACAACACTTTGTATACACATTCATGTTCTAATGAACGTTTCACTATCTATCCTCAAACATTACCATCTGTAACAGAGTTGATGGGTTCGTTGTAATACATACATGCTCAGTGCAGATTACAATTATAAAAATCGAAATGATAGCATGGATCCGTCTGTTGATGAGCCCATTGCATCTCTCAGTGTGAACATTTAATGAATAACATGAACACCATGCGAGTACAGCGACTAATTTTTGCTCGAGCATATTATAACTGCCATGCAATGCGCGCAATACCCAAGTTAATTACGAAGCATCACTCCCCCCTGCTTGATGGGGCGCACTCCTTCTCTTTCCCATGTTTTTTATTCCCCACAAAACACCATCATCTCACTAGCACACAAGAACCATTATACTATAAGCAATGCAACAGAAAGTTCTATAAACCTCCAACAACCGACCACAAACCTGTTGAAACATAGATTAATAATGAATTGAATGACATATCACGAAGTATACATGTCGACCTGAAAAGTACTCCTCACTTATATCGAATTAAAAAAATGTACTTAAAAGGATAGCTAATCGTCACATTCGGAGATATAATGTATGGGATAAATGAAAAAAAAATCTTCAAAGATGGGAAAAAATGAGTAAAATTGTGTGAAAGGTAGTAAAACACTAGAAAAACGATGTGAAATAACATAAATTGATGAAAAAATAGTGCAAAAAGGACCTAAAACAGAAGAACATGTTAAGAAATAGTCGAAAATAATTAGTAAAATTGTGTGAAAGGCACTAAAATCACCAGAAAAACGATGTGAAATAACATAAATTGATGAAAAAATAGCGCAAAAGGTCCTAAACAGAAGAACATGCTAAGAAATAATGGAAAACTGGTTACAATTAGTTAAAAACGAGGAAAAATGATGTAATAGTGTTATAGCATAAGAAAATTGTAAAAGAAGGAAATGTTTATTACATGTCTGTGCAACGGCGAGTGAAACCAGGGCGATGAACGATGAAGTGCTGATTGATAAACGTTTATAGGAGTTCCTTGCTCCCGCCAGCTTAAAAGGAATGGTTACAGAGATGTTTAAAGATTTCCTTAGTGTACAGGGTAGGTCTGTAAATGTGTTGGGAAAACGTTAAGTAAATGTCTCGGGTCTTACAGATTCTCTTATTAATCGACTGTATGATAGTCTGTTGAGAATATTAAGTGGAACCTCCAGCAGCGGGTGGGCGAATACAAAAAAATCATGTTGATGCATTAGATCAAGCGTTCAAAGATGTGACTTTTAAATCCCAATAATCAAATGGAGATACGATTGCAGTCCTACAACATTCAATGGCTGCGGCGATTGCTAAGCTGTATGTGTGCATTGCTGAAGTGGAAGGATTGAAAGCATAAATAATGATGGTTATCACTAGCAACGATCGAAATGTTAAAGAGTTGGTAAGAAAAACCTAACAAAGATGATGAAAGAATGATGAAAATTGTGAGAAAGGTGGTAAAAACACTGGAAAAAATGGCATTAAATAGCAAAAATTGACTAAAACGGTGTAAAAGTATTAAAATGTAGGAAAAACGAAGAGAAATGTTGGAAAATTGGTTATAATTAGTCAAAAGTGATGAAAACGTTTACCACATGTCAATGTCACTGCTTTTACATCTAAAATATTGCAAAGGTATAACTCAATGTCTAAGTTGTGAGGGTAATGTGTTTATTCTTTGTTAACCTCTTTATCATGCACATATCAAACATAACAAAATATATATTTTTACCTCTCTCATTCTATAACTGTATCTGTACCTGTGTTCACGCATGAACGGATGTTTTCTACTAACACACTCATATATTTTACATGCATCCATACTCACCCACAAACACACATCATCTCGCATATAATGACAATACAATTTCACCATGCATCTCTCTCTTCATAATCATGAATTCTAATCATAGTCATCATCCTACATTTCAAAAATAATAGTATGAGGGAAATTTAAAGAAAAAATGTCAAATAAATCATCTTGGAACAATGCAAAGGGTGAGATAATAACTTTGCTAGCATGAATGTATATTTAGACTAATTTCATAACGTTGAATTGAATGATAATGGTATATAGCATGAACGGAATGGAATGAAGGATTCATTATGATTAAAAATGTGTTGTTGTTTTGTATGACTTTGTAATAATGACAATACAGAAAAAACATTATGGATGATTGGAAAAAACTGTATGAGAGAATAATTGATTTTAGGTAATAAAATAGTATACTTCGATTAATTTTAAAACATGTTGTAGGATTTTTTCAGAAATGTACAAAAGGAATGTAAAGATTGATATATTAATTTTAATAGCATGAACAGATATTTAGATTAATTTCGTGTTATATTATTAAATTTTGAAGTTTGTTAGCATGAGGAAAAAGGAGTGGTTGCTACAGTATGAGTAAAACGAATCAAGTGTTTTCATAGATTAGTGATTATATAGAAGAAAAAATTATGTATGATCGGCTTTGTTATTGAAAAAATAGTATGCTTGGACTAATTTATAAAAATGCATGATAGGTTATTGGAAGCATATGGTGTGTATTCATAGATGTCGTGATTTTATTGCTTTTGTCGTGTATGGAAAATAAAAAAATTAAAAACACTACTACAATTTCATGATGGTAAAAAAAAAAAAAAATGAAAAAAAATTAATTCATGATGTAATTATGAGGAGTGACTTCGTCATGTATGTTTACAATAATATGTTTTCTATAGGTTAACTATTTGTGAATTCAGAAAAAAAATTGAATGATAAAAATTATATGTACGATAGATTAAAAAAATAATATGTTTGTTTTGAAAAATGAGTTAATGGCTTGTACAGAGATGATTAATTTTTTGGAAATGATAAAATATACTTAATTTGATTCTTAAATAATTATGCATGATTTGAAATTTGGAAAACTTGGAAGAATGGAACGAAGAGAACTTTTTTTACAATTTCAGGAAAAACTATGTTACGATAAGTGACCATGAAAGAGATGTATTCGTGGTAATGAAGCAAGTAGTGTCTGTGGGCTATAAATGTGTGTACGATATATTACAAAAGATTTGAACAAATGTTTGTGTAACAAATGAATAAAAATATACTTGGGTTAATTTAGTAACACAGAGAAAAAATATTATAGTGTTGGCGAGGTTACTAATGTATGTTTAGAGGTCTTGACAGTGGGGGCGCGAGTGGTAATAGTGGCGAGAATGAACGAAAAAAGAAAATAATAATCTTTTAGTCAACCTTTTTATGTTTGATGTGATAATTGTTCACAGATAGATACATGTATCTTCGACGTTTTTTATAATCAAGCTGTTGTTCTCGAGAATATATCTCTCACTCGTATGTTGCAACTCTGATCTGCTTGTGCTAGTTCGTTTTTTTTCTTTGAACATGCTGTGTCTCGTAAACTACTAGGTTTTCTACCTGTTGCTCTATTGATCAACACACCTCATAGACGAATTCTTCATCATGCTCATGCTCGTAACATGGTAGAAGTGATTTTATCATATCATCCGGTTTTAATCTATCTGGTAGAAATGCATAAATGTCTCCAACACAACTTGGAAATAATGTAATTTTCATTTCTTTGGTGGCTGTAATGAACAACTGACTTAAATCATTTATATTGAGATTATTCATAAGCTTCAGCGGATTGATAACATGATCGTACCAGGCCTTCATTACCATAACGTTTTTCGCTGCACAATGAAAACTATCATTCTCATTATGATGTTTACAGGTTATCAAATTGCTTATATCAAAATACTCTTCATGTAGATTCTCAATACTATGTAGTCGAAAGACTTTATCCATATTAACGATTTCATAGTCTAAATCACTCAACAATTCAGACTTTTCGTTAAGTTCCATTAGTGTAAGTTTAGCATATACCGTTAAAATATATATGCGAGCTCTCGGTTTTTGAGATATTATCGTGAATATATCGCGTGCCATAAATGTTTCTTCCCGACAGGGAAATAATGAAGGATTTTTCAAGTGATGACTCATCGAAGAACATTGTAAATGTGGCGTTTTTGATGAATGCCATGCTCTGCTTGGCTTATACAGTGTATGCAAACACTTTCCGCCAGACATATCAATCATTGCTAGTTCGGTTACTCGAAAACCATAATCACAATCTATATGGATGCTGATATCTACAAAATATTCCGCTATATCTGCTTGTTCTGATAATAATACAGGACCAATGATATTATGTACAGAAGATATTGATCCTTCTGCTGTATAACCATCATCTGATTGCTGTGATTGAGGTGATGAAGTTGTATGCGAGACACTATCACTCGAAAATGAATTCTGAATAAATTCGTCGACTTTAATATCAATCGAATCGGTATTGTTATTCATGTTTGAATAATATTTTTAACTTTTTACTAAGAATGTAGAAAATTATTACTTTTAATGTTAGAGCAAACTTTTATTAATGCGTGAAGAACACAGCTTCAACAAATTCTACACGTTTAATGTAACACTAATACTGACTGCCTGAACAGATCCTTTCGAGATTCTAGCTCGCTGCATGTCTTTGAAGAGGGCGGGTTGCACCAGAAAAACCACATTCCTTTGGTGAAAGCTGGTTGCATACGCAAATGAACGAAATTTACAGGTGATCTTTAGGTTATGGGTGTTTGTGTGTAGGTGTGTACATGTCAACCGGTTTTTCTACAAAAGATATGAAGGAGAAGATCCGGGCAGACTCGATGACCTTGACACAAGATCGAAATCAACGACATAGCAACATTCATGCAAGGAAATAAGCAAAGTACCTTTGAATTATGAGCGTATGCGGACATATTGGGGGAAAATATGGAAGATATTGAAAAAAAAAAAAAAATATTTAGAGTTTGAAAAAAATGAAATAATCTTAAACTAACAGATTCGAAAAAAATTATTATGAATGATGAGAAAATCATTGTTATCAGATGGATGCATGGGAATGAATGGTATGGTTTCACTGTAGTTTCAGGGGGGGGGGGGTGTACTCATGAAAATCAATAGAAAAGAATTTAAATTTGTGTAGGGTGGATAGGGGAGAGGGAAAATATGAAACAGCGTTAAATAAAAATATACTCGAATTAATTTTTGAATACTTACGATTGGAAAAAGACTTTAGAGGGGAAAAAATATATTTTAGACTAATTCCATAATACATAGACATGAAAAATTATTATGAACAATATGAGGAATACTGTTAGAAGATGTTTACGCAATCATACTAGTGAAGATATCAATGGATTTATTTTTAGAACCTGAGAAAAAATAAAATAAGAAAATTATCAACGGACGGAGGAAATGATTGGAAGCGAAAAAAAATATAATTAGGCTGATTCTATAATATTAGACTTGAAAAAGTTATTATGTACGACAAGAGAACTACTGGTAGCAGATGAGTGCGAGGGAACATTATGTGCGAATGAAAGAGTGGCTAATACATTGACAGATTAATTTTTAGAATCGGAGAAACAAAACAGAAGAAATAAACAGAAGTGTAAAAGAAAAATATAGTTAGGCTAATTCTATAATATTTTGACTCGAAAATAAAATATGTACGAAGTGGTGGTGTGTATGTGTGTGTGTGTGTGATATCGCGGTGTTTATTTCGGTGGCGACGGAGCGTGCATGGAATAGTACAGTGTACCTTTGTACAGGTTAACTCAATGCTTGATATGTGTGCAGGAATGGACGGTGTGCTTTTGCAATGAACAGAGAATATGTAAAAATAAAAAAAAATAAATATCAACGGATTAAGTATAAGATCGGAAGCGGAAAAAGACGAAAAATATATATCAGGTGGCGGTGTATATGTGTGCGTGTGTGAACGTATAGCGATCGTGAACAGGTTTCTATCGGTGGCGTGTGAGAGTGAGCATAGATGATCGGCTAGTTAATTTCAAAACGAACGACTGGAATTCACCTCACCTGGTGACAGTTTCAACTAGTTGCTGGAACATTTAAATATTTCCATTACAGCCGCGCTCGCGCTTACATAATACATCTCGTAGCAGCACACTCGCCCGCTCTCATTCGACTGATGGAACGATCAAATATTTTCTTTAAAAATAAAATTTTTAAAAAAAAAATGTCGGAACGGAGCACGACTCGGAAAATTCCTTTAAAATTTGGATTCTAAGTGTTGAGATTCAAACGTTTTTATCACTCCGGCAAAATTTTACCCCTCTCAACCTCGAAAAATGAAAATTAAAAAGTATGCTACATATATTACACACAGAGTCATATATAATACATACACATGATGATAGAAGGCGCGGGTATGGGAAAGCGAGTACACTTTCATAGCGGCTAAGGCTATGTTGAATATATACGTGGAAACGGTGCGAGCGCATTTATAGATAACAGTATGAACGGGGAATCATGAAAATTTGAAGAAATTTTGGGGAAACTTGGGTGAATTTTAACCATATGGATACAAATTGGGGTGAACTTTCAGCACCTGTACACTAATTGGGGTGGATTTTGTCTACCCTGATGGGAATTAGGGATCGAATTAGCGGAACTGTCCAGGAAAATTGGGGGGGGGACTTTGGTTAAATTTGATCGCATGGACATAAATTGGGGTAACTTTGGGCTCTAAAAGAGAAAATGGGGTTAATTTTTAGCACCCTGATGAGAATTTGGGGTGAAATTTCAGCAACCGTCCAGGAAAATTGTGGGGAACTAGGAGGAACTGGGGGGAAACTTGGGGTAACTTTGGGCTCCAAGACAGAAATTGGGGTTAGTTTTGAGCAGCTGGACACAAATTGGGGTGAGTTTTGAGCACCAGGGGACAAATTGGGGTGAATTTTGAGCACCGGGGGACAAATTGGGGTGAATTTTGAGCACCGGGGGACAAATAGGGGTTGGTGACGTCAGACTTCCCAGCTTGCCCATTTTTACACTACTATTTAACCTGACGGGCTCGAGTGTAACCGGACGAATGGTGTTTTTTTGATTCGTACAATTTGAAAAAAAAACAAAAAAACACAGAGAAACTAAAAAAAAAAGGTTACATACCTCTGCGTCCGCTTCTTCCAATTCTTTTCTTGAAAGATGTTGCACTACTGCTACAGTATAACAGTCTCCCAGCAGATTATTCACAGTCCTAAATCGGTCTCTGTAAATCAAATGTAGAAAAATCTTAATTTTTCTAAATATTATATTATTTGACGTAAATTTATAATATATAATAATGTAAAAGGCTGAGTTTATTTTTTGTTTAGATAGTGCTTTATAGAGATGTCTGCGTAGGATTGCCGTTTTCAGTAAATCCCGAAATCACCCTTTAATTATCATTAATTCCTCTATGTGTATATATGCGAAACAACCTGATTTTTTCCCCCGTTCTTCTTCAAGTCAAAAAAATGGCATAACTAGTGTCCTGCTGGTAAACGCCGTGCCCCTTTATAAATCGACAAAATAAAAAAAAAAGATCATTTAATATACAGATAATATTTATCATCACATTGTTTACGATTGTTTTTATTGTATAAGATCGATGTAAACGCCTTTTTCTTTTAGCGACAATTATGTCGGTAATTATACTATAAATACGTATTTAAGAGGGGTCTAGTCACCCGTCAAAATTTGTCTATCTCCATGAATTTTAGTCTCACTCGGTACGTTTCCATTCATTCAGAGATTTAAAATATATATATTTAAAAAGCATAACAGGGAATAGAAGTTAATGACTTTTAGTATTTTTGATTCCGCGAATGTTTGTGCGGTGACTCCGTTAGACCCTTCACATGGACACCGGTTAAAAACCCGTTTGTTATTATTTGCTTAGACTATTCCTTAATGCGCTTTATAACAGTTTCAGTAAATCTTTTCTTCTGCAAACTCACAATTGGAAGAAAATATACCCTTCTTCGAACAATATGTTTTTTTTGTCTGTTATTCGTGCAATTCTGAACAGTAATGGTCGATCGCCATTTCAACGTAGTACCTGACCATTCTTCGATTTCATGAAAACAATTTAAAAACTGTGACAACATACTTACGGAAAAGTCTATTTTCAAGAGAGTCTATTCGGAAACGTGAGTTCGATAAAAAAAAAGGAAGCATTAAAGTAAAATAATTCGGGAACATAAATTCCGGGAAAGTGTCTCTGTTTAGGAAAATTGTCAATCAGGAAATTCGTTTCGGAGAATTCCGGGAATCGTTCCCAAAAATTTAAATTTCTCAAAGTTTTGACGATAATGGATTTTGGAAGGGGTGAAAATTACAAAGAGGAAAATTTACTCGGTGCAGACAATACAGATTAATATGCAGATGAATGAAAGAGACAATACGGTTTAGGATATCGATGATGGGATATTCATAAACCAGAGAGACAAATGGTTAATAGAGAAACATACTGGGAAATGTGGTTGTGTGAGAGCGAGATGTTTTTTCCACATGCAAGTCAGCGCCGAGAGTTAGTTCCCTGCGTATAAAATGACACAACAGGCCTCAGCATCTCGTGTTTTAGTTGCTTAATCCAAGTCGCCAATAATAAGATCCAAAATTAACGTTATTAAATCCTATTCGAATAAAAACGGTAACACAGAATGTTTAATTTTAACGTTGACGAGAATTAAAGTGACATTATCAAAAAAAGAGATAAACAATAGAACAGGTTAAAAGTTGTACCTACTTCGCGAAGTTAAGAAGAGGCGAAATTTTTTAACAGAATTTTACTCTAACCGAGAAAACATCAAATGTTTAATTACCTGCTTGATGTTATATAAGATAATTTGTCGACGAGCAACTTGATGAAAGAAATCGGTGTAATTAAGTAATTAAAAACGAACCGCGCCATTTTTCAAATTCAATAAAATGTACGCGTGTTTAGAATTGTTCGCTGCTCAAATCTCGATACTCGCACGCACGCACGCACGCACACACACACACACACACCCGTATATAATAGAAAGGGACAGAGTGAAAGAGAAATAGAGTGAAGGTCGCCTGAAGGACGACGCATAACGCTTTTTCGTTAATTCTCCATTTTTGCCAGTTTACTCCTACTGACAAGCCGCGTAAAAGAACTTTGTTCCAAAAAGGCGAATGAAATGTGGCCTGTGTTTCGGAACAATCTCTTGGAGTACCGCAAATATAATTTTAATTAAACTTGTAGTTTTCCTATCTATTCCGAATGCGCCTAACTCTTCAATACCTCTAATAGATTTAGACGCTGATAGCTTTCCTTTAATGCTGTATTCTGTAATTTCGTCAGTTTTATTCCCTTAGTTATATTATATGTTCTTTAATTAATAAATTTAAATAATATAACCTAAGAAGTAAAATAAAACCCAATTAAACTGCGTAACAAATATTAAGCTTTAGAGCTCCCTCGTCGTTAGACAAAAGTTGTGTAAATACAACAAAGGTCCGAAAAAAAAAAAAAAAAAATCAGACAGATATATATTGAGAATTCAGGCTGTTGACATGGGATGGACCGGAAAACATTTTTCAAAGCTATTTTTGTTATATGTTTTAATCGTTTTGTTATATATATATATATATATATATATATATATATCAGTTTGTAATATTATTTATGTTTTATTTTATTTTTAGTTTCAGTGTAAAAATTTTGCCTTCGTGTATTCCGAACATTAGGGGATTCTTAAAAAAATTTATGAACACACTTAAAAAGTCATTAACTATTTTAAACACTGTTTTAATTATGTTCCGCCGTAAAATTAAGCATACGTTAATATCATAGCGTGTTCTTATAATTCTATATACAGCTTATCCAAATTAGTTCTCTCTCCATATTTTAGCCTCTTCGAATTAGTTTCTTCCAATCAACGTCACAGTTACCTGGATCGCTGATCACACGTATTCTTTAAATGTTCTTTTCTGACGTATTCTCAACTGTTAAAACGTATCCACTTCTTTTCCCGCCCGTTGTATTTTACTTTTCCGCATGCCATCATTGCTATATTAATCGTTCCGCATTAACAAAATATTTGATTCGAGTTAAAACTTAACCGATTCCTTCTTTCTCTAATTGGTTCTAGGCGGAGATTTTTCTTGAATATACACTTGCCCATTCGTCAAAAAAAGAAAATGGGCGAGCCTAATTACTTTTTGATAACTGTTCCATTGTCAAATCAAAAGATCAAATAATTCCCTTTTTTCGTTTTTTTTTTTTTTTTTTGTATCAAAAAACTTATACCAAACACGATTTCGATTAACTTTAAAAAATTATCTATAAGTCGAGCAAAGTACATTCGTATGTAAGGAATCTGCAAGATTCGATTCCTTTTAAATCGATTCCGTTTTCGCGTAATACTTATTAATCCCGAAATTAAACCGTTAACTTTGCAATGCGAATTTAAACTAAATTCTAAACGATCGCTAATGAATTCGCGCAAAACATTTACAAGGAATACTTACACAAACCAATCCACCGCCAGTAGAATTCCAACTTCTGAGGATGATATGTTGACTACCGTACACAACATGATTAGTAGCACAATTGCTGCGCTTGGGATTGCCGCTGAAGACATACTCGTTATCGTAACCGCTAATCTAGAATAACCATTAAAAGAATAGTAAGACATTGCGTCACACTGATTACATGGTAAAAGTTTTCTTTCGAATCAAAAAAAAAAAGAAAAAAATTGGCGAACTAGCAAAACTGGGTTCATCATTTTTTGACATATCGCAAAAATATTGGCAATCCTAAAAGGGCCGCGTGTTTCCCATTGCAGCGAGGAATATGGAAAGCGAAATGTGGAATGTGTTTTCTGGAAATCGATTATTTCGTACACGTTGAAATTAGGGCTGGTGATTTTAACGGGTATACGGATAACCCGGTTAACCGCCGTATCGGTTTAAACCGATCATTCGGGTAAAAACCGTATTTGCGGTTTTTACGGGTAAGGTTAACCGTATGAAACGGTTACCCGTATTAATCGCGATTTCGGTTAACCGTATGAAACGGTTACCCGTATTAATCACGATTTCGGTTAATCGTATAAATCAGTTAATCGTTTTAACAGTTATATAATAAAATTAAAAATAATTTTTAGATAAATCGTTATAATATAATTTTTTAATTGTTCGTATAGACGGTTATTTAATAAACTATAAAATTTTATTTTAGAGGGTATGGCCGGTTAAGGGGGTGTAAGAGTGCCTTTAAACCAAACTTTATAAAAAAAAAATATATAAATCTAGGGCATGAAAAAAGTAGTTAAAACTGGAAGTTTCGGACCCCTAGTCCTACAGGGGGCTCCTGTAGTCACCATTTCGTTATTTTCGTTTTTTTTTTACGATATCTTAGCCATTTTTCAATCGATTTTAAAAATTCTTGTTGGAGGTTAAATATAATGGAGAATTCTATAATGGTGAATTTTTTAAAATTTTTAGACGATAAATTCAAATTTTTAGAAACGTTCAAAATTTTTAAAATGTCATAAAAAATATTTTAAATTTCAGTTACGACGGAAAAAATATATAACGTGTTTTGTGGTGTAAACTACTTATTGAAGTTTTTCCAGATTTTTAAAAGTGACGGAGCGGTTCAAAAAAAATAAAAACATGCATTTTTGGCTGAAAAACCTCTTGAAATTCAACTAATAACAACGAAATAGATATACATATGTTACGTATTTGAAGATAACATGTTTTCCTGAATTTTTTCGGATTGTCAGAATAAAAAAATATAGAGATTCTGCACGAATTTAAAATTCCCATAATAGCAAATTAGGCAACACAATGATATATTATGTAACTTACATTTTATAGTTTGCTTCCAGTTGAAGTTTCAAAGGTTTTTCAGACAAAAATGCATGTTTTCATTTTTTTGGACTTGTTTTATTTGTTCCTGAAGTTCGAAAAAATTCAGAAAATCATTTTATTTTAATATATGTAACATATATCTATTTTGGTGTTGTTAGTTGAATTTCAAGCGGGTTTTCAGCCAAAAATGCATGTTTTTATTTTTTTTTGAATCTCTTCCACCACCTTTAAAAATCTGATAAAATTCACCGTTATAGAACTTTCCATTATCTTTAACCTCCAACAAGAATTTTTTAAATCAATTGAAAAATGACTGAGATACTGTAAAAAAACCGAAAATAACAATATTAGGCATTCTGTTATGAATAATTTTCAAGTGATTTGCTATTGCCGAAGGAGAACCATTGTAACTTAAGACAGCTTTGCAATAAATAATTACATATTGCGTCTTTACTGTCTATAGATTTTTCAGCATAATTCCATACCCAACTATTTTTTTTTGACATCTTGAATTAAAAACGATATCAGAATAAAACTATAGCTTAAGAAAATAAATCGTCAAAACTAACTTTCAACCACTTAATACAACTTTTTTTCCCAATGCGTTGTAAATAAATCGCACTGGTTGGAGCGGACTGTCTTTTGTAGCATAGCATCTGTTGCATTGCTGAGTGACTCACTCCCGAAGCAGTGCGCGTACGCCAGTGATTATGAAGTAAGGTTTTAACTCACCGAGCTGCGGTTTTCCCGTAAATAAATAATTGTTTGAAACTAGGATTGATGTTATTAAATGGCAAAGCGATAACAACAAAACACGAACTATTTTAACTAAATCCCGCAATGACATTAATTACACAACAATCCAAAAAGAAACGAAAAAAAGATTATTATTATTATTATTATTTAATCAACATTGCGATTAATACGAATATCGTTTCGTACAATTAACCGTATCCGTGAAAACTGTAAAACCGATTTTTACCCGTATCACCGGCTTTTAACCGAAACCGCGGTTACACGGTTAACCGTATCCGTGAAAACCGTAAAACCGGGTTTCACCCGTATCATCGGTTTTTAACCGTAACCGCGGTTACCCGGTTTTTAACAGCCCTAGTTGAAATATAATGTTGCTCATCGGAACGAAAACTACGATCGAAATAGTCGACTGTGGCGGGCGAGGAAAAATATTTCCCATCTACAGTGAGCAAAATAAATATTCGGACTAGCAAAAACAAAAATAAAAACGCATCGTAAGAGAGGTTAAAAAAATTTTTTTTTTTCAATTTTTTTTATAGTAACATAAAACATACTGCAATGAACACATTGTGTGAAAAAAAAAAAAAAATTCATAAAAATGAGAAAAATAACGAAAAAATGCATCTGTCGAAGCAAAACATAATATTCGAACTCGCAAAATTAATATTCGGACTTGAAATAAATTTCGTATTTATAGCGCTGAAAACATGAAATTTTCGTGTTTAATATTTGGTGTGTATCCCTTTAGCTTTATAGACAGCATGCCATCTGCGTGGCACCGAAGAAACCAGTTTTTCAAGATAAGTTGCAGGGATCTTGTGCCACTCTTCTTGCAGTATTTCTTTAAGCTCTGCCTTGCTCGATATCGTGTGTTGACGGACTTTGGAGTCGAGGTATTCCCACAAATTTTCAATTGGGTTACAATCCGGAGATTGAGGGGGAGTATCCAAAACCTTTGGGCAATTATATAGCAACCAGACCTTCGTTTTGTATGCTTTATGTTTTGGATCATTATCCTGGTAAAAAACGAAGGTCTGACGAATGCCTAATTTTTCTGCACTGCTATGAAGGTGATCTCTCAAAATTTCAATATACGCATCGGCGTTCATGACCCCATCAATAAACACTAAACTGCCCACTCCGCTGGCCGAAAAACACCCCCAAACCATAACTGAACCGCCTCCATATTTTACCGTCGGTTTGATATTTTTTTGTTCAAGTGCAGTGTTAGGCTTTCTCCAAACCCGAACTTTCCCGTCGCTGCTGAACACATTAAATTTCGATTCATCGGTGAAAATTACATTTTTCCAAAACCCCTCATCTTTTATTCGGTATTCCCCTGCGAAATTGAACCGCTTTCGTTGGTTAACTGTACTAAGGAGCGGTTTCAGTCGCGCAGTGCGTGACTTATACCCCATACTTCTAAACGTATTACGTATCGTTTGAGATGTAACTTCCTTACCAGTTCTTTCCAACAATGCTGTCGCAAGTTTTGAGGCGCTCATTTTAGGATTTTTTTCAATCTCTCGTCGAATAAATCGTTTTTCTACGTCCGTAAGTTTCTCTGGTCGACCCTTTTGCTTATGCGATTCAATTCGATCCTCCCTCTGAAACCTGTTTACAATGTCATAAACGGTGCTTCGAGGTAAATTTAATAACGGCGATATCTCGTTACCCGATTTTCCTTTTACCCGATTAAAAATCACCATTTGACGCACTTCACAAGAAGTATTTTTACTTTTTCGCAACATCATTTTTTCACGTAACGCATTAAAACTTGATTTACGCATATGAGTCGAGTCGATCAATAATGCTCAAAATGCTTCAAGTGATGATTAGTAGTGCTTACTGATGAGTAATACAACGTTCGCTTGCGTTGCATACGCTCGGGAAAAACCCCAAGGGCGTGTTGTCTACAGATTATTGAAAAGTCCGAATATTATGTTTGCGCATCCGAATATTATGTTTGCTTTGACAGATGCATTTTTTTGTTGTTTTTCTCGGTTTTTGAAGTTTTTTTTTTTTGTTTTCTCACACAATGTGTTCATTGCAGTATGTTTTATGTGACCATAAAAAAAAAAACATTCAAAAAACCTTTTTTAACCTCTCTTGCGATGCGTTTTTGATTTCGTTTTTGCTAGTCCGAATATTTATTTTGCACACTGTAGTTTCGTCTCAACACATGGGCTATATTAATAAACTTAAAAAAAGCCCAAAAAAGTGAGATAGGAAAGATTTTGCACCATCAGAAAAAAAAGGCGATGTTGTTCCTAACAATTGAGAATCTTCCCTGTTGCATTCCGAACGGTGAGTTATAAACATCTAAAAACGGGAACATAGCTTAGAAAAAATTTTGCAAACCTTTGTTAATGTAACAACGTCTGAAATATATTAATAAAATTTGCACATCTCATAAATGCCTCAAGCGTACAAAAATCGCTTCATTTTTAAATTTTACAAGACTCCTTTTTCGTTTTGTTTTTCTCCGTGCATATATAATATATAGGAACAAAAAAAAAGACTTCAAAAAACATTAAAAAGAAGAAAAGAGATGTTGTTTTATTTTGAAAAATTTATAAGCAATAATTTTGGTTTATTTTTAGTTTTTGGAGCTAAAGTCTCTTTGATAGAATTTTCCACTTTCCGCTGTATCATCTATCTCGATTTCCGTTTTAAAACGGAGTTGAATTATCTAATTTTTGGTATTTTCTTTTTAACTGCGAATTTTTCCATCTTTTGTTGTTTTTTTTTTTCCCCCGTTTCACTCTAAATGTATTATTTTTCCACTAACCAAACATGCACTTCGGAGAAAAACAACGTAACAATGCACGATTTTTTCTCTGGACGTTCTACCACTTCGAATTTTTTGAGGTTCTTTTTTTGTTCTTTCCGTCAATTTTGGTTCGGATAAAATTATTGTTCTCTAATCTACCGCTACAAATTATTATTTTCATTCGAAAAAAAAAAAAAAAACAGCCGTTTAATTGATTTCAGTAAATGATTATTCGGCAAAAAAATAAATTTGTTACATCATTCATGGTTTAGTTCTGGTTATTTCGCAATTCTATCAGTATACTCGTTTATGTAGAAAAAAATGATGTACATATTACATATGTATATGCACCTGTGCAGAAAAAATCGGATTTAAAAAATGATACGAAATGATGTTTTTTTAATGTATAGCCAGACTGGTAAATTGAATTAGAGTTGGAAATATTTATTTTGCGTGTCCATTTCGGTTAATGAAGCGTATAAATTCTCGTTTTAATGCGCAAAAACATCTTAAAAAGTTTGACTATCAAAATGATCACAATGCCGCAGCTACAGCATAATATCGATAGTTTTAAATGTTCAGTTTCAGCTCATCGCGTTATTTACTTAATGGGCGGCAATTATCCTACTTCAATCCTTTGTGTTTTCCAACTCCAGTAATGCTCTCAAACGATTGGTCGAGGACGAGAGCAAACCAAAAAAAAAAAAAAAAAGTTATAAACGATGTAATATAATGGCAATATCGTGTATTGAAAAAGGATGGAACATAAAAGTCAGATCAGACTCTTACTTACACGTCGGTTATTTCTTTATCATTAATTTCGAGGTTTCTCCCTTTTGCACTTCTTCGACTGGAGTCTGATAATCACAAAGACTAAATTATCTGGGCTTTTTTTTATAATACGATCACCCTTTTAAATATTATTCCCCATTTGGACGTTTAATAATAAATTCATAATATTTAATTTGAGAGTAATTGATAGGCACAAATTAAAAAAAACGGATCTCATCCTTGCTTCCAGTAGTTGCATTTGGAGTTGCCCATCTTCTTTTCCGTATTAACTTCCGTTTTTTTTTTTTAATTTTTTTTTTTTAATTTTTTTTTTTCTTATCGTCACTTTTCCCATATAGGACAAGTTTCGGCAATCTTATTTATTTAAAAATAAAACACAGTAGATATTTTCGTTTGGAATTAGTATTTTTGCGAGTAATGCAAAAAAATAAAGTTTGTTTTTTTCCTCGTTGAAATACCTAAAAAGAATGCGGCGAACGCGTTTTTGTCGGAAAAATAAAAAAAAGCTTATCACTTACCCTATCGTGAAAATCTGATCAATAGTTAAACTCATATTGCTTAACTGAGCGAGGAACATAATGGAGAAACTTAAATATAAGGCCGATCCGTCCATGTTAATTGTACCAATCGGCAGCACGAATTTAGTAATTTTCTTATTCATTTTCAGTTTTTCTTCCAGTAAGTGCATTGTCACTGGCAAAGAAGCCGATCTGTGCAAAGAATTGAAAAATAAAAATGTACAATTATTCTGAAAAAAAGATTATTTACTTAGTTATTCACGAAAGTAATGAAATGTTACGGGAGAAACTATAATATGACCGCATTTTGAAACACGCATCGACATAAAATGAATTATTCGTAAAAATTCGTACAATTATTTTAAGGCAATAAATTCAGGTAATACGGAGATATGAGCTGTGGAACAAGGCACAGTCGCGTCATGACGATTACCGATTGCCATTCGAATCGTAAACAGGTGTGTGTATTTATCGTAAAATAAAATTTCGACTACGCACATATTGACACGCACTCGCGAGAGAAAAACGAGCAAAGTAATAACTTTTTTACATCATTAATTAATTCGGATACGTTTTATTATTGTTATTTTTATTATTATTATTATTATTAATTAATTAATTAATTAATTTGATTTGATTTGATGGGTTCGTATTATTATTGCTATTATTATTATTATTATTATTATTATTACATAATTTCACTTAACTCGATGCACGACACCACACTTAGTTCCAACATAACATACTGTGTTATCACATCCTCTGGTGCACCAATCTAGCTTACTCCATAATATGTGTAAAAAAGATTTATATGTATCTAGGTATATATACATATATATATTTACAGTATATGGTATTATGGTAATATGCCATGTAAAGTTGTATAATTTATCATATATACTAGCCCCTTTCACTTTATACATCTTACTCGAGTATATTAGATAAATTCTATTGCACATTCAGACCGATTTTATTATTAAGTTTAATTTATTTATTTTTTATAGTTTTTAGAACTTTCCTGTTTTTTTCTTCTCTTTTTAAATTTTATTTATAAACATTATTTGAAAGTTCTGTTGCTTAATAAGTATTCTATCGCAACAGTTGAAGAATTTTTTTATAATTTTGAAGAGGTTTTCATATAGTTTTTCAGTAATTTCATCGTCCGCATAAATGTGCGCATAGATGAAAATTGTACAACAGTAATCAATTCGATCATTAATATTATTGCTGTTATCAAAAGACACGTAATGATGCGCAGACTTTCAAAGGAACCTTATTTACGCGGATCCGGGAAACAGATTAATAGAAGATGCAGGAAGTTAAAGTACGGGTATATAGGAATTTAGGGTTCGAAAGAAAGACGTCATGTGAGCACGCTGTAGGAAATAATTAGTTGGTGAAGAAAAATTAACGGATGTGCATCGAAAGGAACAAAAATATGAGCAAAATAGTGTTTCAGTTGAAACAAACGAATCTAGGAACGGAAAATGCTATTTTTTTTACGATTAAGGCGGGTAAGGAGCTCGAGATAACGGGTTTAACGGATAAAAAACAGATTATGTTGGATTAAGTTGTTCCGGATATTCCAGAATTTTTCGATAAGGATAAATTTAAAGCAAAATTTTACACCGTTAGTGGAAGAAAAGTGGAAGAGGATATGAATGGAAGCAAGGCTAAATGGCATCTTACCACTTGAGAACCGCATATAACTGAGATTTCACACGAAGGGTAGTAGGGGATTTCGGGTCTAAAAAAGAAAACACAAATGAAGAAAGTACGTCATGAACTACTTAGAGTTATCCTTATAAATGTTACCACGAGCTGTTGACACGTTTAACCAATCAGAAATTGTATAACGTATTTAAAAGGAAGTGAATTCAAGCACTATAGTATTCAGCGTAGAAAAAATCAAACAGTGTTCAAGGAACTATAATTTTATGTAAAAAAATGTCTGGTGAGGTGAAGATGTAGTATTACTCGTTTTTCAAGAAAAATGCCCATATAAAAAAAATTTATCAATTAAATAATGAACAGTTTTAAGGTATTATACTGATTAACGTTCTGCCTTATTGTTTGATATAGTGGAGGATGTAATGTGTATTACGATCAATAAAGGGCTAAAAAATTTAATATCATCCCGTTCAATGGTACAAAGCTCGATCAATCTACGTACTTACAACTTGTGGGTTGCAGACAATTTTAACAAAAGCGCAAATTCCGCGACATCTTTAAAAAATTGGATTTTATTCCATTGAAAAATAAAAAAAACAGGCGGTAATGAAATAGTGTTTTAGACATTTTTGATTTTACTTTTTTCACGATTTCGGTAAGAAAATTAAAAATGGAAATTCGTTTATTAGCGGCCCAAATTATTTGAAATAAAAACACGATTAAGAAAAACAACCGTGAGAACGACAGAACGACAGGGCTCTCAGTATGTAAATGTACCTTAAAAAAAACCGGTTCCGCTTCTAAATACTACTGCGATCAATCTGTGACGTTTTTCTCAAGCATATAATTAATAAAATAGCATTAATTATTAATTTTATTGGCTAATAAGGGGTATAGCTATGAATATGGCCAATAAACTTCTCATCTACAAAATGATCCTTCTTAAGTCTGTCCTATGGCCTGCAGATATGGGGCACAATAAAAAAATCGAATCGACTCGTCATTCAGCGGTTTTTCAGAATAAGGTCCTACGCCTAATAACTAATGCGTCATTCGTATATAACGAACACTCTCCTCCATCGAGATCTGCAAGTTCCGGAGATTAACCAGGTGATCGAAACCTATGCGGAAAGCCACCAGCACCGGAACATCATTGCGATCGAGCTCCTCAACATCAGGTACGCTACGAGAAGGCTTAAGAGAATGAAGCCACACGAACTTGTGCGCTTAAGCAATCTATTAAAACTCTCATAACTAATGACCTAGGAGCAATGGCCAAAGTCAATTAAGAATGTGATTCTTTTTTCTTTTTTTTTTCTCTTTACTAATAACAGTATTTGTGTATGCTCTCGGGCAGTTGAATAATAAATAAAGAGTTAAAAAAAAAAATCTTTAATTAATAAAATATTTAGTGAAAAATATTACACGTTTAAGAAAAGCATAAAATTTCCGTAATTCAAAAAAAAATACCACATTTGCTTTTTGTATTTTATAATTATAGAGCCTCTCACCAGTTGTCGAAATGCTGCCCGTACGATTCGGTTTATATTACAACGATAATTAAAATGGACCCGCCTTCTATAATGCGTAGTTTATTATAACGAAGGACTTTTTTCTAAAATGCCATATAAAAAATTGGAAAATGTGTGTGTTTATTCGCGTAAATGTCGATTTATTCGAAACCCGGAACTTAACTTGGAAATTTTATATTTTTTACAGTTTTGTACATTATCCGTTAACTTGACATCGGAAAAACTTACTTTGAAGCTGTTGAAAATGCGGTTGCGATAGCCGGCATTAGGCTGAAATAATACGAAAAAGGATTTTTTCTGATCAAGATGAAATATATCAGTTGAACCACTAGTAACTGGTAAAATAGGAATCCGCCTACAGTTCCCATGATGAAAAAGCTCAGTTGCTGTAAAGTTTGCAGTAAGTTCGGAACCGTTATAATTTTACCGCATATTATACTGGCTACGCCGACCGGGGTACACCTGTTAACGAATAAGTTTTTTTAACCATTTCTGTCAGAAGAAAAAAATCAAAACTGTAAATTATTAAACTCGGTGTTCCGTGATTCGTTCAAAAGGGCGTTTTATTTTTTTCGACTACTATCATAGGTGAAAAATTGATGTAATAATTAAAACGAACGGATATATTTACCAAATGACCACGGTGAGAATTCTTTGCAAAGCGCTATAAACGGTGGAAAAAAAATCAAGAACGCTTTTCTTTTCCGGTCCCATCGTTCCCAGGGTAGATCCGAAAATGACGCTGAAAAATATGACACCCATCATATTGGTTCCGTCTCGCATATCGATTTTTTTATCAACTCTGCTGCTGTTTCCGGATGGGTCAACGGTGTATTTCGTATAAGCTTGAGCGAACGTTGCCTGAATCAGATTGTCCGGTATGATATTTCTACCCATGTCTAGAAAGCCATCAATGAAGTCCGTTCGCTGTATGCTCGGCTTTGCGGCCACTTGACTGTTGAACGAAGCGTTTGCTCCCGGTTGCATAATCAGGGCTAGCGATATGCCAAATATCACGTTCAGTATCGAGGTCAGTACGAAGTAAATCAGGGTCCGAATTGCGATTTTCTTATTGCGAGAAATATTCAACGACGCTGTACCTGTATACGTATTAAAATAAAAATGCGAACCATCCATCAATAACATTCAAATTGAAATTGCAACATTTTGAATGCTCAAGCATAATGATGTAAATATTAAAAGACATATATTACGTGCTTATATGAATCCGGAAGACATTTTTATGAAATCTGTTCTTTCATAATAGCCTTTATAAAAAACTGTTTAATATGCATTCAATCTTATGTTAACTATATAAATCGTAACAAATTAAAAACATATAAAAACTGATTATTATTATTAAAATTTTCAACTAGTTTCGTACCTTTTAGTTCATAATGATGAATGCAAATATGAATCAAAAGCTGTCCAAAACTAATCGACAATTCTAATAATAAATAATTTTTACATATAGGTTTTAATATAAATAATAGTTTACCGGGTTGTGCTACATTGATTGTATGATAAAAAAAGAAACATATATCTGGCCTACTAGGTTAATGTACGAAAAATGTTTATTTTCGTGTCTGATTAAACTTTGTAAGAATTATACAGTAGAACAACTCCTTCTGCGTTTCCATCGGTGAGGCTATATTTATTGTGGCCCTTTTTCTATTTATGTGATTTCCTAGGCTGAAAAATGCGGCATCCTTATAGTATCGTAAAACACGGCGTTAGCGAAAAAAATCTCTCTTAAAAAATGACAAATTCATCCGAAATATTTTAGTGCTAGTAACTATTGTACTTTTGTTGTTTTGCTATTCGTGTATATTCCGTTCAAGGGCGTCGCCAGCCGATGAGCCAGGCAAGATGATAGAAAGAGGATATGAGTTATAGGAAAAATAAAATTTATAATTTGTAAAGGCTTAATATTTTATTAAACGGGAATAAAATCCTAATTAAAGCATAATTTTTGTGGGTTTCTGGCAAATTGTTCTACTACTTTATTATAAAAATCTTCCGAATTGTCCATGATTACGCACCCATGAATACTCATCATGGCCAGTTGATTAAAAAGTTTCGAGTCCCCAGGGGGAGGGGGCAACGGTCCTCCCCTGCCCCCCTTAGCGACGTCCCCACGATTCCGTTTTATTAGTTCAGTTACGGAATAAACATAATATTGAAATAAATATAAAAAACACGTTGTATCGTAATAGAAATTTACTTTTTGGAATGTTCTAAAACAGAGCTAATAGGTACGGTTAAAAAGCGAAAAAATCTTTCGATAAATAATTGACAACACGTAGTTCTCGTCAGCCATAGACTAAATACACCGTAGGTATAAACCAGTTCCGATCTAAGTTATGGTTTTTAAAGTCACTGCCTGTAAACCAAACCGTCGCTTGGCCTATTTGAAATTTTGACTTTATAAATCTCGCCGTCCGTCTTGCTGTCAACGCGCTTTTTTATATGTAACGTTTAAGATTATACTATTCGGTGTTTATGTAGTGTTTCTCTGTCGCGGAAAGATAGACGTCGATTAGAAATATGACCACCATCCTGTCTCTTCCTGCCGATGTTGAATAACGACGGTAGATTTAAAACGATAATAATAAGCCTTTCGTATACTTAAAATCTCAAATAACCGTAATTATTACGTTGATACTAACCGATAATTATACAGGATATGATAAATGGTAACACTAGTAGTTTGAGCGCCTTCATGAATAGTTCTCCCGGATAAGCTATCAGCGTTTTCGCTGTTGAACTTATGTCGTAATTTCTTAATATCATACCTGAAAGAAATAAATTGATATTTAATAAACGCTCCAGCAGGGGCACCTAAACGCAAATCTAGGATTTCAAATATTTTTAACACATCCTAAATACATCGTTCGTAAAGTTGGATAAAAAACAAAATACCTATTTTTTGTTAAAACACGTATGTTTAAAATTTTAGTTGTAGGAAATTTGTAGAATTGTCAAATACATATTTATATATATATATATATATATATATATATATATGTATATATATAAGTTTATAAAAGTTCTTATGTGACGCAGTTGTTGATTTTTTTTTCGTTTTTTGAAACTTTTCACGAATGATCTTAATCTGTTTCAAATGTAATGCACTTTCAATGTTGCGTATAAAATGTTTAGCAGAAGCAGTAGTGAAAATGCTGCTCATCACGGTATTCTAGGAACGCATGAGAGGAGACATCACTCGATGAGTATTTGAAAAAGTTTGTTCCTTCTCTATCGTTTATTAATAAATTTCACATAAATCACGCTTAAATCGGGTTCCTCCGGAATAATAATTTTTATTCCAACATCGCGAGCTTCCGCTGTTTCCGCATTTCTTAATAATTTTAAATATTCTTTTTATCTCATTTCGACTATCTTCGGCACTTTAACTTTCACTCGGAGCTCGAATTGGAGATCCTTGTTTAAGCATTGGGCGGCAAACAATTACACACTGTTTGATTTAAAAGAGCTCTTAAGAACACTTCAACTGAATAAAACGGAGGCCGTCAGTATCAATATTGACAGCTATCAAGTGTATGCCAACTCGTTCATGGATAATGCTCGAAACTGATTAAAAGCGTCCTATCCTGGTTGCGCGCATTTATGAAATTAATATCTCAAAACTGTTCTTCTTGCGATTGAAAATCGTATATCAACTATTTTTCGTAACAATAAAGATACAATCGTGCAAGATCTAGTGGCACATGTTAGGATACTAGGGCGCTTTCAAACTCCAAAACAGGGCTAGAACTATTTCACAATGCAGACCGTCGTTTTCCCTTTTCGGTCAATTGCTACAATCTCTGAATAATAAGTACACATCATGGATAAAATCAAAAAATATTACACACAACTGGTAGGTCTATACAACAGATGCTTTGGTTTAAAATTTGTGGATAGGAAATTTCTTTACTCAGAGCTGTTCACATCTATAACGGAATATAGTTCCTCGATTTATTTTCCTAACGTTTCGGTAAAAAAAAAAAAAAAATTAAAACGGAACAAAGGAAAATCATTTTATGGGTTTTGTTATAACGGGTTACGGTGTAAACGTCTTCACTACGGTTCGTGGTATTCTATGTTATCCATAACGTGTCGCTGATAAAATCTTTAACATCGCAACTGAATAAGTCGATTAATAAATCGTAAGTACCATATTTATTACAAAAACTTTTTACCGTTCTCTATCATTGTAGCGGTACAATCGGTTATTTTTACCGTAAGTACTACGACCCTCCCTTCCGCGCCGGTCTTGGCTAGACCGAGCCGGATTTTCATGGACAATAACAACAACTCAAACTGGATCCGGTTCTGACTACAGACCGGAATGAAACCGTAAAACCTTCTCTGCTATCCTCAAATTTCCCTCTAAACATCAAGCTTATTATCTTTCCTTACATAATCGGAGTCTCGGCAACATACTATGCAAGGAAAGTAGGAGATAAAATCGATGGAACAGGTAATATACTTCACTGCATGAAAATTTCTAAAGGCCACGTCAGAATATACATACATTAAAACGAGAGAAATTGCCGAAAAATTCATGAACGACGATGGCGAAATTGAAGTAGTCCACAAACTAAGATGGTACATCCAAGAAGAACGTAATGACAAGAACATTATAATCGCCAACGTACCTCCGCATGTACCACACGAAGAGATAATAAAACTGATGAAATCGCATGGTGTTGCTCCTCTTTCTCAAATGAAATTTCTTCGACTAACACAAGAAGAAGGACTAACAAACCTCCTCTCTGAGAAACGATTCGTCTACATTCCGCTAGAAATGTCCGAAAAACTACTTCTCTCGGAAATTATTACACATGATGGTGAAAACTACCGGGTATTTTCCAACGATGCTCTAAATTAAGGAAAAAGCTAATAAACCAACACGTCGATTTAAATAAAGTAAAATTGTCTGATAACAGAACAGATGAATACGGATCTACATACGAGTCAGACACACAAACACAATAAAAATAATCTTATCGCAATTAGTAGAGAACACATCGATTGTACCGCTTTATTCCGATTTACAGTAGATAATTTTGTTAACAGAGTATGCGAAACCGAAAATCAACAACGTCGAATTGTCATCATTGTACATGTAATGATATTATATAGATAAGCTGTAACTTTTGTGCTAAATAACGTTTGTAAGTAGGTAGATTTCCCATCGCTTCTAACAATACCCCTAAATTTCAAATTTTCATTTGAAAAAGGGAAAAAAAAAACAAAAAAAAAACATGCAGTTAATTCAGTGGAATATAAGTGGCGTCAAAGCGCATTTCGGTGAACTAATAACGATACTAGTCAAACACAACCCAACAGTAGTTGCTATCCAAGAAACTCGCCTACGACCGCATCACAAATTTAAACTCAAAAATTATAATATATACCGTTTTGATTACCCAGGAGGAGAGATATCATGCGATGGAACCGTCCTGTTGGTAAAAAATACTACAACATCTACCCAGATAAATCTTTAATTAGGAAATTTTCAAGCAATAGCCATCTCTATTGACACACCTTACTTTTTTCCCAAGAAACTCTCTATTTGTAGTATTTATATCCTTCCCCATCAACAAATAACTGTCGACGAGCTAGAACAGCTATTTAAGCAACTCCCTTCTTCATATATAGTGTTAGGTGACTTTAACGCACACTCACACACATGGGGATCAAGCTCTTCAAATAATCGCGGAAATATTATCGATAAATTCTTAACAAAAAATAATATATTTCTTTTAAATAATGGCTCCCACACGCACTTCAACTTATCAAACGGCAATACATCGCAATCGATCTGTCATTTTCTTCTATAAATATAGCACATTTGTTACAACGGTCAGTACAAGATGATTTGTACTTTAGTGATCACTCTCCCATTAGTATTTGCATGCCATTTCAAACCCAAAACCAAACTCCCGGTAAACAACCCAAATGGCAAATAAGCAAATAAACAAAGCAAATTGGAACCTTTATAAAGACCTATTTCAACAATCAGAGTTTTCAAACGAAACTCCTGAATTTTTTGAAGTGAACGAGGTCGGAACTATTGTCAAAATGTTTACTGATTCCGTTATAAAAACAGCCCAAGATAGCATTTCAAAATCATCCAATAAAACTCCAAAAAAAAACAGTACCATGGCGGTGCGATGAACTCTAAAAATAGCGATTAATGACAGGAAAAAAGCTTTACGTAAGTTTAAAAGAAATCCCTTGCAAAAAAATTTAATAAACCTTAAGAAAAAACGCGCTCGTGCACGCCAAATAAATTTACTGAAACAAAGAGAAAGCTGGACAAATTTGATGAAGTCAATTGCACAAAACTCTAACATTAATCTGACGTGGAAAAAAATACGTCATTTCAAAGGTTCCTTCAGATCTTTAAATATCCCATATATCCAACTGGAAAACAACATTATAACTAGTACAGATGATATTGTAAACCACCTAGCACAAAATTTTGCGAAAGCTTCCGCGACAAATTCATATCATCCCACATTCCAACATCTCAAATCGTCCATAGAGTCAAGTCCATTAAATTTTCAGTTAAATAACTCAGAAGAATACAACGCTGCCTTTTCTATTGAAGAACTTAACCAGGTATTAAATCACAACATCAAAAACTCCTCTCTCGGTCCAGACGACATCCACCCGTTTATGATAAAAAATCTGTCCGACTAATCGAAAATAAACCTTTTAAATCTTTACAATAAAATCTGGACGTCTGATTCCTTCCCTTACTCTTGGAGAACAGTTACAATAATTCCGATCCTGAAACCTGAAAAAAAAAACTCCCTTGCGTCTAGTTATCGTCCAATATCCCTAACACCAGTTTGGTGCAAAATATTAGAAAAAATGGTCAGTAAACGTCTAATCTGGTACATCGACAAAAATAACTCGTTAAGCACCTGCCAAAGTGGTTTTAGGAAAAAAGGTCAACCATAGATCATCTATTCAACCTCCAAAACGAAGTCCTGAATGCATTCCACAGCAAACAAAGCGTACTGTCTATCTTCTTCGACCTCGAAAAAGCCTATGACAAAGCTTGGCGTTTCAAAATTATCCAAAAACGTCATCTTATTGGAATAAGAGGACACCTCGGATTCTTCATTATAAACTTCCTCACTGACCGAACTTTTAGATATTCCCACTTGCACACTATTGAAAACGGTGTTCCACAAAGATCAGTGATGAACACTATCTTATTCATACTACTTATTGACAGTATAAAAGAAATCACCCCACATCCGGTGTCATTAAGAATTTTTGCCGACGACATAAACATCTCAATATGTACAAATAACTTACAACGTTGCTCAAAAAGTTATACGTGACACCTTAGATCTCCTCCAAAAATGGACGGATATAAATGGATTAGTCTTCTCAGAATCTAAAACCCACTGTGTTTTATTTACTAGAAAGTATAAATCCCAAAAATCAACTCTTAAATTCAATGGACGTACTCTCGAAGTCAAACCATGTACTAAATTTCTTGGGCTAACCTTTGACAGTAAATTATCTTGGACTCCCCACTATCTAGGACTGAAAAAAGGCCTAATGAAAACTCTCAATATAATTAAAACTATTAATAAGCCAAAATACGATACATCCAGAAAATTACTAATGCAATTATATGGATCTCTCATTCGGAGTAAAATCGAATATGGATACCCAGCTCTCAATAACGCACCCGACAAAACCTTGGCAATCATAAAACCAATTCAAAACGCAGCCATACGAATGTGTATCGGAGCTCAACTATCCTCACCAATAGATAGTATATTCTGCGAAGCAGCCGAACTTCCCCTACAATTTAGGAAAAATTTGGTCACAAACAGGTTCCTGTTATCTGCTGTAACTAATTCAACAAATCCAATGGAAAACTTAATAAATTCGTACGTTAAAAACCCTTCGCGGCAGGCTGAAAACCAATCACCAATTTCCTGTCTTTTCTAAAAAATAATGAGCTCAATTTTTCAAACCTAAACCAAGAATATCCAAAATTTCCATTCTGGTTATTACAAACCCCAGACATAGATTTTTCTTTAATAGCCTGCAGTAAATCCGAAGTTCCTCACGATATAATTAAAAAGCGATATCACGAAAAGGTTACTAATTTTCCTAATTATGTGCCATGCTTTACAGATGGGTCAAAAATCGAAAATCAATATACTGGATATGCTTTTTCTATCAATGGAAAAGTTAAAAACTTCAAACTTCACAAATGTTCTTCCAACTATACAGCCGAATTAATAGCAAATTTTCATTGTTTGAAAAGCATAAAAACGAAAGAAAAAAGCAAAAATTATCTAATCCAAAACGACTCAGTAAGCTCACTAACATCCATCTTGAACATTTTTTCAGCTGACAAATTTGTCCAAGATATTCACCAACAGCTAAACGAGCTAAAATCTTGAAACATTAATATCAAATTAATGTATATACCGAGTCATATCGGAATCCAGGGAAATGAAATAGCCGATAACCTGTCCAAAACCGCCTCTACACCCTCACCTGTAACCTCCAACACAGTCACGGACATCAAACATTTACTAAATCAAACCGAAATATCTAGTTGGCAAGCATCATGGAACACAAAATCCCATAACAAATTATTTGAACACAAAAAATCCGTACAACCTTGGAAAAACCTCTCCCAACTAAATCGACAAGAAGAATTAATAATCACCAGACTTATAATTGGACATACGAAATTCACCCATAATTTTACCTCCTCCTAAAAATCCATAAACTCCCTTGTCAGTTCTGCAACTCCATTTCCATCACGGTCAAACACCTTTACGAATGCCCTAACATAAATCAAATCCGTCTAGAACTAAAAATCCCCTTAAATAACTCAAACATCCTTGACAACCAAAATGAAATTAAAAAAAATTCTTACCCTGATTAGAAAACTCAACTTAACAACTAGCATTTAAAATATTTACCTGACACTGGGTGTAATAATCATAGCAATTAAAAACACCTAGTATAAAAATAATAATAATAATAATAATAATAAATCATTTTAAATGTAACATCTGCATATAGAACGGTTTCCTATACATCTCTTCGTATGTCATATCAGGAATTATGCCTGTGGATTTACAGTTAGAAATTATTAACGAGATAAAAATAACTAAAAACAACCACAGTGATAGGATTAATGCAGAAAATAAAGGAAGTGAAGTCGAAATACCCGGAGAAGTGGCAAAACGCTTATGAGCAAGAATTAACAGGAAGATGAACGTATGGATTATTACCCAGAATCGAAGACAGATTGAAAAACAAACTAATCAGTCCAGATTTCTTATTAACCTAATTTCTGTCGGGACATGGTAATTACGCTGACTATTTAAAAAAAATGGGCATAACAAACGATGATAAATGTATAGAATGCAATATCGAAACAGATTCACCAGATCATAATTTTTCTGTACCGTTTGAAATTATTTAGATGATCGCGTAAACTTTTCCGGGTGATGTTTTGTAAAAAGGTAGAGGAGTAAATAATAAAAAATAAATAAATAAATAAGGGTTTTTGTCCATTCCAAAGAAAAGAAAAAAGGAAAAGGGGAAAGAAATTAATTGTAAACGCAAAAGTAAACAATATTTTATAATTATGAAAAAAAGAAAAACTAATAAATTCTGTAAGAAATTTTCATAAGAAAGAATAATCGAGTAAAAAATCTATAATAAAATAAAAAGCAACCTCAAGTAGGAGCAAAATAGGAGAAACAAACGTTTGGAAGATACGCAATGTGTTTAGCTGGTTTCTGTGTGGAGGCTAAAAATTTTAAACCGGTTCGGATGTTTCAGTGCGCGTTTGGAACAATTTTAATAGACGTTCTCGACATCCGTCAAAGCAGAACCAACGTGTTTATATCCACACACACAGACAACGTGTTAGATAAAACAACGAATTTAACGGCTTATAAATTGTACGCAATTTTTTTCATTTTTACGGATGCGAAATAAATTTACATCTCGGATTGCGACGTCAATTGCAGCTGATAGCTTTTTTCCTTACGTCCCCTTTTCAATTCCTTCCAATTCATCTAATTACATCAGCATTAACAAAGGCTACTTTTCTGCAGAGTGAGTAAACTTCACCGTTTAAATTATAACTAGCCTCAACACAGTCACAGCCGCGTTTGCAAATTTATATCGAGAACGGAAGACTTTGACGCAATTATTTTTGAAGAGTTTTATTCTACGTCGATTTTAATTCATTGTTCCATTCTCGGTACAGATGGACACAAATTACTCATCGACCCGGTATGTTTCTGGGAATGGCAACTCTTCACGATACTACATCATTTATACATGAAACGCGAAGTTCAGATTAATGATAATCAATCGAATACGACTAGCGTACATTATGAACAGTGAATATATTACGCAGGCCATTCGGTAAAACCGGTTCATCAGCAACAGATGTAATTGCTCTCCGAGAACATGAAGAACAAAAAAAAAGATAAAAAACGAGCTCCGTAAGTAAATGACTTTTTCGGTAAAGTTAGACGGCGAATGTAGTAATATATACGTTCTAGTCTGCATTAGGTGTTTTTCGTTTATAAGTAATTTTAAGTTTGCTTACCCGTAATGACACCCGAAGCAACTCCAACAAATATCGATATTAGGAATATGTTTTTTTGACATATCGATATTATGTTCTTCAGCTGATGGTTCTTCATGTTGAAATAAATTTTTCTAAATTCACGCCCGCTTGCGAAAATCGATCACGCTATTTTCCTGCTTTATCGACAAAAAAATATACGATCAACCCTTTAGAAAATTGATAAATATTTCGAATTAATCGATGTTATCCGCGAACGGCGCAGCGAACGATTACTTTGAAACGTAAAATATCGATTTCTTTTATATGATTATTCCGAAATAGACCTCTGCCCGGTAAATACCGATTACGCCAGAATGTCACATACGGTCATTATTATAATCGAAAACGGCGAATTATTCAAAGAAAATTTGTTCACGTGAATTTTGTTGCTATCTATCTTCCGACGACGGGTTTGTTTGTCTATTACGTGAGCGGTGTGAACTCGGCGACCTTGAGATCTTCGGGAATTGATACTACTAGAGAGCGGTGAAGTAAAATTAAACTACGCCGTGTGTGATTCACTGTAGGAAATGATTCTAATTCATTTTTATTTATATTAAACAGAATTTAGATGATGTTTCGCTATTTCCCTAATTTATATGTACTTTCCGACCGGAAAATAATTATAACATCGTTATAACCACTTTTTCCCCCAGAACAGTCAGATTTATGATTTATTTGTCACCATACCGGATTCAGTTCCGAATGAATTAACAAATAAATACGAATTTTACAAAGTTTCAAAAACTTATCATCATCCATTAATTATATATATATATATATATATAACTGAACCTCCGGCTCTCGCTACCTAAGAGTATTTTAACGGAAAATTCTCTGATACTAAATTTCAGTTCACCACGTCATTCTTCTAATAGCAAAAAAGTTAGTCTCTCAAATGTGCTCGCGCTTGATTTCAACGAACGTGTACATATATCGGACGGACGCCAACTGCTAATTGTTTTAGGGTACGTACGAAAACATGTCTCCGAATAATTGGTCAAACAGTAACTAGAAACCAAGCGATGCTGACCAACTGGTAACTAATAGTTGACCACTAAAGGCACTCGATATATCTTATAAAAGTGAATAATTTCGACCCCAGTATGTTTCTCAACTTTTTCTCTACACCTTCCATCGGACATCATCTGCTAGGCAACGTAAACTCTTGTTCGTTTTCACCCGAACCGGTAAAAACTCTTGAATAAGTACCGAACTAAAGATGACAGTTTGAATTTCATTGAGCCGTGTCAAAAGACACGCGAATTATTATACACTTTTTATAGAAAAATATTAAATTATTAACCCCATCATCGCTGTTGTTTTATTTACATAATTGAGAATATCCGCTAATTGTTTTTATTTAATAGTCACATTTGTAAATTTAATTTGTCGAAATAGTAAGAAATAAAAATAAAAATTAGGCAATTAAATGTAACAAAATAAATTGCATTTGCATAATAATAAATTCAAAACATTTCCATTTTGAACATCATCGTGATATATTCATAGTATTCCTGTAAATCTTATAAAGCTGAAAGCAAAAGTTCGTTCTATAGTAGCTAGAGAGTTAATTTTTTTTTTTTTCAATCGATGTATTATCTTCGTGAGATCGTAAGACAATTATAAAACGCTCAAAGTTTTAAAACTAAAAGACCCAAATTTTAAAAAATGCAAAAATCAAGTTTTAAGAAAAAATCTTTTTGAAAAATTTTACAACCGGGTCTGTATGAGTTATGGTATTGATTTTATTTTTAACGTGCGCACTAGAATCTTCAGAATACGGGGAAAATATAAAATTCGAAAAGTATTGTTATTTAGGAACCACCAAAATTTGGGAAAGTACACTATTAATTAAAGCGGTAAGACTCGAAACCAAAAAAAAAAAAAAGTCCACAGCTTTTTACATGGTAGTTGGAGGGTCACACTTTTTTAAAATGAGTATTTCAATCGATAAAATATAGGAAAAACACAAGACCCCCAGAGAATATTAAAGTTAAAGGGCTCAAATTTTGAAAAATTTGAAAATTAAGTTTTAAGAAAAAAATTGAAAAAAAACTTTACCGCAGGTTCTATATGAGTTACCGGGACTGTTTAACGGACAAAGAATCAGTAAAATCGGTCTTTGCAAATATGAGTTATGCGCGAACAAACATAAAAAAAAACAAAAAAAAAACAAACATACACGACGAACGTAATATAACCTTTTTTATTTTGAAAGTCGGTAAAAATTAAGATAACAACAAACGTTACATAATTACATAAAATTGAGACATGTTTTAGGATATTTTTTTAATGGGGGCCGGCCTAAGAATTACGTTATAATTAATATTAATTACAACGTAATTTTTAGGCTACCCGCATTAGAAAAAATGTCCCAATTTTATGTAATGTTTGTTTTGTATTTTATAGGATTTTATGATTATGTATATATATATTCATGTGGATCGATTTAGAATTACGTTGTAAATTTTGATAATTTTATACAAAGTATAGAAGAGAAAGAGAGAGAAATGTAAGCAAGAAGGGTCTAAGGACACACAACCCCTTGCGAGGCCAAAATGGCCGAGTTTATATATCTATATATATATTTCATTATTTCAATCATCTCGCGTTTTTAAATACGTGTATTTCAACAGCAAGTTTGAAAAGATTCTAAATTATATCATTTGCTTGTAAATTGTAAAAAAAAATTAAAATACCGTAAAATTAAAAAGTTGTATATATTATCTATAAACAAAATTGTTATTTTCGAAATTTCTTAATATTGAGAAGTTTCCTTATTAGGAGTTTGTAAACTCAAAGTGTTAATTATTTTTAATAATTTTAAATATTGTTTCGTTGTCTTTTACTCAATTTTTCGACTATTTGTTCTGATCTTTGTACCGTGAAATCGACACTTTTTCATTATTTTTGTAACTTTCATGTAAATTTAACACGACCCATGTGTAAGCGTGCGTATCTGAAGAGGCTATTCCGATTCACGGATCAAGATTATCTACGCGGTGTTCGATTCCTTTTTATAATTTCATTAATGGATTAAAATACATTTTGATCCATTAGATTGGTAAAAAAGTTGAAATTGCCATTTACCAATTTCGCGATTAACGTAATTGTTTCCTCTCAACTTCAGCGAAAGACATGTTCTACTTAAAATTATGCTTTACCATTTTATTTTCATTCCAATTTTTCAAATAGGGGTCCACTATCACGGCTTGGACTTTACACGCACACGCACACTAAGCCCGATTATATAGTTTGATATTTAAAACTGAATAGCTTCATTTACCGGGACATTCGTTTCTGCGTAATTACGCTTTGTTAATTTAGCCATTAATATTAATCGACAACAGCAGCGCCTGTATTGTATTATTTTTGTAAAATTTTAAATACGTAAAGTAAAATAAAAATGAAAAAAACAATTAAAATATTTAGGATAATAGTGATATATTATAATAAAGGCTGTAGGGAAAAGGAAAAAAATTGTTGATAAATCGGAAAAAAATTGATGATTAATTGGAAAAAATTAATGATTATTCGGAAAAAATTAATGATTAATCGAAAAAAATTAATAATTCGTTAAATTTTACCTTCCGTTGACGATCAGTTAAGATGTTCGATCGCAAATAATTCGGGAACCTTTTTTTTTAAGGTTTCACTATAGAAGACACTTCGAAACACGAAAATCTACCGAACGATGAAAAAGAAGTGAGATGTAAGTTACACCATTATATTACGACGTTGTTAAAATTGTTTTACGGAAACTTTACGATTTGTGTTGTAAGAGAGTCTTGAAAAATGATTTAAATTTCAGCCGCTGCTCGTCCATATATTGGCCTAATAATGATGATAGCGAACCGTGTGGCAATGAAAAATTGAAACGAGATCGCTATCGTCGATTTTTTTTTTTGCATAATTAAGGAATAATTATATTTAACATGTTAGTATATTTTACGGGTGATTAAGCCCGGGGTTATTACGCAATTGCATTTCTCGACCCGTCGGATCGCATTTAATTAATTGTTCGGAAATACAATTACTTAATTTTTATTTTCTTAGCTAGATAATCAGTTTCAGAGTCTATTTTACGTATCGCGCAATCTTCTGGTGTCGATTTATGAGTGTGTACTTTTTAATTTTATAAAATATTCACAGTCGCCTGGTAATTTCTAGATAGTAATGTAATGAAATATGAAGAAAGGTGAAGAGGTTAAGGAAACTAATTATTAAATATACTCTTTGTGTTATCGGATTTCTTCTGTTGAATGTTTAATTTTATTGTTTTAGTAACTTTTTTTCTCTTTTTTCAATCGTAACAGGTCTCTCTGAAAGGTTAATACAAGTGATTTAGACGACATGCGATATTTCGTTTTTTTTTTTTTTTTTTTTCTTAAATATAAATTATTAAGGCCAACGATGTTTGATATATGTGAGGCAACATGAATATCAAAGTATTGTGAAAGAAATTTTTAGAAATCCCCGGTCGTTGTATTTATTTAGTTACAAGTCGTACTGTAGCTTAATGGTTAAGACGGTTGACTACCAAACCGAAGGTGTCATAGGTTATCGAGATGTGTCTCGTCCGGATCCAAGTCGCCCCCAGGTTTATCCAGCCCGAAATAATTGGGTACCAGAGAAATATGGAAAGTGTAAAAGCTTGCCGAGGGAAAGGAACTGGCCCCAGTATTCTTCTTAGATCCATTAGGCTTAGTATAATATGAAAAGCTTAACTTCACAATCCATGATACTCCATCAAGGATATATGGGGCTTACTTTACTTACTATAAACTGCTAAAAAGGCCAGTAGTATAAAGTTAGTTTAGTTTTTCGCCGGATGTCTTTAAAGAATTCGAAAAGAATATGATAAGGAGTGTAAAGGAGGATAAATCGCAGAGTTGGTGAAAAAGGTAAAAGATTTCGGAACGAGATAGGGGTGCGGAATATAGTAGTATATGGATAGTATCAAAGAGAGCACACCGGGAGAAATTTTTTAGATAGTAAGAACAGCTGCGCGATTTGAAGAAATGTGTTGAAGAACTGCAGTTGTGTTTTGGTTCAACATAGATTTATGCGAATCGGCATTTTCCTACTTGAAACAAACAAAAAATAAACACGTTCTCGCTTAACATCGGATACCTTAAGATTGGCAATTTCCAACTACAAACCTGAGATTTTGCTAATCTAGCGGAAGATACTCCGACGCAATGCTCACACTAATATAAATAAGTAGTCACTAAGAATAATTTTCAGTTTTATGTCTTCCCTCTTAATAAAATAAAAAATACTACACAATTTTATACTGAACTATACTGTTTCATTTAAAATTTCAAGAAGTACGTACGAGGATCCAAATCGCTATAAAATTTTTAATTATTAATATACTTATAATTTTTTTTTCACTTTTCGATGTAATCCCTTTCTATATGAATACATTTGTTCCACCGGTCTACGAGGCTTCCTATTCCCTTGGTGAAGAATTCTTTAGGTTGAGACCACTTTAGGACATGCTCCTTGACTTCTTCGTTGTTTTCGAAAACGTGTCCACGCAAAGAGTTCTTGAGCGGCCCAAACAAATGGAAATCTGACGGGACTAAGTCAGGGCTATATGGGGAAAGTGTGACGACCTCCGACCCCATTTTCTTCAATACAGCTTCCGTTGACAGGGCGCTATAGGGGGTGGCATTGTCCTGCTGAAGAATGATCCCTTTCATGACGCGTCTTGACCGTTTCCGCCGTATCGCCGATCGAAGTTGGGTTTTGAGCACTTCTGCATACGACTCTGCGTTGACAGTATCTCTATCTTCTAGATAATCATAAAGAACCGCGCCTTTCATATCCCAAAACACGGTCAAAAGCACTTTGTTTGCTGAAGGACGCGACTTGAATTTTTTGACTGCAGGCGACTCCGCATGTTTCCATACCATTTAATGAAAAACAGCTTAAATTGCTTGTTATTTATTTTATTACTTGGTCCAATTTTTATTGGCTGCTATTTCCTTAATTATTAATTATTTTTCAAAATCCTTGCAATAAATAAACCTTTCCTTAAACGATATAAGAGAAATAATTTGTACTAGCAGAAATCAGTAAAATTTGTTATAAAATAGATAATTGTTTAGGTTATTTCATCCCATTTACACTTAATTTTATTAATATAAGTGAATTTGGAATGGTTGGGTCAAAGCCAAAGATGAGTTTCAAAAAAAAAAAAAAAATATATATACATATAAGGCGTTTGGCTTCTAAACCAGAGGATACGGTTTCGAGACTTGTCTCGTTCCAGATCCGAAACGCTCCCACGCTTACCTAGCCCCGAAATATTTGGGTACCAGAGAAATCTGGGAAAGTAAAGGCGGCTGAGAGAAAGGAACTGGCCCCAGTATTCTCCTTAGATCCATTAGGCTTAGTACCATTATGAAAAGCTTAACTTTACAATATCCGTTATACTCCATCAAAGATATATCCATGGGACTTACTTTACTTTTGTATAAATGAATTTACGACTCTGAAAGAAAATATCCCGTGTGCTCGATCGATCTTCTATTTTAATCCCTCCCCGAATTAGGCACACCAAAAAGGGCTGGTCTATAAACCACTACTGCGCGCTTGATCGACCTTTGTCCAACTAAATATTTTTCTAATCCAACAGATCGGCCCCTTAGTTATTTTACACCTCTCCAATTTTCTACAAAACGCCTTTTTTTCCTTCTTTTTTTTTTGCATTTTACAAATCAACTATCGACATTAACTAGGCACAAGTGAAATTTTCGTAAGTTTCAATATGCAGTAGCGGGATATTGTACCACTCGAACGAAACACGATTAACTAGGCAACCAGGCCACGGTAACTAGGCTTGTTCACTAGTACTACACCTGTTATCTTCATTTGGAATAATAATTTCTTTACGGTGGATGGAAAACTATAATATCCTAAGTAAGGTTCGCAGTATTAGTAGTACATTCGGAATTATTTATTGTATCTGATTCCTCACGATTTTTTCTTTTCATTTTCTGCGTAGCCTAACGACTTGTTTTGTTTTTTTCAAGTTTTCGAGTACATTGTATTGAAGTTCGATCACGGAAAAAAGTAATTTTCTTTGCCTTTCAAATCGTTTTTATTTTTGTATTTTAATCAATTTTCGTAATCCATTCGTCTTCATCACATTCTCTTCTACGTTTCTTGCGACTGTTTATCACTATATTGTAGAAGTGAATCCAGTAATATCGTCTACTATTTAAGCATTCACCAAATCGGTTCAATCAAACATTTACTTGAAGAATTTGTCGAATTTTATTAATCGACTGTTCTGTTGTGACCTGTCCGCTTTGTGAATCGATTTCCTTTTTTTTAGGAGACGATATAAATATTCTGATATTGCCTCGGCTTGTTTAAAGTTCCTAAAAAATTGTTGTACGTTAATTTTTGAGGGCGATGCGAATCCCGTTATAAAATTATACCGAGCTTTCTATCAAAACGGCAATTTACGAATTAAGACTAAAAATATTACCTGGGCTCCGCGACTAACATGTAAAATGGAACTGCGTTATGTTGTAAAATTAAACAAAAAAAAAAAACCTAAATTTAAACAATAAAAACAAGCCAAAATAATAATAACGTTAACCGATAAATGATTCGAAATTATGCGTTGGATTATTAGCAATACTTTATAGTATATTTGTTTTGGTTTTTTTTTTATCAGCCGGATACTCTATCTGAACGAAGCACCGCTGCCTCACCAATTACTCCACAGCCGCTGGGGCTGCAATGGATCAGTTGTTACTTTTATATTTTTCAAAAAGGCCGGCCACACGGCAGATAACCTTCAAATACTAAGAAAAAAACTTCGGGGAAGCTCCTAAAGACGAAGCAGAATACAAGGCTGACTGAGTTTTTAGTCAGCATTAATGAAAAGGAAATTATACTTTAATAGGTTCAGGTCTAATATTTAGTACTACAACTTTTTTTTAGCTTCACTGAAATCTGCCGAATGGAAGCTCTAAAATAGAGAACGCATTTGCGAAACATATCGCGTTAAGATGAATCTGTTAGCCGATGGATTATGTTGTCGGAGCCGCCCCCCCCCCCCCTAAAAAAAAGGAAGAAAAAAAAGGATGAATCTGTTCCTGTTTTGTAAAATACCTGGTCTGCATTATCGCCGCACCGTGATATTGCGATTATCGATTCTCGTTACACTTATAATTTGTGTGGAAGATGGTGGTGACGGCAAATTTGTTTTTTTTTTAATATGTAGCGAATACCCTTTATTCAGTTTTGCTAATTGATATATAGAAGAGCAACCATGACGTATTAGACAGCGGCCTACTAGCCTTGAAGGAGCCTTCGACAAGGGAAGAAATAGTACACATTGAGATACAAGATAATGATAAATTTTCCGAACGAAATAAAAACAATTAAAGGTAGTTAATTTTTTTGGTAACCGGCTAATAACGGGCTGTCGCAGCCTGAAATTAATTAATTTTCTGTGTCGAATATAAAATCAGCAATAACGAACTGTGCTAACCATGGCGATGGCAATTTGTTTCACTGCGGAGAAACAATTGTCGTGTAATTGGAAATGTAAAAATATAGCGCGCTTTTATTTCTCCCGAAATCTGAGTGTATTTTTTTTTCTTAAAGTACGCTTAACGAATAAAAAGAATAAAATGTTCTTCTCTTAATTACCAAAGAGTATTCTAATTTCAACTTTTATGCCAATAACCGGACGACACGTATACCACCCATTTACTTATTCTCACGTAATTTTCTTACGCTGTATAAGAAGTAAATCGCTAGGGCCCTCATTATTAGATAAAATTGACTTACGTTGGTGTACTTTTAATATAGTTAAATTATTAAAAAAAATCAATAATAATACAATTTTAATGTCAAACTTGATAATATCATTAAATTAAGAGACCGCAGCACAGATATAAATTGTTACTATTATATTTTTTTTAGAATTTTAAATAATTACGAGTAATAACGGACTACATAAATTTAAATTTAATAAATATGTAAAATACATAACTGATAAAGCTAATAAAATCCATTAATTCGATCACTAATTTAGACACCGAAACAAAATTAAAAATAATATTGCTGCTTTTTGAAAGGTGTTAAAAACCGTTTTATAAAAATGGTAATGGTGCGGTGAGCTCCTCCTATACAAACATATATATGTATTTGATGCAAGGTACAAAAAATTGTTTTACAGAGTTTTAAATGCAAATTAAAAAAAAAAAAAAAACAAAACAAAAACAAAAAATAAGTACCAACTGAATATACAATTCACATATGTGAATTATTGTACTATTTCGGTATTTTTAATTGGAATTTGAATATATATGTAACTAGACCAAAATATAAAAGTTGATGGAAAATTACAAAAAATAAAAAAGAAAAAGAGATGAATAATTGTTTTTGTCCCTAAAAGTTATAGTTTTTCCTCAATTGAGTTTAGAAAAATTCAGTCGATTAAAATACAGTCTTGTCCAAAACCGCTCTCGATTGATTCACAACCAGTTTGTGGCGCGAAACCTACGTAACTGAAACGATCGACAATTATTAAGGTCAATCGAGAACACTTCGATGTAGAACTAAAAGAAAGTTATAGTGTAGCTTCCTCAAACTGACCGAAAGTTAAAAGTAATAGTGCAACAAAAAAAAAACTGTAACATAATACAGATTTATTAATTATTATAAATAATTTCTTTAATATTAAAGCAAAAAAAAAAAAAAAAAATAGAAAAAAATAATTTATTAAAGAAATCAAATCGCGAATAAAAGCGCATTTACAAGATAACTTAGGCATTTTATTTCAAAAAAGTTATCCTATTTGTGACGGAATTATTTTTTGACGAGTTTTTGAATTTAATGTGACCTGATCGCTTTCTTCACATTTGATAAGAAATTTATTGTCTTTTTTTAAATTCGCCTTAGCTGGAACGTTAAGAACGCCACCTAGCAGCAACGCTGAAGAGGAAGCTGACTGAAACGTTTAATATAATCAGGTATCGGCAAACTTTCTTTATTCTTTTTTTTTTTTTTTTTTTTTTTTTTGGCAAATCAACACTTTGGACATTACCCAGCGTACGAAGCGATGAGGACACAAACAATTGATAACAAGGAGAAAAAATATGGAAGAATTGGTTGTAGAATTTTCAATGAGAACGTACAGAATGTCCCCAAAGAAGGTGCAAAAACGCTCGAAGGAAACATAATTGGGATTGCAGACAAGTGGTTTATCGGGGGATGCGTAGAGGACGCAGTGTGATGATACTGCAAGAGAAAAACGAAAATGTGAGTAAGGAAACGCAGAATGATCGAAACGAAGATGATTGATGGCAACTAGAATACAGAACGGCCAAGTGAGGGAATGTTAAAGAACTCAGACTAGAAGAGAAAAGCATTGCATGAATATGAGATTAGATTAATAGAATATGGCCGAGAGCAAAGTATAGAATGAAATCTTTATATGGTAGCGTAATATAAAGAGTTTCTAACGCAGTGGCCGCAGGTGATAACAGCGCTTGCTAAAGAATTCGTTTCCTCGTCATCCTATACATTTCAACGACACATGTAAAAAATTAGCGCGAATGAATGAGCTAAGAGAAGATTACAAATAAGAAAACGGTCGAGTGTTGGAAATTGAAATAATTGGAAGCTATCACTTGTATTAGAATATGGGCAATAATTAGACATAATATGAGAAAAAAATTTGGTGTTATTTCGTGTAACGTTATATTTCAACATAAAAACATAGAGCAGTGTATGGTAAATGTAGCTTTTATATTACGTGCATTTATTTCCGTACTTTCAAATATTTGCAAAATGCTTTTTGGTGCTTTGATTTATGAGTTCAGATCTGAGCAAAGCTATCAGATACTTACTAAAAAGCGATAGTCTAAAAAGAGCCACGAATAAAAAGGGAAGACGCTTTGAATTCTGAAACAACTGCAGGGTTAAATTACGATTTAAGTTAAAGACAACAACTTCGTATAATATCTAATTTGAAAGAAGGGACTTTGATGCATCATAAATGCGGACGGTAACCGAATTTATAATAAATATATCACCTCCTGGCAGCCAATCGACGGATAAATAGTTAATCCGGCATTTGATTTTATCGGCATCTTTTCATCGAACCACAATTTATCTCTCAAAGGTTTATCACCCGGTTTGGGTAAAGTATTCACAACCGAAAAAAACAAGGGATGAAATTAGACTTCGAAAAGAAAATATCAAACGGTTGGATCGCATACCATAAAATAAAACACATGCTCAATACCAAAATCAGCTCACAAAATAAAGCGAAAATATTTAATCAATGCGTGATTCCAGTGCTAACGTATGCTGCGGAAACCTAGTAACGAAGGAAGTTATAGAAAAATTAAGAAAAACTGAAAGACGCATGGAACGGGCTTTGCTTCGCATATATGAGATAAGATTAAATCAGATTATATCCGAAATAAGACGAAATTTGAAGACGTCGGGACAAGAGGATAGCCCTGAACAAATGGGCCTGGGCTGGTCATGTTGGTAGGCAAGTAAATGGAAGGTGGACAAAAGAAGTGATCCAATGGAGACCGTATAGGGGAAAACGCGCACAAGGAAGACCACTCAGAAGGTAGACGGATGATATTGTGGCAACAGCAGGGAAACAATGGCTTCGTGAAGTGCAAGATAGGCATCGATGGAGTAAATTAAGGGAGGCCTACATCGAATCAATGATGTAACGCAGGCAAAAGAAGAAGAAGAATAAGAATGCATTCATTCGCTCTAGTTCTTCTCGTTGCCTTCATCTTGTAAAGTTGTATCATTTCCTTCATTTCTTTCAGCCCTCTTATCGAATCGTATTTCTTCCTATCTAATAATTTGTCTAATTTAACAAACATCTCTAATATTCGGATTCTCTGAAGTTAGCAAGACCGTTTTAGAAAAATTGAAGTTTCTCTAACATTATAATTGCTTCTTTTGTTTTAGGAAATGATAACACTGAAACACTCGGTCGGTGAAAAATCATTCAGAGAGTTAATCTAATTAGTTGATATGTTCCTGGAAAGAATATACCTTGAAACACACTACGACGCAGCTACGGTTTTTTTTTTTTTTTTGCCGGTAAAAAGCATTAACTTCTGACTACTATTAAAACGAGCCTGACAACGACACAAAGACGATATTCTGCACGAAAATCCTTTAAATGAGAATGCACAAAAGTGACCTAGAACGTTGTACCTAGTCTTCAAAAGAAACATGAGACTTATCTACACTATAAAGAGGCGTTTTAGACAGACGTTAATATTGTCCTGACTAGAGTGTGTTCTCAAGATGAGAAATATTTAATGCTGAGATAACTGCTAACTCGTTTCAGGGATGAAAGGAACGAAGTATGGTTTCTCCTGCGTACGTAGTTAATCTGTCAAATCCTACCGATTACTGTGAAATATTCTAGAAACCATGATATGTTACGTTAGTATATTTATTACGGTAACAATAAAAATCAAAGCGAGAGAGTTTCTCATGTGGTCATTAGTAATTGTCAAATTAAACTTTAATGTTGAGTCATTTCTTTTCTTCATCCAGATTTCTCCGATACTTACGTTCGATTTTATGCTCCGGCTCGACCTAAAATCGATCGGTATCTCGAACGAGACTGATCCCGAATATTCCGGTTTGATGTCAGGGTACTTTCAATTAATTAAGCATCGTAAAGATTTTCATTTTGTCATTTATGTTAAATTCCTTTTTTCAAAAATACTCTTTAATTCTACAATGTGGTGACGACGGGTACCAGCAATGGATAGACTGCAATTGAGGTAGTTTTGGTCATCGAATCGATAGACGTAATAATAATTTACGTTGCCTTTCGATTGTAGATTTTATTAAAGTTTCACCTTATCTACACCGTATCTGCACGCAGCTTAAATGAATTTTCATAGCCAGAATATCGAAAGATTCCGCTAGAATATTTTAAACCCTTTTTTTAAATGTGGAATTTACGTAATTCATTTTTTTTCAACACCGACCGAAAACTAATTAATAATCTTTTAAAGGTAGCTCACTATGTACTTAAATGTAACATCATCGCGGACAATATTTTCCTTGTACTTCTTTTTAATCTCTCTCCTCTCCCACACCTCCGAAAAATAATTTTTCGGCCCTGTCCTTGAAAATAGGGCATTACAACTATTACTACTGTACGCATGTTGTGACTCCAGTTCGCTCCGATATACTTCGTAGCAGTTAAATTATCTAGAATTGTGCTGAAAAAGAATTTAGCTAACGATAGGAGGGCAGTTGGAAAATAATTTACCGACGCGAGTGTTTCTATTTTAATATAAAATTTTATTCAATTTTTTAAACATTGAAACGCTCGTGTAGTATTCCCCGAGTCGTAAAAATAATAAAAGTAAAGAAAAAAACCGTAAAAATTTTACTGCCCAATAACGGATTACAAAATATTCTGCTCTATAACAAATTCGGTATAGAGTAAAAATTGTTTGCAAAGTTTGAAAAAGGTTTCTTACACCCCATTCGGTAATATGAATGAAGGATTGCCGCATCGATAGTACTATGAACATTTTAAGCCACTTCACTTACGAAAAGTTTATCTTTCGCAGAAAAACTATTATAATAGTGACGAAGGTTTAATTATAGAGCATTTCAAGCGCTTCCGTAAATCAGCTACTTAGGCAGCAATGTTCGGGCGGAACTGGTTTAAATGTCCATAACTAAAAAATAAACTAAATAAATATTTGTTTTTACAGCGGAAAATCTAATTCTTAGCAATACCTCATACGTCAAAATCTGTTAATAGATAGTCAATAATTTAGATAACCAATAGTAAATTCGTTTTGATACATTTTCGGTTCAATCGATGTATGACCACATTAATAATTTTAGAAGTTTCTCCGAAATTAAAGGTTAAGTCAGTTCGCAGCATTTACTTGTTTTATTCAAATACGGTTCCATTTTAATCAGTGTAGTCTCACATAAATGAACGGTTAACGATATATTCACCCTCTTTACTCAATTCCATACAAACTCAACTTTTATCCTATCGAACCGGTATGTAAATTTTATTTAAGTGAAGGCATAGTACGAGTAACGTTGTACTTATCGATTTTTCTTTCTTTTACGGTCGTGTCGCCCTGCATAATGACTTTGTTGTCAATTTGAATGATTTACGGACTCTTTGGCTCTATTGTCGATAATTGTTCCAGAACTGGTTTTCCTGTTTTTCGTATTTTGAAATTTCTTCCTATTTGTTTATTCACTTTTTCTATAAATATGAAAGTGAAGATATTCTGTACGCTGTATAAATTATCATTAATTTATGGTTATAAGAAAAGTATAGTTCTACATACGACGTGTGACGTTCTTTGGGTTACTTTATTTGTTTTTATCTGATTGATTTACTTTTTACTTTTCATTATTTTTTTTCTAATCATTCAAACATGATACACGCTAATACGAGCACCGAGGTCTGCATTAATAACATTGAACGACTATAATACCTAGTAAAATTCTGAAATATGGGGTAATTTCCTCTACTTTATCGTAGAATGTTATTTTTAATCAAACTCACAGCATGCCCGATACATAAATCCTATCAAGCCGCCTTCAAAATATATACCCGACTTCCTAAATTATGTATAATATGTGTATATTACTTAAGCACAATTCTCAAATTTATATTTTTGGTTTTTTTAATCAAACGTAATTTTTTTATATTAGTACTTTTCGTTTTTATTTAAGTATTTCCAAAATTAATACGATTTATAATGGACCATACTAAATGGACGAAACCATATGGCGGCAAAAATGAACTAGTGATTTATTTAATTTAAAAGATCACACTTATTTATGATTTATTATTAGCGCTTACGTTGCTGGAAAAAAAAAACAAACAAGAAAGTAAATGAAATTTATAGGCATAAAGAAAAATTTGACGGATTTCACCATTTATTTCCTCGAATTTAATAAAAACGTGTTTTTTTTAGGCACACCGGAATGAGTATGGAAACATTTAATTATTTTAAAAAAACGTGATATTTCCAAATATGGTAATAACGATCTTTAAGCGCCCAATTTCGATAGAAAACTTATGATCACAGTTCGGTGAGTAAAATTTGTAATTATTAATCGGCGATGAAAATCATTAAGATACGCGATTACTTGCTGAGAAAATTGTTAGAAATATCGATAATTATTCCGTATGTAATAACGTAATTATTTTTATTGTTGCATTAGATTTCTGGCAACTGGTGTGGTGTATATCATGTAGAGTCTACCGGACTATTTGCACCGAATTATTTTCAAGTCATTGTACATTGTAAAAAGAATTTTTCTTTTTTACCTATTCGAGAAGCATATGGAAAGATAAACCTAGTTTCAACCTTGGAGGGAATTTCGCAGATGATTTTTACGAAAAACCTGGGATTTCTCAATTTTTTCCACCATATCTGTTTTTTTATGATGTTTGTTCATTTTACTCCGTAAAAAATTCGACCGTTTTTCCACTTTCGTAATTAATTATTCTATTGTCACGATTAAAAATCCATAAAATCAAAATTATTCACGTTATTTTAAACCTGCGTGAGATTAAAGAAAATCAAAAAGAAATCCGTCCCGCGCCACCATCTTAAACACACGGTAACTTCCCATTTCGCCTAAATTTAAGATTTGGCTTACTTCACAGGTAAGAAAAAAAAAAGAAGGAAAACGGGCAAGCGTACGAATATGATTTTGTATTAACAACAACGCGTCATAATTTCCGAAATTCAGACTGAAGTGTCTAAAAGGTAATTCTGAGTCGGGTTCCACGGTCATTAACAGAGAAGGCGGGTATAAAAGACTAAACACGGCATCTTTTTGCGCTACTCGAATCCGCTGTTAAAGATTTTTTTTTTTTCTTTTTGGAAAACAACAAAAGTGTTTATTATATGAAAAAAAATCCCAGGTGAAAGAATACTGCTAAAAATGTTTAATGTATGATAAATATATGCGAAAACTCCGATAACGAATATTCGCAAGTTATTGCATTTGAAGTCCAGTGAAATGGCAGCAGCCTTATCAGTTGGTACATAAGAGCTTAATTGATATTTAGTGTGATATGTACAAATTAAAATTCGGAGTTTCAGAAAAATACTTCAGATAAAGAGTTGTAAGCGAACAAATGCTTTTATTACAAATTAATAATAACGCGCATTCTTTTTTATCTAAATTCTCCGTTAAAAAACAACCAGAGAATAATTTTATTCTTTTTCTTAATTTTTTTCGAGCTTACGAATGTATTAAATATTTAAAGCTTTCACAGTGAGATTACTCATAATAAATATCTTTTAAAACACAGTTGTTTCCGAAAATTATTTATTATTAGGAATGTATTTTTTTGAATCTTAAAAATGTACTCAAAAAGTCAAACGGAAAAGTAAAGTCAATACAGATTCATTAAGCATAAGTAACTTATTAATCCAATAGTAGTATACTTTACATTTTTTCTAAGTCAATAAATTTATCTTTAATTTTTAATTTTTATTAATTATTTTTTGTTACGTTGTTCGCGTGATTTAATTAATTGTTCTCGAAATCTGAGTTGGAAGGCGGCTTTTTTCACTGTAATCTACATTGAATATGCATGCTGGACGTTTATTATTACGGTTTTGCTTGTAATCCCCGGGTTTACATATTAACTGCATCATTTACTGATTATGCTCACGTTAGCGATTCTTCTGAACTACTATGAATAATATCATAAATGAACGAACCGCAGAATTGAACTGGTGCGTCGCTGATCCTCAAATGAAATGCTCGAATTCTTTTTCGCGAGCGCCTGAGCAGATTAATAATTGAAAAATGCTTAATAGGTCTTTTTAAATGTATGCGCCGGCCAAGTCATTTCGAGGTAGACGCAGACGCTGCGATTAGGAAACTCGTTGCATCAGAACTTTCGGCGTATATGGGCATAATTGGGAGAGATGAAACGCGGCCCAGTTCTGTATATTCTGCGTACGTACGAATTACTTGACAAGCCGAAATGAACTTTCCCGAGGTTGAGGCATTAATTTAATATTTTCCACGAAAGCTGAAGTAAAAACTTTCAGAAGATCAGTTTTTTCTAGCAGAATTTCGAATTGTTTAAATGAAAAAAAAGAAAAAAAACACTAACAAATTCGAATGCATCGAAAAACAATTATCGAAAATTTCATAATACTGACAACGAGTTTGGGACGCATAACTAGCCGGCGTTATGTAATTTTTATGTATACTTTGTAGTACAGTTGGGTGTTGGTTTTTTTATTTGTTTTATCAGTTTCGTAGTGGGCGCGAGGCTACATGACGGTTTTTACGAGTGATTAGCTGAAATGTACGCTTGCTACGAAAGAGTTGAATTTAAATTTCATTTAGGTCGATGAATTCGGCGTAATCGAAACGGTTTGTGATACTTCCTAAACCATCACAACAAAGAAAGCGCACGCTTCTTACTTTCGTAGATTTTTATTTAAACGAACACGGCTTTTATGTGTAGGGGAAATAGGGGAAATAGGGGAAATAGGGGAAAAAGTTTAATTCGTTTAACGGCTTTGGATGCAGCCTCTTCGAATAATACAAAATAAAGCTTCTCGATAGTGTCACCGAGAGACATCTTTCGATCTCAATAATGCTCAGTTTAAAAAGGCGAAGAAAGATTAATTAAAATACGCGAAAATACGAAAAATAATGTTTACCTTTAATCGCTTCTGGATGAATTCTTGACTGCGTTTTGTGCAGGAAAAAACAACTTCAGCGAACGGACACACACAGCTGATTGCACTGTGACTTTACGGACAGCGAACGAACGCACTGTTATCCGCTTTCCATCGTATCATTAATAATAATCGACGTCCGAATTGTATCGTTCGCACGCCTGCACAACTTTTCGTAATCTTCCGTTAAGATAGCGCCACACTTTATAACCGGCTTCGTCCAACGACGAAGCTACAACCGGATTGATCTGAAAATCGTTCGTGAACTGTTCGTCCTCTCTATCTGCTCAAGTAGAACTTGTTCTTCCACCTCTCGTCTGACGAAGCTGTTTTCACCGTCTTCGTCCTCGTCGCCAACATGGCTATCATTATTATCGCATTTCGTTAGGTTTCGTACTCTTTTTTTTGTTTTTTCGTACGTCCTACCTTGTCCATTGTACGCTATCCACGAATCCCCTGGAATGCTATTGAACAATCGTAACCAGAGAAGTATTTACGCCTAATAATAGTAATAGTAAAGATTTTGCTTTGAGCTTGCATGTTTCGCTGGGGCGATATAAAGAAAACTGTTCCGATCAAATTCCTTCATCACGCTGATTGTACCTTTATACTATGTACGATAATGTGTGGTGTTCACGAAATAAGTGGGTTGGTACCACATAAGTAGACTCAGATAGGTAGACGCAAAAACATAGATGATACAAATTGAAAGAATAAGCCCGCTCCATGTTGTATCTGAAATATCTACAGGTCCGCAACCACACAGATTAGCTTAAGAAAAAATGAAAATAGATATTGGACAGGTAGATTACTGTGAAACTGTGTTCATTGTTGCGTTCGGAACTTTAGTACGGAAAATTAAGTTGGAGATGTATCGATGTAAATAAGACGAAACTGATCGTACTGAATTTACTATATATAGACGTACCGCCGGTATCAAAACAAAATTCTAGAGTGTCCCGGTTTATCTGTTTTCCTCCGTGTTGATGAAATGCTATTAGCAAAAAACCAAAAGGAGGAAAAGTAAGACACCTACTCGGTATTGGCTTTATGAAACCGACGAGAATATGCTTGTAAAAATAATCAATATAAACCGCAATCAGACAGACCGGTGTATAATTGTCAATAGCCGGTTCTTCCGTTATACCAGTGGCAGATTTTTAGGTGCATTTTCAGCTCGTAATATTGATTTTCCTCGAAACTGTGACTCAATTTCTATTCTTCTTTGACTTTTAATTCTGGTTCCCTTTACTTCTCTCTATACAACCATATCTCTTCCTCGGCATTCATAGTTTTCCAGACACTTGCCTCCTCTCTTAAACGCTCCACAACCTCGGCTATTGGCCTACGTTTCAATTATAGTCTCCTTCTTGCATCATTTTTTCGGTTTTTATCTACTTCTACTACTCCATTTTGTCCTTTTCGCATACTTCCCTTATGACCTTGATATTGTGTTTTATTCGAATGTTCCGCGACCTTTTCTGCTGAACAATCGTCCGTTTACTCTCCTCTACTAAAACTCGGTATCATCCATACTGCTCTTATCTCGGTGCTCCTAATGAATCACATTTTACATTAATTCCGTTATTGCTGCCCTCGTATTATTTCTATCGTTTATCCATAATCTACTCTGTGAAAACCAACACGGTTTTAGAGAAAAACGATCCACGATAACATTATTAAGAACAATTGTAAATAGGATAAATACAGAACTGTCAATGGGGAACCAATTTTTAATTTCATTTATTGACCTATCCGAAGCGTTTGATTTAGGTTAATCGTGAATTACTCTGATCAAGGACTTTGAAAATCTAGGCATTAAAAACAATCAACTTAAGTGGTTTAAGAATTATATAACAAATAGAAAACGCATGGTCAAAATTGCAGGAAATATAAGTAATGAAAAAAATATTCAATATGGAGTAGGTCAGGCTACCATATTGGCCCCTATTCTTGTTCTTATTTATACTAACTCGTTACACAAGCATATTAAAAATGCAAAGGTATATATGTTTTTGCTGATGATATTGCTTTGTTAATGGAGCGCAACAATTTTGAGATGGCGGAGAAATTACTACAAGATGACGTAGAGATAATTTGAGTAAATGGGCACATGATAGGAAGTTATGTATAAACATAAATAAATCAAAAGTATTACACATTCGGAATAGTTCTAAATATAAAATACGCGATCCGCGAATTATCCTCCATAGTAACAATTGCATTCATGAGCTTCATGTAAATACCAACACCCATTTATGTCCTTGTCCACCGTTAGAAAACGTAAATGACTTTAAATATTTAGGTGTATATCTAGATAAATCCCTGAATTGGAAAAAACACATTCTAAGTTTAAACTCAAAAATAAGACAGATAATTCCAGCTTCATATTAAAAATAAAGCAGGCACTATCGAACACTAGGTGTATGTACTATAATTCAATAATAATGTCTAGAATTTTATATGGAATTCAAATATATTATGTGAGACTAAAGCAGTCATTAAAGGGCGACTCTAGGAGTTCCGCTAATCCGAACCCCAATTCCTGTCCCGGAGGCGAAAATTCACCCCAGACCGGTAATCCGAACACAAAATTCACCCCAATTCATGTCCAGGTGGTCAAAATTCACCCAAGTTTCCCCCGATTCCTCCGAGTTTCCCCCGGACGGTTCCCGGTCGTTTCCGATAAACCGAACGTCCAAACAGTGTCCAGAGGTCAATAAACTGTCCAAAGTGTTATTCGGGGGCGCATGAAACCCCAATTAGTGTCCAGGTGCTGAAAGTTCCCCCAAGTTCCCCAAATTTCTCCGAAATTCCTCTGTACGCGTCCCGCTCGTTTCCGATAAACCGAACCGATTATTAATTAACATAAGTATATTAATTAATGTCCGAAAGTAACCCAAGTCTCCGATCGCCCCGCCCGCCCGCTACGTTACCGCAATTTTTTTTCAAAATTCCGAGGCCTAAGTAAGAAAATTGCAAAATTTAACCCCAATATATTATTTAAAGCGTAAATCTAACCCAACACCTCCGTTACACCTCTCTCACGTATATTTCGTTCCCGCGCACGCTCCGGTCGCCGTCGCGAAAGCGCACGCGCCGATCCCCTGCATATTCCGATCTTCACCACTATATCACACCCACACACACACACACACACACACACACACACAAACGCACGCGCTCCGCTCCAAAATTCCCCCGTACGCGTCATGCTCGTTTCTGATAAACAGAACCGATTATTAATTAACATAAGTATATTAATTAATGTCTGAAAGTAACCCAAGCCCCTGCTGGTCCCTCCCGCCGCTGCGTTACCGCAATTTTTTCAAAATTCCAAGCCTAAGTAAGAAAATTCCAAAATGTAACCCAAGTATATTATTTAAAGCGTAAATCCAACCTATAACTCCAGTTCACACCTCTCACACGTATATTTCGTCCCCGCGCACGCACCGGTCGCCGTCGCGAAAGCGCACGCGCCGACCCCCCGCATATTCCGATCTCCGCCGCGATATCCCAGCGCACACACGCGCTCCGTTCCCGATACCGCGATTATTTCTTTAATATTTCAAAGTCTAAGTATACATAATATAAAATTAACCTAAGTATAATTTTTTTATTTTCCTGATTCCCCGATCTTACTACCATATGCTAAAGCGCACGTCCCGACCCCGCGCATATATCTAACATAACGTTCTCCGCCGCGAAAGCGCACACGCCGATCCCCCGCACGTGTCCTCCGTTTACGCTGCCACAATTTTTTTTAATTATTATTTTTTTCACATAATAACCCAATCCCTTCTCTGTTGTCAAAACCTAACCGGTTATCTAAAACATTTACAAATTAACAAATCAAGTATTTCTATAGTTTAAAACTATCCTTAGTCTCCTTTACCCCTTCCACCCTCTTTTCCGATCGATTCCGTTGTTTTAATATCGAATATATCGCATTCTATTTACTTTTACTACGACCATTTCGACGCTCCCGACGCCTCCGTCATTTCATATTGAGAGGTAATTATTTTTTTATATGACCGCTATGAATGCACACCGTCCATTCCCGTACACCCATCTGATGTCGTTAGTTCCCATACCGTTCATAATAACTTTTATTCAACTCCAAGTATTATGGAATTATTCCAATTATATATTTTCTACACTTCCGATCATTTCTTCTGACCGTTCATATTATTTTTATTTTCCTCCGGTTCTAAAAATAAATCCTACAATGTCTTCAAAGCGATGAATGTGCACATACCTGCCGTCGTTAGTTCCCATACCGTTCATAATAATTTTTTCGAGTCTAACTATTATGGAATTATTCCAATTATATTTTTTTTGCTTCCGATCTTTCCTTCCGACGGTGTATTATTTTTATTTTTCTCCGATTCTAAAAATAAATCCTATAATGTCTTCACTGATATGAAGGCTTACACATCCTCTGCAGTTAGTCTACATATCGTTCATAATATCCTTTATTCAACTCAAAGTATTATGGAATTATTCCAATTATATTTTTCACGTTTCCGATCATTTCTCCCGACAGTACATTATTTTTATTTTTCTCATAATCTAAAAATAAATCCTTCGATACCTTTACTGTATGAATGCATACACATCAGCCGTCGTTAGTTCCCATACCGTTCATAATAACTTTTTTCAACTCCAAGTATTATGGAATTATTCCAATTATATTTTTCACGTTTCCGATCATTTCTCTCGACAGTACATTATTTTTATTTTTCTCATAATCTAAAAATAAATCCTTCGATACCTTTACTGTATGAATGCATACGCATCCTCTGCAATTAGTTTCCATATCGTTCATAATAGTTTTTTTTCAACTCCAAGTATTATGGAATTAACCTAAGTATATTTACTTCACTTACGTTAAATTCTTCCGTCCGTTAATAATTTTATATTTTTTTCTCAGATTCTAAAAATAAATTCGTCGATGTCTTCACTGCTACGAATGCGCACACATCTTCTGTCGTTAATTCTCATATCGATCATAATAATTTTTTCATGTCTATGTATTATGGAATTACTCTAAAATATTTTTTTTCTCCATCCAAAGATTTTTTCCAAAAGTAAGTATTTGTAAATTTATGTCGAGTAGAGTTTTATTTAACACGATTTCAACCCCCCTCCCTCTCCTTTCCAACCTACACAAATTACAAATCTTTCATATTATTTTTCACGAGGACATCCACCCGAATGTGAATCCGCGCCACCCATTCCTGCACACACATATGCTAGAGATGGTTTCCCAATCATTCATATTAATTTTTTTCCAAGTCTATTAGTTTAAGAATATTTTATTTATTTCAAACTCCAAATATTTTTCAAGATCTTTTCATATTATATTTTATTTTCTGTTTAAGACCCCATCAAACCCTCGACTGTCGCAAAAGCATCCCGACACTTCTCACACACGTTCTCCATTATACATTATCAAAATGAATCGAAATTTATAATCAACGAAGACAATTTACTGATGCTATATACTTTTTATATTTTTTCCCCGTACTCCTCGACCGCCAGATCCGTCACAAAAGCGTACAAGTCGTTCCCACACATATATACATTGTCACGACTACACAACACTATATCTGTGCATGTTATACATTCCTATTATGTATTTTCAAAATCGAACCGACTCTCAATATTTTTCACTTTACACGGATCTAAAAATTTCTTCTTCTCTCCTTTTACTACCCCTGGACTAAATTAACAACCATACATAATGTTATTTTTATTTATTTATTCTCAAATACTTATACACGCATACACATCCGTTAGCACTATTTACCAAATCATTCATATTAATGTATTACAGATTTTTAAGCTTCCAATCATTTCACCGTTCATAAGTTTTTTATTTTTATGCAAAACAGTCGTCGTGAATCTCAAACATCCGTTCTGCACACATGTTTCTACGCATTCGTCACTGTACCCGTCCGTTATTCCACTTTCATTTATTTTATTCATTTGTTATTTTTTCTAACCTTGAACCTCTTTACCGTTCTTCATTCTTTGTATGTAATACTTTTCTGAGCTTAGTTACCGTAGAATTTAATTAATCGATATATTTTATTTTTCAATCGACAAAATTTTTTAAAATCTTTCATAATCATATTTTTATACAAATACAAGTATGGTTTTAATATTTTTTTAAATTTCGTAAATTATTTTTCCGCGATATACATGAGTTTGTCTATGAGGTGTTGGTGGTCAATTGTATAGAGCGACAGATAGAAAAAACCTGTTAGTTTACGAACCACAGCATGTTCGAAGAAAAAAACACGGTAGCACGACCAGATCAGGGTTGCAATGTGCGAGTGAGAGAGTGTATGTGAGTGAAATAGAAGGTTATATTCTCGAGGGCAACAGCCTGATTGTAAAAATACGTTAAAGATACCTGCATCTATCCCTGAACAGTCATCATATCGAACACAAAAAGGTCGCCTAAAAGAATATTGTTTTCTTTTTCTGGTAACGAACAGTAACATTTTTTTCTCTGTGTTATAAAATTAGCCCGAGTATATTTTTTATTCTTTCATTACGCTAAAATTTTTTCAAATCTTTTTTGTAATATGCTGTGCAGACAAATGTACGCCGCAGACACTTCTCGCTTCATTACTGCTGATATATCTGTACGTTCATTGACACTATTCTTATCGTAATATAGTTTTTTCAGGAAATCGTAGAAAATGGTTCTTCGCTCCATTCATACTATGTAATCTATTTCCAAAATTCAAATCGTGCATAATTACTTTAAAATCAACTTAAATATATTTCATCATTTCCAAAATTAGCAATCTCCTTACAGATCATTATCTCATTTTCCGATTGTCAATAATATTTTTTTTTTTAATCTATCGTACATATATTATTTTTTTATCGTTTAAATTTTTCTTCAATTCGCAAAGGGCCTAACCTATAGAAAACATATTCTTGTAAACATTCATGACGAATTCACTCCTTCTACTTACATTATGAGTTAATTTTTCTGTAATTATTTTTAACATCTTGAAATTATAGTAGTATTTTTTTAATTTTTTTATTTTCCATACATGACAAAAATATTGAAATCACTACATCTATAAATGCATTCACCGTAAGACTCCACTAAACTATCATGAATTTTTTAAATTAGCCCAAACATACTATTTTTCACTACAAATTACATTCGCCTATAATTTTTTCTATATAATCACTAACCTACGAAAACACTTCGTTCGTTTTACTCATGTCGAAGCAATCACTCCTTTTCCCTCTTACTATCTATGTTCAAAGTCTAATAATGTAATACGAAATTATTCTAAATAAATGTTCATGCTAGCAAAATTATTACATCACCCCTTTTTCTACACAATTGTATGCATGTTTCCGAAAAATCTCACTATATATTTTCAAAATTAACTCCAGCCCCACGTATTATTTTTACATTTCATTCATTTATATTTGTTTAATCATATCTGCTGCAAGACCGTATAAAAGAATACAAGCAGTTCCCGCACACATAATTATTGTTCAGAGGTGTTGTTGGCGTACTTTATCATATACTTTTGTAAGCTCATACAGAACGGCTTCATTACCTTTTATCATTAATTTAGATGCGGAGTCACACAACTTTTAGCGGAGCAATCAATTCTTTGCAAAACTAATGATTGAAAGCATCCCCCCCACCCCCCAAAAAAAACGTGGAATAGCGAGGATTTTTTTTTTACACACCCAAAATAAATGAGATAATTATTTCTCTATATTTATCACATTACCAAGATTGTATATATCACTCGATCGCCTCTTTCACTCATTCGTCGATTTCAAATGTGAAGGAAATTTTCGTACCATGCTTTATTCATACATTTTATTTCTGAATAGAATGTTATATGGCTGGGATGGCAGTAAAGATTTCAATTTTATATATGAAGAAAGGATGAAGCAATCCAGAGACTGTTGTAAATGTATAAGTCTTATTATTTGAAATATAAAATTTGAAGGAAATTTATATATCTTGCTTCGTTTTAAGATGTTTTATTTTTACATTTTTTTTTTAATCTCCCTCTTACTATTATTTTTGAAACGGACGTTGATAACTATGAATAGTATTTGTGATTATAGAGAGAGAGGTAAACGTTTTCCTTACTTTTGACTAATTATGTACAATTTTCAATCATTTTTTACAATTTTTCGCACATTTTACTACTTTTACATTGTTTTAAGCAATTTTTGCTATTTCGCATCATTTTCCAGTCTTTTTTTTTGTACTTTTTACACAATTTTCATCGATCTTTCAACAACTTTGTAAGGGTTTTTTTTTTTTTCTTTCTTACATCTCATTACAATATCGTTAGTCATCAATGATAACAGTACATATTTATGCTTTCACATCACCTTTCGCTTCATCTGTGCACATCTACAACTTAACAAGCGCAGAACCAGTTGAATGTTGTAGGCCCGCAATCACGATCTCCATTTGATTATTGGATTTACCAGTCACATCTTTGAACGTTTGATTTAATGAATTGACAGGGACTTTGTATTTTGCTCGCCCGCTCGATATCTTCAACAGACTATCATGCTAACGATTAATAAGAGCAGCCATAAAGCTCCAGACGTTTACTGAATGTTTTCTCAACACATTCACAGCCCATACCCCATACACTAAGGAAATCTTTAAACACCTCTATAACCATTCCTTTTAAGCTGGAGGGTGCAAGGGACTCCTATAATCGTTTTGACAATCAACACTTCGTCGTCCATCGCCCTAGCTTTACTTGTCGTTGCACAGACATGTAGTAAACGTTTTCTTCTTTTACAATTTTTTTTATATTTCAACACTATTAACAAATTTTCCCACCATACTAACTAATTATAAACAGTTTTCCATTATTTCTTAACAGGTTCTTATGTTTTACGCTATTTTTTTCACCAATTTATGATATTTCTTATCATTTTCTTGCGTTTTAATGTCTTTCATACAATTTTACTCAATTTTTCGTCATATTCGTCAGTTTTTTATTTATCTCTTACATTATATATCTGAATGTGTCGAATATCCATCCTTTTAACTATATTTTATAATTTGATACGATCATAGATAATAACAAAAGATTTAATTCAATATTGTTCACAATTTATTCAATAATTTTTATGACATTCATTATAATCAATAAAAATAATCATTGCTTCATTGTTTCAATGTTAAATTCTAATATATCATTATCAGCCATTAATATTTTACAACATAAAATATCTAATTTAACTGAATATATCCTTCTTCAGCCAACTTTTCTTCAATCATCCGAATTTCAGTATCTAAACCATTATTTCCCGATTGTTTAGATCTGTGTAGTATCAATAATCGCTCAACCAATTCATTAGGATCGTCAGAATAATTGAAATGAGAGTCTTCAAGATTTACTTTGCGAACAGTCCTATATACACGTTTCTTTTTCGTTTTACCCTGATAAACTTTTACATTCTTTATGGTAGATTGAAATAGAGGACGTATTATTTTTCTGTATTTAGGAAGTGGAGTACCCTTTAATACACCAGTAACACGTACATGAGCTCCAGTAAATTCCAGTATTTGTTTATATAAAGCTAAATCATTATTTGTATATTTATTCTCATCAACATTTGATTCCATCAGTAAATGAATCAGTCTTGGTGTGTAAGGAAATTTAGTTAGTGTTCTTCCTTTTCCTAAATAAATTTCACCACATTTCCGATTCCATGAAATTGGTGTTGAACCCATCATATACTCATGTGTGTTCGCATTATATTGTATTCCATATACAGGATCATTTGGTAGAGGTTCATCATAATCTATTTGAAATGGAGCCGTTTCATGTATATTAAGGGCCTTATTATCAAGATTTTCATATTCTTCTTCATTTTCAATAGCAGTCTCATAATCATGTTTCCTACTGTCATTAGAAAGTTTGTGTCGTTTTACCATTGATATATCATCACTTATTCCATCAGAACCATTTTTCATCCTTTTAGGTATTTGTAATGATTCCCGAATATCCAATATCTGTTTTGTAAGAGGTTCAAGCATTGCAGCTGAAGTATTTGTAATAGATTTAGTCGCATACTTTAACACATTATATTTTTTCATTATATCGCTGCGTATCCTTTCCAGTTCGCTTTTAAGAATTGCTTCTTTATTTATTCCGTTATTACCAACATTAACCATCACTTTACTCGTTGATACCATTATTAAAGGTAATTAAAAATTCATCAAAACTTACATGTAAATCTTCTCTATATATACATTTCACAATCTATTTTGAACACAGAGAGTTAATGCTAATTCATCAGCAATAATTTATAGAATGTTTTTAAAGGCTTAAAGGATGCTTATTAAATACATATTGTATTTCAAACTGTTCCCTAAATACACTATTCATGAAACAAAATCTTTATAAATAAAAATAAACAACAAAATTGGAACAGAAATTTTAATGGAATTTAAGAATCAGTATTTATTTTTCAATATACTAATATCTCAAAATATGTGATAACATCTAACCTTTTACTAATGATATTACAAAATCTGGAGCAGTGTAATTCACATGCAGGATATATATATATATATATATATATATATATACACACATATCTACATACATATATATCTACATATATACACATATATATCTACATATATACATATATATCTACATATATATATATATATCTACATATATACATATATATCTACATATAAACATATATATCTACATATATACACATATATATCTACATATATACACATATATATCTACATATATAAACATATATATCTACATATATACACATATATATCTACATACAAGCATATATATCTACATATATACACATATACTCATACATATATATCTACACATATATATACATATACATATATATATATATATATATATATATATATATATAAATATCTACATATGATGTGCTATACTTTATGAGATGGGTATGTTATAAAATTAAATTTAAATCTAACAATCTTGTTACACAAATGTAATTTGTAAAATGATATAAATTTCTCAAATGTCACTAAAGTTACATGTTTTTCTTTTTAGGCTTTCTACTCAAAATTAGTCAACAACACTACACTTTAATATTGTTTAAAAAAAATTATAAATTTTTTATATTATCTATTATTTTTTAGGATTCCGTATACATATAATGTACGGAATCCTTATAAGATGGTACACAAACGACAAAAATATCAAATAAAAATCAATAATTCACGAACGGCTTGGCTTATAAACTTCAAATTTGGAACATAAATTACAATTAAAATTATCTTTAAAACGATCTATAACTTGAAGATGACCGATTACCCTGGGCGGCAAAAAACCCAAAAAACCGTCAAGAATATATAATATGGTACATAAAACGACCTCAAAAATCACTTAAAAAATCATAACTCGTCACTAGATAAACTTATAACGCTGAAATTCAAAATATAAACTACAATGCAGGAGTACTTTCATAAAATCAAAAAATTACGTTACAAAAGTTATGTAAAGTTGCCCAAAAGTTCAAAAAACAGCAAAAAATGACGTGTCCCCCCCCCTTAGCGCGCGAGTATTGTAGTTAAAAATTTTGAATGGGGCTAAAAATACGCACATACCCGTATATTTCTCTAGTTTGGAACATCCGGATTTCCAACTTTAAAACTGGACCCTCGGGGCTACAAAAGCTCAAAAGTTTGTAATATATCGTTTGAAAGATCGCTATTTATCAGGAACAAAACCTTATATCATTTTCTTTACCAAAAAATTCAAAGTTGCCGTAAAGTTCAAAAAAGCGCGAAAAATGACGTGTCCCCCCCCCTAGCGCCGCGAATATTACCGATAAAAATTTTGAACACGGTTAAAAATATGCGCTTCCACGTATATTTCTCTAGTTTGGAACATCCGAGTTTCCAGCTTTAAAATTGGACCCTCGGGGCACCGAAAGCTCGAGATTTTGGAAAAAAATATTTTTTTTCTTGGGCTTGTGATATATCATTAGAAAGATCTCTAGTAGTCGGGAACGAAACCGAATTTCATTTTCTTAACCAAACTTTCAAAGTTGCGATAAAGCTCAAAAAAGCGTCAGCTCCAATTACCGGCCCCCTTCTTGCGACGCGAGTATTACAGCTATAAATTTGGAACATGGTAGAAAACACGCGACTCTACGTATATTTCTCTGATTTAAGACAATCGGACCCCAACTTTAGACTGAGACCTGTGGGGCACCAAAAATTCAAAATTTTGAAAAAAAAATTTTTTTTTTTTAGGTTTGTGATATATCATTAGAAATATCGCTATTCGTCGGGAACGAAACCGTATTTCATTTTTTTAAAGAAATTTTCAAAGTTCTGAAAAGTTCAAAAAAAAATAAATAATTATGTGTCTCTCCACTAGCTCCACGAATATTACAGCTGAAAATTTTGAACGCGTCTAAAAACGTGCTGATCCCCTTATATTTCTCAAGTTTATAACATTTGGATTTTCAGTTTTAAAATTGGACCCTTAAGGCGCCGAAAGTTCGAAATTTTGATGAAAATTTTTTATTTTTCTGACGCATGTTATATACCGTTTGAAGGATCGCTATCTGTCGGGAAAGAAACCGTATTTCATTTTCTTAATTGAACTTTCAAAGTTTGCTGAAAAGTTCAAAAAATCGAGAGAATTGATTTGTGACGCGAGTATTATAGCTAAAAATTTTGAGGAAAGTAGTAAATATGGGCATCCATGTATATTTCTCTGGTTTGGAACATCTAAGTTTCCAATTTTAAAATTATTGACTTGGGGCTCTGAAAGCTCGAAATTTTGTAAAAAAAAAATTTTTTTCAAGTGTATTATTATTGGAAAGAGCGCTATTTTTTGGGAACGGACCCGTATTTCGTTTTCTTAACAAAACTGTTTGAAATTTACTAAAAGTTCATAAAATTCTGAAAAATGACGTGTAGCCCCGCTTGTAATTTATGTATTGGTTCAAGATTTTGAACAAGGTTAAAAAAATGTGCGTCCCTGTTTATTTATTTACTTTGGAACATCTAGGTTTCCATCTTAAAATTCAGAACCTTAAGCGCCGAAAGCTCGAAAGTTTCAAAAATAATATTTTTTTTCCGGTCATGATCGATGGAAAGATCGTTATTTGTCGAGAACGAAACCATAAGTTATTTCCTTAACGAAACTTTCAAACCTTGATGTTCCAAACTTGAGAAATATATGTCGAAGCGCATATGTTTAACCCTGTTCGAAATTTTTAGCTGTAATACTCGCGGCGCTAGAGGGGAGAAACTGTTTGAATTTTTTGTCAACTTTAAAAGTTTCTAAATACGGTTCGGAATTATGTTTAGAGACTCCCGTGGAACAGGCGTACGAATTTCGACTGTTACTGGTTGAATGTCGGATGGTAACATTATCTGTTGAAAGTTAATATCCGCACGAACGGCTAATATTATTCCCCCACGCGCACAACTAGCAAGCACCGGATTTGATTCGAGAACTTTATAGTTTTTTAGTGTTAAATGTTGGTTTTGTTTTAAGTGGGTTTCTTGAATGCACGAAATAAACAGGTTTGTTAATCGGTGTTATTTTTCTTTTGGCTTTATCGGAATACGAGACTGCAGCGGTTTTTAGAATTTGGTTCGGATTGTTATAATTTGCGTTAGTAGTGCTAGTACGAGGGCTAAGAAACGGAACGGTATCGCAGGTTTCGGTTGGTTGTTTTCATTGCGGCTTGTGTTAGTAGTGTTATGAACTGTAATGAAAGGAACGGACTCACCGCATCATTGTTTAGGTGGTACGTCCGCCTGATGAAAAACAGATGCGAATAGTATTTCGATTTGTTAAACAATTTAACGACCTATGCTAGTAAATAAATAAAAAAAAAAATATTTAATAATGGTCTAACATACTGAGAGAGTCGAAAGAAAATACCGAATTGTTAAAAAATCATCACAGTAGAACGACAGTCTTTTTCACATCGCGGAACTATATCGACCTTTTCTGGTAAAGTAACCAGTTCGTCTTGCAACCAAAAAAAGTTTAATAACAAAGTAACCAAATTGCCTCGAAATTCGGTTTTCCAATTAGTGACATTTACAAAATTCGTAAACTATAATTTCGATTACCGTGTCTCTCCCTCCCATTCGCCGAGAATCCAGGATGCAATCACCAACGTACACCAACCTGCCAGCAGGGAACACCAACATTCTAGCAGCCGCAGCAGAGTGATACGTAGCATCAATATTATTTCTAATTAATATTTTTTGCGTGTTTTCGTTTATATATTTATTAAATATCTTTGACGGTCGGCTATTCAAGAAAGATAGGTGTAGGAATTAACAAAATTACACATTTTAAAAAATCATAAAACCTTAATATTAGTTATTAAATCTAAACCAATAATTTAAAAAAATAAATAAAAAAAGGATTTAATTAATTTTTCTTCATAACCGTTACATTTCACTTCAAATTAGTCTAAGTCTTCGATTCAAATTAGTATTTTGCTTTACTGTTTTAAATTATTATTAGAAAAGATCCCTGAAATTTATTAAGATATTAAATTAAAATAGTAAAATAAAAATAGAAATTTATTCAAACAAATTTTCTTACATACTAAATAATTATAGTTATTGTTAACTTTCATACGGAATCCTCAGCGCATGAAACCTCATGCTTGACTGAACTTGTTATTATTTAAATTATACTTCGCGTTATATAAGTTATACAAATTCATTATAACAAGCTGGTATAGGTTTGTACATCAGTCTGAGCAGTTGATGGAATAAAAGTAAATTTGTCATTTTTTCTGGTTTTGAGTGTATTTTCAACCTCTAAACAATGAATCATGTGATAATGGTGTTAAAAGGAAGAATTTATTAGTGTTAGTGATGATGATAGTATAGAAATTACAGTGGACGCCTGAGGATTTTGGGGAAATATGATGTTTCATATTGATGTTTGGGGATAGCACTAGACAATTTTTGGAGCTTGTTATAATGAATTTGTATAACTTATATAACGCGAAGTATAATTTAAATAATAAAAAATAATAGATAATATAAAAAATTTATAATTTTTTTTAAACAATATTAAAGTGTAGTGTTGTTGACTAATTTTGAGTAGAAAGCCTAAAAAGAAAAACATGTAACTTTAGTGACATTTGAGAAATTTATATCATTTTACAAATTACATTTGTGTAACAAGATTGTTAGATTTAAATTTAATTTTATAACATACCCATCTCATAAAGTATAGCACATCATATGTAGATATATATATATATATATATATATATATATATATATATATATCCTGCATGTGAATTACACTGCTCCAGATTTTGTAATATCATTAGTAAAAGGTTAGATGTTATCACATATTTTGAGATATTAGTATATTGAAAAATAAATACTGATTCTTAAATTCCATTAAAATTTCTGTTCCAATTTTGTTGTTTATTTTTATTTATAAAGATTTTGTTTCATGAATAGTGTATTTAGGGAACAGTTTGAAATACAATATGTATTTAATAAGCATCCTTTAAGCCTTTAAAAACATTCTATAAATTATTGCTGATGAATTAGCATTAACTCTCTGTGTTCAAAATAGATTGTGAAATGTATATATAGAGAAGATTTACATGTAAGTTTTGATGAATTTTTAATTACCTTTAATAATGGTATCAACGAGTAAAGTGATGGTTAATGTTGGTAATAACGGAATAAATAAAGAAGCAATTCTTAAAAGCGAACTGGAAAGGATACGCAGCGATATAATGAAAAAATATAATGTGTTAAAGTATGCGACTAAATCTATTACAAATACTTCAGCTGCAATGCTTGAACCTCTTACAAAACAGATATTGGATATTCGGGAATCATTACAAATACCTAAAAGGATGAAAAATGGTTCTGATGGAATAAGTGATGATATATCAATGGTAAAACGACACAAACTTTCTAATGACAGTAGGAAACATGATTATGAGACTGCTATTGAAAATGAAGAAGAATATGAAAATCTTGATAATAAGGCCCTTAATATACATGAAACGGCTCCATTTCAAATAGATTATGATGAACCTCTACCAAATGATCCTGTATATGGAATACAATATAATGCGAACACACATGAGTATATGATGGGTTCAACACCAATTTCATGGAATCGGAAATGTGGTGAAATTTATTTAGGAAAAGGAAGAACACTAACTAAATTTCCTTACACACCAAGACTGATTCATTTACTGATGGAATCAAATGTTGATGAGAATAAATATACAAATAATGATTTAGCTTTATATAAACAAATACTGGAATTTACTGGAGCTCATGTACGTGTTACTGGTGTATTAAAGGGTACTCCACTTCCTAAATACAGAAAAATAATACGTCCTCTATTTCAATCTACCATAAAGAATGTAAAAGTTTATCAGGGTAAAACGAAAAAGAAACGTGTATATAGGACTGTTCGCAAAGTAAATCTTGAAGACTCTCATTTCAATTATTCTGACGATCCTAATGAATTGGTTGAGCGATTATTGATACTACACAGATCTAAACAATCGGGAAATAATGGTTTAGATACTGAAATTCGGATGATTGAAGAAAAGTTGGCTGAAGAAGGATATATTCAGTTAAATTAGATATTTTATGTTGTAAAATATTAATGGCTGATAATGATATATTAGAATTTAACATTGAAACAATGAAGCAATGATTATTTTTATTGATTATAATGAATGTCATAAAAATTATTGAATAAATTGTGAACAATATTGAATTAAATCTTTTGTTATTATCTATGATCGTATCAAATTATAAAATATAGTTAAAAGGATGGATATTCGACACATTCAGATATATAATGTAAGAGATAAATAAAAAACTGACGAATATGACGAAAAATTGAGTAAAATTGTATGAAAGACATTAAAACGCAAGAAAATGATAAGAAATATCATAAATTGGTGAAAAAAATAGCGTAAAACATAAGAACCTGTTAAGAAATAATGGAAAACTGTTTATAATTAGTTAGTATGGTGGGAAAATTTGTTAATAGTGTTGAAATATAAAAAAAATTGTAAAAGAAGAAAACGTTTACTACATGTCTGTGCAACGACAAGTAAAGCTAGGGCGATGGACGACGAAGTGTTGATTGTCAAAACGATTATAGGAGTCCCTTGCACCCTCCAGCTTAAAAGGAATGGTTATAGAGGTGTTTAAAGATTTCCTTAGTGTATGGGGTATGGGCTGTGAATGTGTTGAGAAAACATTCAGTAAACGTCTGGAGCTTTATGGCTGCTCTTATTAATCGTTAGCATGATAGTCTGTTGAAGATATCGAGCGGGCGAGCAAAATACAAAGTCCCTGTCAATTCATTAAATCAAACGTTCAAAGATGTGACTGGTAAATCCAATAATCAAATGGAGATCGTGATTGCGGGCCTACAACATTCAACTGGTTCTGCGCTTGTTAAGTTGTAGATGTGCACAGATGAAGCGAAAGGTGATGTGAAAGCATAAATATGTACTGTTATCATTGATGACTAACGATATTGTAATGAGATGTAAGAAAGAAAAAAAAAAAAACCCTTACAAAGTTGTTGAAAGATCGATGAAAATTGTGTAAAAAGTACAAAAAAAAAGACTGGAAAATGATGCGAAATAGCAAAAATTGCTTAAAACAATGTAAAAGTAGTAAAATGTGCGAAAAATTGTAAAAAATGATTGAAAATTGTACATAATTAGTCAAAAGTAAGGAAAACGTTTACCTCTCTCTCTATAATCACAAATACTATTCATAGTTATCAACGTCCGTTTCAAAAATAATAGTAAGAGGGAGATTAAAAAAAAAATGTAAAAATAAAACATCTTAAAACGAAGCAAGATATATAAATTTCCTTCAAATTTTATATTTCAAATAATAAGACTTATACATTTACAACAGTCTCTGGATTGCTTCATCCTTTCTTCATATATAAAATTGAAATCTTTACTGCCATCCCAGCCATATAACATTCTATTCAGAAATAAAATGTATGAATAAAGCATGGTACGAAAATTTCCTTCACATTTGAAATCGACGAATGAGTGAAAGAGGCGATCGAGTGATATATACAATCTTGGTAATGTGATAAATATAGAGAAATAATTATCTCATTTATTTTGGGTGTGTAAAAAAAAAATCCTCGCTATTCCACGTTTTTTTTGGGGGGTGGGGGGGATGCTTTCAATCATTAGTTTTGCAAAGAATTGATTGCTCCGCTAAAAGTTGTGTGACTCCGCATCTAAATTAATGATAAAAGGTAATGAAGCCGTTCTGTATGAGCTTACAAAAGTATATGATAAAGTACGCCAACAACACCTCTGAACAATAATTATGTGTGCGGGAACTGCTTGTATTCTTTTATACGGTCTTGCAGCAGATATGATTAAACAAATATAAATGAATGAAATGTAAAAATAATACGTGGGGCTGGAGTTAATTTTGAAAATATATAGTGAGATTTTTCGGAAACATGCATACAATTGTGTAGAAAAAGGGGTGATGTAATAATTTTGCTAGCATGAACATTTATTTAGAATAATTTCGTATTACATTATTAGACTTTGAACATAGATAGTAAGAGGGAAAAGGAGTGATTGCTTCGACATGAGTAAAACGAACGAAGTGTTTTCGTAGGTTAGTGATTATATAGAAAAAATTATAGGCGAATGTAATTTGTAGTGAAAAATAGTATGTTTGGGCTAATTTAAAAAATTCATGATAGTTTAGTGGAGTCTTACGGTGAATGCATTTATAGATGTAGTGATTTCAATATTTTTGTCATGTATGGAAAATAAAAAAATTAAAAAAATACTACTATAATTTCAAGATGTTAAAAATAATTACAGAAAAATTAACTCATAATGTAAGTAGAAGGAGTGAATTCGTCATGAATGTTTACAAGAATATGTTTTCTATAGGTTAGGCCCTTTGCGAATTGAAGAAAAATTTAAACGATAAAAAAATAATATATGTACGATAGATTAAAAAAAAAAATATTATTGACAATCGGAAAATGAGATAATGATCTGTAAGGAGATTGCTAATTTTGGAAATGATGAAATATATTTAAGTTGATTTTAAAGTAATTATGCACGATTTGAATTTTGGAAATAGATTACATAGTATGAATGGAGCGAAGAACCATTTTCTACGATTTCCTGAAAAAACTATATTACGATAAGAATAGTGTCAATGAACGTACAGATATATCAGCAGTAATGAAGCGAGAAGTGTCTGCGGCGTACATTTGTCTGCACAGCATATTACAAAAAAGATTTGAAAAAATTTTAGCGTAATGAAAGAATAAAAAATATACTCGGGCTAATTTTATAACACAGAGAAAAAAATGTTACTGTTCGTTACCAGAAAAAGAAAACAATATTCTTTTAGGCGACCTTTTTGTGTTCGATATGATGACTGTTCAGGGATAGATGCAGGTATCTTTAACGTATTTTTACAATCAGGCTGTTGCCCTCGAGAATATAACCTTCTATTTCACTCACATACACTCTCTCACTCGCACATTGCAACCCTGATCTGGTCGTGCTACCGTGTTTTTTTCTTCGAACATGCTGTGGTTCGTAAACTAACAGGTTTTTTCTATCTGTCGCTCTATACAATTGACCACCAACACCTCATAGACAAACTCATGTATATCGCGGAAAAATAATTTACGAAATTTAAAAAAATATTAAAACCATACTTGTATTTGTATAAAAATATGATTATGAAAGATTTTAAAAAATTTTGTCGATTGAAAAATAAAATATATCGATTAATTAAATTCTACGGTAACTAAGCTCAGAAAAGTATTACATACAAAGAATGAAGAACGGTAAAGAGGTTCAAGGTTAGAAAAAATAACAAATGAATAAAATAAATGAAAGTGGAATAACGGACGGGTACAGTGACGAATGCGTAGAAACATGTGTGCAGAACGGATGTTTGAGATTCACGACGACTGTTTTGCATAAAAATAAAAAACTTATGAACGGTGAAATGATTGGAAGCTTAAAAATCTGTAATACATTAATATGAATGATTTGGTAAATAGTGCTAACGGATGTGTATGCGTGTATAAGTATTTGAGAATAAATAAATAAAAATAACATTATGTATGGTTGTTAATTTAGTCCAGGGGTAGTAAAAGGAGAGAAGAAGAAATTTTTAGATCCGTGTAAAGTGAAAAATATTGAGAGTCGGTTCGATTTTGAAAATACATAATAGGAATGTATAACATGCACAGATATAGTGTTGTGTAGTCGTGACAATGTATATATGTGTGGGAACGACTTGTACGCTTTTGTGACGGATCTGGCGGTCGAGGAGTACGGGGAAAAAATATAAAAAGTATATAGCATCAGTAAATTGTCTTCGTTGATTATAAATTTCGATTCATTTTGATAATGTATAATGGAGAACGTGTGTGAGAAGTGTCGGGATGCTTTTGCGACAGTCGAGGGTTTGATGGGGTCTTAAACAGAAAATAAAATATAATATGAAAAGATCTTGAAAAATATTTGGAGTTTGAAATAAATAAAATATTCTTAAACTAATAGACTTGGAAAAAAATTAATATGAATGATTGGGAAACCATCTCTAGCATATGTGTGTGCAGGAATGGGTGGCGCGGATTCACATTCGGGTGGATGTCCTCGTGAAAAATAATATGAAAGATTTGTAATTTGTGTAGGTTGGAAAGGAGAGGGAGGGGGGTTGAAATCGTGTTAAATAAAACTCTACTCGACATAAATTTACAAATACTTACTTTTGGAAAAAATCTTTGGATGGAGAAAAAAAATATTTTAGAGTAATTCCATAATACATAGACATGAAAAAATTATTATGATCGATATGAGAATTAACGACAGAAGATGTGTGCGCATTCGTAGCAGTGAAGACATCGACGAATTTATTTTTAGAATCTGAGAAAAAAATATAAAATTATTAACGGACGGAAGAATTTAACGTAAGTGAAGTAAATATACTTAGGTTAATTCCATAATACTTGGAGTTGAAAAAAAACTATTATGAACGATATGGAAACTAATTGCAGAGGATGCGTATGCATTCATACAGTAAAGGTATCGAAGGATTTATTTTTAGATTATGAGAAAAATAAAAATAATGTACTGTCGAGAGAAATGATCGGAAACGTGAAAAATATAATTGGAATAATTCCATAATACTTGGAGTTGAAAAAAGTTATTATGAACGGTATGGGAACTAACGACGGCTGATGTGTATGCATTCATACAGTAAAGGTATCGAAGGATTTATTTTTAGATTATGAGAAAAATAAAAATAATGTACTGTCGGGAGAAATGATCGGAAACGTGAAAAATATAATTGGAATAATTCCATAATACTTTGAGTTGAATAAAGGATATTATGAACGATATGTAGACTAACTGCAGAGGATGTGTAAGCCTTCATATCAGTGAAGACATTATAGGATTTATTTTTAGAATCGGAGAAAAATAAAAATAATACACCGTCGGAAGGAAAGATCGGAAGCAAAAAAAATATAATTGGAATAATTCCATAATAGTTAGACTCGAAAAAATTATTATGAACGGTATGGGAACTAACGACGGCAGGTATGTGCACATTCATCGCTTTGAAGACATTGTAGGATTTATTTTTAGAACCGGAGGAAAATAAAAATAATATGAACGGTCAGAAGAAATGATCGGAAGTGTAGAAAATATATAATTGGAATAATTCCATAATACTTGGAGTTGAATAAAAGTTATTATGAACGGTATGGGAACTAACGACATCAGATGGGTGTACGGGAATGGACGGTGTGCATTCATAGCGGTCATATAAAAAAATAATTACCTCTCAATATGAAATGACGGAGGCGTCGGGAGCGTCGAAATGGTCGTAGTAAAAGTAAATAGAATGCGATATATTCGATATTAAAACAACGGAATCGATCGGAAAAGAGGGTGGAAGGGGTAAAGGAGACTAAGGATAGTTTTAAACTATAGAAATACTTGATTTGTTAATTTGTAAATGTTTTAGATAACCGGTTAGGTTTAGACAACAGAGAAGGGATTGGGTTATTATGTGAAAAAAATAATAATTAAAAAAAATTGTGGCAGCGTAAACGGAGGACACGTGCGGGGGATCGGCGTGTGCGCTTTCGCGGCGGAGAACGTTATGTTAGATATATGCGCGGAGTCGGGACGTGCGCTTTAGCATATGGTAGTAAGATCGGGGAATCAGGAAAATAAAAAAATTATACTTAGGTTAATTTTATATTATGTATACTTAGACTTTGAAATATTAAAGAAATAATCGCGGTATCGGGAACGGAGCGCGTGTGTGCGCTGGGATATCGCGGCGGAGATCGGAATATGCGGGGGGTCGGCGCGTGCGCTTTCGCGACGGCGACCGGTGCGTGCGCGGGGACGAAATATACGTGTGAGAGGTGTGAACTGGAGTTATAGGTTGGATTTACGCTTTAAATAATATACTTGGGTTACATTTTGGAATTTTCTTACTTAGGCTTGGAATTTTGAAAAAATTGCGGTAACGCAGCGGCGGGAGGGACCAGCAGGGGCTTGGGTTACTTTCAGACATTAATTAATATACTTATGTTAATTAATAATCGGTTCTGTTTATCAGAAACGAGCATGACGCGTACGGGGGAATTTTGGAGCGGAGCGCGTGCGTTTGTGTGTGTGTGTGTGTGTGGGTGTGATATAGTGGTAAAGATCGGAATATGCTGGGGATCGGCGCGTGCGCTTTCGCGACGGCGACCGGAGCGTGCGCGGGAACGAAATATACGTGAGGGAGGTGTAACGGAGGTGTTGGGTTAGATTTACACTTTAAATAATATATTGGGGTTAAATTTTGCAATTTTCTTACTTAGGCCTCGGAATTTTGAAAAAAAATTGCGGTAACGTAGCGGGCGGGCGGGGCGATCGGAGACTTGGGTTACTTTCGGACATTAATTAATATACTTATGTTAATTAATAATCGGTTCGGTTTATCGGAAACGAGCGGGACGCGTACAGAGGAATTTCAGAGAAATTTGGGGAACTTGGGGGAACTTTCAGCACCTGGACACTAATTGGGGTTTCATGCGCCCCCGAATAACACTTTGGACAGTTTATTGACCTCTGGACACTGTTTGGACGTTCGGTTTATCGGAAACGAGCGGGAACCGTCCGGGGGAAACTCGGAGGAATCGGGGGAAACTTGGGTGAATTTTGACCACCTGGACATGAATTGGGGTGAATTTTGTGTTCGGATTACCGGTCTGGGGTGAATTTTCGCCTCCGGGACAGGAATTGGGGTTCGGATTAGCGGAACTCCTAGAGTCGCCCTTTAATGACTACTGACTAAGAAAACTGAAATAAACAAAATAAGTAAAATACAGAAGAGGTGCTTAAAACTCATACTCCCTCATTGGGAGCAAAACGTGCCCGGATCAATTATGTATTTAAGGAAAACAACGAAATGTCTCCCAAGATGTACTATTACTATTACAGACTACTAGAATTTAACGTCAATAATATAAAATTACTATCTAGACAAAGAAAGATTTAGAATATTTATTTGCGTAAACAATAACATTGCACTCGTGATATAGTTATTAATATGTGTACCGACACGAGTCTTACCACATAACGAAATTAATGAATATACATATAAATAAGACATGATATGCGACGTTTAAGTTAGTAGGAAAAGAACCAAAAACCTACTAAAGAACTCGATTGACAAGAAACCAAAATAATACATACTACATCTATCCTCGTGGGGTAAATCTGCGAATTGATAATACGGATGATTCGGTTTTAATTAAATTTTTAATCTCGAACCATATATTGAAGGAAAAAAGAATTGGTGCGTGGAAAAAGGAGGTGGAAAATTGGTTAAAGAATGGTGCAAAGATTGAACAACAAGCTACGTTCTGAATCTTTTTACCTTTTAATGCTCCTTTCTTTATATGTTTTTGTTCTTGACTTCCTAGTGTCTTTACCGGACATTAAGTCGCAAAGAAGATTATGTTTTCCCTTTTTAAATATCGAACTGTCGGCATGTGATAATGTACAGATACGTATTACGGGGCGTGTTACGCAGATGCATGTGTATATATATTTATACTTAATCTTAACGCTAGAGTTCTAATATTATGAGCATAGAATAAGTTAAGATAAATTATAATTTTTGTATTTTATATATGTTTTTTTGAATAAACGTTAATAAGAGTGTCGGGCACTCACACATCGGGCATATTTGCCCTGTGAGACCCACAACTTATTTAAATATAAAAAAAAAAAAACAAAATGTTTGCGAATATAATTTTATTTTTTCCTTCTCTCCGTTGACAAACTGGCAAAAAAAAAAAAAAACAGAAAAAAGAATGGTAAACAACTACTTTCCATATTACCATCAAAGCCGATGCATCACAATGTGCAAATTAAACCTGACTTCATACAACACAGCGGTTAACGCGGCAAATCATCTTCATAGATTCATAGATTATCTGACAATTTTAAGTGAAAATAATGAAAAAGAAATAATGCAGTGCAAAAAAACTATCGGGTACCCCATACATAAAAAGGATTTCATCAGTAAAACATTTTGGAGAAGACCGTGATGACAGAAATGGTCAAACAGTGAGGGCAGGTGAGAGAGCGTTGTGCAAAATATGCCAGGTTGCGATAATTAATACAACGTATAGTCTACATATTTCTATAAATCAGTTATAATTAATATCGCAATCGTGAATTTCTTCAAAATTTGTTAGTCCTTATGTTTACCTGTACCAAATAATAATTATTTGGTACGAGAAAACACATAAACAAATTTCGAAGTAATTCACGACATTCGCAATAATTTAAAATGAAGCGGTAAATAAAATAAAAGTCGATTATCGGAAAATAAAAATCAATATTTAAAATAAAATAGTAAATAAAATATTACATAATTATGATTTTTTCACGGGTTGTTTGTTGTCGGTGTTTCATTGTTAATAATGTTATCTTTATATTCATTGATGTAATATGTTTCTGAGTGATTGAAAAAGTTTACGTTATCTACTTATTTTAAATTCTGATTATCATTCGATTATCGACTTTTATTTTATTAACTACTTTATTTTAAATTGTTTCGTGAATACCATGAATATTCTCGGCTTGTTGCTACAAAAAAATTTTGTTTTTTACGTTTTTGTGTATTGAGTATATTTCCGGTTCGTGGTATGTTTTTCTGATCTGTCTGCACTACCCTCCCCCCTAGTAAAATATTATTAACGTTATTTCCTCCGAAACAGCTGTTCGATGAAATTACCCGAAATTTAATTATTATTGCAGCGGTTCGCTGTTAACTGTTAATTTTTTCCCCTACAATATTAACTCACTTGCCTGTTTATCTTTTTGTAATTAATATTTAAATTACGCACTAACGCGGTGTTATTCGTAAGCGCAAAACACGCTGGCATTTCGTGGTACAATTAGCTATAAATTTAACTTGTATAACATATATTCAGTTGAAAGACTAAAAATACAGGACAGCACGCTGGATCAAGATAAAAATGTATTTTGCGAATATAAAATAACAAACGTATACAAAAGTAACCCCCCCCCCGCCGATGTAAGTATACCTTTTTAAGAATTGCGCCGCAATTTCGACAGTCGTGTATTTTTTTGTAAATGCCAAATCATTGTAAAGGTTCGCCGAAATTTAGAAAAAGAAAAAATAGAAACAAGTTTTAGTTTTTTTTTTTTTTTTTTTTTTTTTTGTGTGTACTGTTAACTAAGAAAGACTGGTAACAGTAAACAAGAACGTTAAAAAGAGTCGAGTCCTACGCGGACCCTTCACACATATGGCATAACTGATATTGTATAATATAATGCACTTAAAGATCTGTAATGCGGATCTGAACGAAAAATAATGTAGGACAGTTCCTTAGGATATGTTTTTACTTTCCCAGATGACTTTCATGGTACAAATCAGAAATGCAGCACTTTGAATAAAGATCTGAGCTTTTTTATCGTTACTACGAATTTTTATCAATTGCCGTTATTCTGTTTTTTCGAAATTTTGATATTTTTATTTATTTCTGTATACGCACGCAACAACGTGCGTTTTTCTATAAAGAACCCGGTTTATTTCAATTTTATTTCGAATACCGTAATTGATCGAAAAGCCGTTATATACATCTATAATAATAAATAAATTCGACTATGCAGTCGCATTCAGACCTGTTCTGTGCGCTCTCCTACTTCGTCTCTTCATTAGTCCCGTTATTGTGTAATTTCTGTTACCTCCTTTAGTGTTTTTTCTTCTCTTTCTCTTTTGTTTTCCATTTTTTTCTTGAGGCGGGAAGACGATTCGCATCACCCTCAAGATTGTACGAAGAAACCTTTTCAAGCTTTTAGCTTAAAGTTTTGGGGAGCATAAATTCTTTTTTGAAATTTTCATTGTTCGAAACACAAATAATATTAAACAAATTTGACCATTTTTCATGCTGTAAAAAATTGCAGATATTAGCAAAATCCCTATTCCAAAAAAAAATTCGTGCAGGATATATTTTCTGAACTTATATACTTACAACAGCGTTTTACGGGACTTGATGTAAATGCAACAAGTATTTCCATGTTTCAAAATCCATTTGAGACTGTATAATGGAGGAATTCCATCAGACCTTCAACTGGAAGTGATTGATTTGCAGAATGATGGTATATTAAAAATAAATGATGTTTAATGAAAAGGATCTAACTCGATTTTATAAATATATCTTTCGAAAGATAAATATACTTAATTAAAATCATATGCACGGGGATTTATATTCGTACTTGGGGGAATACTTACCAATGTGATAAGAGATTTTTGAAAAATAAAGTTCGGATTATTATTAACGGATGACCATTTGCAAAAAACTTTAATGGTAGGAAGTACTAATTTCGAACTGCGGTAAGATGAAAAATTATCTCAGAAAAAACAATTCCATTATTAGAAATTTTAATTTATTTTGTAACAACGTTTTTTTAATACGTGAATTTGTAAATATTTTATTCGTTCCTTTTTGTAAATAGCAGTAAAATGTGTATATGTTATGGAAAAGCGTCACTTTGTAATAAAAAAATTGACGCTTTCTTTGCACCATGAAAAAATTACCCATTTATATTTTTACGTTTGCTACTTGGTCCGTCGAGCCTAAAACTTTTACAATCTGGCCCTTCCTAAAAAAAAAAAAGTATGCCAACCACTGGTAGAGCCGAATATAATCACCAGTACTCCATGAAATATGTAATAAAAATCTTACGTTTTTTTTTTTTTACTTTAAATTAAAAATAATTTTTGAATAATTCTATTGTTCATTCTAACCACTAACTCTTCCCAGAGAAACGAAGGAAAAAAAAGATGATTATTAAGGTTAAAACATTTTTTTTAAATTTTTGGTTTATTAGGATTGAAGCAAAATTGTATTTTTTTTTTGAAAATGTATATATTTATTAATATTTACACATTTCCTCGTCAAGCTATACGCTTGTCGACGAGTTTTCTCACATCTAAATATACCTACATTATACTACTTATATACTATACAATTTTATCGCCGCTTTAAAATATTTCTTGCCGATAATAACAGATCTGTCATCTCAAAGAAATAGCATTAACCTTTACCGATGACATATTATTACAATCATCATCGAAGTTAGCAGCAAGCTCAAAAGCGGAAACTTAAATGTCACCTCTTTAGATTAGTCAACCGACTAAAGAAAGCGCGCATTCAGACAAAACATTGAAAACCATATGAGCGCTGCAGATCAATCAGCTGAATAGAGCGATGGTGACGGATTTGCAAAGACCACACTCTATAAGTAAATCGCTAAACTTTATGTTCAACGAATAACAATAATCATATGTTTTGAAACTCTAGATGTCTGTTTGTCAAAAGGAATTACATGCGGTCTATATTTAGATTTTTTAACATAAACATTCTGATAAATATTGAAAGGTGGCTAAATGGAAAGCATAACTTTTTTCATTTTCCCAGCTACAAAATCTTCAGAAAGAACTGGACTACCAATCGTAGAGGTGACATCGTCAATAGCTAATAAATGGCAGACCTGGCATGCCTCGCTAATCCGAACCCAAATTCGTGTCCAGGTACTTGAAAACTACCCCATGTACTTTATCAGGGGGCCTAAACTAACCCCAATTTGCGTCCAGTTGCTGAAAGTTCACCAAAGTTTCCACGGTTCCCCTGTCCCGTTCCCAGCGGTCCTGATAATCCGAACATGGAGTAGTCACACCCTCAATCCTTAGAATATTACGCTCCGATAATCCGAACACCCCATAGTCCTGGAGAAGAACCCCAACCCCAATTCTTGTGTCATAACCATAAAGTAACCCATATTTTAATATTTATTTATGTCTAATTAAATTATAACCCAATTTCCCGTCAAGGGATCCAAAGTACACTTAAGTATAACTTCCAAACAGTGCATCCTGCTAATCGGAACACCCACCCGGAGAAAGAGTGTCCCAGCCCATGCTCTGTTATACGAACATATTAGACATTCGGAACTGAATAAGATGGAACCAATAATTTATTTATCTATAGCATGAAACTAACATTCTTTAACAATTTATCGTTCTTTAGCGTCATATTATAATATATAATTTACTTATTTTTCCGCGGCTGTGATTATTTTATAATTATTTTTATCGGTAATAGTTTTAAGCTATGCGCATAATTACAACCCTCGGGGATATATTAATATACTAATTCAAAAGGTATTTTTCAAAATATAATTCCAAAGTACCAACCCTCTACATCTGTTAATATTCTGGCTCTAAGGTCCTTATATATATTTTCTATTAATATTACGTAGTTTTCTGGAACTCTTTGACTTTTAAGTGACGCAAATAAGTACTGATATTTTAAAGAGTCGAAAACTTTATTATAGCCAATTAGAGCCATATATATGTATTTCGACTTGATATTCTATGCATTTCTCAATGACTTGGTTCATCTACAGGTTGCCCGGCTCTTAAAATAGGCTGTATTCTAGTCTCTAACAACTTTGAACATTTTTTTGAAATAGTCAATACTTGAAGATATTAGACGATGGTTTTCAATTTTGTGTCGATCCCCCTTTTTAAACAATATTATATCAGAGTACTTCCATTTATGACTGTTTTCAAAATTCTATTAAATAGGATCGTTAAGATTTTTGTTAATTGTAAACCTCCCAATTTTATGTGTTCGTTCATTATTTTGTCACTGCCTGGATGTTTGTTGCGTCCCAATCTTTTTACTATCTTCTCTACTTCATCATTTAGAAATTCTGGTTCTACCGGAAAACTAGTTTCAACAGAATTGCTTACACCGTGATCGTTATCTATGCTATTATACAAATTTTTATAATATTCAGTTATGAAGCTATTTATTTCTTCCCTATTGCACATTTTCTCCTCTTGCAGGTTCATAAAATGAGATGCCCTTTGTATACCTATACTGAGTTTCTTTTTTAGCAATTTTATATTTTTACTTCCTTCTAAAATATTATTAATAATTTCATTTTTTCGGTCTCATTCCCTTATTTTATTTCTTGTAGCTCTCGATACTAAATTTAATTCAATATTTTCTTTTGAGGACCTGTTAACGATTTTTAAAATTTCCATTCTTCTTTTACGTAATTGGTAAATGTCGTCTACTTCGCCTATCTGTGGGATATTTCCACTTTTATTCCTGGATGTGTTTGTGAACGTTGACGTTATTGTTTGGGTGTTCCATGAATCAGGAATAGAACCAGATTGCAGGAAGAAATTAAAAATGATTAAAAGAATTTTGAGAGACATTACAGATCGGTTTTTGAGGATGGAGTAAGAAATTTTATCACGGCCCGAACAGGAGTTGGAGTTTTTCAAGGAAGAAAAGTTATGTTCTCTTATTTTTTTTTTATTTTTATTTTTTTTACGCCATGTACAGCCTATGGCTAGAGGCGTGAGAACTATTTGGATTTAAATTAGGGAGTAGAGACTGGTAACTTGCAAGAAGGAGAAGAGTTTGTATGTTTTGGTATCATTGTCTGAAAGTAGAGATTCAAGAGATTCGTTTTGGATGTATAAGTCTCTTTGGGTTTGAAATTTTGGACAATCGATTAGTATGTGTTTGATGGAGATGGGAACTGTGCAGGGTTCACATATTATAGGTCGAGGCTGTTTGTTTAATATATAACCGTAAGTGAGAGCTGAGTGACCTGCTCTTAGTCTGAATAATACGACTTCGTTTTTTCTGGATTTTTGATATGAAGTTTGCCAAACATCTACGGTTTTCTTTATGGTTTTTAGTTTGTTTGTGTCTGGGATCTGATTCCAGTGTTGTTGGAAGGATTTATATGCGACAGATTTACTGGATATTTTCAAGTCCGAAAGAGGAACTGGAACGTTTGGAATTGGGGAGATGATCAAGGACCGTTTTGCTATTTCGTCATTTGGACGGATGTTATAATGGGATGGTATCCAACAGAAGATGATTTCTTTGTGTGAAAATGAGAGGGTACTTGCTATTTCTTGAGAAATGGGGTGTTGTTTCTTTTTATGATAGGGAGTGCTGACAGTGAGTCTGTTAGAATTAGAATATTGTTTGTTGAGAGATCCATAGAGTAGTTTACGGCTAATTTGAGGGCGTAGAGTTCAGTTGAGAGTATTGTAAAATGTGGCGGTAGTGGGTATGGTATTTAATTTTTATTTTATTTCTTATAGCTCTCTACACTAAATTTAATTTATTTTTTTTTTTTTGGAGACCTTTTAACTAAAATTTCGATTCTTCATTTACGTAGTTGATAAATGTTGTCTACTTCGTCTATCTGTAGGATATTTCCACTTTTTTTCCTGGATGTGTTTGTGAACATTGACGTTATTGTTTGAGATGTGGCGTTATATAGTTCTTTAATTCTTGATCTTTACTTAAATTTATCTTCCCTGACTCTTTAATAATTATGTTTTCGTACTTTTCGTAGTCTAGTCTTGAATGTGAAGTTTTTATGACTCTCTTATAGTATTTTTCTTTTTCAATTAATAATTAGCAGTCCATGATCCGTATAAAAGCTGAACTTATTCAAACCTTTTATTTCGAAATTAATAATTGACTGATTCTTGCTAGGTACTAGTATATAGTCTATTAGTGATTTATACTGTTGGTTTGGAGATATCCATAACCATCTATTTCCTATTCTTATTTTGAACAGTCTATTTACTATTTTTAGATTGAATTCTTGACAGAATCTTATAAACATCTAATCCCTTTCGTTGCGTTTCCCATAACCGTACAAACCTATTGTTGGTTTTTCACTTTTCTCTCTTATTCAAGTCTCCCATAATTATTAAGTTGTTGTTTTTTATTTGAAATTGGGAATTTAAAATGTTTCTTAAATTTTCCTAGAAATTTTCTACTTCGCAATCCCATTTATTTTTAAGATTGATATTCTTTCGTTAAACCTCTTTGTCACCACTACATTACTTGTATATTCATTTTTAATAATAAAACCGACTCTATTTTGTTCTGAGTTGTTACCTATATAATAAAATAGGTTCCCCTTTATGTGTGCGTATAATTTTCTCCTCAGTTCTTCTTACTTCGGACAATTCCAAAATCTTAATATTAGATTTCTAAAATACCTCTTCCAATTCAATCAGGCTTTCTGAGCTTTTAAGTGACCTTACATTCAAAGTAGCTATATGGACTTTGTGTTTTATTTTATTTTTATTCATTTTTATATTATTTGTTTGATTTAATTTGCGCTTAACTAAACTTTTGGGAGTAATTTTAAATGACGGGAGTGATGGAGGAAAAAAGGTATAATCACCCTCGCTTACTGGAATTTCTGGGTGAGGACAGTTCATGTTCATAACAGGCCGAGAAACTTTCATTTATTTATAATTTTGTTTATTTTTTGTACGCGTGGTTGGAGGTGATTGTGTTATCGTCTGTGCGTGTGCTGCTGGGTATGCTGGCGTTGGAGACTGTGTGCATGATATGGACGCTTTCAATACGAACTTATCGATAGAACTCTGCTTCTGGCCACCTTTGTGTTTTTCACTGTGTTTTACTGCTGGATCTATCGCACTAATCTTATCTGTCTGCTTGGTTACATGGCTAATATTCCGAGTAGTGACACTCTCCTGAGTGCAATCGTCAGTAAGCCGTTCGAGATCTGATTCACTAGTTATTATCTTCGCTTTATTTGAGTCTGTTTTCCGTAGATAAACTTTACCGTCTTTGCACCATACTTGGCTTATTTTTTCTTTCTGACACGCTGGCCTAGCAACTGCATGGAGTTTCCTAACGTGGCCAATCAGATCTTGATCTATATAAATCGGTACTGATTGGAGTAAGCCAACATCGTTGCTGTTTATCTTCAACTGCTTTGCATTACTTAGTAGTTGCGCTTTTCTCTCTCTATCGGTGCGAAATCGTTGGCCTTTTTAGGTAGACAATGCGCTGCTTTGATATTCCACTGCGCCAACGGCACACCTAGTTTTGTCCCTATCCTATTTATTAGCGACTTTACATTCTCCCCTTTTACGGACGGTATTCCGCGAACTATCCCATTGTCCATTCTTGAGTACTGACTCAATTTTTGCAGCTCCTGTTTTAAAAGTTCGTTTTCTTTTTTGACTGATCCAATCTCGCTTCCTAAATCTTCATTTTCTTTCCTTAATTTGTTAATTTCTTCCATTGCTTTATCAACTTTGGTATTTGTGTCGTTACATGTAATCCCTGTATCTTTTATTTCCTCGTGCATTTAAGCTTACCAAAAAATTGATTTTCCATTTTTAAATTTCCAAATTCGAACGAAATGGTAAGGTTATTTGAAATTATCTGCAGATCCGGTATTTCTGACGACGTAGGTATAACAACGGAATACAGTCAGTTGTTTGGGTTAGTAAATAAGTAAATGGAACGTGCTTACTTTACTGGTTGAAAAATACTTCACGCTAAGAATCGTGAGAACACGCTATTAGAGTTCACCGAATTTAATACGAAAACAAAATACATTTCAAAATAAATCACACCGCGTGACTCATTATTATTATTATTATCATGCTGTTATTTAAGGGGATCCGTCATGCCACTATCAAAACACAAAAAGAAATCGCGAAATTTGCTTTTTATTAGCAGATCTCTAGTCACCATATGCAGAACTAATAATACAAAAAAAAATGAATTGCTTATAGAAACGCGCATTCTAGTAATTATTTATTCACGCCCAGATCAACCGGACAAATATATATCTCATATTTATGCTAGGAACATATTATTTACTTATTTACATATAGATGTATATGTGTATTTATTATTAGTATTTATGAAGGTTGAACACGTGATTTAAGAACTATTTTTTTTTTCATTGCTCTACGAAAGCGCCGAAATATGTCTCTGAAATTTTGTTTATTTATAACCAAGCGTCTGTTTAGGTTAATATATATTGTCCTGATGCTATCAATCAGGGCTGTATCTGATGGGGGTTTTTCCGGGTTCATCCCCCCCTGAAATATCTGCGAAATAATTAAATGGACCGAAATTCAGAATAAATTTATTTATTTTCAATTTTTGACAAAAGAAAAGAAAATTAAAATTTTTATGAAATCTATGGAAACGACTATTTTTTATTTGTTTTTATTATAGTGTTATTGCTTATACAATAATTGACTACAAGGCTTTAGTGGACTATTTATAAATAAATATATTTCATGATAATACACACACACACACACACACACACACACACACACACACACACACATATATATATATGTGTGTGTATGTGTGTGTGTATGTGTGTGTGTGTGTGTGTGTGTGTGTGTGCGTGCGTGTGTGTGTGTGTAATTATAAAAATAATTTCCACCCCCCATCCCACCGAAATTTTGGTCTAGATACGGTCTTGCTACCAATTGCAATTGAAATGCAGTATTGACAATAATATGGTATAACAGTTAGTTTAAATCGATGTAAGTGTATTCTCCAAGGTTACCATGACCAATATCTGTGAATATGTATAAACTAAAGAATTTTTTTTTTGTTATATTTCTCAGCCCTAGTTAGACTCCTGGCCGTGTGCAATATCTAGACTATTACGGCACAAGCGTCTGATATTATATATAAATCGGGAAATTTAAATTTTTTGTTTGTACTCGGGAAAAATGTGAATGTTTTCCCCCCCGTAGCTTCTTGTTCCAAGCGTAGCTGCTAGATACAAGACTAATTATTATTTGGTCAAAGTATCTAAGATTTTTATTACTTTATTTTCGTTGATATATTTTTTAGCGAATTAACTTTTTCAAGATTGTTCGTAATACCGAATTCAGATATTATTGCTTTCCCTACGAGGAAGATATCCAAAGGAAATTGGCGACTACTCACACTGCTGGGAAGAGAGCCTTCAGCAAAGGGAGAAGATACTTTTTAAATAAATTTTCTTCAACGTTTATAAATTTTATTATTGATACGGATAGGAGCGTCGTAGCCAATAAGCTTTTTGTATTATAACTTTATAAAGAAAGGTTGTTTTTCATAGTATCTCAGCCTGTGGCTATTGGGTATCAGACTCGAGTGTTTATCAGATATTACCACTTTCGAGATGGGAAGAGAACTTCAGTTCACGATCAATTAGAGGAGCCCCAGATATTTTATTCTATTAACCAATTCAACTTGACCGGAATTTGTTTTTAAATTTTAATTGTTAATATCTGATTTCTAAAGAATATAGCTTTGTACTTTTCCGCTGCGCAGAGGACAGACTTATTTTATTTTTCAGTTTATTGCAAATGTTAACGATTTTCTTTTCGTTCGTAAAGCGAGGCAGACTAAAAAGGATGTAATCATCCGTGTAAGAAATTAAACTGAAATTTTTTTTTTTTTTCTTTCTTTCCCTTTTTTAAATTGTGTGTGCTGTTTGTAACTACTGTGGTCATTACAGCACACACAAGGGGAGGTTATTTAGATTTGTTGTGTTAGGCCACTCATTCTTACAACGGCTATAATTCGAGTGATGTTTATTGATTCGTTAGAGAGTATGCCTTCTATGTTAGTTACTGGTTCTGGTGTGAGATGTGGTGATGTGGTGGAAGCAGTGTGCGATTGCGTACAGCTCTGCGTCCAATGCTGAACAGGCATCGTTGAGCCTGGTTTCGTATAAGATGTCATCACCCTCGAATGCACAGGCTGCTGGCAGTGAACCTTCTTCACCGACTGCCTTGGCTCCATCTGTGTAGTAAATTAGATGGTTGTGGTACTTGTTAATTGCCCTAACTGCCACTTCCACTAGATATAGGGGGCTTGTTGTATTTGGATTTTGTGTCAGCGATAGATCGATATTTATTTGGACCGTGATCCAAGGAGGAATGTGGATTTTGGGACTGGCTGTTGACGACTGTACGGACATAATGCCACATCTTCGCAGTTCTATCAGTAATTCTGGTAATGGGTCGCAGGGAAAGTTTGGTTCGAGGTGGTAATGCTCTAACTTTAGGGGAAGGATTCGTGTGTTGTTGAAGTGGTGGTACATACTTCGCAGTGTGAAGTATTTTCGGGATAAAAGGAGTGGAGGGCACCCGGATAGAACACACATGCTGGTAGCTGGGGAGGTTCGATGCACTCCCAGAATGGTTCTCAATGCGGAGTGGTGGACAGGATTGAGGGATTTCAATAAGGATTTACTGGCTGAGGAGTACACCTGGCACCCATAGTGGATTTTTGATAGGATTAGAGATCTACATATATTGAAGAGGAATTTAGGATGGATATTACATCTTGAACTCGCCAGGTATTTCAATGTGGGAATGGAATTGGTACAGCTATGTTTTAAGTTGGAGATGTGAGGCTTCCAGGTAAGGCGTGAATCAAAGGTTAGTCCAAGGAATTTGACAGTAGTTTTTTGGGGAATAGGGATGTTATTTAGGTTTAAGGATATACTGGGAGAGGTGCGGCGCCCCCTGCAAAAATCAACATATACAGATTTGCTCGCTGAGATGGCTAGGCCATTTTTCCACGACCAGCTCTGTATTTTATCGATGGTTTTTTAGAGGATTTTTTGAGCAATCGGAGGAAAATTTGAGGATATTGAGATGTTAAGATCATCGATGAACAGCCGGGCGGTTATGGGCGGCGAGATGCAATCGACTACATCATTGATATATATTATGAATAAGGTTGCACTTAGGGCAGAGCCTTGTGGCACGCCATTCTCAGTTGGAATTGGTGCTGATAATGTTGTACCGATATTAACCCGGATCGTTCGGTTGCTAAGAAAGCTAGCGATATAATTTCCCATATGGCCATTTATTCCGGCGGCTTTGAGCTTTAGTAATAGTCCATGCCTCCATCTGCGATCGAATGCTCTTTCAAGATCGAAAAAGATAGCATATGTATGTTGCTGGCGATGGAACCCCGTTAATATTTGCCGTTGCAGCGTTATTAGGTGGTCGTTTGTCGATCTCGCTTTACGCCCTCCGGCTTGGATAGGAGAGAGGATATTGTTTTGTTCAAGGATATAGAGGAGGCGCCTATTTACCATTTTCTCCATTACTTTGGATAGGACATTCAAGAGGGAAATTGGACGGTAACTTTCAGGACGGAATGGATCTTTATTTGGTTTTAGGATAGGGACGATGTATGCCATTTTCCAGATTTGAGGAATATTGCCGGATAGCCATATTTGGTTATAGATGTTAAGAAGAAACTCTTTAGCGTGTGCTGGTAGATATTTGACCATGTACGAATGAACAGAGTCGGGGCCAGGTGAACTGCTGCGAGTATGAAATTTGAGTTGGAATTTTAGCTCAGCCATTGAAAATTTGGTGTTATAGCCGTCCGTGGGCTGTTGGGAAAAGGATAATTCATGTTGTTGGTAGGAAGCTTTTTTAGATGAAAACTCGGTGGGATAGACTTGGGAGGAGAACTCATTCTGGTAATACTGAGCGAAGATACCCGCAACATTGCTTGGGTCCGATACGACTGAGTCGTTATGGATTAAGGAGGTAGGGGGGTTGGATTGGTTCAGACCATTCATTGCTTTAATTTTTGCCCACGTCATTTTGTTGGATGTAGACTGGGCTATAGATTCGATAAAGGATATCCAGGCTTCCTGTTTCCTGTTTCTTCTTCTTGACTATGTACCGTGCTTTGGCGCGTAGCTTTTTGAATTCTGTGAGGTCGGTGTTTCTGAGGGCTCGTTTACGGTTTCGTATCGCTTCGGCGATTTCACTGTGCCACCAGGGTACTCGGCGAGAGCGGGGTTAATATTTATTATTTTACTGAAATGTTCGACATCGTAATGTATCTTTGAATAAAGAATATTCTAAAAAAATCGGTCCAAGAACCGAACCCTGCACAGATTAATTTTTTGATAGGGGAGGTATTGTTGATTTCTAATTGGCCATATCTGTTCTAAAAGTAGCCAATTATTACATCGCGGAGAGATGATCCCATCGGGAAGCTAATTTTTTATTAGAAGTGACAAGATTATACTTTCCGCGAATGTTCATTTCGAAATCCGTACTGGTTCGGATGAAGAATTAGGATTTCCTTAATTTCTTCCTGAAGATGCTAATCTATAATTTTTTCAAATACTTTCCCACAAGAGTTGAGCAATGAAATTCAGCGGTAGGCTGTGATATCAGTTGTAACTCGGTTTCGGAATGAGGATGAGATCCGCAATCTTTCAAACTGATGGAAAGAGTTGTTATTCAAGACATTTCTATTCATAATGATCTAAAATAGAAGTACAGAAGAAGTTTATGTTAAGCTGTTTAACAATTTTATTGGTAATTTTACTATTTAGTGATTTTGTTTTGTTGAAATAGTTTATTTTCAAATTAATTACAAGCAGAAAAATTAATTTAACTTTTAACGGATAATATAAATAATGGTAAATGGTTCGTAAATATTTTGCAACAGGGTTGGGAAAAAAAATAAGAAAAGAAACAGCGTATATAAATACGTAACTGCATGATCTGTTGTTCATGTTTTCCTGTTTTTGCTTATTTAACTGTTTTGTACACAATTTTATTTCCCTTTTATTATTCTTCCGAAAAGAATAATTTTGATCGAAAATGAAAAAATATCATTAATACTTCTGAAATCATGACACGGCTATACCGCCTGATACCCAAATGGAATTATTAACCTCCCAACACCAACTTCTTTCGATAACTCTACCAACACAAGATCATGTATCGTTGTTAGCACCGTTACTGTTAGTGTCACCGCTAACATTAAAAATAATATCTGCTATAAACGGAAATAATCAAAATCCACAAAAACAAGGTAAAACAAAAATTTAAATCTCAACTTTACCAATAATAATTCCATATCAATTACGCAAAAGCTGCATCAGTTTATACATTCCTATCGGAAGAACAAGCGATAGTTTTTACTATACCCAGAGAAATCAATCAAAAAAACTAATTATTAAAATAAGAGAAATTGTAGAACCTCGAAATTTAAGTATCACGGATGTAACACGACAGGTTCGCAATATTATTATCTGATTTAGTAAGTACACATAAACAATTACAATAAATAATGACGTAACTTATATAAGAAGATTAAATAATTCCAAAAAAAAACAAAACAAAAAAAACGAATTTTAATTCTATTCCGCACTATATTATTGAAAAAATACCTGAAAAATGATTGTAATGTAAACTTTTAAACCTCAATTTCTTTTATTAAATGTGAGCTGAGCGACATGAAAGATTACGAGCCTTTATTAAATTTTACAAATCTAAATGAGATTAAAGAGCTCCCCATATGATAGTGACCAATCCGCAAAAACGGACGAAGGAGAAAACGAATCAATATTTAAAAAAGAAATTTTCAAACCATCAGAAACAAATATTCCAGCGAATAGCGCATCGCGTTTCTCTAAATAATTTCTCAAAAATTATATTATTCAGACGGCGGTGGAACTTAAGTACTTAATGAATGTTTTAAAAAATATGCTAGTAGAAAAAAAACCGATCCTACAAAGTAGACCGGCGAAAATTCAGTTTACGAAAAATTAAAAAAAATTAATTCGACAATTAAGTACCTTTGAAGATAATAGTACTTTTTTTTTTTTTTCTTTGTAAAACAACCCCCTAAGGGAACTGTATGGTTATTACAATCTTAGAACTATTTCTAAATAAGTAACAATTTTAACTAAAAGTAAATTAACATGTTGCAAAGGAATCTATTCTTTGCTATTTATATACACATACATACAATAACACAATAAAAATTTACAACACGACTAGGTCGCTCGGTTTAAAACGTTTAAGCCGTCTTGCATCTTCTGTAGTAAGCAAAAGGTCCAATGCTTCCCCGGGTTCGGATGGGTATTTTCTTCGTGACGATAGGCAGTCTTTAATGACTTCGTCTACCCTTTTGATCCTTAAATCAGTATGTAAAGATTCGTTCCGTTGGAACTATCGAGCATTGGTTATCATACGGAGGAATTTATTTTGGGCTGCTTGAATAATATTTCAGTTTGATGTTTTGGTACATCCCCATATCTGTACCCCATAAATCCAAAACGGTCTTACGACGATTTCATAAATGAGCCGTTTGTTTTCAAGCTTCATTTTGGAATGCCGCCCGACAAGCCAATACATTTCATGTGTTTTTTCTCGAATCTGATGAGCTTTTGACAAAACGTGAGTTTCCCAAGTCAGTTTTACATCTAGATGCATACCCAAGTATTTCGCTAAATCGGAGATTGGTACTTGTCGTCTTTTTATGAACACTACATGACGGGGATCTCGTTTACGAAGGGCGAAAGTGGTGCTGATAGATTTTTGCTCATTAAGCTTGCTTTTCCAATTTTCCGTCCTGTTTGATCACGGTCTAAAGCATACTAAAGGTTTTTAGTTGCTTCAGTTTGTGAGCCGCTTACTGACAGTATTGCTGTGTCGTCAGCGAACATTGAAATCGCAGTATTTGGTGTTGTTGGTATGTCTATTGTATACAGAAGAAACAGAATTGGTCCGAGGACGCTACCATGTGGTACGCCTGCCTGTATTGGATGGAAGCATGATCTCGCATCTCCATAGGCTACGCGGAATTGTCTGTCAGAGAGGTTTGATTTCAGTAGACGACACCAATTAACAGGCAGCCTGGTACTTAACTTGTGTAGAAATCCTTGGTGCCACACTCCATCAAATCTTTGTTCAATATCTAGAAAAACCGCCGAGCAAAAATTTTTTTCTTCGAACGCTCTTTCTATTATTGAGGTTATTCGATGTATCTGGTCAACGGTAGAATGTTGACTGCGAAAACCAAATTGATGGTCTGGTAAGCGCATTACTTGAGTCGCTGGAGTAACAACTTTTCAAATAGTTTAGATATCGTTGGTAATAACGATATCGGTCAGTAGGAAGAGACAACTTCTGCTAGTTTTCCATGTTTTTGGAGCATAACAATCTGAGCTGTTTTAAAACTTTCAGGTACATATTCCAAGCGTAAATAGGCATTAAATATGTATGTTAGTAGTATTATTCCTTTTTTCGATAATTCTTTTAATACACACTAGAGGTGATATTTCATCTACTCCTGGCGATTGTTTTACATTAATGTTATCTATTTCTTTTGCTACTTCAAGTGGAGTAATAGGTTTCATTGTTTATCTATTTCTACAGTGCTTAGTTCAATCTGTGATTGAATGTTGTGTGGCTGGAATATTCAGGACAAATGTTTAGCGAATAAATCAGCTTTTTCCTCATCCCATCGTAACCAATTTCCAGTTTCGTCTTTTAAGGGCGATATGATGACTACTGGTTGTTTGAAGCGTCGAGTTTCTTTTCATAGGGAATGGTTTTTGTCCTCGATTGGACCTAATTCTTCCGAGTAGTTGATAATACTCTCTTTTATTTTATTTCAGAGATCAATCTATTCAATTTATTGTATATTCGATTGAACGTATTTTTGTCTTTTGGTCTTCGGGTATTATGCCAGATACCTTTTTGTTTTTCTTCTTTTTTAACTGGTTGCCTGACTTCGAGAGGCTAGCAGTTTTCACGGTTTCTACGAATGACTTTGTAGGTTCAACTCTTGTGTTGTTTTTAGCCTCAGTACTTAAATAAATAATACCTAGTGAAGGATAAATTAAACGCATTGTTACTTAATGCGCTGAACCAAAATGGAGCGACATGAAATATTAATAAGTGGCAAACAAGACTTAATAATAATGCCAGAACCGTATGTATACTCACAATCATTACGAAACAACGCGGTAGAACATTTTAACGGTTTATAATAAAAGTATTAATGTAAACAACTTGGAATATCATTACAATTAAAACAGGAAATTACATTTTAATCGCATACTAACTTTCTCTTGACGAAAGCATAGATTTACACATTCCAACAATTCACTACTTAATTACACAATTTAAGGGACTAAACTGTTTAGGTAATTTCAATGTACGATCAAATTTGAAAACTTAAATATATAGTACGAAAAATCGGAGAAATTCGAAAAATTCCTATTTGTCAATGATCCAGACGTCTGTGTAATCCTGATATTATCAAAGCTTTTAACAGTTTCAATAAAATTAGTGTAACAGATAACTGCCCTCACAAAACAATTAAGACGTACATAAGAATACTACTTTCTTCAGTAATGTGTGTATTGAGCTTATAATAAACAAAGGCATCAAACCGTAAACGGAAAATACACTTAATAATTAACTACGAAGTCTTCCAAAAACAAATAATCAACGCTCCACTCTTAATAAAACATAGATAGCATTAAAAAAGTAACTAGAAAAAAAGATGTTTGCAAAATGAAATTATAAAATTCACAAATACAACAAAAAATTATTAATTCGCAATTCACTTACAAGAAAAAAAGGAACCCGGAAACCTCATTGGAACGAAAGATTAGAAAAACCACCTAGACATTATACGTGAAAATAAAACTAACGACAAAGTGAAATCATTAGGAATTAAAATTAGCATACTAAAAAAAGAATATAAAAATGAACCGCAGTCATCGAACGTAAAAAATGGAAACGATTAGGCTTCAAAATCTGAGGCAATCCGTATGAAATATGTATAGAGCTAAACAATAGACATGCCCGCTTTTAACAACACTGGGTAATATTGAAAAATATAAATTAATCTTTAGTGAATAATTTGCGAATTGAATTTACACTTCCGTCCCAGTCAGGTAAGAAACAGTTTTAATCCATGAGAAAGAATTAACCGATATAATTAAAAAGCTGAATAATGCGAAGTGGAACGATAAAATTTCTAATAAGGTGGCATTTTACAAAACAGATTTAAACCTTTTTACCAAAAATATCTGAATACTGTTTCCCTAATTGCTGGAAACAAGGAAAATTTAAAATAGTAAACAAACCTGGAAAAGATTTAACAAATCCGAAATCATATAATAGGCCTATAATGCTACTCTAATCCGTTATAAGTAAAATATGTGGAAAAATTATAAAAATTTTTCTCGATTCAAAAATTAAAGAAAATGCGATCTTAAACGAAAATCAGTTTCGGATACTTCAAAAAAGAAAGCATCAACTAAACATTTTCAGTGAAAAAGTTATGTGACTCTATATGCGATTACATTGAAGGACACAAAAGAACTGACCAGACATGTATTAATCAGTTTTCACATATCCGATGCACTCGAATAAATAAAAATTGGAAACATTTTAAAAATTATGAAAACGAAAAATTTATTCGGTACAATAGATATTCAAAACTACTTAACAGAGAAAAGAATCTGCTTATTTAGTCAAGAAAATCAAATCCTTTATAACAGAAATATTAAAAATTGAGTTAGACGGAAACAATTAAATATGTAGTAATGAAGTGCGAAAGTTTTACTTCAAGCAATATCCGGTACGAAGTGCCAAGGGCATTCGATCTCAGAAATATCAATATATAGATGAATAATCATAAATATAAAGCAAAGAATTAAAAATATGTTCAAAATAAATTATTGTTAACAAACTATGAAACAGGAAATTTCATCATTCACAAAATATATAAAAAACTGAAATGTATTTTGTGAATGATTAATTTTTTTGTTCCATAGTTTGTTTAAAATAATTTATATTAATACAGAAAATGGATAATTACAATATCGATAAATGAAAACCAATCCTAGCCGATGTGTTTTAGTGGATCTTGCGGATCCAACTATAATATTTACAATGTATAGAAGATAAGTTCATCATTGAATTCATGGAATAGAGATTTCATACTATAATCAAATAAAAATATTAAATACATTTATGAGTAAGAAATAAATAAACTGTATGTATATATATTTATTTAAAGACGCTCGACTTCTAGGTCATTTACGTCTACCGTACATTACAATTTATAGATAATAATTACAGATAATTCTGCCATACGTAAACTAAATCATATCTTCCGAAATAGGTTGACAGCTTTTAGGAATCTAAAAGTACTTTGGACTGCAGCTTCATCATTTCCAAGCGCCTCTTTGACAGTAATTCTTCTTGTACATGCGGATGAAAAAGCTTCCTCGCGCTCCTTTTGGAGTTTTGGACATACGGAGATGACATGTTCGATGGACAGACTTTGAGTGTTACAAAGTACACATGATGGTGGAGGTTCATTTTGTAGCAAGGATCTGTGTGTTAGTTTTGTGTGGCCGATGCGGATTCTGCTTAACACAATCTCTTCTCGCCTGTTTGCCCGGTGTGATGTTTCCCAATGTTCCAGTTCAACTTTTATTTGCCGTAACTTGTTATTCAATTGCCTATCCCATATGTTTTGGACATTATCCTTGATTGCGACCGTTATCTGTTTTTTTGCCTTTAGTAAGTCTTTTTCATGTGTTGTTACGGACCGTATTGATCGTGCCTTTATCAGCTACTTTTGTAAAAATAGTTTTTTTATAATAAAAAGAAAGCATCACAAAATATACTCTTTACAATAAGAGAAAATCTGGACGCCCTTAAATACTGAGATTAATGATTAAACATTGTAATAACTAAGTCGAATAAACAAACAAATGAACCTACCTAAAATTTTGTAAATAGGAAGGACTTTTTGAGAAAGAAGTCAGTTCATCCAAAACATTTTATGACTATTTTCTTTAATTTTTCTTATCTGTCAAAGTTACGGAACTTGCAGTATGTTATGTGAATGTATATTTATATCTTCTCGAGTTCATGAGAAAATCGAAACTTTTATAAGTTAATAAAAGTATCTTGATAGTAACAAAATTATACAGATATATATTTCTACAGCGCGGAATTTAAATTGTTTGAAAGTCTTTATAATTCTGAAGTTTTTCACTCGAATTTTACCGCAAAACCAAATCATTTATTTCAATTTTAGGGAGACAATAATCTAAATTTTACGTATTTTTTAACTTCATTGATTATTTTGAAGTGGCTATTAATCTAATTTCCTTCATTTATTTTACCCGACGAGAACAATAGTTTCCCCATTTACTCGAAATAAGTAATTATTATTAAGAATTTATAGGAACGTCGATTTATGTGTTTATTGTTTTTTTTTCTTTGTCAACGTCATGTAGCATTTTAATATTGATTATATACTTATATACATGTATATATATATTTTTTTTTTCCGAAAAATTGAAGATCTTCTTCTTGCTGTCCCGACTGATCTCAGTCATAGGTAGCTATCTAGCGAAGTCTTAATGATATTCTGGTGCCGCTCTCTGTCGTACGCGGAGTGTACCAACCACTGTGTATTTAATCCTGTCCACGTTTTGATATCACCGAACCAGGTACGTTTCCTCCGTTCAACTCTTCTTTTACCTTCAATTTTTCCTATCAAAATGGTTTGTAGAAAAGTATATCTAATCCCACGGATCAAGTGTCCAAAATATTTTAATTTTCGAATTTTTATTAAATTCATCAATTCGCGGTCTTTTTCATAACCCTGAGTATCATCTCTTGGTTGGTCTTCTTAGCTGTCCAGGGTACCCTCAAAATACTTCGGTAGAACCACAATTTAAAAGCTTGCAATCGATTCAGGGTATTTTTCTTCAAAGTCCACGTCTCAGATATAGTAAGATGGACCACATATAACACTTTAAAATTCGAAACCTTAATTCCAAGCTAAGATTGTGGGCTGTCAAGGTTTTCCTTGTCTTGTTGAATGCACTTCTCGACTGTTCAATCCGACTTTTGATTTCCACTTCAGATCCTCCTGTGATGTTCAGCTGCGCACCTAGGTATTTAAATGGTTTGACTTTCTACAGGTTATCTCCATTAATGTGTATTCTGGGGCTGGTGTTATTTCCAATGACCATTATATTTGTTTTCTTTGCATTTAATGATATTCCATACTTCCGACTAATCTCACCTACTTTTTCTGTGATCAATTTCAGTTCTTTGACACTACCAGCTCTAAAACTGCGTCGTCCGCATAGGGAATATTATTGATATAATTTCCACCTGTTTTGATACCTATTGTGCTGTCTTCCAGAGCTTCCTTGAAGATTTGTTCATGTTGAATGGCATTGGCGACAAGACACATCCTTGCCTCACTCCACGGTTAGCATTAATGGGATTCGAAGTAGTATTTTGATTTAATGAAATAATAGCGCTCTGGTTAAGATATAGATTTTTGATTATTTGACGATCTGCTGGATTCAATCCAATGTGATCCAGTATCTCGAACAGCTTTTGATGCTGGACTTTATCAAAGGCTTTTTCGATGTCCATAAAGCATAAAAATAGGGGTTGTTGGAACTCTAGACACCTTTGAATAAGTACATTCATGCAAACGATCGCTTCTCGGGTTCTGCTCTTGGTCTAAAACCAAATTGCTCTGGGCTCAAATTTTCTTTGCATATCTTTGCAATTCTTGCGTGTATAATTCGTAACAGTATTTTCAGTGCGTATCGCTCATGATGCTTATCATTCGGAATTCATGCAATTAAAGATAAAATGGTAATATTATACAATTTCGGCAATAAAAAATCATTTATCTTTAAAAAAAATAATTTTTACAAATGAAGTGGAATACATTTTTTATAAAACAATAAAAATGTATTTATTTAAGTAGCTTGTATACCTTTTAATAAACCCATCTTTCAAAATTCATCTCTATAGGCTTTGCAGATTACGAAATTACTATATCTGACAAATGTTGCTTTTAATGAGATGAAATGATTAAAAATTGAATATCGTTATAAATATTCAAATTATTCATCGTACAAGAAATTTACCATGTACAATATAAAATGTTAAATAATTATTATTAGTAGGGATGAAAATATTTCATATTTCACTGAAACTTCCAATATCTTTTTAATTTCTTCGAAACGATGCCATCTTATAAATCATGTTCGTTACATTACATATATATATATATATATATATATATGTGCAGGACTTGTTCACACCTAAAAGGTACTAAAAATTACGTAACTAAATTGATGTTCACATAATAGAAAAAAAAAAAACAAACTGTCATAGTATATAAAAAACGAAATAATGAATGTAGCATAATTTTAGATAAATTCTCTCTGTCCAACACATTCTATTAGACTGCAGGAAATATAATCACACTCGCACCACTTTTTTCCTTCCGTCTACCTTGAAAGAACTTCCTAAGAATAACAGTGAAATAAATATAAAGAAATTATTCGCTTATCTCAACTCCACTAACCTCCTATCACAACTATAGAATCCTAACTTTCCGTGAGTCTGGCCTTTGTTGCAGTTCATGGTACGTAAATGAAGAAGAAGAAGAAGACAGTTAAAAAAAAACCTTCAAATTTCCACGTTACTCGCAGAAGTATCAGTACATATATATGTCTTTGAAATTTAATATATTCAAAAAAATAGCTACCGTGTAGAATTGTTTTTGTAAGTAAAAAAGAATAAATCTCAAAACGTACCGTTAATTTTTAAATTTTATTTTTATTTTGTATTATCTATCATCATTTACAACATTCGAATTAACAGAATTGCAAGTTATAGATTATAATGGACAATGGCTGTTGCAGTATGCTATATATTCACGTGTTTCGAGATGATCGATTATAGAATCAATTATTTTTCTGCTTCGTGAAGTAGATATGGTGAGATCGTTGTTTAGTTGTAATCCTAACTCGGTGTGCATAAATCCAATAAATTTCAGTCTGTGCGGTCCTCTTAAATCCAAATTAAAGTCTCCACTAACGAGCATCGGTATATCGTGATAATTATGTTTTTCAGGTACCTTTAATTTAGGACTGTACGCTATAAGAATTAAGACGATGAATTGCTGAATTTTCTCAAACGATCTATTCGGTGAGATATAAACTGATGCGAGTATAGTTTTTTTAGCATTGATTGTTGTCTTGACCGAGCAAAAGTCGTCAACACCGTCATGACATGTCGCGAGTTGATCCACGCTCATATTATTTTGATCAAACTTCCGCAAATCGTTTTTGATATTGTTAGACTGCAATTTATTCGGAAACAGTTATATTGTTGCAAATGGCGACACCACCAGAACGAATCGCACTCCTTTTAAATTGAGTGCGAAATCCTAGTATTTCAATAGAACAATCGTTTTCAATCCACGTTTCAGACAAGGCAAGAAATTTACATCGCGGATTAATCGCTAGTTAAATCGAGCAAGTGTGCGTTTAGCGATTGAGTGTTGAATGTACACAACGAGAACGACGTGGAATCCGTCTGCGTAGAACGATTCAGAAAATTCCGGCACTGATCACCTACCGTTTGTAAATGAAGCCGTTCGAGACGAGTAAACTCTTCCCTTTAAGGATATCGATTCAGCTCTCCGCGATGGTGATAAAATGTGTGATCACACCATCGTGTTAGGAATAGTCCAGTAAAGAGACGCGAGAAAGGGCTACACAAACGAGCTGCTGTCCAGGACACTTACTGTACTTGTAAATGATCCAGTGTAGCGCCTTGTGATTTGTGTATAGTAATTGCACAGGCTTCAACAAGGGGGACTTTTACAAGTAACGATTTTACTGTTTGTTTGCACGATGCAAGTACGTTGAGTTATCGATATCCACGAATGATCGATGTTCGGATTTGCAAGTACGTGTCCCTGGGCTTTGAGCGCAGTAAACGGCCGATTTTTGAATGGTCAAAAATAGCCAGAATCGTTTTATCACACTTGTTTCGATGTAGCGTAAAGTGCCGACTGAGCCGTTGACGAGACCATCTAGCACGTCAATATTCGCTCTGATCATATAAGGTTTACCAATTTGAAGGCGATCGATCTTGCGTTTATGTGATTCCTGCGGCGAATCGGTTCTACATTGCAAACTTTTTGTTTTTTATTCATTTGCCGTTGTCGCCACTCACGGCTTCGTTCGGCACCACTCTTTGGAGCCGGTTTATTCAAATCGATGGATCGAAAGAAACGCTTCAAACTTCCCATTTTCGGTAGTATTGGAACCGAAAGGTGTTTCCTTCATGAACTGAAGGAATTCATGGTTGTTCTGAAATTCCTCGTCCCTCTTGCTTTCACGTGATTCCAGCGTCAATCGGCCATTGATTTTGGTTTTCTATTATTATTTTTTATTTTTTACGAGTCACGAAGTTGAATATAATTTACATATAAATTAAATCGAGTGAACAGGCAATTACGTGAAAATTACGTATCGAATTACCTAGCAAAAATTAAATCGCCACATACCATTCCAAGTGCTGGGTTTTTAATTCTAAATTTCGAGAATTGTCGCGCAAAACCTTCAGACGACAAGAAAAAAGTTATACGAAATTATCTGCGGAATGTTAAAATGTTTTACGAAATTAGAAAGAGAACGTTGCGTTTCGTTGCGTTTTTCGTTGCGTTGCGTTTTGCGTTGCGTTACATGATTTTAAGTTGACCCCCAGCCTAAAGACATATATATGTCAAAATGAGTATTACAATGTAATGTAACTTATTTGGATATAGAAAATCGAAACGAATGATGTTTTGATTAAGATTTGTCGAAAATGGGTTTGTTACACAGTAATTGTTCTTACTAATAATCCTATACATCGGCTAAATGTAAAATATTGGATCAGTACGCTGCGACTTACTATACTAAACGGAGATGAGTATTAATATTTGCACTACATGTTGCAGGAGAACATTCATTTACATTTAACTTGCTAGAAAATACACTGTTATCGAAGATTATCCTTAAGTTTTAGAATTACCGATGCTAGAAGACAGATCGATCCCAAATTTTCTTTTTTGTTTTTTATTTTCGCGTATTGCGTGGATTTGTTTTGAATGTCACAAAGCTTAGGAGGGTTATTATTTGTTTAATGTATCAGAATTTAATAGATTTTAAGTTAAACATTTTTGCGTCACTATGATGAAATCCATTTCATGCAAGAGCTGATCACTAAACATTCAGTCAACTTATGCCAGCATGATTACCTGAGACTGGAAATCAGCCAGGCAAGGAAAAAGACGAAAAACGGAAAGTAAAAAAATATTTCATAACTCCCTTAAAAATATATATATAGATTAATGGAGAAAAAAAAAAAAAAAATTTATTATATTGTTGGAAAATTATATGTTTTTTTAAACAGATGAGTTTAATTTTTAAAATGTATAAAATTTTCTTAAATTCATCAAATTAAGAACCAGTGTTTTTAGAATGTAAGGCGTTATATCTAAAAACCGCTTATGTCGAAATATAAGGAACAATTAAATTTTTAAATCTGGTTGGACTGAATAAAAGGCGTGAATTAAGCCAAAACAAAAGAAAAAAAAAATATCACGTGTTGTCAGTTTTATTGTCGGTGAATTGGCAGAACTGCGATTATAATGGATATTGGATCGTTTTGAATAAAAGAAGGTATAATAGTTGATTAGTCACCGTATGGAATTGCGATTGTTTAGAAATACGGTGGTCCCGGGTAATATTTTTAGAATATTAAAATAATAAATGACCATTTAGTAGTCAAACGATTCAATGCTAGACTAAAAAAGAAAAAAAAAAAGCTACAGAGTAACGAGGGGCCTTTGAAAGCCTACCTTTATGATGCGTACTGTAATAATAATTATCGATTGTTAACAATTAAAGAACGTTTTGTTTCGTATATTTGTGCAAGCTATTAATAACCTCCTGCAGGAAGAAATTGTTGTTGTGCAGAAATTAGCATGAGCTGCGTAGAAGTCATGGGAATTCATATTTTTAATTTGACAGGAATTCTGCTATGATTCATCATGCCAGTAAATTAAAAAAAACGAAAACAAAAAAGCGAAAACAGCGACCACGTATGTATGAAAAAAGTAGAAAATGAACAGCAGTGCGCCGGTTTATAGAAAACGGTTATATTTTAATCGAATTCGAAGTAATAGTAAAAATGTTTCGTATGAATTAACAGAAACTGATAAGGAAAATCGATCTGACAACGAATTGGCCATCTTGTTTGTTTTTTTCTTCTTAATTTTATTTTATTTACACGACCATTTCCGTTTTCGTTATAATCGGCGAATCTCTGTGAATTTGTAAATTTTCGTGCTGCATACGATCGTCACATTTGCCGTTAACGCTTTTCTGTAACAAACGAGACATGTTTTAAAACGTTTTCCGTCACTGGTATTTTACATTTTCTGCCGGAAAACACACACAAATCAAACAAGAAAACGAATTCAATCACATTTCGCTGATTAGATCGGTAATAGCAACGGCTGGGGTTAGCCAAATGGGGTCAATGCCAGGACCCCGTTCTTATTGGTTAAATCATTTCCCTTTTTTGGTCGGGCATTTGGCCACTGTTTTTATTCAGTATGACATAAAATCGACCATACTATAAGACTTTTTCAAACATATTTACTCGATCCACCACATAAAGTAGTCATAGAAGTTCAAAATTATTAAATGAACTAGAGATAAAACTTCAAAAAAGCGGGAGAAAAACAAGAAAGCATAAGAAAGAGAAAACGAGGGAAATTGAAAGGAAACCTGCCAGTTGAACTGCCACAGCCCACTCGAACGATCAGATCTATTCTCAGAGACCACAATTTGTGTGTATCACAATCAGTAGACGGTTTATAATTACAAACTTGAATAAAATTACTAACGTACGGTCATTACAATTAGGAAAAAATGTATGCAACAACGTGTCGGACAAATACCGATGGAATTTAACTCATCAATAAATGCGATTCTAATACGCTTAAATCGGCCGTAACTGAAAAAAAAAAAGATTAATGTTCTCTCCAAAACTGAAGCTAATGTGACTGTCTCAGTTCCGGTTCGAAAGACTCCTGTTACAGAGAAATTCTACGACATTCTAGAGAGTGACCAGTGCTCAAAGTAACCGTAGGGCTAAGGGCGTGATATGATTAAACTATGGTTAATTAGGCAACGATGTGCTTGTATAACATTATATGTTTTACGTTTACTTGAACAGGAATCTATGAAAACCTAACCGGTCTGCCCTCTGACCATCCATTTTAATCTCTTCAGATAGATCAGCTCACAGAATACGTGAGAACCAATCTCCAAGTATACCAGCGATTTTAGTTACCGCATCGTCTCTATCATTAAAAGGGATAGGTGAGTAGGCAGCAAAGGTTGATAATTTCACCAAGTTGTTTGATACTTAAGCATTTATACCCGATTTCAAATACTAAAGGGCAACTTTTATAATGAAAGTGAGAACCATTAATAGTCATAAGTGAGTTAAGGCTATCAGAGCATACAACAAATTTTCAATCGGAATGAAGAACATTTAGAATATATTTATAGGTCTCTTCAACCGCCAAGAGCTCCGTTTAGACTCTCGGGAGGCAGCTTAAACATTTGTGGAAAAATATTAAGGATGTGATGAACGTGGAATGCACATCTTTATTGGATCTTGGAACACCGTCAGTAAGGATCTGCAGGTAGTGGGAATATTGCATTTCCATACTGTTTCAAAAATGGAAGTTGATTACGTCGGGAATTTAATTAAGTTCATTTAATTCTTGAAAGGAATGCGTATATTTACATCAGCGTTGATTAAGTTAATGTCGTACGGTAGATTAAAGCAGACGGATACAAAACAGGTATTAAGGCGGTTTTATATTTAACATATTTTGTTATTCTTTTATAGTAAAAAGAGGAATTTTATTATCAGCAAATCTCCATTTTGTATGCAGAACCATAGCACTAACAGTTATAGCGAAGAGCCCCGGAATCTAATCGGGATCTCACTATAGACTTATATATAGTAATGTTAAGGTCGTAGAGTGCCCCCTATTGAAGATGAGTTACTAATTGCTTTTAAAGGATCATAAATATTCTTAAGCTGATATGAGGACTGCAGGTAAATTTAGAGTGAAGGTATAATCTTAAACCTCTGCGTTATGAGACGCATGCACCGATTATAAATACTTAACCCTCGATTAGTCGCGCGGATGACATATGTCATCCAGTGTTTTTTTTTTTAGTTATAACTGTTAATATATAGAAAATTGAAAATTACCTGTTCAGGTATCTTCTATATAAACCTTAGCAATCACATTGCAATAATCAGTTAAATCATCGTTGTGTGTATACTTTTAATAAAGTGTATTAAACATACTTGGATGACGATTGTCATCCGCGCGAGCAACCAGCAAAGTCCGTTTTTCCAGGCTGAATTTTTGCGCTGATTTTAACTTTTTTCTTATTTCGGTTATTTATTGCGTAATAAGAAAGACGTTTTGTGTTCTGTTTATATACGTTTACTTCGTGTTATTTATGCGTGAGTAAAAATCGCTTTAGATTTTTACTGCAATGTATGAGATTTGATAATATCCATATGACAGGGATTGCCGAAAACCTACAGATAAACTAGCTGCAATAAAAGAAATACACGAATTATTCATCAATAATTTTTCGAATACTTCACTCCGTCAGAGTATTTAACGGTAATGAACGGTTATTGGCATTTTATTGAAACTGTTCATTTCAACAATATATACCCAGCAAGCCAGCAAAATATCGACTGAAGGTGTTCGCTTTATCCGATGTAAAAACATCTTACACGCTAAGTTTAGAACCATATATTGAAAAGCAGCCCAGTGGACGTTATTTTGTGGGCAATTCTGCTCAAGATATTGTAACTAGGCTGGTTCAGCCAGTTGAAGGAACAAATAAAAATATTACTGGCGATAACTGGCTCTCTAGTTTGTCATTAGTGAAGATCTTAAAAAATAATAAACTGACTTATGTTGGAACCGTATGTAAAAACTAAGGTGAAATTCCTAAAGAGTTTTTGCCAGGCAAAAGTAGAACAGAAAACTCTTCGATATTCGGATTTCAAGAAGATTGTACGTTGATATCTTATTGCACAAAAAAAAACAAAAAAAAAACAGTGATTCTGTTACTATTCTCAATGCATTTCGATGACACCCCATAGATGAAGCAACCGATAGTGCTTAATAATCTGAAATTGTTACATTTTACAACATACTATTAGTTTATGGGCAAGAATGTTCGACAGAAATTCAAGAACCCTCCGGATCACGCGGAAGATGCTACATCTGCGGTCATAAACAGAATAAAACCACACAAAAATGTGGCATAAAATGAAAAAATTTGCTTTGTCCGGATCAGTTAAAACACATTTTATTGAATTGTTTAGAAAACTAATTCATTTTAGAGTAAGTGTCTTTGTAGTACCGTGTTAGTTATATGAAAACTTGAAATACATCCTTAATTATTAATTTAAAACTAAAATGTTGTAAAAAGACCAAATAAAATATGAAAAAGTTATGAAATTACGTTAGAATTATGATTATACTTTGTTCTACACTATTTCTTCTAAGGAATATTTTGATAATTTAAAATTTTATATAATAAACACTTTACATACAGCATAAATATATTGTAGAAGAAATTTTTAAAGAGTAAAATTTTGAAGATACAAATGTATTTTTAAAAATGGATGACATATGTCATCCGCGGGACTAACGATTAAACTATTTTGTGCGCGACAAATGGAGGGTTAAGGATATGTACTATTGAATGGACGGAGAGTATAAAGATATAAAAGAACAACTTAGAAAGAAATAAGTAAAGAAAAATATTACGAAAGAAATTACAGACCGTCTTGATAGAAGTCTGAATGTTTATAATAGCCTGTGGCAGATATTTATGCTTTCTGTATAATGTAAAATCATTAGCATACGGCAAAAAATTTTAATGAATTTTCAATCTGACTATTAAAAACTGTCATGGCGTAAGCGAGTACAGCAATTAAAACTGACCTCTAGACAGGCCTTCTATGATTGATACGTTCTACTGCAGTTTTAGTTAGCGGATTTAAGAAAAATAGCTTTCTACTTATAACAGATTATACAAATAACTTAGCCATTCGGGCTGGAATTCTAGTTTTTGTTGCTTCCTTAAATGAGATGGGAATCGATATATTATCAAAGGTCTTGATTATGCACAAAAACGAAGCAACTGAGAATTATTTCTGAATGAAAGGGGATAAGTATCGCACAGGAATTTAGCTATGTAATCTGAAATGACCGAAGTCTGAATATACCTGCAAGAAGAATATTTTTTCTCTCGACCCACTGTGTTGTTAACTTACCGATATATACCATAAATTACCCTTACGCAATCGCATTAAAATGTTGTTGAAAACATAAAAATTAATGAAGAATCTTTTTTCATACTGTTTGTTACATATATAAAAATAGTAAGTTAATGATAACAAATATAATAAACAATTATAACAAACTGAGTAAGAAAATTTATCTTATTAGTTTGTTATAATTGTTTATTATATTTGTTATTATTAACTTACTATTTCTATAAAAATTAATATTGGATAGTATTTTTTGTTTCTGACCGCGTCGTGATATAAAATAGCGAATAACAATTTAATGTTAATAAGAAGTAGAAACTTTTTGAATTTTTGAAAATTTCAGAAAAGAACGATAATAACGCAAACTAAGCTCTCGTATATATACATTTAGACGAGTGCTGCGGGAAAAATATATCACCACGATGATATCGTAAGTTCAAAACGGGAATGCGTTGAATTTACTATTATGCAAATGTACATTTCGTAATTGATCTAGTTTTATTAAATTTAATTGTCTAATTTTTATTTCTCATCGATAAAAATTAAATTTACAAATGTGACTATTTAACAAAAGCGATTAACGCATATTCTCAATTATGTAAATAAAACAGCAGCAGCGATGACGCGGTTAATACTTTAATATATTTTCGTGAAGGTGATAATTCGTGCTTTTTTGACACAGTCCGATGATATTGTCATCTTTAATTCGGTACTCATTCAAGGGGGCGAAAATAAACGAGAGTTTACGTGTTGCCTAGCCGGTGTCCGGTGTAGGGTAGAGGAGAAGTTGAGAAACATACTGCTGGAGTCGAAATTATTCACTTTTATAAGATTTATTGATTACCTTTAGTGGTCATGGGCTATTAGTTACCGGTTGTTGGCCAGCTTGCTTGGGTTCCAAGTCTAGATTTTAAAAGTTTTTGCAATATTTTAGGACTTGAAACGGGAAAGTAAGCAGCCGAATTAGAAAATTCCGCTGGTAGGGTAAAGAAATAACGACGAGTATTTGATTCACCAACTTCCAGCCATGCTATTGTAAATTATTAAAATGGCCTTCGAACATTTTCCTTTACCCGACAGAAAAGATAAGAGCTTATTATTAAGCAAATATTACTAAAAATCACGAAACATTTAGAGTATTTTGCGTTGTTTTTTCCATGATTATTTCCCCGATCGTTAATAACGAGTAATGTTTGTTGTTCTATGTGTATGTAAATTAGTACACGTACCTTTGCTTTAGTGGAAGATTATTCTGATAGATGGTCTCGAAAAATGTGCTGCACAACTGCTACGGTAAAAACGTCACCCAGCAGATTATTTATTGTCCGAAATCGATCTCTGTTTATTATATAACATTTGTTAAAATTTAACGTAAAAATGAATGAAAGACGAGTGTGCATTCGGTACAAAAATTAATTTAAAAAAAAACTAGTTTTAATTTATTCTATTCTACGTACATCCGCTAAATTTCTTTATCTTATATGCCGGAGAAAATTTTTATTTATAAATAATTGTTCGCCATATCTTATTTGAATGTCCATCCGACGTGAACGAACGTACTTCTTTGCACTTCGATCTGTTATCATTTAAACTCCCTAATCCTTATTGCGCTCGGTTCTTTTATCTTATCAATATTTGACACCGACTCTACATCTGATATTCTGTTCCCTCGTGTCGTTTCTGGGCGAAGATCCGTTGATGGCATGCCCAAAGGGGCGGTTTTAGAAAAAAAAAAAGAGGAAAGTAATTGTCCAATCTCGGTAATTAATTTTTTCGTTTTCTCATTTTAGTACATTTCGTTTGATTTATTTGCGAACATGAAAACATATTTCACGACTGGTAGAGCCATTATAAATTTCATCAGTGAAAAAGTATAACCCAAACAAAAAAAAAGCGTTACACGATTATAAACAATATATACATTTTAACGCGAACTATTTTTAATGACCGGCGATCATTATAGAATTCATCAGACAAAAAAGTATAAACATAAAAAAGCGTTACGAATATAAACAAAAAAGAAATTGATATCTAAAAGGACTCGTTTGCTTTCTCTTTTTCTTTCGATACCTTATTGAATAAGTTTTCCTTTTAAACGATATTACAACGAGAACTATTTCGCTGACTGTGTCCGAATGGGGCGTGACGCTTATGTATAATTTTCGTCGTTATTAACCCCAAACTTCTATTTTGAAACGGATGACAGAGACGGACGAAAATTCTAAACAACTCTCGAACTTACAAAATAGCTCGCGATTTACATTTTCGATATTACGTATCCGAAAATTGCCCCATAAATTTCACTAATTGTAAGTACTCCTTGATAAAAAGAATGTATGATATTTGCGCAAATAATGACGTAACGTTAGCACACTGTATAAATCAACTAGCGTACACGATGAATCGTCTTAGCGCACGACGTAATGTAAGAAATACAGTTTTAGTTATTACAAAATGTAGCTTAGCAAAAGCATCATGAGCCGCGGGGGGAAAAACAATTAAAAAAAAAACATTCCTGAGAATTAAAAAAATCGTTGAGCGTGTAGAATAGACGAAGAATCCTTACAGTATATTTCAGCCGAAAGCTATTTTGGAAGATGACAGAATTATAATTGTACAATTCAAGTTACGTTTTGAAAAAAAATTTACACGTTTCTAAAATTGTTGTTATTTAATATTGAATACCCGATCTACTACATATATTGTTAATTAAACAAAACGATACGAATTGGGAATTTAATCATTTTTGTTTTCGGTATATACGCCTCTTAAATGCGTACTGTTTCAAATCACAATGTACAATAAATAGTGTATAATGGGAATAATTGTAGATTTTTTTTTAAATTCTTTAACAGCTAAGTTGCATCTAGCCGATGATAGCTATTTAACAATAAGTTTTAATATACTATTTTGTGCACGTGGCCTGAATAGCAGCCTACCCAGCGACAGTAGGTGCTAAAAAAGGAAGTTTTTTTAGAAAATTCAGACTAGATCCATCGATTTGATTCTATCATGCCGCCGAACTTGTAGTGAATTGTCCAGCAATTCAATTACCATATTGTTCGGGTGCGTTTCTAATATGTGGGTATACTTCTTCGCGTCGTCGAATATTACCACTAACACTTGTAATCTGTTCGTATTCCGTTTTTTATATTTGCGTCAGCTTTGGATTGTTTTTCTTGATATTTTCACTTTTTTTTTTCACAAAAGGATTTTTATAACATAATTCAACTTCTATTAATCGGGAAAGGGAAATAGCGATACAAATAATTTGTACCGCGTAAATTTTTTTCCCTCTAACCGACACTCTTTGAATTTCTGTTTTCTAAAATGATTATTACGCGTCTTTTCAAGAATACTGTTAAAATTAACGAGAATTAATTGTACAAGGTTAATAATCATATAATGCACGTGATACTACTCGTTTATAAAATATAATTATTATTAAAAAAAGTAGTATTCCTCTACTTACAATATCCAATCGAGCGCGATTAGTATTCCAACATTTTCAGGCGGGATTCCGGCAGTACCACATAATGTAATAAGGAACACAATTGAAGAGCTCGGAATACTGGCTCCAGACATACTGAGGAACGTACATCCTAGCCTATAATTTTAATTAAAAAACAAATAATGGTTAATGGTTTTTCTCTCCTTTTTTTTTTCTTTCTTTTTCGTATGATATTAAATAAAGTTAGCGAAGGCATGTGTTACATTTAAACATATCGGTCGTGTGTTACTGCGTTCTAATTCAGTTTTCTCTTCGACTTTGTGTTTGTGCGATCGTGTATGTATATTATCGTGTTTTTATTAGTGTATTGTATTATCTTATCTTATTTTTTTTATAGCCTTAGTCGGGCTTTCAGTTAACGTATACACAAAAAACCAGCGCGGGTAAAACCAACGCAGGGTCGGCGAGCTGCTCTCCGATCACCGTGCATAATATCACCCAGCTTATCAGTTCTCCCTCAGTTCTCCCTCCGTTATCCCGTCAAACAATACGAATCCAGTGAATAATGTGTCTTACGCTGAAAAAGCCAAAAATAATATTGCTCTCATCACGGAATTTCCGCAATTATTTGAGGATCAAGGCATGGTGTTCAACTGCATTAAGGAATTCCGCGTCAGGGATTACTTAGTTGCCCCCACTAAAGTCATCATAGATTCCAAAATTATAGTAGAGCAGTTTCTAAGGTTAGCAAAAATCGGATGATTGTTCACCTCAAATCGAAGGATCTGATAGACGATTTCTTCATCAACCATGGTGGATTCGAGATAGAATCAAATTTCATAAAATGTCGTAGATTGGTCACTCCTATGAAAAAAGTCATCATGTCCCATGTTCACCCCCTCATACCAAATGACGTCCTTGAAGAATGTATCAAGACGGAACTGAAGCTTGAATTAGGCTCCAAACTAACGTACTTGAGATTAAACTCTTACAAATAGATTTACGGTCATATAGTTAGTTGGCGTCGCCAATTCTTTACTACCACAGAAATCAGTAAGGATAAACTGCAAGGGTCCTTGAACTTAAAGCGAAATGTCAAAAATCACTCAACGTCCTCAAAATGACAGCTCATACAAAATAAGGCGGAGGTAGAAAACGCTTGCAGAACCTCTACGCCGCTCTAATACTGTCTAAGATGGATCACGGTTCGATCATATACAGATCTGCTAAACCTAATGTGCTGAACAGGTTAAACACTGTTTAGAATTCCGCATTAAGATTAATCTCAGACGCATTATACTGCAGTCCAATTGACAGCCTTCATGCAGAAACTAATGTCCTGCCACTCAAACACAGAATGCTATTTTTTTCTCTGAAATATTTCTTTAATCTGGCCTCAAATCCATCTAACCCCTAGCATCAAAAAACGTTTGCCCCGAATTATATACAGCTATGTGAAAAAAATCCAAAAAGTCCAAAGCCCCTGGGGATCAAGTGCCGGAATGCTGTTAGCAGTCTTCAGTGGACGACGGCTCATCAACATATGGCTGAAGCCCCTCCGTGGAACGCCAGTATACAGCAATTAACAAAATTTAGAAGCCAGAATAAGAAAAACAGCCAACATCTGAAGTCCAAATTAAAAAAACATGTATACTCCGTCTGGCGACACGAATGGGAACAAAACTGTCACTCTCAGAAACCGTTCAAAGTTAAGGGAAACCTTCGGCGATGGAGCACCTCATACAGACAGGACCGACATAAGGAAACAACACTAGCTCGCCTGCGCATAGGCCACTGCCTCCACACATATAGCCACCTGTTTCAGATGCTACCGCAAACGACATGTGAAATTTGTGGAGTGCCGGTTACGATGGAACATTGCCTCACTTGGTACCGCAAATTTCGGCAAGAGAGAGCCACCTGCTTCAAGGAGGATGCTGATCTTGCCGAAATTCTGGCGGACAATGAAAAGGCCTCCGGAAACATCTTCAAATTTTTAAAGCTCACCCGACTTTTTCCTTTTACGTAGTTTATTATTCACCAGCACTTACCTCCTTTCTTTCCCTGTCCTTTTCTTTCCTTTCTGATCTTTTCTTTCTTTTTTCTCTTTCTATTGTTTATGTTGATATCTTTTTCTTCTTTTTATTTATTAATCTATTCTTATAAGATGTGACTTCTCGTTTTTGTTCTTTACATTTATTAATCTATACTCATAAGATGTAACTTCTCGGCGTCGCAAATGACCGTAGCTGCCGAGCGACTTTAAATAAATAAATTATTATTAAAAGATAGCGAAGTAATGAGATTATATATAATACGCTTTAAAACTCATTAACCTATTAAAATGTTATTTCTCCTTTTAAAAAAGCTTATTCTTCTGTGTTCGTTTTCGTCCAACATAATGAAGCAACTGGAATTTCCAGTAATTATTTATCCGTACCGGTTTCTTTCACCGACTCTTAGAAGTTCCTCTGAAGTTCTATTTTCAAGTGTCCAAAAACGGTGGTTTGTAAAAGGAATGCGCATTAATAGTAAACATTTGGAACAAATCGCGATAAAAATTAAAGAAATATAATATGGCGTAAAGCATATATGTCAGTAGAAGTAAATGATGACGATGAATACCGTTAATTATGAATATCATTCGATGGTAATAAGTGACACGTAATACTCGGAAGACTGATCAATATTCAGTTCAGAATTGAACACTGTGCAACGGTCGCGAGTAATAGTTTTCCAGAACGCGTTTCATTTGTTTGCTCGTTTGACAATCTTCAGCAACCTATTATCTTTCTATTAAAATTTCACTCGCCAGATGACGTTATATATATTTTTTTTTGGAACATTTTCGGTACACTTTGTGGGCTTTTATAAATAGTAATTCGTGCGACTGGTAACGGTGTTGTTTTTTCTTACAGAATGTTTGGTATATTTTTTATTATAAAATAAGCGTTGCACACTCCAAAAAGTATGAAGCGGTTAGAAGAGTCATTTGACTGCGATTCAGGAGAAATTCTCAGTTCAGAACATGAAGAAGAAAGCGAAGAAGATTAATTATTGTAGAGAAAGAAATATTCCAAAATGATCATCTACAGCCCAAATGAAGAATGCGAAGAAATGGTAAATGATCAAAATGACGTCTACGTCGGTAAAAATGAAGTGATCAGACGGTGCTCCAGCTTCCTGGACACGCCGCCAAAATATTGTGTTCCATCGATCTGAGTCAGCCAGAAATGTTAAGAATACTTTGTTGTCCAATGTTTCAAGTGTCTATTTAGTAATACATCGTACACTAATGTATACATTCAAGAAAGATTTATTCGCAAATGGCACTTCTCACCACATCTCAAGGTATTGCCGATTTTTTTTCTGGCCATTTTGCTCAAGCATCTAGCAACTCAGCATTGAATCCAGACTTCATATAGATCAAAAATTCCTGTGATATATCCTCGCTAGATTTCTCATCAGACAACTCCGAACCATACAACTGTCTAATTACCCGTAGAGAACTTCAGCAAGCTACCCATTCTACAAAAATTAGAGCAATAGGAGCGAAAAGCTTCCATTTACAAATACTTCTTTCTATGCCGGAAAAATCACTTCTCCAAATTTGAAGACTGTTTAACATTCTTTGGACGAATAAAAAATTTCCAACCTACTGGAAAACTGACATAGTCCTACCTCTGATTAATTTGCACAAAAATCCTACTCTACCTGATAATTATCGCCCTCAATCTTGTTACTTTCGGTATTAGGTAAAACTTTCAAGAAAATTATTAATAGAAGACTGATCTGGAAACTCGAATCGCTCAATCTGCTCACTAACTCTCAATGTGTATTTAGGCTCGGCAGATGTCTTCTTCTTCTTCTCGTGCCACCCGATTCGGGTATTGCTTAATCATCATGTATGGATTGGATTATCTGCTGGAATTGATTTCGATCTTTTGCTATTCTGACTAGATCTTCTGTTTTCTTAATTCCGGTCCATTTTTTTATATTATCTATCCAAGCGGTCTTTCTTCTTCCCGGATTTCTTCTTCCTTCTATCATGCCCATTATTATTGTCTGTAGTAATTTGTATTTTTCACCTCTCATGAAGTGTCCAAAAAATTTTATCTTCCTTCTTTTTACTATAGTCATTAATATTCGGTCAGTTCCCATTAGTTCCAGTACTTTCTCATTTTTTAACTTTTTGGTCTACGGTATTTTCCACATTCTTCTGTAGCACCACATTTCAAATGATGATATACGCTTCCTCATATTTTCCTTTATGGTCCATGTCTCGCTTCCATACAGTAGCACTGACCATACGTAACATTGCAATATCTTGTTCTTGATCCTTAGGCTTAATTTCCTATCGCAAAGGGTGTTTTTTAATTTCATAAATGTGTTTCTGGCCATCTCTATACGAGTACGTATTTCCATATCAGAATCATTACTTTGTGTTATCCAGCTACCTAAATATTTATATTTTTCCGTTCGTTCAATTTCTTCGCTGTCTAAAAATAATTTTTCATTTAGATTAGGCTGTCTTGCAACTACCATGAATTTTGTTTTTTTTTTGGTATTTATACTGACTCCTTTCTTCTTGCTTTCTACTGCAACTATGTCTAGTAGCCTTTGTAGGTCTGTTACATTTTCCGCCAGTAGTGCAGTATCGTCAGCGAAGCGAATCACTGAAATTCTTTCGCCTGCAATTTTTATCCCTTCACTACGTTCATCTAAAGCTTGAGCAATGTACTGACGACTAACTGCTTGCTTTTTCAACCCGGATATAAGAATCATTCTCACGACGTCACCACCTGCTCGCTGTATTTTTCGACTGCTCCAAGTCATTTGACCGCACATAGCACTACAAAATCCTACAGCAATAACACGCACGGGGATTTCGTGTCCATCTTCCTCAGCTTATCAACTGCTTCCTTATTTCCAGGTTCTTCTGCACAAGAGTTAATGAAACTTTTTCGTCACCTCAACCATTAGAAAATGGAGTTCCACAAGGTACTATCCTAAACCCCACCTTATTCTGCATCGCCATTAATAGCCTCATTGAATCACTCCAACCTCCAGTTACGGCTGCTCTTTTCGCCGATGACCTAGCAATCACATTTCGTTGCAACTCAATAAACATAGGACAAACTCTGCTGTAAAACGCTGTCGACAGAATTTCAAACTGGGCCACCAGAAATAGTTTCCAGTTCTCGTCAACAAAAACCTGTGCCCTTAATTTCTGCAGACTTCGTAACTGTGATCACTTTCTTAATTTGACGCTCCACAACAAACCAATGCTCAACGTTTCCACAGCAAAATACTTAGGACTTTGGTTTGATGCAAAACTTACTCGGCATAAACAAATCTTTGATCTGATTAACAGTTGCAATCCCAAACTCAATCTCCTTCGCAAAATTAAGACACACTGTACCGCCCTTCTCCGACTCTATAATACATTGATTCGATCCAAACTGGACTGTGGCTCTTCAAACTACTTTTCCGCCGCTAAACAATTATTGCACAAATTGACCATAATAGAAAATAGAGCTCTCCGGATAATCACAGGAGCTCTTCGGTCTTCTTCTATATCCAGCCTTCATATTGACGCTAATCAGCTTCCACAAATCATGCATCATCAATATGTAGCTCATAACCACCTCATACATATCAGTACCGCCAATTATCTATCAATTAAAGCCACTACCAAAATTCCTATCATCTGCTCCATATGCAGCTTCTACCTTCCACTTCAAAACAGCAGAAATTTTGAACTTTTTCGATCTTCAACTACCGCCACTAACACACTTTCACCTTGCAGCCATAATGGTCCAACTTTTGCATCAACGTCGATCTTTCTCTTGCGGTTCTTTCAAGGGAAATTTCATCGTTTATACTTCGCTAAAATTTTCAATTCGGTCTTAATTACCTCATCAATTTTGTAAAATTCGGCAATTTCTTTTAAAGTTGCGGCGCGCGATTCCGATTCTCAGCAGGCAGCAGGTCCATATTAGTATCCCGACCAAAAAATTGTTGCTAGCTTATTCTCGCAATATCTATGACCTCTATTTTCTCTTCTCATTCTTTTAGCTTTTTTAATTTTTTCGGACTTACTCACATTTTATAGTCCTTTCTACCGTTTCCCGATTTTTAATACGGTAAATTGAAAGCGCAAAAGTGAACGAAGAGGAAAAGAAGAATTATCTCTATAAAAAAAATATTCTATCAATAAAATGTTAAATCGAATTTATCGACGTGCGTTAATCGTGCTAGGAGATTTTACCATAAACTGATAATGTCGGATCCGGTGAAATCGATACCGTATCGATGAGCTAAAAATACGATAGAAAATCCTAAGAAGAATGCCGTTCCATTGAGATTTATGATTCCGATTGGTAAGACGAATTTCGTTACTTTTTTATTGGCGTCCGTTTTCTCCACCAGCAACTGCATCGCCATTGGAACTACCGTAGATCTACGAATAATAATTTTTGTTATTACACACTTCTAATGTGGCATTATTTAATTATATCAGTGCTTTGAATTATTTTCTGATTATTTAAACTTTGACATTCAACTCAGGTGATATTTTAATTTATCAACTTGTATTTTGTATAAGGGAACAAATTATTAATTGTATACGAATTGTATTTCATAACTTACGCTATTTCGGAATTTATTTTAATAATTGAAATAAAAGTTCAAAAATACAGGGGGGATTTTTAATTTTTACGTACATATATGTAGAAAATTTCAGCGGAATTTAACGTAAGCCATTAAAAATTAGATTCGAACAAATCCAAAGTAATCGGAGCGCGAATTTATGTTAATTTAGTTTGGAAGTCAATTTTTTTGTTGCTTTTTATTCTGTTTTTGATAAACAAATACCGTCTGGCCGAGGTTAAAATATGAAAGTTTCGATTTGTTCGAATAACAATTTTTTTAACCAGCTAGTGACAACAATTATTTTTTGTTTGGCGTACAAGAAAGCGGTGTCATTAGTTCTGGTCGGATATGTGTTTTCTTTATATGCATCAAATGTTTTTGATCACACTCAATACACATACATATACACATATTATACGCCGGTTAATTATATATGCCTTAGTAGCGTACTGTATGTAGCAATTGTAAAAAAACACAGATATTATACGACCTGTCTCACTATATTAATTCTGGTCTAATCATGGCTCAAAATCTGTACAGTAGTGCCCTCGTACCCGCGGTTAATAGTTCCGAGCTATACCGTGGATATGTGAAACAGCAAATAATAGGGAACATTGAGTTTAATGCGTTAACATACATACTGTACATACAGACATTTACAGGACGGTATAGATATACCTAAATTGCGTAAGTACACCATATATAACGTTAAAAATTGTTATAGTAAATGGTACATTATTATGATTATTATGATTATGCGCTCGCCATTACGTCCTGTACTCTATTCTTTTTGTTCATGTTGTCCAACCTGATACATATTATGTTGATTGTGTAACGACAAATGATGACAATATTTTTTTGATTTGTTAAAAGTTATTTAATTTTTTGTTTGTATGTACTGTACAAAACGCTACAGTTTACGCTTTATAAAATGAATTAGTACGTATAATGCTACCGACCCCATACAAATATTTTTCAGCAGTCGAATCATGGAGGCAAATAATTTAGCTGAAGCAACTACTCCAGGTGGTATTCAATCCACCGTCACGATGGACGGCGCATGGAATTCCGGGGTGCCTGCACCGACGTGTATAGATAAAATGAAAGATCGCAGAAAAATCAACAATAAGAAACATCTCTTTTTCGTAACATTTAATGCAAATTCCTTTCTTAAAATAGGATAGCTAAAACAATTGACAACGGTTATGTCAGAACACAACATATTAATTTCAGTAATACAAGAAACAAGATTTGGAGATGAAGAAGTTTTTGAATCAGAAGGTTATAGAATATTGAAAGGAAAATGTGGTAAACGGGTTATGAAAAATGTACCGAATTTGGGTACGGGTTTTGTGATTAATAAGAGCATACTGGGTAGTGTCATCGACTTTTGTCAACTCTATCTTTCCGAAATACCAATAAGATTTATGTTATAATAAAGGTGCATGCACCAACTAATGCAATGAATAGAAAGAATCCAGAAGGAACAAATCAATTCTGGGAAGAGCTCGAAGAAATGCTAGTCAAAATTCCTAAGAAACACACGATTATATTGTTAGGTAATTTCAATGATCAATTAGGTAAAGAAAAAAAGGATTGTAATGTAATCGGGAAGTACCCAGCTCATCGAAGGACGAACCGAAATGGGGAAAGACTGATGGAATTATGTCGAACATTTCAGTTAATAATGAAATCAACGGCGTTTAAACACCTACTGAGGAAACAAAAGACTTGGTTTTGTCCAAATCAGAATTTGGGAGAATTTCAATTAGATCATATAGCAATAGCAAAAAAGCATGACAAGAAATCCTAAATGTGAAAGTATTAGGGAATGCTAATCTTGATTCGGATCATTGCTTATCAAAAATTAAAGTCAAAAAAATTCCCCAAAACACAAGAAGAATACAGAAGAAAAGTATAATTAAATTTGACCCGGCACAACTTAAATCACGCGAATTCACAAAAAGGCTAAAAACTTTAAATCCACAAAGCTGGGAATAGACAAAAGAAGCTTTGATTGAATCTGCCAAGAAGACAGTCCCATTAATTAGAATTAGGAAACATGCCTAACGGAATAGGGAATATTATGTTTACTGTCTGTTCGTTAACAACAGATTTTTTATTATTATTAAATTAAACTGCACCAGTAGTTTCCAATCTTCAGATGGGTTACATTTTCCACATAATAATGAAATCTTCAATTTATTATCAGGTAATTTATATAATGGTATTTCGCATATAGTATTTTTATGAGTGTCTGTTATTACCTACGGCGCTAAAACGGTCAAGTTTACTAAATTGTTTTACGATACATTTATCCTATAGTTTTTGCTTCGTCGCTTAATTTCTCTTTTGTGTTACCATTAGAGTCAATTTAAATTAATATTACACTTTCGCTTATTTGTACAAATTATTTATTTATTCTTTACTTTTATTGTACTGCGGTTACTAGCATGTATGTTATTATAAAATTTACGCTCAATTTTAGTTAGTTATAAAGTATTTTGTTTTGATAGAGTTTTAATGGTTTTAAATTTAAACATTAGAAGTCTTCGAAATAATTATAATCAATTTTTGTTTTTTTAAAATGATAAACATTTTTTATATGATGTAGTAGTGCTAACAGAAACGTGGCTGTACACTGATGAAATTAATCGCTATTCCATTAATAATTATAGCATGGTATGTTAATGTAGAGATAATAATAGGTTTGGCAGAGTGATGATATATGTTAAGGACGAATTCGAGTACATAAATACTAGGGTTCTTAAGATGCCGTATGCTACATAGCGCGTTGGCGCAACAACCTATTCGTACATTTTTAGCTGTACCGATATAGGTAGTGTACCAGACAATTATTATATGCAACGCAGGTGTACACACGCAAGACTACATTCGGAACTGATTGTAGCCGCTTGTTATCGCGCTACAATTGCAGTCCGTCCGGTGTGGGTCTGCTGTGTACTGACCTAGCGCGCATATGATGTTGAACGTGGTGGTTTGCCATTGCCTTCCATGTGATTATTAGCGATTATTTATTTATTTATTTAATTCTTGTAATAAGTTTGTCGTCGCTCGGGATCGAACCCGTGACCACCATATCGGAAGTCAAGCGCTCTAGCAACTAGGCTAAATACTAGGGTAAATATTGCAAATGGTAATTTACGTTTACAATTAAATAAGAGTAAGAGTGTGTCATTAGTTGGTGTATATAGGTTCTACGATTAACCACAGTCGAAGTTTTTAGATGAGCCTCAAGATATTATTGAGACTCTAGAACATCCCGCTATTATAACTGGTGATATCAATATCAACTTATTAAATATGGTTCACGGTGCAGATTATTCAAACCGTTTAAGTTCCTATGGCTTTCATATTGTTATAAATTCGGCAACATATACCAGGGTGGGTCTCAATTATAAATCATGTCTCGATCATGTTTTTATTCGAGGACTGAATAACGATGTACTTAATTTAAATATTGATCAAGATATTACTGCTGTGAGTTTTTCGGACTACTATGCAGTAACTGTATGTCTCAAAATATATGCGGATTTACAGATAAAGTCTGATGGACAGGACTGGGTTTTTGATAACAAAATATTTCAGTCCCACGTAATAAAATGTGGCGGTAGTGGGTATGGTATTTAATTTTTATTTTATTTCTTATAGCTCTCGACACTAAATTTAATTTTTTTTTTTTTTTTTTGGAGACCTTTTAACTAAAATTTCGATTCTTTTTTTACCTAGTTGATAAATGTCGTCTACTTCGTCTATCTGTGGGATATTTCCACTTTTTTTCCTGGATGTGTTTGTGAACATTGACGTTATTGTTTGAGATGTGGCGTTATATAGTTCGTTTATTCTTGATCTTTACTTAAATTTATCTTCCCTGACTCTTTAATAATTATGTTTTCGTACTTTTCGTAGTCTAGTCTTGTTTGTGAACTTTTTATGACTCTCTTGTAGTATTTTTCTTTTTCAATTAATAATTAGCAGTCCATGATCCGTATAAAAGCTGAACTTATTGAAATCTTTTATTTCGATAAATTTATAATTGACTGATTCTTGCTGGGTACTAGTATATAGTCTATTAGAGATTTAAACTGTTGATTTGGAGATATCCATGGCCATCTATTTCCTATTCTTTTTTTAAACAGACTATTTACTATTTTCAGATTGAATTCTTGACAGAATCTTGTAAGCATCTAATCCCTTTCGTTGCGTTTCCCATAACCGTACAAACCCATTGTTGGTTTTTCACTTTTCTCTCTTATTCAAGTCTCCCATAATTATTAAGTTGTTGTTTTTTATTTGAAATTGGGAATTTAAAATGTTTCTTAAATTTTCCTAGAAATTTTCTACTTCCCAATCCTCTGCAACTGTAGTCGGAGCATAAACTTGAGTACATATTAGTATAACTTTATTGATTTTTATTTTCAAGATTGATATTCTTTCGTTAATCCTCTTTGTCACCACTACATTACTTGTATATTCATTTTTAATAATAAAACCGACTCCTTTTTGTTCTGAGTTGTTACCTATATAATAAAATAGGTTCCCCTTTTATATGTGCGTATAATTTTCTCCTCAGTTCTTCTTACTTCGGACAATTCCAAAATTTTAATATTAGATTTCTGAAATGCCACTTCTAACTCAATCGGGTTTTCTGGCCTTTGAAGTGACCTTGCATTCAGAGTAGCTATATGAACTTTGTGTTTTATTTTATTTTTATTACTTTTTATATTATTCGTTTGATTTAATTTGCGTTTAACTAAACTTTTAGTAGTAAAGTTAAAGAGCTAATCTCGGCGGAAGGTGTGAGGCTTATCCTTACTGGCGCTCGGAGTGGAGAAAAAAAATACAAATTCATTTTAGCGACCTCGCGACTTAGAGACCGGTTGAGGAACGATTCATTTCACTAGGAACGATTCGTGTCATAAAAAATTACAAATTAATTTCAGTGGCAGCGCGAAACAAGGACCCGTAAGCATGATTCATTTTAATATATATATATATATGAAAATATTTAAATACAGATATTTTTTTAGAATAAATCACACAAACTTACTTAGTAGCTGTCGAAAAGGCACTTATGATGGCCGGCATTAAAGCGAGAAAATATTTGTACGGGTTTCTTTTAGTAATGACGAATAAAAGCATCGGTAAAATGATCATGGCGTACGTGAGCAGGCCGGCGGTTATCAGGAAAAAGAAGAAACTCAGCTGGTTTATCGTTTCGGATAGTTGCGGAATTGCCGCTATTTTACTGCAAACGATGCTGGCTGTACCGACCGGAGTGAACCTGCGTTAATCAATTTTCTCGATTACTAAAAGGTGAGAAAAAAAAGCGTTGCGTTTTTATTTAGTTCTCTGCCGACAATACCGACACGATTTAATTTACTACTAATGTCAAATTTACAAATTTACTGTTAACAAATAAAAATGTAATAATATTTCGAAACGGAAAAACACCCCGATAAATATGGGCGATTTTATACTTTTTAGAATGACCCTTAGTTGTTTTTATTGTCCTAAGACATTCAAACAAAAAATTTTTGCAAAAAATTTCTGACTGATTTTCAAAAATTTTCTAGAACCCTGTTATTCTTTTTACATCAAGCTGTTTTTCCTTTTGCACGGTTTACATGTAATCTTTCTCAGTAAATTTTAATGTATTATTAAGAACTGATGGTTTTTTTCGGGGGAGGTTCTCCGACATTTGGGGCACAATTTTGTAAAAAAAAATCACATAGGGGTTATTTCATTAGCAATGGTGGCAACGAAAAAACTAAGAAAAGGAACAACGGATAGCGATGGAAAATGAAATGCAGCGGTGAAAAGAGCGGGAACATTATCAGTAAAGCAGGAAATATGTTTACATAGCCGAATGGGACATTCGAAAAAGATATGATCAGAAGTAGATTTCTGACTATAGTATATTTGACAAGGGTGAATCTGTAAAAGTGAAAACCGATGAACAGGTTAGAGAGGTGGACTAAAAACGTAACAAACATAAAGAACACCGTGAAGACAGCAAATTATGAAGCTAAGAATGAAAACGAATTGAATAATACACATATGGTGATTTCGGACGAAAAACCTCTGATCGAAAAACTTCAAATGGAACTTCTTAAACAGTAGAAGTTCGTATCCTATTTGACAGAAAATAGCTGATTTTCATGACATAAATCGATAAAAATGCCACTGCTCAGCTATAAGCAATAATAATTTTTGGAAAATGGAAAAGTCCAATAATGGATAGACTTTGTAAAGTGGGGAACACATTGCAAGTAGCAGTTGTCCGAAATTCTTATCTGCTCGACAGTGCTAACTAATTAGTATATCGGTCAGTTCCTTAAAACCGCATTTTTTATCCGAAAAAGAATTCTTTAACAAATTCCTTCTGTGTGATATATTAAAAGCGAAACGAAAACACGCAGTAGTGAGCCAATACATTGCGGCCATGCAAATACATTTCAAATTCCTTAACTAAAAAATACTTCCATTGTTATCAATGGTAAAAGTGTATTTCGTTCATTTAGTCTAGAAGTTATAATCCGGCGATGATGTCGGGTTTCCGAGAGTTGTTAAGTTATCATTCGCAGATGTATAATCTGAAAGTAGCGGAGAGAAGAGGAATCATTTATTTAAAAGAGTATTGATTTAAAACGTGGATACGTACAGTGATTTATCCCGAAAGTAATTCTTTGTCGCCGATAGCATTACATCAAAGACTTCATTAGTGACGGTGAATATCGGTGAGGGGGCATTGTAAACGAGTGCATTATTTTTATTGTTTTATAGTATTGAGATGAAAAATGTAACCAGTGTCGACGCTTCACGCAGATACATTAATACATGAATATACCTCATGGGCAGTTCCGTCTTTCCTTTATTCTTCCACTCGACATAAGAATTATCTAGGTTTCCTAGTTGAACTGTCGGTTGACTGGTTTTATATCTTAAGGGCAGCAATGAGTGTAAAAGCCGACGTGTGTTTATGATTTTTAATGTACCGAAAGTGATTCTTTAGAGACGGATACGGTAATTACACGTACGTCGTTGACAGTATTTACAAAATTATTATCATCGTTGACACCATTTACAATATTGACCTTGGAGGTATGCGTCGTTATCGAAAGGAGATAGGAAATATGGTAGCCCGTTTCATGTGCGTCGATGTATCGTGAAAAGATGTAAATGCACATGGAATTGCGTGATGCAGATTATAGCTGGTTCATTCTTTAGTTCGAATCCGAATTCTGCGCGCATAAATTCCATACGTGTGGAACCGTGCGACCCTCATAAATTCAAGTTAAAATCACCCCCAAGAACTTCAACCATTTCAGCGTCTTGTACGAAATCTACGTTAAACTGACCAACGTTTACGATGCGGAAAAGGAGGCGTATAGCCTGACGAAACTCGCGGTCAATGAATTCACCATCCAAGAAGTGGGACTCAATCACTGCTTTCTCTTCTGGAATTAAGAGCTAACCATCACTAATCTTGGTTAGTACTGATGAGAAGGCGACATTACCTTGTCGTATCGCTTGTACGAGAGTAATGTAGCGGCTGCCACATAATTTCGCAGCAGAACTTTTTACTTGATCGCATGTAAAACCGACAAGTTGCAAAATCACTCCATAATCTGTTGAGAATAAGCGACTTCAAAGTATGCAAATTTAAATTTATTCGAACGCTTTTTTCTGCTTTTAGATTTATTTAAACTGTATTTTTTTTAATATTAACTTACACGATATTCGGAAGAGTTATCGCGATAGCGTAGTTGCTAGAGTAGATGACTTCCATCGTGAAAGTCTTAAGTTCAATCCTAGCCACAGAAATTATTACAAAAATTAAATTAAACTACCGCTAAAATCACGTGAGAGGCAGCGGAAAACCAATGACAAACTACCATGTATTCCACCATATGTTCACCAGTTGGTATGTAGCAGGCAGGCATACAGGTGACTGTATTTTTGTTTATCGATAAATCAAACAGTCATAATGTCAGTTGCAAGCATAGTCTTGCGTGTGCACATTCGCGTTGCATATTGCCGTGACGCTATGCCTATGTCTGCACAACTAGAATAGTCGCCTACGCTCAGAATTGAGTATGGTGCTACAAAGAAGAAAAGTATTTGGAAAATGTGTGTACTTTGAGCTAAAGAAACAAACTAGAATCTCACAACGTGTCTACTTCGTAGGTATACAAAGATCAGGTTTGTTCAGTTGAACACAAAATGATATTATTACAAGTGTTGTAAAAAAAAAAATATATATATATATATAAATAAACCCTATAAGAGAAATAAGTTAGCGTACAAAAAAGTATTTTCAATAATCCGCAGTTGCATAGAATACGCGGGAGAAAGTAAATTATACATAGACACGGTCGTTTTTTAATGAAAATGAGAACCTCCATCGAAAAAATAAACGTAATAATTTTGTCAGTAGATAATAAGTAGAAGTATAATAATGTCCGTGATACGTACCAAATGGCGCCAACTAATAATTTTTGGATCACCTCGTATAAGACGGTAAAAAAATCGAGTAAAACCTGCTTTTTTTGATCCATGGTGCTTAATACGAAACCGAATGCCGTGCAAAATACTAACAGTCCCATCATATTCGTATTCTGTCGATAATCGAGTGTTTTCTTAACTGTCGTCTCGCTGGTATTCTTGTCAGTCGAATAGTTAATTCGAGTGAACGTGTTCGAGAATGTCGCTTGGAATAAATTTTTTGGAATTATGTTACGGCCTAAATCCAAAAATCCGTCTATCAGATTATTTTCTTCAGGCCTAATCGTAAACTTTTCCGTGATATCTGGCGGACTGGTCGGCACCAGCATACCGAAACACATCCCTAACGCTACATTGAATAGTGCCAAGCTGAAAAAGATGAGTATCGTGTACACGGCGATTTGTTTGTTCTCTTTGATGTTCAAATTCGCTGTTCCTGAAATCGCAGAAATACACGTGAATGCGATACGATTTAAAGAAAAAAAACGAGATTAAACATTAACGTAATATTCCGTATTATTATTAACGAATGATAATGCGTCATGGTGACGAAATAATTAGATGTTTTTTTTTAAAAATGCGAATTGAATTTTGACCCGATGGGGCAAGCGAAAAGATACATATGTGACTTTTGGAAAGGGGAGTTGGCTTCCAATATTCTCTTCAGATCCATTAAGCTTAGTACACTGGTACCTTACATAATCCATGATGCTTTATCAAGAGTTTGGGATTTACTTTATACTTTATAGTCTGCTGTGACCTAAACGGCTTTACAGATTGTATGCGGCTAATCTTTTTTTTTTTTTTTTTCGATATTTGACTATTGCATTTACGGCTCAATCTGGAGGTCACGCTTGATGTTATTAACAATCTTACCTTTCCCGAAAGTGTGCTTGGACCATTGATTTATCGACGATTTCTAATTTATCGGCGGAGTATTGTTTATTTTTCATCATTTCCAAATTAAGCATTTTGATCATCTCCAGGATCCGTTTTAAATCGTTTTTTCGTCATATGTGTATGCAGGTATGTATGTATCACACATAACGTTCAAAATCGGATAGTCACAGAAAGTTGAAATTTTAAATTTGGGACTCTTTTAACACCAAACACCTCCCCATTTTTGTTTATAATTGGCTTGGCTAATTGGGCACTTCTCGCAGGGTTTTATATAATTATATATATATATATATATATATATATATATATATATAATTCAAAAACGTATAACTGTAGTGTGTTGAAATTTTGTATTTAGGACTCTTTTGACATCTATTTGGAAATTATAGTAACCCATGCCCATGTACGACCGAGCCACCAATTGCACGCCCCACATAGGTTCACTATACTTATTTTTTTATGCAATGTTTACACTATTTGATGCGCGTGGGAGAATCGTTCAGAAATAGCACACCGTGGATCAGTATTCAGCGTTTTGCACTTTATTGATTCAGCATTCGGATTGGAATTCCGATTCTTTTCTCCCGAAACACAGGATTGTATTTTATGTGGTACCTAACAATATTATACCGCCAAAGCTCAGTAAAACACGTCTACCACTCGACAAGCTCAGAAAGCAAGACTGCATTCGCCGAATCGAAGCGAACTCTTAGTACTTTTTGAGCAGCCATTGTAATATTATCAATCTATAGTTTATATTCGTAAATTTGAAGGAATATCCGGCTATAGTTTTTTATATTGATATGTGTAGAGTATTCCGAGTTTTACTATTCATTATGGTATAGCAGTAGAGATTGTTATTAACCGACTTCAAAAAAGGAGGAGGTATTCAATTCGACTGTATTTTTTTTTTTTTTTTTTTTTTTTATGTGTGTTACCACAGAACTTTCTTCTAGATGAACCGATTTTGATGATTCTTCTTTTATTTGAAAGGTGGCGTTTGTCATGTGGTCCCATTTAAATTTGATCAAGGTCCGACCGATAGTTTTTGAGTTATCCTTAATAATGCGGGAGATTGAAGCTTTTTGGATGCTTTTCATTCACGATTTTTTTCACCGTCGGATTAGATTTTTGACTTAAAATACTATAAATTTGCCAAATTACCATGGAAATGTAGCTTTTGGTGTTTTTACCGTGGAAATAAATGTTTTAATTTAATTGAATAAAAATGCACTAAAAAGTAAAAAATAAAATGCTTTTTTACAAAAAATAAATACCGACTTCAAGGTTTATTATAAAAATTTAAAAATGCACTAAAAAGTAAAAAATAATTACTCCCGATAAAATATATATATCAGAGTGATATAACTTAAGGTGATATCGTAATTCTTATACAACATTAATTTTTTGGAGTTGGCATCAAATTCATATTAAAAGAATAATTAAAAACTGCATTAAATGTTGATTCAATTGTTCCTAACATGAATTTAATTCCAACTCCAAAAAGTTAATGTTGTATAAGAATTACGATATCACCTTAAGTTATATCACTCTGATATATATATTTTATCGGGAGTAATTATTTTTTACTTTTTAGTGCATTTTTAAATTTTTATAATAAACCTTGAAGTCGGTATTTATTTTTTGTAAAAAAGCATTTTATTATTTAAAATATTTGAATATTTCAAAACATTAGTTTACAAACAATGAATAACAATGAAGTAAAAATTTTTCAAAATTACCGTCAGTCCGGTTGATGCTTTGTGCGTAATAAGCCCTTGTTTGATTTTCAATGAAGCTAAAAGAACTACTGAACCACAACAAAAATAAACTAATTAATCTTCTGAATTTTTTCCTTACCTTAGAAACTGAAAGTAACCGTATATATTTGTTCCAAAATACAATTCATAAAGTACGACGGTGACCATCGGTTGTCCGTCTGAGACTACATAGTTTACCGCAACTGTCTTAATAATATTGTTCAATTATATGCTTTTTATAGCTAAGTGCTTGTATATGCCAGCTGCGTTAGCCACTCGTTGTAGTATTTAATAGAATTGTAAGAGGAAATCACGTGTTGTTCACATCAAATTTGTTTATTTAATAGTGAATTTGCCGGCTACTCTAACGAAATATGTGCCCCGGGATCTGCAAGAGATAATAAATTAGGTTAAGGAGATTAAGGGAATGAAGAAATTGGAAGATATTCTGGATATGACAGAAAGAATCGGACGAGAGTTGTGGTAGGGCCCAGGAACGCTGTGCTGAATTCTCGGTTTGATAAGAGGTAGTAAGCTGTTTACAAGTGAGGAACCGAAAAATGAATTCTTTTGCAAGGAGGGCAGAGAAAAGGGTTGATGCGAGGAGTTAGAAATAGGTAAAGGTTGAGTGAGAATTTCTCAGTCTAGTGAGTGAAATATTTTTTTGTCTTGATTAGAATGGAAGGGAAATCTGAGATATAGAATCAAGTTCAATGAGCAGAAGTGATTTTAATGCCTAGATCTCCATACACAGTTCCAAGATTTGATTACAAAGGGATTTCAGGAATGTTTTTATATCGTCAGTAGAAAAAAAAAGTGAGAAGTTATGGATGGAAGCGAAGAAGCCTCTCTAATAGCTCGGTCAACGGCCCTCATTACCAGGAAAATCGATATGGCTAAGGATCTAAATAAAAGACACGGAGATTTGATATTGAATAAGGAATCATGGAGAAGAAAGATGCGTCATACAATTACATTATCTATATAAAGATTATGGAGAGATTTTAGGACACTGAGTGAATTTGTAAGGATAAGGTATTTAGAAAGGTGCGGTGCAGTAGAAGGGAATTAAAGGCACTTGCAGATAATAAAAGATTCAATTGGGAATACAGAACAGTGCTTTAAGAGACAGAATCGATGAGAGTGGTAAAAGGTACAAAAAGAAGGATGATCCAACACACTTATTTTAAACTTTTTGATTTTTTTCAGATTTTTATGTATTTACAGTAACTATTTCAGTTCTAATGGGGGAAGTAACCCCCGCCCCCCTGAACCCGGCCTTGAATAAATGAATACCACTTGGCTTCAGGAAGACCATTTGCAAATACGTTTTGTTAATCAGACTTATAGCGGCCTAGCAAAAGAAAATCAATTAGTAGTTACTTTTATCGATCGAAAGAAATCATTTTATACCGTGAAATATGAGTAACTTATTAAAGATTAAAATTAATAAGTGTACTAATAATAAACAAAACGAGTTATTCAAAAGCTGCCTGAGATGGAAAAATAAAGTTTAAAATAAAATTCGCCTAATACCATTTCAAATGTAACAATCATATTTCAAAAAAATGTATACTACTTTTACGAAGTTCGAAAAAAATCTGGATATGCTTCTTTTATTTCGCTAAATGAACCACTCTTTGTAAATCTGAATTTAACATTTCATTGGTCACGAATTTTTTTTTCCTGTTCTTTATTAGTTTTTGACATTTTTTTTCCCCCTTAAAATTGTATGTGCTGTGTGTAACTACTATGACCATTACAGCACACACAAGGGAGAGGGGATAATTTAAATATGGTGAGTTAAGCCACTCATTTTAATGAAGGCAATAATCTTGTTAATGGAGATTACCTCGTTTGAGAGGGTCTGCCCTACATCTATGGGTAGGCCAAGTTGTGTCCGCAACATAGTAAACTTTTGGCAGGTAAGTATTATGTGGGAAACTTTTGGTGCGGTTGTCTGGTTGCACAAGGGGCATGTAGCCGGAGGCGGCGTTTTATCAATTATATGTTTGTACGAAATAGCGATATGGCCAATTCGCAGCCGGCTGAGAATCTTAAAATCGTATCGGGATGTTCCTTCCGGTGGCCACCATGATTCAACTGTGGGCTTAATGGTTCTTAGAGATGTTGTTGCAGCTGCCCATTCAGTTTTCCACTGGTTTTCGCACACCTTTAGGAATGTATATGTGATTGATGAGGGTAGCTCCGCGTCCTGTGGCATTGGCGAGAGCAAGGCAGAACGTGCTGCTCTGTCGACAATTTCATTACCACGCACTCCAATGTGCCCAGGAACCCACAGCAGCGACACCTGACTATTCATTAACTGCAATTCACTCAAGTAGTGATATATTTTTAGAATTAGCGGGTTGTTGAGTTTTTGACTCCTAATCATGTTCAAAGACTGTAGTGAATCAGTAACCAGGAGGAAATCACTGGCTCTGGTGCGAGTTGTAGCGGTGTGGTGGAAGCAGTGTGCAGTTGCGTACAATTCTGCATCCAATGCGGAACAGGCATCATTGAGTCGAGTTTCGCATGAGATGTCGTGACCTTCGACTGCACAGGCTGCGGGCAGTGGACCTGCCTCGCCAACTGCCTTGGCTCCATCAGTGTAGTAAATCAGATGGTCCGGGTACTTATTAATTGCCCTAACTGCCGCTTCCACTGTGAAGAGAGGACTTGTGTTTGGATGCTGTTTCAGCGACATATCAATATTTATCTGGGAAGTGATCCAAGGGGGAATAAGGCTATTGAGGCTGGGTGTTGACCTCTGTACAGACGTGATACCACATCTTCGCAGGTCGGCCAGTAATTCTGGTAGTGGGTCGCCGGGAAAGTTTGGTTCAAGAAGAAAATGTTCCAACTTTAAGGGGAGGTCTCGTGTGTGGCTGAAATGATGGTACATATTTCGCAGTATGAAGTATTTTCGGAAGTAGGAAAGCGGAGGGCACCCAGCTAGAACGCACATGCAGGCAGCTGGAAAAGTTCAATGCACTCCCAAAATGGTTCTCAGTGCGGAGTGATGTATAGGATCAAGAGATTTCAATATAGATTTGCTGGCTGAGGAGTACACCTGGCACCCATAATGGATTTTCGATAAAATCAGCGATCTGTAGATGTTGAAAAGGAATTTAGGTTTAATATTACATCTGGAGCTAGCCAGATATTTCAATATAGGGATAGAATTGGTGCAGCTATGTTTTAAGTTGGCAATATGAGGTTTCCAAGTAAGTTTAGAATCAAAGATTAATCCAAGGAATTTGGCGGTGGCTTTCTGGAGAAGAGGAAGATAGTTTAGATGTAGGGATACGCTTGGAGAGGAACGGCGTCCTCTGAAAATAACGTTTATTAATGATACTTCGTTAAAATGTAAATTTCACAATCTATTTAAAGCTCGTTGAATAGAAATATAATATATGTTCTATAAATTCATTTCATTAAGAAATAAATGCCTGTTTACCTGTTATGACACATGTTATGATGAAAGGTAAAATAAGCAATTCTAAGGAACGAAAAAATAATTCACCAGGATATTCAATAAGTACCAGTGTGTCGTGACTTAAATCGTATTGTCGCAGAAATAGACCTGTTAAAATATCAATCGTTTAATTCGTAAATATTAAGATGCAAACTAAATTAATATAAAACAGAATTCATAGCAATTTTAAAAAAAAATACAGATTTAAAATATAATTTTCTATTTATAGTACACCAATACTTTTTAAAATTAACCAAAAGATTAATTCATTTTTACTGATTGGTATATTAACGGTAATACGTTCAAAACATTGCATTGAAAACATATATATATATCAATATGATTTGACGCTTTATTGAATGAGAATGCTCGAACCGCTTCGGATGTTGATGAATAAGAGTGAAGATAAAGAAACCGAAACAAAAATAGCAGACGTTGTTTTAGTGACGCTCTGTTCCAGGCACCTAAAATTCTCTTCATGTTCATTAGACACACTTAGGGTATTTTACGAAGAGCTTACTTCCGTAATCTATGAAATTAACTTGAAGGTCTGTTTTGGGATACTTACTTTTACTTACATTTGACGCGTATGTTTGCAAATTATTTCGGGTATTGTAATTTATTTAAAATTTTGACACAGCGATTTAAAGAAGATTCAAAAATATATGTCATTTGAAGAATTCATTAAAACGAGATGCAGATTTCCCCGCCCTTCACCACTCTCTGCATGTTCGGCCTCTTGGTCTCGGGGTCATATTCGAACACCCAAGAATCGTCCCCCGTGATAATGGATGACATTCACTGGTTTCCTTCAGCGTCAATTCGATCAGTTATGTTCTGACAGATGGATCTCCGGAGCTCTTTTTGCTCAGCTGTGAGCAGTTACTGAACCACCTTGGCGTACAGTTTGCGCATCCCTAGATCGTCATTTAAAATCTACCGAATGGTCTCGCGGTTGAGGTGTAACTCTTCTTCTACCATTCGACAACTCACTCGACGGTCTTGGAGCACGCGCATGCGCACACGTTCAACATTTGCCACCGTTTTTGCGGTAGAAGGACCGCCGCAGCACGAATCGTTCTCGGCTGATTCACGGCCGTCTTTAAACCGCTTAGCCCACTTGAAAACATAGTCAGTTGTTTCATCACGTCTTCCTTAAACACGTCTTGTAACTGTACGAAAATTTCCGACTGCAGCTTTACTCCGCGTTTGACCAAGAATTTGATCACAGGATACGTTGCTCAGTATTTACATCGCACATTTTCACGACATGTGTAAAAATCTTACTTTGTTTAATACGTGCTACCGTTATGAAAACTGGATATACTGACTCAGAAATGTCCCCTCTTTCCAACGAGATCGCGAGCACCATCGCAATGTTGCCACAAGTCGCGCTATGAAATAATTCTGCGAATACAATTGTCACGGTCGTAAAGCTGCATTTTGTTTGTAGTTTATAAGCGCCGGGGCACATCGGCTTCTCGACGATGTCCCGTTCTTTTAAAACCCAGGGAAAATGCAGTGCCCCTTCTTCTACAACCACTAGTGGCCTTCCTGAGGAAACACCCGTTGAAGGTGAACCTCACACCTTCTTTAACCAAATAATGGCAGATCTAGTCCCGAATGACATTTGCAATATCAGTTCTGTATCGATACCTTCACAGACCTTTACTTCTACTCTAATAAATTCGCTCTGTCTTTCCAGAACATCTACTCCTACAAATGAAGAAGACAAACGTTCCACTTCCATTCCAACTAAGCGAAAGGCTTCAGCACTGGAATTCCTACTAAAAAACAGGACTAGCCACCCCGGCCTCTATAAAATCTACTTAGAAAGTTCAACTAAAGAAAAAAATCTTGGAAATCTGCACAAGCTCCTTTTTTCCTGATCAAATTTCAATCTACAACTTTACGCCTAGTATCCGGTCTCCAATCCAATACGCAAAGTGCTTTCTCTTCGGGCACGTTGCCAATCACTGCCGGAACACTCCGGAGATTTGCTCTCAATTCTCGGACAAGCATCCTCTTTCAGCCTGTGATCAACAAGCAAGTAATATTGTCTGTCGCAACTGCAAGGGCGAACATCATTCTACTGATCGTCGTTATTTCGAGTGGATTCGTCATAAGGAAATCAAGAAAAATTATGGCTTATGGGAACATTTCATTTTCTGAATCCTCAAAAGTTAAAACGTTCTCCACCGTAACTTCAGCACTCACTTATGCAGATCGTGCTGCCGCCCAGCCTTCCCCTGCTGTTTCTGTTGTGAATCCTATTCCCACTAATCCCCATTCTTCACTTCCATTTTCTACACGAATCATTCTTCTCCAATCCCCTAATTCACAATATTTTTCCATTCGCTCCAATCCACTTGCTCAACCATGGCACTTACATTTTCCGCACCTTCCCTGTTTCATCATGTCTGCTATTTGTCATCTTCAATTTGATTACAATCGCTTCATTGTATTGATTCTCTATAGTGTCCTCTTTTATTTGTCCGATGTGTACCGATAACACAGTTGTATGTGATTGTGATCATGTCTTCTTTAAGTGCTCCTCTTTATCATCTGAAAGGCAGCTTAATACGTGCAGCTGCTCTCACATGGTGTTCCAACTCCATATTGTGTGTCCTTTATTCTCTCTCTACGGTCAACGTTGATCATCCCAATTGTAGCAAAATTCCTATCTTCTATACTTCATCATATTAAGATCTAATTCCTTCAGTAGTTCTCTTTCACTTTGGTATTCCTATCTTATCGTGTCCAGTTACTTCTAATGAACTCCTCTTTAAACGCAGAGCACGCATTGATATTGCAGTTACAGTTAAAAACATGCACAGTTCGCAGTTAATATTGCGGGCCCGCTTTCGCATTTGCGGCCCTAACGTTAGATAGTGAACTCCTTATCAGCCGGCACTGCGGGCGCTGCTGTTGCAGTGTGGCCATAGTGTTGAGTGTAAATTCTATTCATTTCCTTTTGACAGGATGGTAGGCGCTGGCCTTGCAGTCGTCGTCGTAATTATTATTCATTTTTCCTAATTAAGCATTATAAACTTTGCTTTATTGTGGTGGGGAAAGTCATTGAACTTTCGGATAATTTTTTACAGCACGCTAGGCGCTGTGTTCTAAGTAGCTTTGGTGCTTGATGGCTCTAACTGCTTTTTAAACATCCCGTGTTTCTTCTTCCTTAATTATTTGTAGGCTGATTCCATTGTCCGTTGGTACTGTGGGCTCTGTAATTGCAAATGTGGCCATGGTATGGGCTAGCTAGCTCCTTTTGTTCTTACCTTCGGCAATGTCATTCCTTCTCTTTTCAGGATGCATATTTTTAGCATTTATCGACGTTGATTGTCATTGTTTCTCCACCCTTGGTATAGCGTTCTTTGTCAGATTCCACTCTTTGTTAATCCTAATTACTTCTATTTACAGGTGTTGAATCGTCTATAATTGGCAAGCCCAGGGAAAAACTCAAACAAGGAAAAAATAAATAGTTTGCATAATAAATAATAATAATTGTGTAAAACGTACAATTTTAATAATTTATAAAATAAACAATAATAATAATAATAATATGAGATCCCGTTTGTTAAAAATATTTAAACTGTTTCTATACTTCCGTCGCATTCAAATGTCCTTCGGTTGATAATAGCGTGGTTCCTAAAATGTTTCTGTAGCAAAATATTTCATATACATCTTAACTGTACATGATTAGTTTAATAATAGCATTATTAATAGTAATAACGGCGAACGTTATAAAAAAAAATACAATTATACTAAATTAATTAAAATTAAAAATAATTTTAAAAATAAAAAAATAATTAATTTTCGCATTAATGAAAATTTTGCTAGATATTACATCGGAGTTCCCAGTTTGAAAACAAGCAACGACTAGTGAAAATTATAAAAAATAAATAACGGCTACTAGACGTTCGGCCGGTGATAGCAAACTACCAAGGCATACACACATGGGTCACTGTATAGACACACGCTTGAACTGCATTTGTATTGCAATACTAAACGATTACTAGTTTCAGCTGTAACTTAAGTTAGCACAGCTGTGTCGTTCATAGAATTGCCATGGATATGCTATCTATATTAGTGCAATAGGAACATATGAATAGATAGCGTTGACAAGGCACAGTTTTTAGTTATAGAAGAATGAATGAATTTTTTTAAAATGATAAAACGATACAGATATTCCCCATATATATATGTGTGTGTGGGTGTGTGTATACATGTACATATATCAGGGATAGCTGCCCCTAAAAGACTGTTTGCTCGAGCCTCCCAGCTGCGTATCAAAAAAGGCGTACCATTTTATGATAAAAAGGGTTTTTTGTAATGGTACAAAATGCTTTCGAATGTTAAAATATGTATATATTTTCTTAATATGAGTAATGCCTTATTTTCAGATTTTTATAGTAAATACGTTTGCGCAAATCATTTTCAGCTGAAAACGCTCAACATAAATCTACTCTATTACACTGTGCTGTTACAAATATCGATAACATGCCAAATAACTTGATTGGCGGTCACGTGGTTACAGTAACCAATTAGAACGCGATGGCTTAATGGATGTGAGGCCCTACAATCTACCTGAAATACACAGGAGAAACGAACAAATCCGAAGTTTTCCGATCGCAACTTCACATGACTCGGGGGTGCTCTAATTACATGAGCCCGCGATGATTAGTGTTATTGCAATGTAGAGTATTTTTGAGAGTCACAATTTTAACGACATTTCGCAAATCACGCGTTCCGTTTATTTTTCTTTCTTACATTTTAAATTATTTTCGATATGATAGAGTCTCTTCTATTTCACTATATTATTTCAAAATCACCGAGTGAATTTTTTCCTCTGTTCGGAATTCAAAAATGACAGAATTTTACGAAATCGGTAAAATTGAAAGCGGTTACAGAAATTTTTTTTTTTTATTAATGTTTGTTTGTAAGGGAACTGTATGGTTATTACAATCTTAGAACTATTTCTAAATAAGTAACATTTATAATAAAACTAAATTAACATGTTCCAAAGGAATAGAGATTTCTATCTATTCTTTGCTATTTATGTACACATACATACAATAAAACAATAGAAATCTACAACACGGCTAAGTCGTTCGGTTTAAAACATTTAAGCTGTCTTACGTCTTCTGTAGTAAGCAAAAGGTCCAATGATTCCGGGTTCGGATGTATATGGAGTGTTTCTTCGTGACGATGGGCAAAGTCTTTAATGACTTCATCCACCCATTTGATCCCTAAATCAGTATGTAAAGATTCGTTACGTTGGAACTATCGAGCATTGGTTATCATACGGAGGAATTTATTTTGGGCTGCTTGAATAATATTTCAGTTTGATGTTTTGATACATCCCCATATCTGTACCCCATAAATCCAAATCGGTCTTACGACGATTTCATAAATGAGCCGTTTGTTTTCAAGCTTCATTTTGGAATGCCGCCCGACAAGCCAATACATTTCATGTGTTTTTTCTCGAATCTGCTGAGCTTTTGACACAACGTGAGTTTCCCAAGTTAGCTTCGCATCTAGAAGCACACCCAAGTATTTTGCTGAATCGGAGATTGACACTTGTCGTCTACTTATGAATACTACATGTCGCGAATCTCGTTTACGAAATGCGAAAGTGGTGTGAATAGATTTTTGCTCAGTGAGCTTGATTTTCCAATTTTCCATTCAGTTTGATACACCGTCTAAAGCATACTGAAGGTTTTCAGTTGCTTCAGTTCGTGAGCCGCTTACTGATAGTATTGCTGTATCGTCAGCGAACATCGCAATCCCAGTATTTGGTGTTGTTGGTATGTCTGTTGTATACAGAAGGTACAGAACACGTCCGAGGACGCTACCCTGTGGCACGCCTTGCTGTATTGGATGGAAGCATGATCTCGCATCTCCATAGGCTACGCGGAATTGTCTATCTGAGAGGTATGATTTCAGTAGACGACACCCACACTCCGTCAAATGTTTGTTCAATATCCAGAAAGACCGCCGAGCAAAAAATTTTTTCTTCGAACGCTCTTTCTATTACTGAGGTTATTCGATGTATCAGGTTAACGGTAGAATGTTGGCTGCGAAAACCAAATTGATGGTCTGGTAAGCGTATTATTTGAGTCGCTTAAGTAACTACTTTTCAAATAGTTTAGATATCGTTGGTAATAACGATATCGGTCAGTAGGAAGAGACAACTTCTGCTAATTTTCCATGTTTTTGAAGTATAACAATCTGAGCTGTTTTAAAACTTTCAGGTACATGTTCCAAGCGTAATCAGGCACTAAATATGTATGTTAGTAGTATTATTCCGTTTTCCGATAATTATTTTAATACACACTAGAGGTGCTATTTCATCTACTCCTGGTGATTGTTTTGCATTAATGCTACTTCAAGTGGAGTAATAGGTTTCATTGTTTATCCATTTCTACAGTGCTTAGTTCAATCTGTGATTGAATGTTGTGTGGCTGGAATATTCGTGACAAATGTTTAGCGAATAAATCAGCTTTTTCCTCATCGCATCGTAACCAATTTCCAGTTTCGTCTTTTAGGGGCGATATAATGACTACTGGTTGTTTGAAGCGTCGAGTTTCTTTCCATAGGGAATGGTTTTTGTCCTCGGTTGGACTTAATTCTTCCGAGTAGTTGATAATACTCTCTTTTATTTTATTTCAGAGATCAATCTATTCAATTTATTGTATATTCGATTGAAGGTATTTTTGTCTTCTGGTCTTCGGGTATTATGCCAGATACCTTTTTGTTTTTCTTCTTTTTTTAACTGGTTGCTTGACTTCGAGAGGCTAGCAGTTTTCACGAGTTATGTTGCTGTTTATAGGGACTGGTGTTGCGTTCCTTGCAGCTTCTCGAATTGTTTCTATGAAGTACTGACTTTGTAGGTTCAACTCTTGTGCTGTTTTTAGTCTTATTCTTAAATCAATTCTGCGATCAAGTTCATCTCTGAATTTGCCCCAGTCTGTATATTTATTTGTAAGGTTTAGACATTTTTGTTTTTGTATTACCGTATTACTAAGGGTAAGAAATACAGAAATATGGTTTGAAGTCAAATCATTGTAGCTCTTTACTTCCACATAGTTGGATGAGATTCTTTTTAAGTCTGGTGTTTTTTTCTGATCAGTTGGCCAATAGGTTGGTTCTTCAGATATTTGCAACCTGAAATATTACATGCTTCAAGTAGAGTTTTCCTCCCATACCACATGTTTGGCATTGAAATCGGCACCTATAACGGATTTGTTTCCTAATTGTGTAAACACCGTTAGGCAGTCTTCTTTGGTTATTTTAAGTCCTCTTCTGCGGCTAAATTAATTTCGCTGTTATTATATTGAACAGTAATGACGGTTATCCGCATATTGTTGTTTTGTATTTCTATGTTTTGAAAATGTTTAACATCATTTTTAACAATTACTGCTTTGCCACGCCATCCTCCCCCATCGGGGGTAGGCGTCTGGTATACTGTGTAATTGTTAATTTTCCGATTGATGCCTAACTTGAAATGTGCTTCCGAAATCAAGGCAATGTCTATGTTTTTTTAAATTTAGTCTAACTCGCATTTTTTCCTCACGAGACCATCAACGTTCCAAGTAATTATACGAAGTGATGACTCAGTCATTTTTACCGTTCCTTGACTTAGTTTTCTGAGTATGGTTTGATGTATTTTCTAGCCTAGAAATTCGTTCCACCAGCTTCTGTAAATATTTAAAAATATCACCGAGGGTTGGTTCCTTCTTTTTTAAATGGTTCAAGTTGTTGTTGAACATTTCGTTTAACTGGTATAACAGGTTGATTTCCAGTTACTTGCGCCGTTGCGATTGACTTCTGTTGCGCTCATTGGGTCGCTGTCACTTTTGGCTTGGCTGCCGAAGCGCTTTTCTCTTTACACACAGGACAACCTTTCAACTTCGCAGTATGGTCTCCGTTGGAAATAATATTTTTCATGTTACAAATATAAGTGTTGTTATTTTTAACTTTATCACTATACGACTCTTTTGCTGTTGTGTCACTTACTCTACTCTTAGCGAAGAAAGATGGCGATCTGCTTGACTTAGAGTCATTTTTATTCAGCGTTGTATTATATTCTTTGATCTGCACTTCGCTATATCCAATGACAGACTGTAATGGTAACAAAAGTAACTCATCTATTTGCTCCTGTAATTTTCTGATGTGTTTTTTCAATTCTTGATTTTCCAGTAATAATTTATCGGCTGGCAAGTTACGATCCTGATCGGTTTGGTTGGGTGATGATTTACGTGTTTGTTTTATTCTAATGCAATTATTATCCACTGCATTATCAGGCTTTTTTGTTCGCTTTCTTTTGTTCATTTTAAATGTACGATAGTTTTATGATTTACAAGACTGTCGGAAGAATCGTGACGTACCCAAAACTTAATAATAAGTAATGATGACGGGGATGTTAATTGAAACAAAAATGAAAATAGAGAAATAACAACTCACCATCGAGCGAAGTATCGAGGTATATTTAGCAGATGTAGCCGACGGTCTCGGCGATCGTTTTTTACTTCACGAAGCAATAAGATACGACTAGTGTATAAACAGAAGGAGACCGATTATTAATACACGTTTAGAACGAAACCCGCATGAAACAAGAAATATGAACGCGACTGAACGACGGTCTCGAAACACCGGAAAAAGAAAATAAAAATGTTACTATTACTAGAGAAGTGTGCACCACAATAATGTTTCAAATAAAAAAAAATCATTTCCTTATAGAGGTTATAAATTACATTGCTAATGAAAACCGATAAGTTTACTAATTATATCAAGCAGTTCTGAAATCCACTTTTGAATTTATTATTTTAATTAAAAAAAAAAAAAAAACTTTCATTGTGCATCTTTTGTCCTCTCCTTGCCAACACCCTCGATCACTTCAGCACTTGAGTCTTTCCTATCTTCCATATCTGATCGCATAAACATCTGATTCCGCTGCTCATTCTGTCCTGTCTTCTTGGGCCAATGTCTTTATGACGAACCCAAAAAAAAAAAAGAAAAAAAAAACTTTCATTTTTAGATGTTTAAGTGTATTTTCTTAGATATCTCAGACTTACCTTATTGTGAGACTAATCCGTATGACAACCCTTAATATTCTATTTTCTTTCTGCTATCGGTTACTGTTTTATTATTACATTTCTGGTCTAACAAAAATTTATTCGGCTCCTCCCTCTTTTAACTTTTTCTCGATGGCGGAGATACTGGGAAGCTCAGAATAAAAGAAAAAAGAAACACTTGAAGGGATTAACAAATTATGTAATTAATTATATTTTAGAAACTTTTTTTTTTTTTTTTTTTGCATACCGACTCTTAGGTCATCAACGCAATTGATCATCAGCTATTTTATGTGTCCTTAATAACGGTGCATCCCAATAAATGACACGGTATATGTATCATTAGTACTATTAGTTTGATATTTATATGAGTACTTTGTTATTAATAATGTTTTAATATGTTTAGTATTATTGGCGGGCAGTAAGCACATCTCTACGTTGTTTTTTCTTTAGTCGTCTGACAGGATTGTCAGGAAGTTCGGTAGTTTTCATACGCGATATTAATGGATTTAAATTGTGACGTTATGCGGTATGCGTTTTGTTATATTGCTGCTTATGTATCGCCAACACCGAGGGAACGTTGAGGTCATTCTCGATTATACAATTATGAACATAATAATGCGCATTTTGCTGTCATTATTCTCAGTAGCTTCCATTGGAACGACTGTATTTTTTTGAGGTGCATTTTTGAGGCTGATCCATTTATTTCTAAGCCATATTTCCAGACAGGAACTATAATGGTGTTATACAATAACATTTTATTTTCCAGACTGAGTTTGGATTTTCTTCCTATCAGTGGATATAATTGCCTCAGTAGCGACTTCAATTTTTCCCTTGTATTAGTTACATATTCCATACTGAGCGTCTGTCAATAGTTAATTCGAGATATTTTATACTGATTATACTTGCGGTATTTTACAGCTGTTTTAAGTAACCGGCGGACATGTTTCTCGGTTATTTGTGAACGTGATATGGGATGATTTTTGTTCATTAATTTCGCTCCTCTAAATGAGAGCCCAGTTCTGAAATAACGATAAATGATGCTGAAGGTACCTTGAAGCCTCGCGACGATCTTCGTGTGCAGCTAGGTCATCTGCAAATGTAGCTTGCAAAGTGAACATAGTAGTCGGTATGTCAGCTGTATATATGTTATAAAGAAGCGGACCGAGAACGCTACCTTGAGGTACCGATGCTAATATCTGATGCTCGCTATACATGACGCCGTTTATTTTCACTTGAAACGATCTATCGCTTAAATAAGACTTCAGCAGATGGTGTATTTCAACCGGGAAAATCTTCCGGATTTTGTGTAGCAGACCGTCATGCCAGACGCGATCGAATGCTTTGGCTACATCAAGGAACGTTGCCGAGCAGTACATTCCAGGCTGTAAGACTGTCTCAATTGTATCAACGAGTCGATAACACTGATGAATAGCTGAATGTTTCGCTCCAAATCCAAATTGATGGTTAGGAAGATATGCATTGGTCATATTGAGAAGAAGCGGTTGAATTAGTTTTTCGAATACTTTTCCAAATGTATTCAGTAAACTTATCGGTCTATAGGATGAAACATCTGTATAACTCTGGCTTCCCGGTTTTATGGATAAGTATAATTACCGATTTTTTCCATCTTTTCAGAAATTATGATAGCCGGAGCATAGTATTGTATATGCATAAAAGTAGTAATAGTTATTTTTTTGGCACATGTTTCAAGATATAATTTGTTATTCTATCTTCTTCGGGAGCTTTATTGTTTCGTTAACTTTTAATACACATACGAAGCTTGTTTTAATGTATGTGTAATTTTGACAATGCCGTATGACGCTACTGTTGCGCTGTATAACTTTCTGGGCGTGTTGTGTGGGTTCTCTATATTAGGAGGTTGAAATACATTTTCAAGGTAGTTGGCAAAAGTATTAACTTTTTCGTTATCGGTTTTGGCCCATGTTGTATCAGATTCTTTAATATGATAGGATGGAACACATATTTCTTTATTAGCACTTTCGCTGCTTTCCAGATTGAACTGACAGCTAGAATGGAAAGATAATGATTATATAACGCTCACTATTGTAATGTGCTATGGCTTCCGTCAGTTTCCTGCAAAATGTACGTTTGGTAATTAGATGTGAATCTGTTGCGTTGCCATTTTTTGCGCGCTTTTCTTCTTTTGGCAATTAGCTCACGTATCTGAATAGGAAATATACTGCTATTATTGGCAGTCAGCTTTGCAGGTCGTGTTGATTGCTTAGAGCAACCCTGTATTATATCTGTTAGATAGTCAACAGCGGTAATCGTGCTGTAATTTTAATTTTACCTTTAATTCCACTTATTTATCTGTTATATTTACAAATTTATTCCAATCGGTAGATCTATTTGTTTAATCGATTGCCTATTTTTCTATGTAGTGGAATTGTGTCTAGGATTTGTAATACCGGTACGTGATCGGATGACAAGTCTGCGATTGTACAGCAGTTTTTGTGTATATCGTTAAACCCTTTCGTGAAATGAAAATCGAACACGTCTGGTAGCCGGCTGGTATGCTTTGGACAAACTTAAATGTTGTTTTCACATTCTGAAATTGACAAAATCAAATTTAAAGAATTCAGTGATTGAAAATCAATTGAATTCCTCGATGATGGTAAATAAAAGCTGAATATATAATATTTGAGAATTTTATGAAAAAGTCTCGGAAGCTATATTTCTAAGAAAAATAGAAAATTAGACTTTCGCGCAAAAATTAATTATATTTAATTATATTTATTTTCCAAATTTTTAATTGTTAAATATTTTGTATTTCGCTTCGTTTTTACATATTTCTGTACCTCGTCTCGTCATAATTTTTGTAATTCACGTATATTTTATAAAAAATAATTATTTAGCTCAAAATATCGGTAGGAAAAAAAAACGGGGTAAATTTACATCGAGTTTTCTATTTTTTATGTTGAAATTTTAGATAAGAGCCTCTCTCAGATATAACTATCACGAGACGCCCTATTGACATATACGTATTGAAACTTTCCCAAAATTAAAAAATACACCGGTACACATTTCGCTATTTGCATTCCGTCGGTGTTTTATTCATTTTTGGGCATTTTTTCAGTTTAATTATAAATTTTTCTACCGCGTTATTCTTAATGCAATTTACTGATATCATCAAAAATGAAACTGTTTGAGTCACTCTATTAGCGTTTTCGATATTTTATAAAAGTATTCAAAAAACAAATCGAATTACCTGCGACTGTGCCGAAAATAACTCCGATTATGACAGCGATGATGAAGAAATTATCTTTGCATATGCTAAGGAATTTATTAGCATAATTTCTCGCGTTTAATTTTTCACAATTATCCACGTAAACACGCGTCATAATTTTTGTTTATTGTCGGATTTATATCAGACGGAACAGTTATTAACTGTTGAGCTGTTTCAATAAACTTTAACGAACCTAAAAATATATAAAATGGCGTATTATCAGAAGAAAAAAAACATAAAGCCAAAAAAAAAAAATTTATAAATATTACGCTTATCTAGCTTAAACAAAAGATATAATAGCAGAGTAATAAGAGTGGTCCGTGATAATCTGAAGTGGTTTGCGATGTTTTGTGAAATTTTAAGATTAACTTTAATAAAACTGAAATGGCTAATTATAAAAAAAAATTACTGAATAAAATCTAATTTTAATAGCGAGTATCGATAATTTGTATTATCTAAAAAGTAAAGAGCAGTCGGTAAATTTCCATGTGTTGAGCGATAAAATATTTGAATCAAACCAAAGAAATTGGCAAACAGAATATAACTGTGCGTGTGATATAAAGGTTAACTGAAGTGTCTGTAATTGCAGAAGTGATGATCGCGGTATTAATTACCGGCAAGTGGTGTTTGTTTTAAGGTTTCAATTTCATATTTCGATGACCGTCAATATTAACACTGCTCGCTTTTAATCAGTTTTACTAATCCTTAATTTGTTTATTATTTCATCACAGTTCCTATATAATTAATCAAAGTTAAATAAAAGATACTCGAATATTTGTCATAATAAACGAGACCGGATAAATCATAATAAAAATAAGCAGCTTGAAATCAAATTCACGTGCAATAACCCGACTTTATACATAAGTGTTGTTAAAATGAATTAGTCTATATATTAATATATCGTTGCAACCACCAGGTATATGAAACTGAAAATTGGCACCTAATACGACGATACTATGTGCTGACACCATCTAAAAGTACATTAAAAGTTTTAAATTTTTTAGGGGTGAAAAAGGGGGTAAAATTCAGAAAATCGCTTTTTAAAAAACTAGTAATAACGCTATAGCTAAAACCTACTTACCCCAGATAATTTAAATTTTACATGAACATTACTTATGTACCGAAGATGAGCAATAAGAACACTTTTTTGAAAATTCAAACTTCAAGGGATGAAAAGGGGTTAAAAAATGTTTTTCAAAAAACACTAAAACTGTAATATTTTTATTACAAATAGGTTTATCAAATTGTAATTCCGCATCAAAACGTCTCATATATCGCACTAAATGTGTACAGATTTTTTTTTAAAACCCCAAAATTTTAAGGGTGGAAAGGGCAAAACCCCATTTCCGAGAAAATCAAAAATCACGCTACGGCCGAAACCGTTTACCCCAGATAATTGAAATTTTACATGAACATTACTTATGTACCGAAGATGAGCAATAAGAACACTTTTTTTTTGAAACTTCAAACTACAAGGGATGAAAAGGGGTTAAAAATTGTTTTGCAAAAAACACTAAAACTGTAATATTTTTATTACAAATGGGTTAATCAAATTGCAATTCAGCACGAAGACACCTCATATGGTGTACTAAATGTGTGCAAAATTTTTTTTAAATCCCAAAATTTTAAGGGGTGAAAAAGGGCAGAAACTAATTTTTGAGGGAACCAAAAATCACATTACGAATCATGATTATCGCGTGTAATTTCATGCGAATACGGTATATATACTGAACATGTCAAATAAAAACGCTGTTTTGAAAATTCAGATTTTAAGGGGTGGAACGGAGATAAAAACCGTTTCCAAAAAAATACACAAACTGTTATCGTTTTGTCTCAAATGGATTTACCAAATTGTAATTTCGCATGAAGATACCTCGCATGGTCTACTAAAAGTGTGAAAAAGATTTATAATTTTCGTTTGGAAAAAGGGAAAACCCCCCATTTTGGAGGCAACCAAAAATCACGTTACAGCCCTTACGAATAGTGATTATCGCGTGTCATTTAATGTGAATATAATGTATATACTGAAGATGTCGAATAAGAACGCTGTTCTGAAAATTCGGACTTTAAGGGATGGAAAGGAGTTAAAAGCTGTTTCCAAAAAAATACACAAATTGTTATTTTTTTGGTGCAAATGGGTTTAATTGTAATTTCGCATGAAGGCATACGTGTATGGTTTACTAAAAGTGTGCAAAATTGTTTTCCTTCTCCAAAATTTTAAGGGAAAAGAATGGCAGAATCCCATTTTTGGAAAACCAAAAATCACACCGCAATCTAAACGAATCGTGATTATCAATGTGAATACAGTGTACATACTTATGATGTCAAGTGAGAACGGTTTTTTTGAAAATTTGAACTTGAAGATTTGGAAAGGGATAAAAAAACATTTTCCAAAAAATACGTAAACCGTTATATTTCTCGTAGAAATGAGTTATCAAATTATAGTTTTGTTTTAATATTCTTTATACAGTATACCAAAAGTGTACACGATTTGTTTTAAGTACCCTAAAGTTACATTGTATCACAAAGGCTTTTGGTATAAAATAATGATTACGCCTCAGCGAAAACCATTTGCATTGGTTATCGGAAAGCCCATTTGAACACACCGTATACCGAAAATATCAAATGAGAAGAATTTTTTGAAAAATTGAACTTTAACTGGTGAAAAGTGATTGAAAACTGTTTTCAAAATTTAACTAAAATGTTATATCTTCGTAATAAATGGGTTTACATGTGTGCTTTACGTATTTAGCTTGGTTTCGGATTAAAGTGATTGAGAAACTGCAATTGTCTAAAATTCAAATAGCCAATTATTAGGAAGAGACAGAACGATTTCTGTTGAACAGTTTTTATCGTATCCAAAAAGAGTAAGAAAACATACTTGTGTCATAGTGTTAAGTTGAGTTATGATTATTTGTTGACATATATATGTCTTTAGGCTGGGGGTCAACTTAAAATCATGTAACGCAACGCAAAACGCAACGCAACGAAAAACGCAACGAAACGCAACGTTCTCTTTCTAATTTCGTAAAACATTTTAACATTCCGCAGATAATTTCGTATAACTTTTTTCTTGTCGTCTGAAGGTTTTGCGCGACAATTCTCGAAATTTAGAATTAAAAACCCAGCACTTGGAATGGTATGTGGCGATTTAATTTTTGCTAGGTAATTCGATACGTAATTTTCACGTAATTGCCTGTTCACTCGATTTAATTTATATGTAAATTATATTTAACTTCGTGACTTGTAAAAAATAAAAAATAATAAAAGAAAACCAAAATCAATGGCCGATTCGACGCAGGAATCACGTGAACGCAAGAGGGACGAGGAATTTCAGAACATCCATGAATTCCTTCAGTTCATGAAGGAAACACCTTTCGGTTCCAATACTACCAAAAATGAGAAGTTTGAAGCGTTTCTTTCGATTCATCGATTTGAATAAACCGGCTTCGAAGAGTGGTGCCGAACGAAGCCGTGAGTGACGACAACGGCAAATGAATAAAAAACAAAAAGTTTGCAATGTAGAACCAAAATCAATGGCCAATTCGCCGCAGGAATCACATAAACGCAAGATCGTTAGCCTTCAAATTGGTAAACCGTATATGATCAGAGCGAATATTGACATGCTAGATGGTCTCGTCAACGGCGCAATCGGCACTTTACGCTACATCGAACGCAACATCGAAACAAGTGCCATAAAACGATTCTGGCTGTCTTTCGACCATTCAAAAATCGGCCGTTTACTGCGCTCAAAAGCCCAGGGACATGTACTTGCAAATCCGAACATCGATCATTCGTGGATATCGATAACTCAACGTACTTGCATCGTGCAAACAAACAGTAAAATCGTTACTTGTAAAAGTCCCCCTTGTTGAAGCCTGTACAATTACTATACACAAATCACAAGGCGCTACACTCGATCATTTACAAGTAAGGTAAGTGTCCTGGACAGCAGCTCGTTTGTGTAGCCCTTTCTCGCGTCTCTTTACTGGACTATTCCTAACACGATGGTGTGATCACACATTTTATCACCATCGCGGAGAGCTGAATCGATATCCTTAAAGGGAAGAGTTTACTAGTCTCGAACGGCTTCATTTACAAACGGTAGGTGATCAGTGCCGGAATTTTCTGAATCGTTCTACGCAGACGGATTCCACGTCGTTCTCGTTGTGTACATTCAACACTCAATCGCTAAACGCACACTTGCTCGATTTAACTAGCGATTAATCCGCGATGTAAATTTCTTGCCTTGTCTGAAACGTGGATTAAAAACGATTGTTCTATTGAAATACTAGGATTTCGCACTCAATTTAAAAGGAATGCGATTCGTTCTGGTGGTGTCGTCATTTGCAACAATATAACTGTTTCCGAATAAATTGCAGTCTAACAATATCAAAAACGATTTGCGGAAGTTTGATCAAAATAATATGAGCGTGGATCAACTCGCGACATGTCATGACGGTGTTGACGACTTTTGCTCGGTCAAGACAACAATCAATGCTAAAAAAACTATACTCGCATCAGTTTATATCTCACCGAATAGATCGTTTGAGAAAATTCAGCAATTCATCGTCTTAATTCTTATAGCGTACAGTCCTAAATTAAAGGTACCTGAAAAACATAATTATCACGATATACCGATGCTCGTTAGTGGAGACTTTAATTTGGATTTAAGAGGACCGCACAGACTGAAATTTATTGGATTTATGCACACCGAGTTAGGATTACAACTAAACAACGATCTCGCCATATCTACTTCACGAAGCAGAAAAATAATTGATTCTATAATCGATCATCTCGAAACACGTGAATGTATAGCATACTGCAGCAGCCATCGTCCATTATAATCTATAACTTGCAATTCTGTTAATTTAAATGTTGTAAATGATGATAGATAATACAAAATAAAAATAAAATTTAAAAATTAACGGTACGTTTTGAGATTTATTATTTTTTACTTACAAAAACAATTCTACACGGTAGCTATTTTTTTGAATATATTAAATCTCAAAGACATATATATGTACTGATACTTCTGCGAGTAACGTGGAATTTACTTTGGATTTTTTATTTCAAAAGGAGAGAATGGTGGTTTAATTTGATTCCGATGTTTTTTTTTCTCTTGAGCGATTAAACATGTTCTCTTTCCGATTTAATTTATTTTTTTTTGGTCCGTTTAGTGTTTAATAACAACGCAAGCAATATGGTGTTTATTCTGAACAGGGACAGCGTATAAAAAGGGAAAATTAAACTGTTTCTATTATACCAATCAATTCTTTTCTGTATTGTCCACGTTCGTTTCAAATTTGTTTCCATCTGCATATTCTTTTCGTATCGTTTACATCGAAATTATTTCGTTTTCGTAAGTTTTTTCTGTTGTATGTGCTGTTTTTAATCGTTTAAGAAATTGTTGTAAATTGCCTGGCCATCCATAGTCGCCGTATAAATTTTTTTAATTAACTTTTTAACTTTCTTTTTACTATTTTTGATTTATTTCTGTCACTACTCTCTCGGTAATTACTGGCAAAGACAACAGTTTACTTATTTTTTTTTTTGTTTTTGAATTATTCCATCCACATATATTATTTCAAGCGATTCAGCTAATAATTTATGTCTAATGTAAATATACTAATTATCAAATTTATGTATTATATTTTTATATGTTGTACATGTTTATTCAATAATTGTTATTTCTTTAATTTTCACTTTGATGTGTTTAAATTTATTTTTATACTTCAATATATATATATATATTTACTGTAAATATGAATGTAGAATAAATATATGTTAATGATACAATAGTTTCTCATTATGAAAAATACATAGATATGGATGGTACATATTTGTTTTCGTGTCAAAATTTTTATAGTCTCGGACTTTCTACTTCCTACTGTGTGATTCTTATGTTCTTTCTTTTTACGATCACCATTACTGCTCTGATTAGACTCTTTCTTTCCAATGCTGCTTTTGGTTTTCACCTATTAGAATAGCCTCTCGAACAGAATTCTAGAATTTGCGGATTAGTATGTAATAAGACCGTACACGCGGCGAACATAATAAAAATGTGTAATTTTTTTGTCAAACTTCGGTAAAACTAATTAACTCACAATAATCGATTGAACCATAAGACTGCAACTTAGGATATATCTGTACAAAAATAAATATATGACGAAATCCAATTTTAATATTTGTCGAAAATTCGCGAATAATGAAACATTAGCTTTATTATTATTGACCAGCAACGCGTGATTAATTTTACGCGCACAACACATGCCTTAACGGATTAAACAATACATCTCTTAATTAGGATGGCTTAACGAAATAGAACTATCGAAGGGGGTTCGGAAAGATAGTTCTAGAAATTTTTTAAAGCTACTTTTAAAAGTTTAAGAAAATTAACTCGATAATTAGACATTGATAGATTCGTTTTATTTTTTCGCTTAATGAGTTATTTTGTTATAAAGTATGAAGATATTAATTGCATAATAATTAATTATCAAGAAGTAGAAATGGAGGAAAACTTTTATGTGCTTTCTGGGTATTTATTTTATTTTTTTGGAGCGGGGTCGTTCGTTCCTAATGTGCATGCAATGTTTTATAAAGAATCAGTCCGCAAAGGAGTACCTCAAGGAGGAGTACTCAGCCCTCTGCTATACTGCATATATGTCTTTAATATTATCCACAATGTTATTCCTGAAAATGTTAAAATTTCGAAATTCGCCGATGATACCGCGCTTCGGTCCAATCTCACAAAAACTTCAAAAACAATTGGAAATATCTCTACTAACTTATTTAACTTTGGTCTGGATTTGAGCCCCAAAAAACCCATTTTCGTTTAATGCAGCAAGCGCAATTCAAACTACGAAATAACTACATTATCGTTAAGAACACCAAAATCAGAAGCAGCTGTAGTGCCAAATTCTCAGATATCACGTTTGATTATAAATTATCTTTTACGAAACAAATTTACCTTGTTCAAAATAGGTGTTTTTTGAGAGCTCTAAATTTAATTGAGTTTTTCAGATGCACCCCTAGTGGTCAGTTAAAGTAGATTTTCTTCTCCTGATGTACAAAAGTTTCATCCGCTCTATTATACATTATGGTTAATTTATATCTCCCCCCCCCCCTCCAAAAAAAGCAAACAAAAAACAGATACACAAATTTGAAAAAGTCCAAAATACTGCAATATCAGTCAGTAACAGAACATCAACAAATATCATGATCGCTAATGCCAAACTCACCACAATTAATCAACGTTTTTCTCATGAAACGAAATCGCGCAACGCTTTCAGTTCTATGTTTATTTTTGCAAATATAAATTAAACGTACATTTTGATTACGAGCGCGTGAAAATTAATTTAAAATTTGTCAATCGTCAATCGCGTACAAAAACGTAGGATAAATACGGGACTGTCGATGGGGAACCAATTTTTAATTTCATTTATTGACCTATCCAAAGCGTTTGATTTAGTTGATCACGAATTACTGATCAAGGACTTAGAAAATCTAGGCATTAAAAACAATCAACTTGAGTGGTTTAAGAATTATATAACAAATAGGAAAAGCATGGTCAAAATTGCAGGGAATATAAGTAATGAAAAAAATATTCATTATGGAGTAGGTCAGGGTACTATATTGGCCCCGATTCTTTTTCTTATTTATACCAACTCGTTACACAAACATATTAAAAATGCAAAGGTATACATATGTTTTTGCTGATGATATTGCTTTGTTAATCGAGCACAACAATTTTGAGATGGCGGAAAAATTACTACAAGATGACGTAGAGATAATTTGAGTAAATGGGCACATGATAGGAAGTTATGTATAAACATAAATAAATCAAAAGTATTACACATTCGGAATAGTTCTAAATATAAAATACGCGATTCGCGAATTATCCTCCACAGTAACAATTGCATTCATGAGCTTCATGTAAATATCAACACCCATTTATGTCCTTGTCCACCGTTAGAAAACGTAAATGACTTTAAATATTTAGGTGTATATATAGATAAATCCCTGAATTGGAAAAAACACATTCTAAGTTTAAACTCAAAAATAAGACAGACAATTCCAGCTTTATATAAAATAAAGCAGGTACTATCATATCGAACATTACGTATATACTATAACTCAATTATAATGTCTAGAATTTTATATGGAATTCAAATATGGGGCGAGGCTAAGAAAACTGAAATAAATAAAATAAGTAAAATACAGAAGAGGTGTTTGAAACTCATACTCCCCCATTGGAAGCAAAACGTCCCTGGATCAACATGGTGGAAGGAAAACAATGAAATGTCCCTCAAGATGTACTATTATTATTACAGACTACTAGAATTTAACGTCAATAATATTAAATTACCATCTAGGCAAAAAACTCGATTGACAAGAAACCAAAGTAATACATACTACATCTATCCTCGTGCGGTAAATCTGCGAATTGATAATACGGATGATTCGGTTTTAATTAAATTAATAAGTACAATCCCGAATCATATATTAGAGGAAAAAAGAATTGGTGTGTGGAAAAAGGAGGTGGAAGTTTGGTTAAAGGAATGGTGCAAAGATTGAATAACAAGCTACGTTCTGAATCTCCCTACCTTCTAATGCTCCTTTCTTTATACGTTTTTGTTTTTGATTTCCTGGTGTCTTTACCAGTCATTAAGTGGTAAAGAAGATAAGGTTTCCCATTTTAAATATTGAACTGTCGGCATGTGATAATGTACAGATACGTATTACGGGGCGTGTTACGTAGTTGCATGCGTTTATATATTTATACTTAATCTTAACGCTAGAGTTCTAATATTATAAGTATAGAATAAGTTAAGATAAATTATAATTTTTTGTATTGTATATATTTTTTGAATAAACGTTAATAAGAGTGTCGGGCACTCACACAACGGGCATATTTGCCCTGTGAGACCCACAACTTATTTTAATAATAAAAAAAAAAAAAAAAAAAAAAAATAACACTACAAAGTCTCGATTTTACAGAATGTTAACAAAATATTCATTTTGTATAAACGAGCTGACACGGTTTTATGTTTATTTTTGTAAATATAAATTAAACGTAAACATTTTAGAAATAAAATGTCTACCTTATAGTGTAAATAATAAACTCTCTAGATAACAGTTTATTCATTTCTGGCGTAAGTAAATACATCGCGTTCTGCTACTTTTTTATTTATATGTAAGCTTCGCTGGTAACTTTTTACGTTTGTAATGGAATTGCAAATTTATCCGATTCCGGTTCCGAAAGTACCTCTACGTAGGTACTCCAATGTCCAGCGCCGAACGATCGAGACGATTTCGGGAGCGTCGCAGAGCTGCTGATTCCGCGGCAACCCTTTCCATTGCACTATTAGACGAAACGAATGAAAAAGCTATCCATACATCTGCTGAGAACGTCTCTTAACTGAAGAGCAGGAATATCTGTCGAAGGAATGCAATGCAAAACTATTGGCGGTAGCAGACAAGCGCTTTAAAATGACTTTCGAAACGAATTCATTTGGTTTATCTTGCAGCGTTTGTGATCGACTTTGGTTCGACAAAGGTTTTAACAGAAGGTGAAAGCTCGCAATATTTCTTCCCTTCAGACGAAATTCCCAGGCGAAAATGTAGTGACATTTCGATTATGCGGTACTTGCAGCAAGTCGGTAGATGCCAATAAAATCGCAACGTTCCCACGCTCAAACGGGTTCCGATATCCTCCAAAGCCTGACGGACTGCCGACGCTTGATCCGATTAGCATTCGATTGATTTCGCCGCGCTTACCATTTATGTAAATTCGTAGACTGCGGTACAAACGTTATTTTGGCATAGTCGGCTAGGTGATCAATGTACTTGTCGATTTAAATAATATGGTGCAGAAACTACTTAAACCGATAAAGGCGTTTCACGTTAAATCAACGACCCCCCCGTGCTCCAGCACAGCCGCATCTACATTTTTCTTTTTTTTTTTTTTTTGGGCGTGTCAATCGGGGACCTTTACCTAGAAACAGTTAGAATAGGAAGGAGTCAATTATATCTTCATAAGATATCAAATGTTATTAGAAGGAAGTAATCGATATAATGGGAATAATGTGTGGAGAAGGAAAAGATAGGATATAAGAGGCGCAATATGGAGTAGGAAGACCGAGTATCAATAAAAAGTGAATAGAAAGCAGAGCATTCAGCAGAAAGAGATGAAAACTTAATAAACACATGGTCCGAATCGCAAACATGCTCTTCGTTTCAGCGGAGAGGACAATATGGGGAGGTAACCAACGAAAAACGAACATCCTATTTTCCTATTAAATATTTACCTACAAAAAACGCTTTTTAACAATAACCTTTTTTTTTTTGTTGATGTAACCGGTGAGCCAAATCTGTTTTTTTTTTTTTTGTAATATGGCTACAATAGTGATAACTTTTACATAATTACAATAGTAGTGTAACAACTTTTATTTCTTTTTTTATTCCTGACCTGGTGCGAAACCATTTGGCCATTAACCAATCCTTTTCTTTATTTCAACTACCCTTTTCCCTTGTGTTATTTTCAGTTTTTTCACTCTACAATTTTCTTTTCCCATTATTATTATTATGTTGTTATTTAAGGATCTAAACAAAAGAATAAATCGCGGAATTTGCTTTTTATAGCAGACCTTTAGTTACTATATATGTATTATTAATATTACAAAAAAAATGAATTGCTTATAGAAACGCGCATTCTAATAATTATTTATTTACACCCAGATCAACTGGACAAATAAGTATTTCATATTTATGCCAGGAACTTATTATATACTTATTTACATATAATAGTCCAGTTAAATTAGCCAGAAAAAACGGGGGTACCCTTGTAAAAATTCCCAGAAAGCTGAAAATTGGCATGAATGTTAAGAATACCATTGTAATGAAATTGTGAAAAGTCCTTATCGATCCTACGTATGCAAAAATTTCTATTCAAGGTCAAAGTTGGAAAAAATGTGTTTTTTGAATTTTTCAACGAAACGATTAGTTTTATAATAAAAATAGTTCAGACCAAAATTGTAGATCACACGATTTTCTATAAAAATTGTCTTTACATTTTTCCCTCTAAGATTCACCATTTCTAAGATAAAGCGATTCTAAAATTTATTAAAGTTGTATTCTCCATAATCGATAACTTTCGGTTGAATATCTTCCCGAATGATTGCTGCCGCAGCTTCTAGGATCTCAAAACGCTCTTTGTCATTTGATTTTTTTTTATGTATTAATCACACAGACCAATAGTTTTACTTAAATTATGCGTCCAACGATGTACACATAGGAAGCGTAGTCGTGCATATTATAGATGAGTTTTTCAAAGTATAACTTTAAATAACTTAAAAATATTATGTGCAATGATTTAATTCTTTTTGGCTATTTAGAGGAAGTGCATAAGAAAAACACCATGGTACATTTGCGGTTTCACGATTGAATTTGAGTTTAGGGAGTTAATAGTGCATTAGTTTCCGTTTATGAACTTCCTGTGAATCGCAGACTCCATATACAACAGGAGATTTGTAGAATTTTCTCTAGTGATGATTAGAGATTGGGAGCTATTAATGTTAAATTTGGATCTAAGATTCTCAAATCTGGAACAGTAATAGAGATGTTCAATGTTATCTTCAACACCAGAGGTGCATATGGTGCACCCAGGGCCATCAGAAAGACGAAACCTATATAAGTAGGAGCCAAACTTTCCGTGCCCCGAGAGCATCAGCGCATTGTAAAAATTAATGTTTAAGTTTTTTAATTTTGATCTGTCAACAACTTTCGGGAAGAACGTGTATGTCTTCCCTCCAGTTCGACAACTGTCCCACCTCTGCTGCCATATTGCAACGAGTGTGCCATTAATATGGTTTTTAAGAGTTTTGAGATTTGGGAAAGGGTCCAAATTGAAAAGATCGATATTTAGGAACCGGATATTCTCCGCACAGGATATATCTCCAACAACCATGTATTCAGAGATGATGGAGGCACCTGTGACAAAAAGATCCAGTGAAGGAATGATTGATATGACATTAGCAGCAAACGTAGGGCAGGTTCTATACAAAGAGGAAATATTTAAAGAAATTCCCTCCGGTGTTTACCAACAGCATTTAAGGTTTTGTTATTTATATAAATGATAGAGCCATAATACCCTTAAAGGAACTGAATCAGACCCTTATACAGGATGACCCTCTCCCCATATATAAGGCCAAAGGTGTTAGGCTGGAGTCTTCTGAGCTTATTGTAAACGTTATCGCATTTCTTGTATAAGTATTCAATATGTGACGGAAATGTGAGCCGATAATCAATGATTATGCCAAGGTACTGAAATTGCCTGATGTGACGAATGGGCTGCCTAGAGATGAGATTGAGAGATCCAATTCTTTGAACAATTCTCTGATCATCAAATACTATAAATTGGCATTTTCGACAACAGAAAATGTTAAGCCTAAATTGTTAACGACTTGTTCTAGGTATTGACAAACAACCTCAACTAGTTTGAAATCACAGTACCTATCAATTCTGAATGAAATACATAAGTCGTCAGCGTAAGACACTAATTCATATTTTTTGTTTGAACAGGACATGAATTCATCCATAAGGTAGTGTATTCTAGAATATAGAATATTCCAGAGTGTGGGTCTGAGGACAGAACCGTGGGGAAGCTCACACTCTAAACTCCTGCTGGCGACGGAATCATTGATGTCCAGGACAGCATATCTATTTTCGAAGTAATTGATGATTGTATTAATAATATAAGGGTTTACTTGAAAATGCTTGAGAATTTCAATAATTGCAGACCACCTGCAGCTGTCAAAAGCTCCCTTGATGTCAAAGGAGATGACAACTACAGAATGGCCAGCTTTTCTTTGAAACCTAATGTCGGAGATCAGCTTTTAGAGGGGGCACCTTCGGTAGAGAGCCCTCTCCTGAAACCAAACTGGTTTTGGTGGAAAATACTCTTGCTATCAGTTTCTTTTAGTTGGATTTCATTAATTACTCTCTCAAGCACTTTGCCAATGGAATTTAATGATATTGGACGATAGCCTAAGAGGGTATTGAGGCCGTTTCCGGGCTTGGGAAGCATCTTAATTTTAGGCACTTTCCAGCAGTCCGGAAAGGCTTGAAAGAGTAGGCATTTATTTATTATTAAACATAATAAATTAGGAAAATTTAGATTTAAGAATTTGACAATTTTATTATTTATTTTATCATATGAAGGTGATTTTTTATCGATTAATTTTTGGACTATTGCTGTAATGTCACTAGAGTTAGTCGAAGGAACTTCAGAAGGAGATATTTTTAAAATATATTATCTTCAACGTTTATTAACTGAATTTAAAATGTTATCATTGATATGGATAAGAGCGTCGTAGCCATCTATCCTTTTTGTATTATAACTTTATAAAGAAAGTTTGTTTTCTATGTAACTTTGTCTGTGGCTGTTTAGTATTAGACGTGGGAGTTTATCAGATATTTTATTGCATTTTATATTAACATTTTCGAAATGGGAAGAGAAATTCAGATCACGATCAATTAGAGGAGCTCCAGATATTTTATTCTATTAACGAATTCAACTTGACCAGAGAATTTGTTTTTAAATTTTATTAAACAATTTCGGCAATCAAAACTTATTTATCTTTAAAAAAAAAAATAATTTTTATAAATGAAGTGGAATACGTTTTTTTCTTAAATAAAAAAAATGTATTTATTTTTAATAAACCCATCTTTCAGAATTCAACTCTATAGGCTTCGCAGATCACGAAATTACTACATCTGACGAATGTTGCTTTTAATAAGATGTAATGATTAAAAATTGAATGCCGTTTCAAATATTCAAATTAGTCATTGTACAAGAAATTTACCAGGTACAATATAAAATGTTAAATAAGTGTTATTAGCAGGGATGAAAAAACTTCATATTTCACTGAAACTTCCAATATCTTTTTAATTTCTTCGAAACGATGCTAACTTATTACGTTCGCTACATTATATATGTGTAGGACTTGTTCATACCTAAAAGATACTAAAAATTACTTACCTAAATTGATGTTCACATAGTAGAAAAAAAAACAAACCAGTAACTATCATAATGTGTAAAAAACAAAATAATGAATGTAGCATAACTTTAGACAGTTAAAAAATGAGTTATACAACGTAATGTAACTTATTTGTATATCGAAAATCGAAACGAATGATGTCTTGATTAAGATCTGTCCAAAATGGGTTTGTTACAGTACTTTTTCTTACTAATAATCCTATACATCGGCTAAATGTAAAATATTGGATCAGTACACTGCGACTTACTACACTAAACGGAGATGAGTATCAATATTTGCACTACATGTTGCAGGAAAACATTCATTTACATTTAATTTGCTAGAAAATACACTGTTATCGAAGATTATCCTTAAGTTTTAGAATTATCGATGCTAGAAGACAAATAGACCCCAAATTTTCTTTTTTGTTTTCTATTTTCGCTTAATGCTTGGATTTGTTTTGAATCACACAAAGCTTATGAAGGTTATTATTTGTTTAATGTATCAGAATTTAATAGATTTTAAGTTAAACATTTTTGCGTCACTATGATGAAATCCATTCCATGCAAGAGCTGATCACTAAACATTCAGTCAACTTATGCCACGATGATTACCTGAGACTGGAAATCAGCCAGGCAAGGAAAAAGAAGAAAAACGGAAAGTAAAATATATTTCATAACTCCTTTAAAGGTATGTAGATTAATGGAGAAGAAAAAAAAAATTATTTATTATATTGTTGGAAAATTATATATTTTTTTAAACAGATGAGTTTAATTTTTAAAATGTATAAAATTTTCTTAAATTCATCAAATTAAGAACTTTGCCCACGAAAGGTTGGAACAATTACGTGTACTTTTAATTATATAGTGTAAATCGTTCGTTAAAGAGAACATTACTGCTTCGCCAAAAACGGATTGGCATGCCCATAGATAATATTACATCCAAGACGGTGGATAATTTAGTGCGCTACTTACGTTCCAAGGTATGATACTTATATTTTTTTTTGGTAGAAACATATGCACCATTGAAGGTGACTATAGAATTTTCAAGAATTTCATTTGCTAATTAATCAATAATAATGCCGGTTATTTATGAACTCAAAACAATAAAAAGTGACCAGCATGAATGTTTCGTTCATTAGTACACGCCACATAAAGAACACGGTCGATTTTTAATTTATCGCGTTAAGCAAATTTTATACGTTGCCGATATCTGTGTATACGAAAAATTGTAAATGAGCCAGTGCTTTTAGAATGTAAGGCGTTATATCTAAAAACCGCTTATGTCGAAATATAAGGAACAAGTAAATTTTTAGATCTGGTTGGACTGAATAAAAGGCGTGAATTAAGCCAAAACAAAAGAAAGAAAAAATATCACGTGTTGTCAGTTTTATTGTCGGTGAATTGGCAGAACTGCGATTATAATGGATATTGGATCGTTTTGAATAAAAGAAGGTATAAGAGTTGATTAGTCACCGTATGGAATTGCGATTGTTTAGAAATACGGTGGTCCCGGGTAATATTTTTAGAATATTAAAATAATAAATGACCATTTAGTAGTCAAACGATTCAATGCTAGACTAAAAAAGAAAAAAAAAAAGCTACAGAGTAACGAGGGGCTTTTGAAAGCCTACCTTTATGATGCGTACTGTAATAATAATTATCGATTGTTAACAATTAAAGAACGTTTTGTTTCGTATATTTGTGCAAGCTATTAATAACCTCCTGCAGGAAGAAATTGTTGTTGTGCAGAAATTAGCATGAGCTGTGTAGAAGTCATGGGAATTCATATTTTTAATTTGACAGGAATTCTGCTATGATTCATCATGCCAGTAAATTAAAAAAAACGAAAACAAAAAAGCGAAAACAGCGACCACGTATGTATGAAAAAAGTAGAAAATGAACAGCAGTGCCGCCGGTTTATAGAAAACGGTTATATTTTAATCGAATTCGAAGTAATAGTAAAAATGTTTCGTATGAATTAACAGAAACTGATAAGGAAAATCGATCTGACAACGAATTGGCCATCTTGTTTGTTTTTTTCTTCTTAATTTTATTTTATTTACACGACCATTTCCGTTTTCGTTATAATCGGCGAATCTCTGTGAATTTGTAAATTTTCGTGCTGCATACGATCGTCACATTTGCCGTTAACGCTTTTCTGTAACAAACGAGACATGTTTTAAAACGTTTTCCGTCACTGGTATTTTACATTTTCTGCCGGAAAACACACACAAATCAAACAAGAAAACGAATTCAATCACATTTCGCTGATTAGATCGGTAATAGCAACGGCTGGGGTTAGCCAAATGGGGTCAATGCCAGGACCCCGTTCTTATTGGTTAAATCATTTCCCTTTTTTGGTCGGGCATTTGGCCACTGTTTTTATTCAGTATGACATAAAATCGACCATACTATAAGACTTTTTCAAACATATTTACTCGATCCACCACATAAAGTAGTCATAGAAGTTCAAAATTATTAAATGAACTAGAGATAAAACTTCAAAAAAGCGGGAGAAAAACAAGAAAGCATAAGAAAGAGAAAACGAGGGAAATTGAAAGGAAACCTGCCAGTTGAACTGCCACAGCCCACTTGAACGATCAGATCTATCCTCAGGAACCACAATTTGTGTGTATCAAAATCAGTAGACGGTTTATGATCACAAACTTGAATAAAATTACTAATGTACCCTTAGTCCTAGAGGAGGCTGTTGTAGTCACCATTTTGGGATTTTCGGTTTTTTTACGATGTCTCAGCCATTTTTCGATTGATTTTAAAAATTCTTGTTGGAAGTTAAAGATAATGAAAAGTTCTATAACGGTCATTTTTTTTTTCAGTTTTTAGATGCTAAATTCAAATTTTTAGAAACGTTCAAAATTTTTAAAATGTCATAAGAAAATATTTTAAAGATTCAATAACGACAAAAAACATATATATAACATGTATTTTAGTGTAAACTATCCACTGAAAATTTTTCAGATTTTTAAAAGTGGTAGAAGAGGTTCAAAAAAAAAAAAAATAAAAACATGTATTTTTGGTTGAAAAACTTCTTGAAATTCAACTAATAACAGGCATGCACCGATTAGAGATACTTAAGGATTTGTACCGTTGAATGGACGGGAAGTATAAAGATACAAAAGGACAACTTAGAAAGAAATAAGTGAAGAAAAATATTCTGAAACAAATTACAGACCGTCTTGATAGAAGTCTGAATGTTTGTAATAGCCTGTGGCAGATATTTATGCTTTCTGTATAATGTAGAATCATTAGCATACGACATCAAATTCTAATCGAATTTCCAATCTGACTATAAGGAAGTGAATGTGAGAAAATAAATTGCCGGAAGATAGAAGTAGTGATCCAATATAAATATTTGGGGGTAATGGTGGACCAACACTTAAGGTGGGACGGATATACGGAATACACTGCAGAGAAAATTAGGGAAACATTACCAGCATTATACACTTTAAAGAAATATGCAACAAATAAAACGTTACAAATGGTGTATCTTGCGCTAGTGGAATCGAGAGTCAGATATGGAATTCAAGTCTGGGGAATAGCTAGGAAAACATACGTGGAGAAAATAAATAAACTGCAAATAAAACGCTTGAAATTAATATCAGATCATAAATAGGAGACCGAAAGTGAAATAATACAAAAAGAAGACGTACAGAGCGTTAAAGCAATGTACTTATTTATAAAGATGATATGGGAATACATAATGTGACAGATAAGGAAACAGAGCTGAAGGAAAGAAGAAAAACAGAATACGGACTGAGGGAAAACTATTTATACAAACTGCCGTTAGCTAAAACAAAGATGGGAGAGCAAACAGACAAATACATTATAACGCAGTTGTTAAAATAAAATGGCTAAAGAAATAATAGAGGAGGAAAAAATTGGGGTGAAGAAAAAGAAAATAAAGGGAATGTTAAAAGAAAGAGGGAAATATAAGAACAATAATAAGCATTAAATAATAGAAGAGGGTACGGAAATAGTAATAAACAAAAGTGAAAAAGGGGAAACGGGAAAGAGACGGAACAAAATAAATAAATAAAATAATAAAAAATAAAAATAAAATAAATAATATATTAGTTATAGCTAAGTTAAAAATAAGGAAAAATAGGATAAGCTTGTAATAAAATATTTGCGCGGCGATAAAATTGTATAGTATATAAGTAGTATAATATAGGCATATTTAGATGTAAGAAAACTCGTCGAGAAGCGTATAGCTTGACGAGGGAATGTATAAATATTAATAAATATATATATTTTCAAAAAAAAAAAAAACTGTCATGGCGTAAGTGTTAAAGAGTACAGCACTTAAAACCGACCCCAGGCAGGCTCTCTGTGATTGATACGTTCTACTGTAGTTTAAGTTAGCGGATTTAAGAAAAATAGCTTTCTACTTATAACAGATTATACAAATAACTTAGCCATTCGGGCTGGAATTCTAGTTCCCGTTGCTTCCTTAAATGAGACGAGAATCGATATATTATCAAAGGTCCTGATTATGCTTAAAAAAGAAGCAACTGAGAATTATTTCTGAATGAAAGAGGGATAAGTACCGGAGTAAGTATCGCACAGGAATTTAGCTATGCAATCTGAAATGACCGAAATCTCAATATACCTGCAGGAAGAATATTTTTTCTCTCGATCCACTGTGTTGTTAACTTACCGATATATATCATAAATTACCCTTACGCAATCGCATTAAAGTGTTGTTGAGAAAATAAAAATTAATATTGGATAGTATTTTTTATTTTTGACCGCGTCGTGATATAAAATAGCGAATAACAATTTAATTTTAATAAGAAGTAGAAACTTTTTGAATTTTTGAAAATTTCAGAAAAGAACGATAATGACGCAAACTAAGCTCTCGTATATATATACATTTAGACGAGTGCTGCGGGAAATATATATCACTACGATGATATCGTAAGTTCAAAATGGGAATGCGTTGAATTCACTATTATGCAAATGTAAATTTCGTAATTGATCTAGTTTTATTAAATTTAATTGTCTAATTTTTATTTCTCATCGATAAAGATTAAATTTACAAATGTGACTATTTAATAAAAGCGATTAACGTATAATATTCTCAATTATGTAAATAAAACAGCAGCAGCGATGACGCGGTTAATACTTTAATATATTTCCGTGAAAGTGATAATTCGTACTTTTTTGACACAGTCCGATGATATTTTTTTATCTCAAGTTCGGTACTCCTTCGAGAGTTTTTACCGGCTCGGGGCGAAAATAAACGAGAGTTTATGTGTTGCCTAGCCGGTGTCCGGTGTAGGGTAGAGGAAAAGTTGAGAAACATACTGCTGGAGTCGAAATTATTCACTTTTATTGCAAGAATGGATTCCACACATGGGCGTCGCCAGCGGGGGGCAGGAAGGGGCAGCTGCCCCCCCCCCGGAGCCTTGAAACTTTTTAATTAACTTGCATTGATGAGTATTCATAGGCGCGTAATCATGAACAATTTGCCAGAATCTCACGAAAATTATGTTTTAATTAAGATTTTATTCTTGTTTAATAAAATATTAAGCCTTTACAACTTATAAATTTTATTTTTCCTATAACTCATATCCTCCTTCTATCATCTTGCCCCCCCCTGGCGTCTGGCAACCCATCTTGCCCCTCCCTGGCTAATTGGCTGGCGACGCCCTTGATTCCACAAGATGGACTAAAAAAATAACAGATTGGACAATATACGCGAAGAGAAAAAGAGGAAGACCGGAAAACAGGTGGGAAGATAGTTTCGCTAAAATGTTAAAGCACAAACAATACCATCAGGTGGCTTATGACAGACTAGAGTGGGCTCGGTTGAGGAAGGCCTTTGCTAGTTTTCAGGGCTAAATTAAATTATACAATAGTTTATTTACTTCAATGTATATTGTGTAACGTTATATCACTAAGGATAATAATAATAATAATAATAAGATTTATCGAGTGCCTTTAGTGGTCGTTGGCTATTGGTTACCGATTGTTGGCCAGCATGCTTGGGGGTTGCTTTGTACCAGTTGGACGATTACTCGGAGACATATTTTCCTATAGTTGCCAGTTGGCATCTGCCCGAAGTAATTTGTTTGTCCACTTCTTGAATATTAGTCAGTATGTTTGTCACTTCCATCTTTACAGTATAACGTGATATATCGTTCCGTAATTTTCTTTTCAAGGATACCAAACGTAACGGTACTGTTTTATGATTAAGATATCGTAGACTGCATGACGTTACAGAGAATTTATGTAAAGATTATTTTCTTTTTATTTATTACTACTATTGCGTCTTTATTAATTCAATTGTTCGGGTTTTTTAGGAGTATGCTCGAGAATTCCCTACGCACCAATATTCCTTGAACGGCCGACTGCTGAAAAGACAACAATACTAGATTCTACAGATAAATATTACGTTAATTAAATAAAATAAAAGCGAAATTGTACGCATCGCCGTTGTTGGCGGCGATCCAGTGCATAGCTGATTTCCTGGTATCTTTGTGGTCGATATTCGCGACAGATGCGAAGGTTGTATCTTCAGTATTAACAGCGAATGTATACCTCTTTCGACTATTTACGGTCGCGTAGTCCAATTAAAATAATCGTTGCAACGGCTGTTTTGACAAACCGGCGCTACTGCAATCTCTTGCAACCTGCTTAATACTAAAATCTATCAAGAAATAATCTCGCTTGAATCTTTCTTTCTTTCTTTCTTCTTCCCTATCGGCCGGGAAGAGATCGAGAGGTAGACGTCAAATTTCATGGATGGATAATCTTAACAACTGGTTCAACTGTTCCTCATTAGAACTTTTCCGAACAGCTGTTGATAGAAATAAATTCCAATTGTGGATCGCCAACCTTCGAGACGGAGACGGCGGATGAAGAATAAGATCGGAATCGACCAAGACGATGCGCGCTTTGCTATGTATTGGGCTATTTATTCCTGACCGACAACAGGATTTCTCAGACACGCTCCCAGTCTCACGCTTGTGTTCACCATTGTTTATCATTTTACTTTACGTATTTACTTTACACTGTTTACCCGTAATATCCAGATTACAATAGTCAGCTGAATTACTACCACTTGGAATTTTTCAGTATCTGTATCGTACAGATAGCCTCGGGACAATATCGTTTTACTAATCACTGGGAATTTTAAACATTGTATCTTGCAAAGCAAATGGATCCGAGTTAATTTTTCTATACGATCATTATTAAGCCGGTTTTAATTTATACAAAATATGACGGGAAATTACAGTAGAAATACTTTCGCATTTTTCGACAGATTTTATTACCAGCTGCTTCCTTTTACATGCAGATTTTAAAAGTTTTTGCAATATTTTAGGACTTGAAACAAGAAAGTAAGCAGCCGAATTAGAAAATTCCACTGGTAGGGTAAAGAAATAACGACGAGTGTGCAATTCACGTATTTCCAGCCACGCTGAAATCAATTGTAAATTCTTAAAATGACCTTCAAACATTTTCCTTTATCCTGCAGGAAAGATAAGAGCTTATTACTAAGCAAATATATTAATAAAAATCACAAAAGGTTTCGAGTATTTTTTCCGTAATTATAATAACGAGGAATATTTGGTTTTTTTTTGTTTTTTTTTCTTTTTAAATAATAATTTGCGGGTCCCACAAGACACTAGAGCCCGTCTGTGGGTTCCCAACATAATTCAATCATTTATTTGTACAATATAACATCAACTCAAGTACTACTTTCTGTAGACAGCTTAAAAAGTGTTAACTTATATATTACTATACTACAAAATCTGCACTCTCATTATTCATGATTTATATTACAATTATACCATCATCTAAAATAATATTTCCTATTACCTTAATATGTTAACACTTATATAACAATACAATATAATTTTTATACAACTACCACTCTCTCATTAGCAGCTTAAAACTGGAGATAGTAACGAATCTCATGTCAACTTAGTCAAAGCTTTTTTTTTTTTTTTTATTATTATTATTATTATTTATATTGCTCTTTATACCATGCTATCAACCAAATTTTAACCTTGTTTCTCCATCTCTCCAGATTTTTTTATTATTTCGAATTTCCTTTGTGGTATGTTCCCCATTAATTTTATTAATACCTCTTCCTCTACATTGTGTCTATTTTACTGTTAATCCCCCTAGATCGTACATAGCAGGAATTAATCGAAATTTCTAGTCCTGTACGTTCTTGTTCTAGTTGGTAACTGCCTATCTTCGAGTTTAGCATACTCAGTAATTTGCTATAATAATATAACATTTTTAGTGACATTTCGTTATTTTTAATAAAGGATCTTTTTCCATTCTGTTTGTTAAATATAGAAATATAATAAGTTAATAATAATTGATATAATAAACAATTATAACCAGCAATATATGAATAAAATAAATTTCTTACTTAGTAACGTTTTCGGGCATAACCCATCATCAGTTAAACAAAAACCACTATGTGTGATCAGAGACAAAATCTAAATCACGTTACTAAGTAAGAAATTTATTTTATTCTTATATTGTTTGTTATAATTGTTTATTATATTAGTTATTATGAACTTATTATATTTCGTTATTTTTGTTCCACTAGGTCATGTTAGCTAATGCGTTTTTCCCTCGTTGTGTAAGACCAGTTTTAAACTTTTTTTTTTTGCAATTTGTTGATTTTCCTCATTTCTGTAATTTTCGCCTCACCCCAAATTCCGATTCCGTATTTAATTCCGGACATTATTACAGCTTCGAAATATTAAACTTTTATATGTCATACCTTGTTTTAATTTATATAGTGCGAGAATATAGTTTACCTGACTTTTCCCGCAATATTGTCAATATGCTATGTATATGTAAATTAGTATACGTACCTTTTCTTTAGTGGAAGATTTTTCTACTAGATGGTCTCGAGAAATGTGCTGCACAACGGCTACGGTAAAAACGTCACCCAACAGATTATTTACCGTCCGAATTCGATCTCTGTTTATTATACAACATTTGTTACAATTCAACGTAAAAATGAATAAAAAACGAGTGCGCATTCGGTACAACAATTAATTTTAAAAGCAACTAGTTTTAATTTATTCTATTCTACGTACATCCGCTAAATTTCTTTATCTTATATGCCGGAGAAAATTTTAATTTATAATTAATTGTTCGCCATATTTATTTTAAATGTCCATCCAACGTGAACGAACGTACTTCTTTGCACTTCGATCTCTTATTAAACTCCCTATTGTTTATTGTGCTTCGTATATCTCATCGTTTCCGTCGATCTCCGTCGTTCCGGTCCTCAGTTCTTTTATTCTATCAATATTTGACACCGACTCTACATCTGATATTCTTTTCCCTCGTGTCGTTTCTGGGCGAAGATCCGTTGATGGCATGCCCAAAGGGGCGGTTTTAGAAAAAAAAAAAGAGGAAAGTAATTGTCCAATCTCGGTAATTAATTTTTTCGTTTTCTCATTTTAGTACATTTCGTTTGATTTATTTGCGAACATGAAAACATATTTCACGACTGGTAGAGCCATTATAAATTTCATCAGTGAAAAAGTATAACCCAAACAAAAAAAAAGCGTTACACGATTATAAACAATATATACATTTTAACGCGAACTATTTTTAATGACCGGGGATCGTTATAGAATTCATCAGACAAAAAAGTATAAACATAAAAAAGCGTTACGAATATAAGCAAAAAAGAAATTGATATCTAAAAGGACTCGTTTGCTTTCTCTTTTTCTTTCGATACCTTATTGAATAAGTTTTCCTTTTAAACGATATTACAACGAGAACTATTTCGCTGACTGTGTCCGAATGGGGCGTGACGCTTATGTATAATTTTCGTCGTTATTAACCCCAAACTTCTATTTTGAAACGGATGACAGAGACGGACGAAAATTCTAAACAACTCTCGAACTTACAAAATAGCTCGCGATTTACATTTTCGATATTACGTATCCGAAAATTGCCCCATAAATTTCACTAATTGTAAGTACTCCTTGATAAAAAGAATGTATGATATTTGCGCAAATAATGACGTAACGTTAGCACACTGTATAAATCAACTAGCGTACACGATGAATCGTCTTAGCGCACGACGTAATGTAAGAAATACAGTTTTAGTTATTACAAAATGTAGCTTAGCAAAAGCATCATGAGCCGCGGGGGGAAAAACAATTAAAAAAAAAACATTCCTGAGAATTAAAAAACTCGTTGATCGTGTAGAATAGACGAAGAATCCTTACAGTATATTTCAGCCGAAAGCTATTTCGGAAGATGACAGAATTATAATTGTACAATTCAAGTTACGTTTTGAAAAAAAATTTACACGTTTCTAAAATTGTTGTTATTTAATATTGAATACCCGATCTACTACATATATTGTTAATTAAACAAAACGATACGAATTGGGAATTTAATCATTTTTGTTTTCGGTATATACGCCTCTTAAATGCGTACTGTTTCAAATCACAATGTGCAATAAAGAGTGTATAATGGGAATAATTGTTGATTTTTTTTTTAAATTCTTTAACAGCTAAGTTGCATCTAGCCGATGATAGCTATTAAACAATTAGTTTTAATATACTATTTTGTGCACGTGGCCTGAATAGTAGCCTGTGCGTTGCTAATCTGTGGTCATACTTCTTCGCGTCGTCGAATATTATTTCTTTTATATTTTGACTTCAGAATACTAATTTCCATACAGTCGGTCTCAATGTAACGGACTAATTTGGGTAAGGCATAGTCTGTTGTTGCGAAAGTGCGATAAATCGAAATCACCAGAAGTACAACGGTGTCCGTATTTCTGCCGCCGGTAAGTTTATTTATTTTTTTTTTAACCTCCCTTTTGGGCATGTTAACAAAGGATCTTCGACCAGAAACGACACGAGGAAGAAGGATCAGTTAAATGCAGATTCGGTCAGCTATTGATAAGATAAAAGAACTGAGGATAGGAACAAACGATAAGATATACGGGCACAATAAGGAGTAGGGAGTTCGAGTGATAACAGATTGGAGTACAAAGAAGTGCGTTCGTTTACGAGGGATGGACATTCAAAGAAGATATGGTCAGGATCACAGACGGCTTAATTAAGGGAAAGTGCGAGACGAAAACAAAAACGTGAGGAAGGAAAAAGAGTATGATTAGACGTAAACGGATAACAGGGACAATAACGGAGCGGCGAAGCGAAGGAAAATCGTGAAACCAAGGCCGCGTGTTAAGATTAGGTTAGATGGAAAAAATTAAGAGGAGGATTGATTAGAAAAGGAAGAAACGTAAAAATCCGACCAAAATCTAACATGAAACACTTTTTTCACTATGGGAGTAAATTAGAAACGGGAATTTTAGAGAAAAAAAAAGCGGGAGGGTACAGCAATCTGAGCCAAGGAATCTGCCATTTCATTACCCTCTATTATGCACCAACCATATAAATTCATATTAATATTGGCAGGAAAAATTTGCTAATTTTTAATTAAGCACACCAAATTTATGTTGTTTATTAATTTTATAAGTTTTTTTTGCCAGGGGGCTGGGGACTCCGACAACATAACCCATCTTTGAACCGCCCACCATTATCATAAGACTGCTGACTTGCCGCTCTTTTAACGAATCCATGAAGGAGAAATCACAGTGTCAATTCTGGCGCGGTACAGAGCTAGCCCGTTATTTCGCAAAATCTGTTGAATTGGAGTTCGTTATATCGAGAACCGACTGCACTGCATGATTTTGTTCATTCATTAAATTCGAATTTTTCTTTCGCTTCATCAAAGACTGACAATGCTACTCGCTGAATTTTTTTTTTTTACATTTTTGTATTATCAATAATTTTTGGTATAATTTTCATTCGTAAGCATTTCGATAAGTAAATTAAAATTAAATTAAAGAGAAAATAAAAACAGAACTGAATATCGGGAAAAAAATGGTATAACAAAATGGTTGTTTACTGTAACGATTTTTTAAAACTATTTCTTTTATTATATTTTAATTAATAACAACGTGGCGTATGCGCACCATCGATAACATACTTCCATCTTTTGATGACATGGTAAATCTGATATGTTTTTTTTGTACAAAATTGGAAACCCGTATTACCTGTATTTCACAGAAATAATTTACTCGTTTAGTGCGGTAATTCCACTAACACTTGTATTCTGTTTTTTCTTGTTTTTTTTTTTTTTTTTTTTTTCGGGTGCGCCAGCGGCATTGACCCAACAAGAACAGAAATTGAGGAAAGGGTTAAATAAAGAGACGATTAGAAATAGAGCTTAGGAAAGATTGGAGTACAGGGATTATATCTGGAGATGGAAAGGAAAGGACAAAGAAAGAATTATACGGAACAGGAAGACCCAGTGTCAAGATTTTCGAGTATAAAACAAAGCGCTCGGAATCAAGGGCAGGGCATTCAAAGAAGATGTGGTTTGCATCACATATGAGAGGAGAGATGGAATCATGAAGAGGACAATCGGGAGAAGAGGACAGGGAAAAACGAAAACGTGAAGAGGGTAGAAGGGAGTGTGATTAATACGCAGTCTGATTAAGGAAATGATCGCGGAGCGTTGATAAGAATAGGATTGAAACCACGGCTGAGAAGAGGGAACCGGCTGAATTTGAAGATAATGAGAGGCGGGATTAGAAAATAGAGAAGGATAGATGTCCGACCATAGTCGGGAATGATTAGCTGAGGAAAGAAGGAGGATATCCGAGGTAGGAATGTTGCAGAATAAAGGACCATCGCCGGCGGCCGAACGGGCTAAAAAGTCCGCTAACTCGTTGCCCTCGATGCCAGAATGACTAGGAACCCACAAAAGGTCAATAGTAATGGAACGGAATGAGAGTAGATTGGATGTGAAAAAACGAATTAAAAGAATAATAGAATTGGAGGAATGAGAAGGAGGAGAAGAAATGGCTTGAAGAACACTTTTGGAATCGGAGACAATCAGACATTTACTGATCCCTCTTATGGATGGAATGAACGAGACTGCGCGTAAAATGGAGATAGACTCCGCTGTGAAGATAGAACAGAAGGAAGGAGGCTTGAAGGAGTCAGAGTGATTCACTGAGAGGAAAGTAAACGCACCGCCCACCCCGTTCTCGTTTTTAGAACCGTCAGTAAAGAATGTTAGATGAGAAGGAAAAGATGTGTCAAGCATGTGGAGGAATTCGGCTTGGATTGAAGAATGTACGATGGAGCTGGTTTGGAGAGGGAGAGAGAAGAGATTCATAGTCTGCCAAATGCTGGAAAAGTCATGGGAAAAGTAAGGAAACTTGGAATAAGAAAAGACATAAGGCGAAAAATTGAAGACTCGAGCTGCTACAAGAGAAAGGATTGGGATTTTGTGAGGAACAAAACGCCATTGGTTTTTAATACTAAGATAGGAAGAGATAAGATTAGATGAGGACACAGAAAGCCGTTTAATTAGAAAATTATAACCAAGCTGCGATCTGCAGATAAAAAGTGGTTGCATAGCAGATTCAGAGAGGATAGCAGGAATGGGAGAAGATTTTAGCGGTCCAATGCACAACCGAAGGCAGCAGTTTTGAACTTTGTCCAGTTTGGCGAGGAGAGATTTAGAGGAATTTCCATAGATGAAGGAGCAGTAATCGATCCTGGAACGAATTATAGCTTTGTAAAGGATTAGGAGAGTGGAAGGGTCACCACCCGATTTGGATGGAGATAGAGCTTTCAGGAGATTGAGTCTTTTGAGGGAAGAATTGTAGAGATAGTTAATGTGTTCATGGAGAGTGAGTCGGCTGTTGAGAATAACACCAAGGTAGCAGAAGGAGCTGACGAGCGGAATCGGAATGTTAGATGAAATAAAGAGATCAATAACTCTTTATCTATCCGTAGTATCTCCCTCTCCGCAATTCACCTCACTCTCTCTCCTTTTAAGTCCTCTTCTATGGCGTTTTCCCTCCGCCCCTACACTTGTATTCTGTTCGTATTCCGTTTTTTATATTTGCGTCAGCTTTGGATTGTTTTTCTTGATATTTTCACTTTTTTTTTTTCACAAAAGGATTTTTATAACATAATTCAACTTCTATTAATCGGGAAAGGGAAATAGCGATACAAATAATTTGTACCGCGTAAATTTTTTTCCCTCTAACCGACACTCTTTGAATTTCTGTTTTCTAAAATGATTATTACGCGTCTTTTCAAGAATACTGTTAAAATTAACGAGAATTAATTGTACAAGGTTAATAATCATATAATGCACGTGATACTACTCGTTTATAAAATATAATTATTATTAAAAAAAGTAGTATTCCTCTACTTACAATATCCAATCGAGCGCGATTAGTATTCCAACATTTTCAGGCGGGATTCCGGCAGTACCACATAATGTAATAAGGAGCACAATTGAAGCGCTCGGAATACTGGCTCCAGACATACTGAGGAACGTACATCCTAGCCTATAATTTTAATTAAATAACAAATAATGGTTAGTGGTTTTTCTTTTCTTTTTTTTCCCTATGATATTAATTAAAGATAGCGAAGTAATGAGATTATATATAATGCGGTTTAAAACTCATTAACCTATTAAAATGTTATTTCTCCTTTTAAAAAAGCTTATTCTTTTATGTTTGTTTTCATCCGACATATTGAAGCAGCTGGAATTTCTAAAAATTATTTATCCGTACCGGTTTATTTCGCCTACTCAGTTCTACTTTCAAGTGTCCAAAAATAGTGGTTGATTAATAGAATGCGCATTAATAGTAAATATTTGGAACAAACCGCGATAAAAATTAAAGAAATATAATATGACTTAAAACATATATCAGTAGAAGTAAATGATGACGATGAATGCCGTTAATTATAAATATCATCCGATGGTAATAAGTGACGCGTAATACTCGGAAGACTGATCAATATTCAATTCAGAATTGAACACTGTGCAACGGTCGCGCGTAATAGTTGTCCAGAACGCGTTTCATTTGTTTGCTCGTTTGATGATCTTCAGCAACCTATTACCTTTCTATTAAAGTTTCACTCGCCGGATGATGCTGGTTTTTTTTTCTTTTTTTTTTGGTACATCTTCGGTACACTTTGTGGACTTTTATACTTTTTCTTCGTACGGATTACAATAGTAATTCGTGCGGCTGGTAACGGTGTTGTTTTTACTTACAAAATGTTTGGTATATTTTTTATTATAAAATAAGCGTTGCACACTCCAAAAAGTATGAAGTGGTTAGAAGAGTCATTTGACTGCGATTCAGGAGAAATTCTTGGTTCAGAAAATGAGGAAGAAAGCGAAGAAGGTTGGATTATTATAGAAGAAGAAATATTCCAAGATGATCACCTACAGCCCAAATGAAGAAAGTGAAGAAATGGTAAATGATCAAAATGACGTCTACTTCGGTAAAAATGAAGTGATCAGACGGTCGAAAACTGTAAAAGCTCCAGCTTCCTGGACACGCCGCCAAAATATTGTGTTCCATCGATCTGGGTCAGCCAGAAATGTTAAGAATACTTTGCTGTTCAATGTTTCAGATGTCTATTTAGTGATACATCGTACACTAATGTTTACATTCAAGAAGGATTTATTCGCAAACAACACTCCTCACCACATCTCAAGATATTGCCGATTTTTTTCCCGGCTATTTTGCTCGAGCATCTAGCAACTCAGCATTGGATCCGGACTTCATATAAATAAAAAATTCCTGTGATATCTCCACGCTAGATTTCTCATCAGACAGCTCCAAACTATACAACTGTCTAATTACCCGTAGAGAACTTCAACAAGCTATCCATTCCACAAAAATTAGAGCAATAGGAGCGGATAGCTTCCATTTACAAATGCTTCTTTCTATGCCGGAAAAATCACTTCACCAAATTTGAAGACTGTTTAACATTCTTTGGACAAATAAAAAATTTCCAACCTACTGGAAAACTGTCATACTCTGATTAAGTTGGACAAAAATCCTACTCTACCTGATAACTATCGCCCTCAATCTCGTTACTTTCGGTATTAGATATAACTTTCAAGAAAATTATTAATAAAAGACTGATCTGGAAACTCGAATCGCTCAATCTGCTCACTAACTTTCAATGTGGATTTAGGCTCGGCAGATGTACTGAAGACTAACTGCTTGCTCTTTCAACTCGGATACAAGAATCATTCTCATGATGTCATCGCCTGCTCACCGTATTTTTCGACTGCTCCAAGGCATTTGACCGCACATAGCACTACAAAATCCTACAGCAATTCCACGCATGCGTATTTTGTGTCCATCTTCCTCAGCTTATCAACTGCTTACTTAAATCCAGGTTCTTCTGCACAAGAGTTATTAGAATTTTTTCGTCACCTCAACCATTAGAAAATGGAGTTCCACAAGGTACTATCCTAAGCCCCACCTTATTCTGCATCGCCATTAATAGCCTCATTGAATCACTCCAACCTCCAGTTACGGCTGCCCTTTTCGCCGATGACCTAGCAATCACATTTCGTTGCAACTCAATAAACATAGGACAAACTCTGCTGTAAAACGCTGTCGACAGAATTTCAAACTGGGCCACCATAAATAGTTTCCAGTTCTCATCAACAAAAACCTGTGCCCTTAATTTCTGCAGACTTGGTAACTGTGATCACTTTCTTAATTTGACGCTCCACAACAAACCAATGCTCAACGTTTCCACAGCAAAATATTTAGGACTTTGGTTTGATGAAAAACTTACTCGGTATAAACAAATCTTTGACCTGATTAACAGTTGTGATCCCAAACTCAATCTCCTTCGCAAAATTAGCGGAACAAAATTTAGAGCACACTGTACCGCCCTTCACCAACTCTATAATACATTGATTTGATCCAAACTGGACTGTAGCTCTTCAAACTACTTTTCCGCCGCTAAACAATTATTGCACAAATTGACCATAATAGAAAATAGAGCTCTCCGGATAGTCACAGGAGTTCTTCGGTCTTCTTCTCATGCATCATCAATATGTAGCTCATAACCACCTCATACATATCAGTACCGCCAGCTATCTATCAATTAAAGCCACTACCAAAATTCCTATCATCTGCTCCATATGCAGCTTACTTCAAAACAGCAGAAATTTTGAACTTGTTCGATCTTCTACTACCTCTATTAACACACTTTCACCTTGCAGCCATAATGGTCCAACTTTTGCATCAATATCGATCTTTCTCTTGCTGTTCTTTCAAGGGAAACTTCAACGCTCGTACTTCACCAAAACTTTCAAGAATTACTCCATCGGTTCCATGGATTTTCAATCGTATATACACATGGCTCCGTTTCTTCAACATCAGTCGGATGCGCTGTCACTTTGGAGGATTCAGTCAACGCATGCTACTCTCTTTCTCCATTTTATCTGCAGAACTTTATGCCCTTTACCTGGCTGTAAACTGCATAGCCTCTAAAGAAAACTGCAACCAGTAATATCTACTACCCGACTTTCTATCTTCACTATTGCGTCTACAAAACCAATGAGCAAATCAACAACACTCTCTCGCCAAAAAATCACCTCGCTGCTCTTCTCAAAACCTTCTTTGCATGCATGGATACCCGGTCACAACGGCATATCGTGTAACAACCTGGCTGAAAAAACCGCAAAACAAGGTGCTATAAACTTTCCAATTCCAAACGTTCTAATTTCCCTAGACGGTTTCCGGCACATCATCAAACTTCAACTAAAAGAACAATGGCAGTAACAGTGGACTAACTTCGGTCACTACCATCTTCACTCCTTAAAATCCTCTATTGGAAAATGGAAATCAAACCTCTTATTCGATAGAAGACACCAAGTTGTTCTTGCACGCGTGCGTCTCGGCCACTACTCTTTTCACACATGGCCATCTCTTTACTCGCACCCCTCGTCCAGTCTGCTCAAATTTATCAGCCGCTCCGATTTCTATTCGTCACCTACTTAACAGCTCAGTCACACTTTCACAGCGTCAAAAAGCTTATAATAGCTTCTCCACCACATCACTCCTAGAAGACTCAGACAACTCTGTTTCCGTCGTCTTCAAGTTTCTCCAAGATACCAAACTTTACAATCAAATTTACCCCCCCCCCCCCTAGATGTCGTGTTGCTAGCCTATGATGTTGTAAGCACGTATGGAATAAAATAAAAAGAAATAATAAGATTCGAAAAAAAGTTACGAATAAATTTGTGGAAGAAAAGGATGCAAAATTATAGACGGATGTAAGGTACTTTGAAGACAGAAAGACGTAATGTTATTGACGTGTAATGTAATGGATACAGGTGTGTAGATGTAATTTACGTAACGATGCGCGAATACAGATTTCGATTTTTCATAGGTTTTTTTTCGTTTGGGGAGATTAGGGATGGAAATGTTCGCAGAACAATGAATAAATTAGCTTTGGGGTGAGAGATGTCTTTGAAAAATTTATACTAAATTGTCAAAAAATATAGCAATAACTAACTATAGGTGAACAGCTATTAGGTTTCCGCGGTAATTGTATATTCCAACGATACCCAGCAAATATTGCACCGAGATATTAAAAATATTCACGCACACGCAGTTTGTGAATTTACGTCGGTATTCAACCGAAGGATAGCCTCGTAAGAAAATTGATAAACCTGGAAATGTGAAAATATTAGTTAACATGACGAAGGTAAAAATCTGACTATAACTCTGCCGATAATTGGTTTGGTTCAGCTCTACTGGTGCATGAACTTTTACTAGAAAAAAAAATAACGTTCATTTGCACCTAGAAAGAAAAACAAACAAGTACCAAAAGAAAAATCGTGAAAAGTAAATGGCTCCCTATTTGGATTTTAAAAGTACTATACGTCTGTTTTGTTTTTTTTTTTGTTTTTAACCGCTTCGTCAAAGAAGACATTAGCTCAAGAAATGAGAAGAAAGAGAAAATAAAGTTCTTAAACGTTTAAGGATAGAGAACAAAAATAATTTGGAGGCAGAAATGACAAGAAGAAAATGTGAAAATATAAGAAGTACTGTAAGGAGTAGGGATAATACCGAGTATTATTGAACTTTTATGCGATTTCTAAATCGTCTCAATATGATTATACACGATGTAATTTGTGTGTATTAAACGGTTTTGTATTAGAAGTAGTTAGTGATAAATTTGGCGGGAAATCACTCTTAATATTCGGTCTTAATTACTTCATCGGTTTCGTAAAATTCAGTAATTTATTTTAAAGGTTTCGTCGTGCGATTCTGATTCTCAGCAGGCAGCAGGTCCATATCAGTGTTTCGACCAAAAAATTGTCGCTAGCTTATTCTCGCAATATCTATGACCTCTATTTTCTCTTCTCATTCTTTTAGCTTTTTTAATTTTTTCGGACTTACTCACATTTTATAGTCCTTTCTACCGTTTCCCGATTTTTAATACGGTAAATTGAAAGCGCAAAAGTGAACGAAGAGGAAAAGAAGAAATATCTCTATAAAAAAAATATTCTATCAATAAAATGTTAAATCGAATTTATCGACGTGCGTTAATCGTGCTAGGAGATTTTACCATAAACTGATAATGTCGGATCCGGTGAAATCGATACCGTATCGATGAGCTAAAAATACGATAGAAAATCCTAAGAAGAATGCCGTTCCATTGAGATTTATGATTCCGATTGGTAAGACGAATTTCGTTACTTTTTTATTGGCGTCCGTTTTCTCCACCAGCAACTGCATCGCCATTGGAACTACCGTAGATCTACGAATAATAATTTTTGTTATTACACACTTCTAATGTGGCATTATTTAATTATATCAGTGCTTTGAATTATTTTCTGATTATTTAAACTTTGACATTCAACTCAGGTGATATTTTAATTTATCAACTTGTATTTTGTATAAGGGAACAAATTATTAATTGTATACGAATTGTATTTCATAACTTACGCTATTTCGGAATTTATTTTAATAATTGAAATAAAAGTTCAAAAATACAGGGGGGATTTTTAATTTTTACGTACATATATGTAGAAAATTTCAGCGGAATTTAACGTAAGCCATTAAAAATTAGATTCGAACAAATCCAAAGTAATCGGAGCGCGAATTTATGTTAATTTAGTTTGGAAGTCAATTTTTTTGTTGCTTTTTATTCTGTTTTTGATAAACAAATACCGTCTGGCCGAGGTTAAAATATGAAAGTTTCGATTTGTTCGAATAACAATTTTTTTAACCAGCTAGTGACAACAATTATTTTTTGTTTGGCGTACAAGAAAGCGGTGTCATTAGTTCTGGTCGGATATGTGTTTTCTTTATATGCATCAAATGTTTTTGATCACACTCAATACACATACATATACACATATTATACGCCGGTTAATTATATATGCCTTAGTAGCGTACTGTATGTAGCAATTGTAAAAAAACACAGATATTATACGACCTGTCTCACTATATTAATTCTGGTCTAATCATGGCTCAAAATCTGTACAGTAGTGCCCTCGTACCCGCGGTTAATAGTTCCGAGCTATACCGTGGATATGTGAAACAGCAAATAATAGGGAACATTGAGTTTAATGCGTTAACATACATACTGTACATACAGACATTTACAGGACGGTATAGATATACCTAAATTGCGTAAGTACACCATATATAACGTTAAAAATTGTTATAGTAAATGGTACATTATTATGATTATTATGATTATTATGATTATGCGCTCGCCATTACGTCCTGTACTCTATTCTTTTTGTTCATGTTGTCCAACCTGATACATATTATGTTGATTGTGTAACGACAAATGATGACAATATTTTTTTGATTTGTTAAAAGTTATTTAATTTTTTGTTTGTATGTACTGTACAAAACGCTACAGTTTACGCTTTATAAAATGAATTAGTACGTATAATGAAAAGTATGAAAAGTTGAAAGTTTAAGGACGAGAAAACTTTAGTCAGAAACATCTTCATCTGAAAGTTGAATAGGCGCAGTGTTTAGAAAAAATCGGTCTATTACTCTTGGCGATGTAGATGACATTGATGGGACAAGACCCGCGATGGGTGACAATTTTTGTTTTACTCGACAAAAAATTGAGATAGGTTTTTCATTTTTTTTTGGTCGCACCGTGACAAACCGTGGATGCGGGAGCACTATTGTACTATTATAGCTGGTCAGAACACCTCTGCTAAACGTTATTTTGCCTATAAGAATGTGAATTAGCGACAATTTATATGTCTCTGCTAGGGTAATCCTAAAAGATTCGATACGAGAACAAGTAGAGATAGAGATAAACGATTAAAAAAATTTTACAGATTATCAGCGTATACCAACTGAAACCTATAATAAAATTATATATATATACACTAGTAGACTCATGGTTGTTCTGTTTCTGACAAATAAAGTAAAGTAAGTCCCACACCGTGGGTGTCAGGGATTGTGAACAGTTTATAATGTACTAAGCCCAACGGCACAGATGAGAGAACATACAAAAAGCTGCAGATGGTTCATAATCATGCTGCATAAATCGTTGTCCGCCACACCGCGTATGAAAAAATTAAATATTTACATAATACGCTTCGTCTTCCGTCTATAACCAATTTTATTTTCGCGATTTTAAAGAAATTTTATAGCGGTGCAATATACATAGAAATAAATATATTACCCAGAAATTACTTAGTGCATAAACTTCGCACACGTGATATGCATATTTTTAGTACACATTTGTTTTTTCTACTTATTCGATTTTTTCTTGTTCTATATTCGACGAAAGTTTTATTAAATTACTTTATAATTTCTCAGGTTTGTTTTGTAAATTTATCGTGAATTTTCAATTTCTCTAGTCTTTATAATATTTTTGTTATTAAAACTGAATACCTATTTTATTAGGTGGTGATATACCTTTAGTTATATTTAGCTATTTATTCACGTTTATGTTTTATTAATAAATTTTTTATTTTTTTCTTCTTCTTTCACCCATTTTTATCAGTCCATTAATTGACTCGACAACCGCTTAATTAGCTTTTGAAGGCAAGTTTACACTGAACACATCGATTGTGCTGCAGTTTTTCATCTTAAAATCTAAAAACCGCATCGACAAATAAAAGGAAATCGAAGTCTTCAGTAATTTCAGACGATTCGCCGTCAAACCTCTCTAAAATAGACACAAACAATATCCACCGATTTTTCTAAAAAAGAATGGGACAGCACCACCACGAGTCTTTCTGAAACAGACACATCGATTAAATCCCGTATTCGCCATTCTATGATTTCTGATACTCTGAGATAATTCTTACCGAAAAACCCTCTTTCAACTTCAGTCTGTATCAAAGAAAATAATAATTGTAACCGTATCCACGGGTATTCAACCCGTATCTGACTGGTCCGTTGATTCTTTACCCTTCACTCGTTACTTACATTCTTTTCCATGCTATCCAGTTTACGAAATATTCTTGTTTTCGGTTATCTTCGGTATCGTCGTCGTTTCGAATTATCTCCTTTTTTATGGTATTTTTTTCTGTTACGGTTTATCGAAGCCAAATTGTTCCTCAGTATTTTCGTACTTGTTTGGTAAGTACCGCGTTTGATAAACTATGAACAAATCTAATGTAGTCGATGCTCAATAAAATTGACAACGACGAATTCAATATGAAGAATTTGATAATGAGCGATGAGGCGCAATTCCATCTAACAGGCGCAGTAAATATCCAAAATTACCGTTATTGGGCTCCATCAGGTGATAATCCGCGCATTATTCATGAAAAACCAATGCACGATCCGCGTTTGACAGTATGGGCCGGTGTTACAGCGTGGGGGATAGTCGGATCTTTCTTCTTCAACGGTAACATAAACACGGAACAGTGTGTGAACATGACTGCAACTTTCTTAGTGCCCCCTTTCTACGCACCAAACGTAAGTTACGCTCAACATGGTTCCAGTAGGATGTTATACTTGTCACACGGTAACGCGAACGATGGAATTGTTGCGCCAAACATTCGGTACACACATTATCCCTAAAGGCTCCGTTCTCGTATGGCCACTTCGCTCTCCAGACCTAACGGTGCCTGATTTCTTCCTATGAGAATATTTAAAGTCTGGAGTCTACACTACCAAACCGCGCAATTTGGACGAATTAAAGGACCGAATGCGAACCGAAATGTCACAAATTCCAAAATCGATGTTGGAAAATGTATACAATAATTTGATGTTTAAATTAAAATTGTGTTTAGCCGCAAACGGAAACCATTTGACTGATGTAAGTTTTTTATAAAAAATTGAGGCATTAAACTTTATTTTCATAGACATTTTTTCTTTTCGATTTTTTATACCAGATTTATACAGGTTTGAAATCATTGAAACTTTTTGGGTGACATCTTCTCTTATATATAAAAATGAGTTGCCTTATGTGGGTCTCGCTTCTCCTCCAAAACGGCTGAACCGATTTGAATAATTTTTTTTTGTTGTATTCGTAGTTCTTAGGAGAAGGTTTGTAAAAAAAAAAATTAAAAAAAATTGCACCGAAATTGCACAATTCGCAAAAAACTGTAACTCAAGAACGGCTCGACCGATTTTGCTGATTTTTTTTTCTAAAATATTGGCTAAGATTTAAATTTGGTTCCTACAAAAAAAAATTTGAAAAAGTTGCACGGAAATTACAAAATCCGCCTAGAATACGCTAAGCAATAAAACAAACGGTAGGCCAAACAGGCGAGCGGGTAATTTCAGATACCTGAAAACGGCGAGGAACGAATAGGCAAAAAAAGGCGTCGGTCTTGACTCTCAGCCGATCAGCGGGCGATCTCTTAATGACGGTACGGAAATCATGCGCTACGCATGCAGTAAAAAAAGAAACATAAACGAATCGAAAATATCTTAACAAACAGTTCTTTTTTTATTTTTTTTGGTATAAATTTTATATTAAAATAAGAAAAAAAACTGCTTTTTAATAGCTACCAAACAAAAAATGAAAAATAAAATTGGTTAATAAACGAAAAAAGACTTTGCCTATTTACATGCAGATATTAAATGTTTTGCGTATTTATATATTTGTTTGTGAAAGTGAATTACTGAGAATATGTTGTGCACATTTTAAAACTCCCCTTATGTGCAGTATATTCTTATTACATTTTGCAGTGATTTAGTCGGAAATTTTTTCAAATTGGTTGAATCACAGACGTGCTTACATCTAACATTTGTGTGTTGTAGCGGACTAAATTTTCCGTCATTAAATGGTCGCAACGATAAACTAAAAATATAATTAAAAGATGTAGCAGAACAAAGTAGGCGAATGGTCGTTTAGCGAGTACAGTGCAAACCGGTCTACATTTCTCTTAAACATGGTACACCCTAAATCGGGAAAAAGAAAAGAAAATAATAAACGACCCGACTTCACAAGTACCGCGAGAACTACAAAAAAAATGAAACTCATGTCCGGCAATCAGGTAATGAAAGAAATTTGAGAAGCACAAAGAGATTGTCCCAACAATGAGACCTTAATACAACTGAAAGGTCTTTGATCCGAAAAATTAATTACCGACAGGAAATTGAAAGATTGACCGGAAACATTACAATAATTGCATCAACCATTTTTTGCATGTATTTCGTGTTCCGAGTTATTCAGACCTATTCGTATTTTTGTTTCGGTAAATGTGCTTCATCCGCCCGTTCGTTACTCGCATATTATCTATGTGTATTCTTTTTTAAAGTGTGTTCGGTATTTTCGAAAATTTTGATAATATTGAATGAATATGTTCACATTTGTGCGATGAGTGTTTTTTTTATATTTCAATCGTAACAAATATTGTGATTTATTATTTATCTTAGCGAAAAAAAGAAAATTTTAAAATGTTATTAAAGACTATATATAAAAAGACGTCTATCACTTCGATTACGTGTGCAGGCATTGAAAATGTTTTCCAACCACTCGGAAAGTGAATTCGAAGGCTCAATCCCGTGTGTTTTTAGATTGGCTAAAACGTTTTTATCTTTATCAGTAAACATTAGTTTTATAATATTAATTCAACGTATTACAACTGAGCCATAGCAACGCATGGCCGGGTCTACTATCTATATACAATGGCTGTCCCACGGGAAGTGAGAGTAACTTTGGTGTGAGTAGGCAACCACTCACAGCGCGTTTAAAGCCCATTTAATTAGCTATCGAATGCAATAAACCGGAAGTTCATACCTCACCCCTACACCCACAGCATCGATTTGAAAAAAAAAGTGTTTTGTCAACCGCTACAATTTTTTGCAAGCGGAGCGGATCGTAACGGGTCTCGCAATCAGATAATCCTAAAGGTCATTCCATCAGTTGTCAAATGCAACAATCCGGACGTTTCTACGAGCATTATTACATGTTTTATAGTCGAAAGAGAAGCAGTTTTGTGTTGTCAACATGGATAAGAAAGGTATCGAGCAAGAACAGCGGTATGTGATTCGTTATTATTGTTGGTTGCAAAAAACGGCTAAAGAGACGTTAGATTTATTAAAAGAAGAAGCGTATCCTGATGATATTCGACTCGGTAATTCAACAATATTTCGATAGCATAGCGCGATTTAGAAAAATATTCGACACCGATCAAGAAGTCGTGAATGCGGTACAGACCATTTTAAACTGAACACCTGTCGGCGAGTTTAAAGCGACCTTTACAAGCCAGAGGTACCTATTTCGAGAAAATTAATATGAATGATGAAGATGGGTAATAATTTATGTAAAAATTTTGAAATACAGTTTCTTCCAAAATGTTGTAATTTTTTGTCTAAACAAACGGTGGCGGTCGACGAAACACTTTTTTTCAAATCGATGCTGCAGGGCGAACCCCCGGGAGGTAGAAACTCCCGATTTGTTGCATTCGATAGATAATTAAATGAGCTTTAAGATGTACCCGGAGCGAACGCGCTGTGAGTAGGTGCCTACTCACACCAAAGTTACTCTCACTTCCTGTGGGACAGGCATTGTCTATAAAACAAAGTCGGGTTAGTTAAATCAATGGCTGGACCGATTTTTATGATCCTTGATTTGTTGGATTTCTGTCCGTCCCGAATAGCAGAATACAAAATTTAAAAAATAAATGATGAAGAAAATTCATTTTTTTTTGCTAATTATTGGCCCAAAAGGGGAGTTCGAATAATTTTTTAACCGTAATTTTTAAATTCTATGAAAGGGCTGTTGTGTTTTGTTTTATATTTTGAATTTCGATTTTAAACGGTTATCTGATGATGAATTATGAATTTTTTAAGGGCGATTTTTGAGGTCGTTCTAAATTCTATATTATATATTCTAGACGGTTTCTTGCCGACCAGGGTAATCGGTCAGCTTAAAGTTGTAAATTGTCATAGATAGAGAAGTTTAATTGTAATTTATGATCCGATTCCAATAAGTCAAACCGTTTCCGAGCTATTATACAATTGAATATTTTTTTCGTTTCTGAACCATCTTATTGGGATTCCGTACATTATATGTATACGAAATCCTAAAAAAGGGTATAAATTTACTTTAAGAAATTAAATTACTTTAGAAATAGGTTTTTTTCGTGTATAGCTTATCATCAGCTAACTGCACAGAGTACACACTTTATTAAAAAGTATATAAATTGAGTGTGTACTATGTGTTGTTAGGTGATGATATAGCCCGAAAAAGCATGTTTCCAAAAAGTAGTTTATTTTAATTTTTCAAAGTAAATTTATACTGATTTCTATTATTAAGGGGGATAATGCCTTGCTGCCACGTGAATTACATTTATTTCAATGTAATAAAAATACTTTTCATTTTGATTTTTGTACACTTATTGAACTTAATTTTTTTTGAGTATTGATTGCTGATAAGTTAACACAATATTTATTGGTTCTGGGGCGGTACGAAGTTCGCCGGGTCAGCTAGTATATATATATATATATATTGATACAGATTCGGTATTTGTGCCGCGATGTTTCGGCAAAGCTCGAATTAGAAATTACATATTTCTTCGGTTGTGTATCATTTTATATTCTTGGTTTTTCGAGCATCGTCTAATTACCGCTGTCATCGTCATTAAAGATGATCGCGCGGCTAACGGTATCAACCGCATCTGATTGATTTTCGACGCGTGTTGGGATTGTGGCCGGCGAGTGTCCACAGCGGGTGCGTATTGCTCGGTGGTAATTAGCGGAGCTAAGCTGACCGAAGATTGTAATGTATATGAGTAGAGCTGTTATCTGATAAGAATATTTCTAGTCATTTGCTCTGTCTTCCCGTTCGGATGCAGATTAATAATTAATTGTCGTTACATTAATTCGAACGGAGTATATAGAAATCGCGCGTTTTACGTTTTGTCCGCTAGTCATTTTCCGTGTTTTGCATTATCCATGTTGTATCACTCGCAAGTTTACCCAGCCTGAAATAATTGGATCCCAAAAAAATTTATGAAACTCCTCTTATTAGTTCCGTTGGCTTAGTACATTGTAAAAAGCTTAATTACACAATCCGCGATACCTTATCAAGGATATATGGGACTTACTTTACTTTATGTTCATTGTTGATCTGTTAATATACATATGTATACCGGATGTTTTGTTCTTTTCTCGAAATTAGAAAAAGTTAAATAGCTAATTTTAGTGGAAGTTGTGAGGCCTATCCTCACTGGCGCTCGAAACGGAGAAAAAAAATACGAATTCATTTTAGCGAGCTCGCGATCTTAAGACCAGTTGAGGAACGATTTATTTCACTAGGAACAATTCGTGTCAGTAGCTCTCCGAAGTAGGTAACGGTAAAATTAAAAATTCATTTCAGTGCTACCGCGAAACAGGGACCCGTAAGCACAATTCATTTCGAAACACGTACGAGATGTGACAATTGGACTCGTAGAATTGTTTCATAGCGCGACTTGTGGAAACACTGCGATGGTGCTCTCAGTCTCGTTGGAAGGAGGGAACATTTCTGATTCGGTATATCCAGTTTTTATAACGGATAGCATGTATATATCGCGTTCGGTGGTCGTTTAAACAAAGTACGATTTATGCACGTGCCGTGAAAACGTGCGATGGAAATACTGAGCAACGTATCGTAATCAAATTCTTGGTCAAACTCGGAGTAAAACCGCCGTCGGAAATCTTCGTATAATAACAAGACACATGTTTAAGGAAGACGCTATGAAACAACTGACTCTGTTTTCAAGCGGGCTAAGCGGTTTAAAGACGGCCGTGAATCAGCCGAGAACGATTCGTGCTGCGGCGGTCCTTCTACCGCAAAAACGGTGGCAAATGTTGAACGTGTGCGCATGCGCGTGCTCCAAGACCGTCGAGTGAGTTGTCGAATGGTAGAAGAAGAGTTACACCTCAACCGCGAGACCATTCGGTAGATTTTAAATGACGATCTAGGGATGCGCAAACTGTACGCCAAGGTGGCTTCGTAACTGTTCACAGCTGAGCAAAAAGAGCTCCGGAGATCAATCTGTCAGGACATGATTGTTCGAATTGATGCTGAAGGAAACCAGTGGATGTCGTCCATTATCACGCGGGACGAGTTTGTTCTCTCAACTCAACAGTTACTTGATAGGAAACCGATACGACAGCATTTGTCACGAGGAGCGTCTTGATGGACTTATCTCCGCGGGGGATTGCGGGATACTTCTAAACATTGGTCGAACGTTAGCAGCGGTGCGCTAACCTTGGAGGAGACTAGTGTCAAGGTGTTTAGAGTAAGTTTTTCTCTCCTATTTTTAAACTCTCCAGGCCAAAATTCTACGAATACAATTGTAACACCTCGTATATGTATATATATATATGTGTATATGTAAACATTGAAATACGGATCTCATTTTAGAATAAATCACACAAACTTACTTAGTGGCTGTCGAAAAGGAACATATGATGGCTGGCATTAGAGCGAGAAAATATTTGTACGGGTTTCTTTTAGTAATGACGAATAAAAGCATCGGTAAAATGATCATGGCGTACATGAGCAGGCCGGCGGTTATCAGGAAAAAGAAGCAACTCAGCTGGTTTATCGTTTCGGATAGTTGCGGAATTGCCGCTATTTTACTGCAAACGATGCTGGCTGTACCGACCGGAGTGAACCTGCGTTAATCAATTTTCTCGATTACTAAAAGGTGAGAAAAAAAAGCGTTGCGTTTTTATTTAGTTTTCGGTCGACAACACCGATACGATTTAATTTACGGCGCGCTACTTATGTCGAATTTACAAATTTACTGTCAACAAAAAAAATTGTAATAATATTTCGAAGCGGAAAAACGCCCCGATAAATATGGGCGATTTTAGATTTTTTAGAATGGCCCGTAGTTGTTTTTATCGTCCTAAGACATTCAAACAAAAAATTTTTGCAAAAAATTTCTGACTGATTTTTAAAAATTTTCTAGAACCCTGTCATTCTTTTTACATCAAGCTGTTTTTCCTTTTGCACGGTTTACATGTAATCATTCTCATTAAATTTTAATGTATTATTAAGGACCGATATTTTTTTTCGGGGGAGGTTCTCTGACATGTGGGGCACAGGTTTGTAAAAAAAATCACCTAGGGGTTATTTCATTAGCAATGGTGGCAACGAAAAAACTAAGAAAAGCAACAGTTTACATAGCCGAATGGGACATTCGAAAAAGATATGATCAGAAGTAGATTGCTGACTATATTTGTTAAGGGTGAATCTGTAAAAGTGAAAACCGATGAACTGGTTAGAGGGGTGGACTAAAAGCGCAACCAACATAAAGAACACCGTGAAGAAGGCAAATTATGAAGCCAAGAATGAAAACGAATTGAATAATACACGTATGGTGATTTTGGACGAAAACCTCTGATCGAAAAACTTCAAATGGAACTTCTTAGACAGTAGAAGTTCGTATCCTATTTGACAGAAAATAGCTGATTTTCATGACATAAATCGATAAAAATGCCACTGCTCAGCTATAAGCAATAATAATTTTTGGAAAATGGAAAAGTCCAATAATGGATAGACTTTGTAAAGTGGGGAATACATTGCAAGTAGCAGTTGTCCGAAATTCTTATCTGCTCGACAGTGCTAACTAATTAGTATATCGGTCAGTTCCTTAAAACCGCATTTTTTATCCGAAAAAGAATTCTTTAACAAATTCCTTCTGTGTGATATATTAAAAGCGAAACGAAAACACGCAGTAGTGAGCCAATACATTGCGGCCATGCAAATACATTTCAAATTCCTTAACTAAAAAATACTTCCTTTGTTATCGATGGTAAAAGTGTATTTCGCTCATTTAGTCTAGTAGTTAATCCGGCGATGATGTCGGGATTCCGAGAGTTGTTAAGTAGTCATTCGCAGATGAATAATCTGAACGTAGCGGAGAAAAGAGGAGTCATCTGTTTAAAGGAGGATTGATTTAAAACGTACGTATGTACAGTGATTGATCCCGAAAGTAATTCTTTGCCTCCGATAACATTACATCAAAGACCTCTTTAGCGACGGTAAATATCGGTGGGGGAGAGCATTGTAAACGAGTGTATTGTTTTTATTGTTTTATAGTATTGAGATGAAAAATGTAACCAGCGTCGACGCTTGACGCTGGTTTTAAGTCTTACGGACAGCAATGAGTGTGAAAGCCGACTTGTATTTATGATTTTTATTGTACACAAAGTGATTCGTTAGAGACAGATACGGTAATTACATTTACGTCGTTGACGGTATTTACAAAATCATTAACATCGTTTACTCCATTTGTACCATTGACAACATTGACATTGGAGGTATGCGACGTTATTGAAAGGAGAGGACGGTCCGTACTAAAGTAGGAAATATAGTAGCCCATTTCATGTGCGTCGATTTGTCGTGAAAAGATGATGCCAATGCACATGGAATTGCGTGATGCAGATTATAGCTGGTTCATTCTTTAGTTCGAATCCAAATTCCATACGTGTGGAACCGTGCGACCCTCATAAATTCAAGTTAAAATCACCCCCGAGAACTTCGACCATTTCAGCGTCTTGTACGAAATCTACGTTAAACTGATCAACGTCTACGATGCGGAAAAAAAAGGCGTATGACGTGACGGAACTCGCGGTCGACGAATTCACCATCCAAGAAGTGGGACTCGATCACTGCTTTCTCCTCTGGAAGTAAGAGCTAACTATCACTAATCTTGTTTAGTACTGATGAGAGGGCGACATTACCTTGTCGTATCACTTGCACGAGAGTAATGTAGCGGCTGCCAGCTAATTTCGCAGCAGAAATTTTTACTTGATTGCATGTAAAACCGAAAAGTTGCAAAATGTATATAGACCCGGACGTTTTTAAATGAAAATGAGAAACTTCATCGAAAAAATTAATGTAATCATTTTGTCAGTATATAATAAATAGGCGTATAATAATATCCGCAATACGTACCAAATGGCGCCAACCAATAATTTTTGCGTTGCCTCGTATAAGACGCTAAAAAATTCGAGTAAAACCTGCTTTTTTTGATCCATGGTGCCTAATACGAAACCAAATGCCGTGCAAAATACCAACAGCCCCATCATATTGGTACTCTGTCGAAAATCGAGTTTTTTCTTAACTGTCGTCTCACCGGTATTCTCATCGGTCCAATAGTCAACTCGAGTAAACGTGTTCGAGAATGTCGCTTGGAATAAATTTGTCGGAATTATGTTGCGGCCTAAATCCAAAAATCCGTCCATCAGATTACTATCTTCAGGCCTAATCGTAAACTCTTCCGTGATATCTGGTGGACTGGTCGGCACCAGCATACCGAAGCACATCCCTAACGCCACGTTGAATAGCGCCAAGCTGAAAAAGATGAGTATCGTGTACACGGCGATCTGTTTGTTCTCTCTGATGTTCAAATTCGCTGTTCCTGAAATCGCAGAAATACGTGAATGCGATATGATTTAAAGAAAAGAAACGAGATTAAAAATTAACGTAATATTCCGTATTATTATTATTATTATTAACGGATGCTAGTGCGTCACGGTGACGTAATAATTAAATGTTTTATTAAAAAATGCGTAAGCGAAACGATACATATGATACTTTTTATACCCCACTTTAGTGATGTCATGTGTTTTCGAGACTTGTCCTGTTCCGGATCCAGGTCGTTCCCAGGTAAATACTTCATAATCGGAAAGTGAATTTTGGGGTTAATACCAGAGAAGTTATCTGCGAAAGTAAAGGTGAATCGCATTAGAAAAGGGAGTTGACTTCCAGAATTCTCTTTCGGATCCATTGAGCTTGGTGCACTGATATTTTACATAATCCATGATGCTTTATCAATAGTATGGGACTTACTTTACACTTTATAGTCTGCTGCGACCTAAACGGCTTTACAGATTTTATGCGGCGAATATTTTCTTTAATCGGTATTGACTATTGCGGAGGTCACGTTTGATGTTATTAACAATCTTGCCTTTCCCGAAGGTTGTCTTGGACCATTGATTTTTCGACGATTTCTAGTTTATCGACGGAGTTTTGTGCACTCTTCATCATTTCCGAATTAACCATTTTAATCACCCCCGGATCCGTTTTTAATCGTTTTTTCGTGATATGTGTATGCAGGTATGTATACCCTCTCCACCCCATTCTTCCTGGTTTAATCATTTTCCCTGCATCAGCCGTTCTGTTATTTCTCCCATAATTCGCCTTCGCTTAAATCACAGTCTGCTTCCCGCTTCCCTCTTTCGTTTTAATATGATTCAGTCTCTCTTATGTCCCTTTCATTCTCCTATTTGTTAAATTTGACCTGTGATGCGAATCACGTTCTATTCGTCAGGTATTTCCTCGGAACGCGCAGTCCTTTATTCCAATTTGCTTAGCCTTGGCCTTCCGACTCTTTACTGTGCCTACTGCATTCTTGCTCTTCCATCTCCTTCTGTTATTCCTGTATTACCTTTATTTCTTCTATTTCTAATCGCTTCCTGATGTAACCTACAAATTCCTACGTTTCATCATTTTGCTAGGCCTTTGCGTTGGTTAAATGTCCTGTTTTGACGCGCCCAAGGAAAAACAAAAAAATAGAACACCAGCATTCAGATCCGTGTAAGTTTACCAATCCATTTGATCAATGAAATCGATGGAGATTAACGTAAAGTCAATTGAAGAATAACTTCTTGGCTGATCACATTTATTTATCGAAACGATATCACGGTTATTAATGAGTTAGCTGTTGATCTGGTTTTCTCTGGAATTTTGATACTTGGGATGACCCGTGTATGTATGTGTGCATTACAATCACTGAGAAGGATAAATGGTTTTGGTAGTTAATTTACAATATTTTCAAAATCACGTATCGGGATTTGTTGATTGAGTGGTACGTAAATATTACATATTGTGATAGGTTTGCGGTGGATTGTTGGTAGTATTATTAAGACAGCAACTAAATATCGTGAGTGACTGAAAGCGGAATTGTTTCAGGGTATACGAAAGTTAAGACTCCGTCTGTTGCAATTAAATGCATCCAATCTGGATGGCTTGTAATTCTGGTTTTTTTAAAAACAACTAGGTTTCAGATTAAATTCTTGGATTACCTGTTATTTAACTTAACCAGGTGCAAAAATAAACCGTCGTCCATTGGAGAATTTTATTCATGATTCATCAAATCAGTTCCGGCGTCGGAGGTACTATACCAATCATTTAATTAAAATCAACCTGGTTAGTTTGTTTTTGATTCCTTATATTACTATGACGTCATCCGCTTAATTATCTCAACATATAACATGTTTCGATAAGCATAGCAAACGTAATATCTTTAAACTGAGCATGTTTAACACCGAATCTACATTTTTTCCCATTTCTTCTTTGGCTGCCTCGATTGTTTTCAGCAATTTTTCAGTTTCGCCTTCGGTTAATTTTGGTTGTTTAGATTTAGAAGTATAATTTTCAACGTTTTTGCTTAAGGTTATTTCGATAGATGAAGAAGAGGTAGAAAAAGCTACTTGTTTAAATACTGGAATCGAAGCAACCGTATCAAACATTCTACTTTTTTCTTAAAATTTTAAAATTTAATTACGGGTTCGATTGAAATATTTGACTCCTTGAAAAAGATTAAAATTCATCAAGAGATTTTCAGACTATAATGTTCGACACGGTATTTTATATCACTCGCTTTCTTTTTTTTTTTATTCCTATTGTAATAAATTAGCAAATATCACTAGTTAACTTGTTGCCATCAATTAAATCGGTATACATTAAATTAGGCGGTTGCAGTATGGAAGTATATTAGTTTCTAAGGATAGAGAAAGAAGTTTTCAATTTTATTTAGATTTGTTTACTAATTTTCTACTTATCTAAATGCTCAATAACGAAATGAGAAATAATATTTACCTGTGCTAATATTAAAGTGTTTTGTCCAACTAGTTTAAAATCTTTTGGAAAAAAAATACGCCGCTAAAAGAATAGAATTGTACGGCGGATGTTTCCGCGTTCGTCTACAAACCTGGCATAGTACTAACAAAATAAAATGTTTTTTTAAAAAAAATAAATACCGACTTCAAGGTTTATTATAAAAATTTAATGAAAAAAATACACTAGAAAGTGAAAGTAATTGAATAAAAATGCATTAAAAAGTAAAAAATAATTACTCCCGATAAGAAAATATATATCAGAGCGATATTCCTTAAGCGGTGATATCGTAATTTTTATACAACATTAAAACCTTAATTAGAGTCGGCATCAAATTCATATTGCAATAATGATTAAAAACTGCATAAATTGTTCCTAGATATTGTAAAATGAATTTGATGCCGACTCTAATTAAGGTTTTAATGTGGTCTAAGAATTACGATATCACCACTTAAGGTATATAACTCTGATATATATTTTCTTATCGGGAGTAATTATTTTTTACTTTTTAGTGCATTTTTATTCAATTACTTTTTACTTTCTAGTGCACTTTTTTATTAAACTTTCATAATAAACCTTGAAGTCGGTATTTATTCTTTGTAAAAAAAACATTTTATTTTACAATTATTAGCGTTATAATTGAATTTTTTTCTTGTTAAAAATCAATTTCTTTTTCACAATAACAATTGGCATGTACAATTACACACATAGACGCAGCACGCGGCGCGGGCAAATGAGAACATTATCAATGTAGTCGAAGTCAATTAAATATGCATTATTAAGGATTAATTCGAAAATTACTGGTCAGATCTTGATCAAATTTAAATCGGACCACATGAGAAGCACCAGCTTTCAAATAAAAAAAGAATCATCAAAATCGGTTCACCTAGAAAAAAGTTCTGAGGTAACACACATAAAAAAAAATAAATTGAAAACCTCCTCCTTTTTTTGAAGTCGGTGAATAAGAAAACCCACTTTCATTGTTTAACTCGCTCATACGAATGCTTCGTTTAACAAATGATAACTTTATAAATCAATTTATTACAGCAAATCTAGTAAATAATCATAAGTTTAACCGAAATATAATAAGAGAAGACGAAAGATATACATCATACCTTCTGCACCTTGAGCGCTTCAGTGGATGATTTTGAAGAAGTAATAATGAAAATAAAAGATAACAAAGCTGCAAAGCGATAAGGAGAAAACGAATATTAAATATTAAAAGTAACTTTATGAGCTTAAGATGGTCAAAAACTAAATCGATAAAAAATTGTCAAGTTCACGAAATATATAAATAGAAGGATAACTGTATACGCTCAAACTATAGGCAAATTACAATCGTACCAGTTACGACTAAAATAATGGAGCACTGCACCGCGAAACATCCGAGAGAATATTTGGGAAATAATGATATAATAAATGGATACCATTTGGCCTCAGGAAAATCAATTGCGAATACGTTTTGTTAATCAGGCTTATAACGGCCTAGCAAAAGAAAATCAATTTGTAGTTACTTTTATCGATCGAAAGAAATCATTTTATACCGTGAAATATGAGTAACTTATTAAAGATTAAAATTAACAAGTGTATTAATAATAAACGAAACGAGTTGTTCAAAAGCTACGTGAGATGGAAAAATAAAGTTCAAAATAAAATACGCCTAATACCATTTCAAATGTAACAATCATATTTCAAAAAAATGTATACTACTTTTACAAAGTTCGAAAAAAATCTGGATATGCTTCGTTTATTTCACTAAATGAACCACTCTTTGCAAATCTGAATTTAACATTTCATTGGTCACGAATTTTTTTTTCCTTTTCTTTATTAGTTTTTGACGTTATTATTTTAAAATAGTGTTTATTAATGATACTTCGTTAAAATGTGAATTTCACAATCTATTTAAAGCTCATTGAATAGAAATATAATAAATGTTCTTTAAATTACTACCATTTCATTAAGAAATAAATAGCTGTGTTTACCTGTTATAATACATGTTATGATGAAAGGTAAGATTAGCAATTCTAATGAACGAAGAAATAATTCACCAGGATATTCAATAAGTACCAGTGTGTCGTGACTTAAATCGTATTGTCGCAGAAATAAACCTGTTAAAATATCCATCGTTTAATTCGTAAATATTAAGATGCAAACTAAATTAATATAAAACAGAATTCATAGCAATTTTTAAAAAAAATACAGATTTAAAATATAATTTTCTATTTATAGTACACCAATACTTTTTAAAATTAACCGAAAGATTAATTCGATTTTACTGGTTGGTATATTAACGGTAATACGTTCAAAACATTACATTGAAAACTAGTATATATATATATATATATCAATATGATTTGACGCTTTATTGAAAACCGCTTCGGATGTTGACGAATAAGAGTGAAGATAAAGAAACCGAAACGAAAATAGTAGACGTTGTTTTAGTGACGCTCTGTTCCAGGCACCTAAAATTCTCTTCAAGTTCATTAGACACACTTAGGGTATTTTACGAAGAGCTTACTTCCGTAATCTATGAAATTAACTTGAAGGTCTGTTTTGGGATACTTACTTTTACTTATATTTGACGCGTATATTTTCAAATTATTTCGAGTATCGTAATTTATTTAAAATTTAAAAATGTACAACTAAAAGCAACATTATAAAATAATAATAATAATATAAAACTTTTATATATCCCGTTTGTTAAAAATACTTAACCGGTTTTTATGCTTCCGTCACATTCGAATGTCCTTTGGTTGATAACAGGGTGGTTCTTAAAATGTTTCTGCAGCAAAATATTTTGATATACAGCTTAACTGTACGTTATTAGCTTAATGATAGTACTATTAACGGCGAGCGTTATAAAGAACGAGTAATTATAGTAAATTAATTAAAATTAAAAATAATTTTACAAATAAAAAAAAATTAATTTTCGCATTATGAGATGGAAATGCGAGAATGTAGAGAGCACTGTAAGAAGTAGGGAAGCAAATTGAAATAAAAGATCACACGTTCTGAGGAAATGAAGGAACATTCGACTAGTACGTGGTTTGCGTCACAGGTGACATTTAAGGTAGGAGGATGAAAGGGACACTAAGGAGATTGAACAAGAGTAAAGCGCAAACGAGAAGCCGGAAGCCGACTATAATTAAAACGAAGGCGAACTATGGAAGACGTGACAGAGAAAATTGTTAAACCAAGGAAAAGGAGAAGATGTGGGGAAGGCTGTAAGGCAAGATAAAAGGAGTCAGTGTTGGAGAAAAAAGACGGATAGAGATCAGTCCAAAAGTCACGGTGAGAACGAAAAGAGAGAGCGAGAGAGTAAAGACTTTGGGAAGGAAATCTGCCTACGAAACGACCATTTACTGCGGCCGAGCATGCTAATGAGTCAGCAAGATCGTTACCGGCGATACCACAGTGGTCAGGAATCCAAAGCAAGTCAATATGGATAGAACGGGAAGCTAATAAACTGTAAATGAAGGAACGAATATAAAGAATAATAGGACAGGAAGAAGGTTCAGGAAAAGGAGACACGATAGCTAATAAAACACTTTTCGAGTCGGAGCATAGAAGGAAATTCGCCAAATTGGAAGTTGAAGATATAAAAAGGTCCGCACGCCAAATAGTCATGGATTCGGCTAGGAAGACAGAAGAAAAGGAAAGAAGTTGAAATGACTCAGAATAGTTGAGGGCAGGAAGAATAAAAGCGGCGCCGAGCCCCGAAGCAGATTTCGAGCCGTCATTAAAAATCGAGAGTTGCATAGTATATATAAACATAAAGTGCGTACCAGCTCGAAAGAGACATAACCGTATTACATTAGTGATAAAAAAGTAAAACGCTTACATATTGTTAACGAAAATATAAAATATGCTATACAAAAAAAACAAAGGGAAAAAAGTATAAAAAAACACCAAAATTACAGCCAATTTATTTCATTAAAAACATTAATAATCTAGCGGTATCACACTATCATCGTACTAAACAGCCGCCATCACACCCAAACAAACCAATATCTTCCTTCATATAACTTGGTACAACAACATCCTACACAATCAAGCTCAATTTTCACTCTATCTGGACAGACTAACGATCTCATTACCTCATCGAACTTGGGCCTTCCAACTCTATGCACATCTTCTTCGTCTGCTATCCCTCCTTGGTCTAACTTCCAAATTTCCATGAACCTCAGTTTCTCACAATTTCCTGAGAAAACCATTCCTTCAAACATACGTGAAAATTGCAATTGTCATCAGTGGAACCGCTACTGGGAAAATCTTCCACTTACCAACAAACTGAGGGGCATTCGTGCTACAAAGGAACCATTGATCACCTCCAATCGCTCCAACCGTAAGGAAGAAGTCGTGAGGCTATTCCTCACTGTCCCACTCTCATCTCCTATCATAACAACCTGTTCCTCAGTGCTCTTTTTGCAACTCACCTACAACAATTTCACACATCCTAACATCGTGTCCACTCCTTCACACTGAAAGATTCCATCTCCTCAACCATCCTCCCTCTCTTCCCGAAATACTTTCTGATGATCTATCTAAAATAAATTTCCTTTTCTGATTCCTAAAACACTCCAATCACTATAGTAAAATTTAACTCCTTCCGTGATTAATCCTATGCCTCTGGCCTAACGGCCGTACATGGCACGTGAAAACACCAAGAACTAGGAACTGATTTAATGTACATCCGGGATAGTTGCTCGAAATTGTAATCGCCTATATTCCCAATAAGCATATTGTTATGGTACAACGATGAATTTTTTTTTTTCTGCGTTAATCATAAAATCTTTTGCATAAGGCAATTGTAAACAGGCATACACACATGGGTCACTGTGTAGACACACGCTTGAACTGCATTTGTATTGTAATAATAAACGATTACTAGTTTTAGCTGTAACTTAGGTTAGCACAGCTGCGTCGTTCATGGAATTGCCATGGATATGCTATCTATATTAGTGCAATAGGAATATATGAATAGATAGCGTCGACAAGGCACAGTTTTTAGTTATAGAAGAATGAATGAATTTTTTAAATGATATACAGATATCCCCCTATGTGTGTGTGGGTGTGTGTATACATGTACATACACCCTGTCAAGAAAGTATCGGGAATTGTCAATTTAAATCTCCCGGGTAATAGCTAGGCAGATAATTTTTTTTTTCCAGGTTGGTACAACTGTTTTGTATTATGATGCCTATTTTTAGCGCGATCTGTCAACCAGTGTGTTTACAGCAGCTGTTAAAATCAGTCGACCTTGAAGTGTTTTGTCGAAGTTTTACAATGAGTGAAAATATTGAACAACGTACTTGTGTTAAATTCTGTGTTTCGAACGAAATTTCTTGTGCCGATACACTGAAAATGTTACAGAAGGCTTTTGGTGAATCTGCTTTATCAAAAACGCGGGTTTACGAGTGGTACAGAGCGTTCAAGGATGGTCGGGAGACGGTCGAAGACATGCCTCGCTCTGGACGGCCTTCAACGAGTGTGACCGATGATAACGTCGATAAAATCAAGGAAATCGTTGCTGAAAATTGTCATGTGAGCTTGAGAGAGATGGCTCATGGATTGGGCATGTCACACGAGAGCGTACGTACGATTGTGCACGAAAAATTGGGTATGCAACGCGTTGCGGCTCGGCTTGTTCCGAAAGACCTGAATTTCTTTCAAAAAAAGTACCGAGAACAGGTAGCTGCAGACATGCTGGATCGAGCCAATTTGGATCCTACCTTCTTGGAAAAGATAATTACTGGATACGAGACATGGGTGTACGAGTACGACACGCTTACGAACCAGCAATCGTCCGAATGGCGGCCAATTGGCGCGCCAAAGCCGAAAAAACCTCGCCAAAGCCGATCGAAAGTGAAGATCATGTTGATTGTTTTCTTCGATATTCGAGGCGTGGTACACTATGAATATGTGCCAGCCGGACAGACAGTCACCAAAGAGTTTTACTTAAGTGTTTTGAGACGTTTGAGAGAGGCTATCCGTCGTAAACGTAACGATTTGTGGGTCGACAATTCTTGGATTCTCCATCACGATAATGCGCCGTCTCACAAAGCCATAATTGTGAATGAGTTTTTGGCCAAACACTCGGTAAATATCATCGAACAACCGCCGTATTCACCAGATTTAGCACCCTGCGACTTCTTCCTATTCTCAAAACTCAAATTTCCGCTACGGGGAATGCGCTTCGAATCGATTGATGACATCAAGACGAATGCGACGCGAGAGCTAAAGGCCATCCCGGAAACCGCCTATCAGAAGTGCTTTGCCGAGTGGAAAAAGCGTTGGCATATGTGCATCGCTTCGAATGGATGTTATTTTGAAGGTGACAAAATAAATTTGGATGAAAATTAAAAATTGTTCGTTTTATTTAACAATTCCCGATACTTTCTTGACAGGGTGTATATCAGGGATAGCTGCCCCTAAAAGACAGATTGTTCGAGCCTCCCAGTTGCATACCAACAAAGGCGTGCCATTTTATGATAAAAAGCGTTTTTTCTAATGGTACAAAATGCTTTCGAATTTTAAAATATGTATATATTTTTTTAATATGAGTAATGACTTATTTTTAGATTGTCGTAGTAAATACATTTGTGCGAATCATTTTCAAATGAAAACGCACAACATAAACCTACTCTAACTTTATTACACTGCACTGTTACAAATATCGATAACATGCCAAATAACTAGATTGACGGTCACATGGTTTTAGTAACCAATTAGAGCTCGAGAGCTTAATGGATGTAAGCCCCTACAATCTACCTAATATACACAGGAGAAACGAACAAATCCGAAGTTTTCCGATTGCAACTTCACGTAACACGGGGGTGCTCTAATTAGATGAGCCGGCCACGATTAGTGTTATTGCAGTGTATAGTACTTTGTTTATGTATGTGTTGGGAGTCACAGTTTTAACAACATTTCGCAACCCACGCGTTCTCTTACATTTATACTTATTTTCGATGTAATAGAGTCTCTTACATTTCACTATACTTTTTCAAAACCGTCGAATGAATTTTTTCCTCTGTTCGGAATTCAAATATGACAGAATTTTACGAAATCGGTGAAACTGAAAGCTATTACAGAAAATAAAAATTTTACTGTTACTAGAGAAATGTGTACCACAATAACGCTTCAAATGAAAAAACGATTTCCTTATAGAGGTTAGAAATTACATTGCTAATGAACACCATAATTTTACTAATTGTTTCAAGCAATTCTGAAATCCACTTCTGAATTTATTATTTAAATTTAAAAAAAAAAAAAAGAAAATATTTCTCAAACTTTCATTATTAGACGGTTAAGTGTATTTTCTTAGATATCTCAGACTTACCTTATTGTGAGACTAATCCGTATGACAACCCTTAATATTCTATTTTCTTTCTGCTATCGGTTACTTCTTTATTATTACATTTCTGATCTAACAAAAATTTATTCGGCTCCTCCCTCTTTTAACTGTTTCTCGATGGCGGAGATACTGGGAAGCTCAGAATAAAAGAAAAAGGAAACACTTGAAGGGATTAACAAATGATGTAATTAATTATATTTTAGAAACTTAAATGATGCTTTCCCATTCTGAAATTGACAAAATCAAGTTTAAAGAATTCAGTGATTGAAAATCAATTGAATGCCTTGATGATGGTAAATAAAAGTTGAGTATATAATATTTGGGAATTCGATGAAAAAGTCTCGGAAACTATATTTCTAAGAAAAATAGAAAATTAAGATTTTCGCGCAAAAATTAATTATATTTAATTATACTTATTTTCCAAATTTTTAATTGTTAAATATTTTGTATATCGCTTCGTTTTTACATATTTTTGTACCTCGTCTTGTCATAATTTTTGTAATTCACGTATATTTTATAAAAAATAATTATTCAGCTCAAAATATCGGTAGAAAAAAAAAGGGGTAAATTTACATCGTGTTTTCTATTATTTATGTTGAAATTTTAGATAAGAGCCTTTCTCAAATATAACTACCACAAAGTGCCCTATTGACATATACATATTGAAACTTTCACAAAATTTAAAAATACACCGGTACACATTTGGCTATTTGCATTTCATAATATTGCCAAGATTAACGAACCTATTGTCGATGTTCTATTCATTTTTACGAATTTTTTTCAGTTCAATTATAAATTTTTCTACTGTGTTATTCTTAATGCGATTTACCGATATCATCAAAAATGAAACTGTTTGAGTCACTCTATTAGTGTTTCCGATATTTTATAAAAGTATTCAAAAAACAAATCGAATTACCTGCAACTATGCCGAAAATAACTCCGATTATGACAGCGATGATGAAGAAATTATCTTTGCATATGCTAAGGAATTTATTAGCATAATTTCTCGCGTTTAATTTTTCACAATTATCCACGTAAACATGCGTCATAATTTTTGTTTATTGTCGGATTTATATCAGACGGAATAGTTATTAACTGTTCAGCTCTTTCAATAAACTTTAACGAACCTAAAAATATATAAAACGGCGTATTATTAGAAAGAAAAAAAAACATAAAACCAAAAAAAATAATTTATAAATATTACGCATATCTAGCTAAAAAAAAAAAAAAATATGAGAGCAGAGTAATAAGTGGTCCGTGATAATTTAAAGTGTCTGCAATGTTTTGTGAAATTTTAAGATAAACTTCAATGAAACCAAAATGGCTAATTATAAAAAAAATATTACTGAATAAAATCTAATTTTAATAGCGAGTATCGATAATTTGTATTATCTAAAAAGTAAAGAAATAAGCAGTCGGTAAATTTTCACGTGTTCGCATATATCCTGATTAAGAGTATTCGTCTTTTTTATAGTGCCATAACTCAATTCCTGAGCGTCGGCAACTACCTATTCCTACATCTCAGCTGTGCAGATATAGAGGTAGTATACTAGGCAATTGTTAACGCGAGTGTACACGCGCAAGACTTCATTCGGAACTGATTAGTAATCGTTTGATTTATATCGGCATATACCAGTGAAGTCCCCCCGTGTATATCTGCTTTGTACCAATAACTAGCACGCATATGATGGTATATGTGATGGTTTGGCATTGCTTTCCACGTGATTATTAGTGAATATTTTTCATTTTAATTCTTTGTAATAAGTTCTATCGTCGCCCGGGATGATCGAACCCGTGACTTCCGTAACGGAAGTCAAACGCTCTAGCAACTAGGATATCGCGGCAACTGATTAAAAGTATTACTGAGCCATAAAATATTTGAATCGAACCAGAGAAATTGGCAAAAAGAATCTAACTGTGCTTGTGATATAAAGGTTACCTGAAGTGTCCGTAATTACAGAAGTGATGATCGCAGTATTAGTTATCGGCAAGTGGTGTTTGTTTTAAGGTTTCAATTTCATATTTCGATGACCGTCAATATTAACATTGCTCACTTTTAATCAGTTTTACTCATCCTTAATTTGTTTATTATTTCATCATAGTTCCCATATAATCAATCAAAGTTAAATAAAAGATACTTGAATATTTGTCAAAATAAACGAAACCGGATAAATCATAATAAAAATAAGCAGCTTGAAATCAAATTCACGTGCAATAGTCCGACTTTATATAATAATGTCGTCAAAATTAATTAGTCTATATAATATAATAAATTAATTAACAAAACAAATATAACGGCATACGATAAGTTAAGAAAACATAAAATAACGCGAGGAATTCAGGCATGTCAAGCGTTTAACGTACGTTATAATAAGCATTTATGTTGGTATGGACACGTACTGATGGATCTTCGGCAGCGAAATGTATAATTAAAAATACCTTGGCCCCCTATATGCAATAGAAATAAAAGTCTAGAAATTTTAAAATTTGTCAATAACTTTAATTTATTTAATTGCGCTCGAATTTATTACATCGGTAAATTTAAAAATAGAATGCTACAAGACAAATCAACTTATTATTATTATTATTATTATTATTATTATTATTATTATTATTATTTCAAGGGTCCCTGTAACTTACTTGAAAACTATTTAACAATAAAAACAGAAAAAAATATATACGAGATGCGGCGATTAAATAACGAGACTGTGTATAAAAAAGTGGTTTATTATAAATATTATTGTACAAATGTTTTTTTACCTCCAATGTACTCTCTTTCTTGATCTACACAGCGAGTAGTCATATGTTTTATCCATTATTTAAAGCAGTGCTGGAATTCCTTTTTTTGTGCACGCTTTTAGTGCGCCCCTGTCATTTTCTGTTTGACCTCCGTCATCAGTCTAAAGCGAATGCCTTTCAGCACCGAATTCACCTTCGGCAAGAGAAAGAAATCGCGTGGTGCTAAATCTGGCGAATACAGTGTATGCGGTAGTTCTGAAACCTCGCGTTTCGTCGAAAATTGCTTCACCGATAAGGCGTTGTGCGACGGGCCCATTGTCTTGGCGAAAGGTCCAAAACTTGTTTCGCCAAAACGACTGCCGAATCCTACAATCACGTTCTCTCAACGTCGCTAGCACAGATAAATCATAATGCGGATTAACCATCTGTCGTTCAGGAACCCATTCTATATGCACAGTTCTATTAATGGCAAAGACAACGATGAGCATGGCCTGAAATGTTGTCTTGGACATTCTGGCTTTTTTTGATTCTCGGAGATGCCGGTGTTTTCCAATGCATAGATGGCAACTAGTTTCAGTGTTGTATTGGAAAATCCATGTCTCATCACACGTAATAATCCTTTCCATTATTTCGGGCTTGGTTTGCAATTGTTCGAGGGTGTCAACACAGATTCCCTTGCCGATCAGCTTTTGGTCTACAGTCAAGTTTTTTTTTTGTTTTTTTTTTTTTTAATTGGGCTCGTCAACCGAGGACCTTCACCCAGAAACAATTAAGGGAAAACGAAAGTTATATAGTGAGGCGATCACTCATCGCTAATAAGAAGGAATACAGTCAAGTTTATTGATACCAGCTTGGCACAGATTTTTGTCATGTTTAGATTGTTGTGTAATATTTTTCGAACAGTTTCTTTAACCGCATGTACCATCTCTGCTATCATCAATGACCTGTGCGATTTCATTAATTTTGATAACAATATCGGACGTTGAAATCGTGAGACAGGGCGACCTGGACGTTGATCATCTTCGACTCTTTCTCGACCATCAGAAAACCTTTTACGCCATTCGAAAAAGGCACGAACGCGACATACAATTCTCTCCATAAACGTCTTTCAGTAATGCTGAAGATTCGGTAGTGTTTTTTTTCAACTTAACGAAAAATTTCAAATTGGCGGACTGTTCGGTTTTTTCATCGTACATTACCCCGGAAAACTGTACCAAAGACACGTTCTTTTCAATACACGAAAGCGAAAAAACTACCGCGCGCACACAAATGTGGTTGCGTACATGAACAGTAGACACTTCAAGCCAATTGCAATTGTATTCGTTTTGGCGGACACTTTGGTAGGCGTCCAGTAAACAACGCGGTTTCGTTATTTAATCGCCGCACCTCGACGAATTATGGTTAAAGTTCATGAATACTTGAAATTTTTTTCTTCTTCAGAAGTCTCGACGGTGGTAAGTTTCCGGATCATAAAACGATGTAACTACAACTCGATTATTAAACTTACGACCAGTGAGAGCTTGTTGAGCTTTCTGACAATCAGCTATACTGGCGAATTCGATAAAAACTTTACCTAAGCCCGGCACCTCTACATCATCGATAGGCCTTAGAATTTTCAACGAACGCACTTTAGCCCATATATGCTAGCATGTACCCTCTAGAAAATTATTCCTGTCTTACTATTAATATACTTATTGTTCGCTAGTTATTACTATTATATATATATATATATATATATATATATATATATCGTATTATTATTCACTCTTCTATGTTAGTTATACAGGTGAGCATTAAATTTATTTCTTCTAAATTAATCTAACGTTTTGTATTACTATGTGTGTGTGAGTATGTGTGTACATATGAGAATGCCATATGTGTTGACACGTGAGTCTATGTAAATATGAATGCACGTATGTGTGTATGTGTGTATTAGTGTATTGTACACAGATATATCTATATATATAAAAATCCCGTGTCTTTATGTTTGTGCAAGATAAACTCGGAATTTACTTAACCGATTTTTATAAAATTTTGAAAGTACATGCAATTTAATCCAACTCTTAAGAGATAGGATACTTTTTGTTTTAATTATTTACATAAATATTTGTTATATTCAATAAAACAAATTTTGACAATTTTATTATTTTTTGAGCACCAACTCTACTTTTCGTGGCGACTTCTGTGTATCGTGCGATGTTAATCGAAATGCAACTATGTTTATCGCGGGCGCATGGCGTTTTTATCAATGAATGATAAAATAAATTGTGTTCGCTGTTGTTTACAAAAAAGTTCGTGTTATTACGGAGTTGTTGTTTATGAAAAAAAAAAATATTGTGCGATATTGTGCGGTATTTAATTTATTTATATTTCAGTGTATTTAATAAACGTCCTGCCTTGATAAAAAAAAAAAAAAATTATTTTAATATTCCGACAACAATATTGTGGCAGTGATACAACTCTCTGACATTGTTGGGCATCTAAGTTGCTTTATATTTCAGTATAAGATAATGCCGCGGAGACAATCGAACCTCAACAATGCGCGTAGCAGAAATGCACGGCGTATGCGTGTTATGAGAGCTACTGAATCGGAAGAAGAAATTGCAAGAATAAACGCATGTTGCCTGCCCACGTGAGGGAACACCATCAAGTGTCTATTCGTGTTAGCAAAAGACAGGTTGACCAAGAACATTGTGCACAAATTAGTGCTTAGATAATTTTCAATTTTATAAAATAATATAACTAATAGTTCGAAACCAATGTTATCTGCCTCATTTATAAAATTTAATTTTTATGTAACTAATTTATTTAGTATATTGTGTAAATAAGTCATTAATTACAGATTAAAGTTAAAGATTAGATAAATAAAATGTAAATTCAATAAGTGTATATTAGTTAGATAATTTAATTCTCTACATATGATTCAAAATCGGCTAAATAATTTCAGGTTATTAGTAAAAATTAATTTGGTTGCATCAAAATAGTAAGTAAAAAATTAATTTAATCTATTATTGTTAACTACTAAGCCACAGCAACGCGTGGCTGGGTCAGCTAGTATATATATATATATATTTTCCATTCGCACAGATTGTAAGCACTGGCTAGTTTCTCATTAAACTGGCTTGTGTATTGTAATGTACCCTGCTGCTCATGTATTGTGCATATAAGCAGGAGTTAAGTAAAATTCTATTTCATGTATTACATATTATAATTTTATTATTTATGTATAATAAAAATTTGATTTGATTATTATTATTGTGAAAGGTTGTGTTGCGTTTAGCTCTTCACCTGCTTGCGGATTTTAACGTATACATAGTGTTTATAGTTTTTGATTTAGTCACTTTATGCGTAGTTATAGTAGCACTTTCATCGGGTAGTATTTGAGACATACTCACTTTACTTATTTATGATTCATTTTTTTATTACGAACTTTAGATGTGATAAATGTCTTTCTATTTGCTACTTGTAAGAAATATAATGGTCACCTCCATGTTGACTGTTGCCTCCGTTTAAAAGTCCGCCGTTGATCGGGGAAAGCGGATTTGTATTTCCTTTTGACACAAAAACCTTCAGTAAAAAACACTACTTCACCAAAATTCTTCGAACTAAAAGTACCTTCATGTTAATTCTAATTTTTCCTTAAATAGCATGCGATTCATTACGGATCAAAATGATGATAGAATTGATTCAGCGCACTATACCAAATAAAACTTTAGAGGGGAGAAGGTGAATTTTAGGCTGCGTGCTGAAATTGAGTATTCGGAACAGTCCGGTTGTGTTAATAATGTGAACATCAAATCCAATAAAAATGTGACAGAATTTGTTTCAAAACTTGGCGCCAAGGAGTCGACGTAAATATTGCAGACAACGACGACATTGATCGCTGTTATCGACTAAAAAGGAGCCACCCCGAAAGGTGTATCCAAGTATCATTATACGTTTTTGTAGACGAACCACAAGAAACAGCTCTGCTGAAATCCTGCCGACAAGTTAAATCCACGCCTAGAGACATCGGATTTATTGAACAACGGAACAGTGGAAGAGTATTTATAAACAAACAACTAACAAGCGAAAAATCAGAACTTGTTGTAGCTGAAAAAAGTCTACGTTGAAAAAGTCTCAAATTCGTAGGGTGCAGACGTGGTAAGATATTCGTGCATAAAGATGAAAAAGCTTCGGGGTTATACACATCTCCTCGCCTGATCAAATTTCTAGCCATTCAGCAGTTGCTCCTTCTGTTTTTTTTTTGTTTTTTTTTTGGGCTCGTCAACCAAGGACCTTTATTCAGAAACAAAAGGTAAGGAAAGAAGTCGGTTATATTTTGATCCGATCAGAAATTTTATCTAAAAAAGACAAAATATCAGGAATAATTAGTGGGGAAGGAAAGGACAGGATATAGGAAGCACAATAAGGAGTAGGAAGTCCAAGCTTCAGCAAATAAGAATATAAGGCAGAAAGCGGCACGGAGAGAGATGAACACTGGAAAAACACATGATCCGTTTCGCAAATAACTGCATCATCCGGATGGAGAGGATAGTGTGGAGAAGAAATCAAGGGAAAACGAAATTAAGATAATGGCAGCAAAGAATAGCCAAAGCGCATACGAACAATGGAAACAACATCAGAATATCGAAGAAGAGAGGGATGCAAAAGAAACCATGAATATGAAGGAAGAGTAGGCTGAATAGACAGATGAAATGAATAATTATTGGAAAAAGAGGAAACGTAAATATCCGATACCATGATCTGATATGAAAGCTTTTACAAATTGATAGGAGGTTATCGGGTGGAATTTTTTTAAAAAAAAGACCAGAGGAAGCAGCAGCAGCTCGAGCCAAGGAATCAGCCGCTTCATTACCAAATATGCCCAAGTGCTAAAAAATATGTGAAGCACTCTATGGTGGATTATTTGTAAAAATAATAATTACTTTTTCTAACAATTAGTACGGGTTCCTGCCAGGACGTGGAACAGATTTAGCGCTATATGATCATAGTTCTTACATTACCAACAACTTGGAGGGAGGCAGATTAACTTTGACGGCTTATTTTATCGATATTATTAATCGCAATATTATGTTACCTAACCGGTATGTCATTGGTTTCCGTGGTTGTTTATGCAACTGGTTCAGTACACATCTCACTAATAGAAAATATATTAAAAATTTTTAATATACGTTTAGTGATGAAGTAACCTAACAATGCAACGTCCCCCAGGGAAGTATTTCGGGCCCACTCTTATATTAATGACCTTTGTAACACTGAAGTGCGTGGTAAACTATTAGTTTACGTCGATGATACAGTTCTATCGTGGTTAATTCATGTTTCCTTCATATTTTACAAAAACTAGCGCAAGATGAAGATAATGACATTCTACAATGCTTGAATAATAACAGATTAGTTTTAATCTTAGAGAAAATGAAGTTTATCCTCTACAGTTTTTAACCTGTCAGGTTTTAAATTTAATTTAACGCTTCTAACCAATAAATCAATTGAAAGCAATATCAAATACCGGAGAATTATGTTCAGGCATAAGTTTAATTAGAATTTACTATCGTCTATATTTCTAAAAAACTTCGGAACCCCAACTTCCTATTCTAGATAAATTTAATGCTATTTGTAAGTAAGTACCCTGAAAAATTTTTGATTTATCTTCGGGAGGGTAACACTAGGTCCGCTAATGAATACTTCGATTCTGCTGCTTGCTTTCGTTTCAGCCATTCGTGATTCGTTTTCAGATCAGTCAATTTAATACTTAAAAAACCGCATAATAAACATTAGAGTAAAGCCTAATAAATCAAAAAACGACAGAAAGATTAATATAAAAATTAACAAAAACGGGAAGGATCTTTGTTAATAACAGGTAATAAAATTAGAACGTTTGATATTCTTTCAAAGTTTTTAACTGATACTTAGATCATACATATGCATAACGTGTTGCTAAAATGCATATGTACATATGTACAACGCAATTCAAATCTGTTCACAGTACCTCGCATAAACACGTGCCAGCACCTATTTCTATATACGTGTATACCTAAGCATACATGGGCAAATACTAGCATGCAGATACTCGCAACAAATTAACGAATATAATACATTTACATGTATGTATTAATATCTATGTAAGTTTTATGCGGAGAAGTAATGTAAAAAATCAGGTAACATTTTTGTGAAACGTTTTTGTATTAATTAGCTCCAAGGTTTAAAGACCGGAATAGGACATGGGAACCAACTCTACTATAAGAATTGTAGAAGTCATTGGTAAACCGAGGGTGTCTCCACGGCGAAATTCGAAGCATCCAATTTATATATATTTTAATAAATATGTGATTCTTACACTGAGAATGGAAATCGTATTACCTTATATGATATGTATATGCATGTATATATTATAAATTAACCAAATTGATATTATTAAATTTTAAGGGTTTTCTTCTTAAAATATTTTCCTGCCAAATCTCATATTATACGTTAATCTGTAAAAGTTAATATGAGTAGATAAATTATAAAGAAATGACAAAATTAATTCCCCGTAACCTAATTAGAGCTGTTTTATTAATCGTATAATTTGCCAAAATTTTTATTGGCTCGGACTTTCTACTTCCCACTGTATGATTCGTACGTTCTTTCTCTTTACGATCACTGTTACTCATTAGCCTCTTCCATTCCAATGCTGCTTTTGGTTTTCACCTATTAGAATAGCCTCTCGAACAGAATTCTAGAATTTGCGGATTAGTATGTAATAAGACCGTACACGCGGCGAACATAATAAAAATGTGTAATTTTTTTGTCAAACTTCGGTAAAACTAATTAACTCACAATAATCGATTGAACTATAAGACTGCAACTTAGGATGATATATCTGTACAAAAATAAATATATGACGAAATCCAAAAAATCTAATAAAATATTAAAGATATAACGAGAATAATGTCGCAGGAAAATTAAATTTCGAATAAGCTCGTTTTGTGAGAATATCTTCCGAATTTTCCTAAACGCTGACGTCTGCGTGATTGTTATACTATACAAAAAAAAAAAAATCAAAAAAAAAAATCAAAAAAAAAAAAAAAATCAAAAAAAAATTACTTTGAATTCAATGAAAATTAGCATTATTACCGAAATTGGTATGCCGGCAATCTTATATTTAAATATTTTTGCAAAAGCGGCTACGTACTTATGGTTGTGACGATGTTCTTTACATTGATAACAACGCGGTTCGATAAAGTAAATCTTAACATAAGACGGTTTCGCAGTTTAACTTGATGAGAAATTTATTATAAACTGGAACAGATGCAAAACAATTTTAATATTTGTCGAAAATTCGCGAATAACGAAACATTAGTTTTGTTATTGGCATTCAATTGGCTAGCAGCACGTGATTAATTTTATGCGCACAATACATGCCTTAACGGATCAAGCAATACGCCTCTTAATTAAGGTCCATTCAGTGGCTTAACCAAACAGTACTATCGAAGGGGGTTCGGAAAGATAGTTCTAGAAATTTTTTAAAGCTACTTTTAAAAGTTTAAGAAAATTAACTCGATAATTAGACATTGATAGATTCGTTTTATTTTTTCGCTTAATGCGTTTTTCGTTTATGAAGTATGAAGATAGTAATTACATAATAATTAATTATCAAAAAGCAAAATAGAGGAGAACTTTTATTTGCTTTCTGCGTATTTATCTTATTTCTTGTTTTTTGGAGCGGGATCGTCCGTTCAAAATGTGCCCATGCAATGTTTGATAAAGAATCAGTCCGGAAAATTTTTGATCGCACTAAAAAATGTTTGAGTATCTTGAACGGGAAACCACCGATAGAACGAGGGGGTCACGAAAATGGCAATTACCACTAAAGAATTAGCAGTACGTCATATATAATTGCGCGATAGAAAATCGGTCTTTATGGCTTAAATCTAATGTGTATCATTTCAATTTAGTGAAAACACTGGCTAAACTTTCCTCGGAACTGTGAAATATTTTGGAAAAATATAAATGAAATACCGAAAATCGTATATGTATGAAGCTCAGCATAAATGTTGTATTAATTGGTTTTTTTTTTTAGGATTCTGTATACACATTATGTACCGAATATCCCAATAAGATGGTTCAGAAACGACAAAAATATTCAATTTAAATATGCAATAGTTCGGGAACGGTTTGACTTTATTAACTTCGAAATTGTATCATAAATTGCAATTAAAATTCTAAAACAATATCTATAACTTATAACATAATTAATTACATTGGGTGGCAAGAAACGTAGAAAACCGTCAAGAATATATAACATGGAATTAAAAACGACCTCGAAAATCACCCTTAAAAAGTGCTTAGCTCGCCACCACCAGATAATCCTTTAAAAGTGAAATTCAAAATAAAAAATAATACGCAGATGCTCTTTTCCTTGAAATCAAAAATTATGCCCCCTTCCTTGGGCCAAAAACGGCACAAAAAACAGGATGCTCATGTAAGCAATAGCCTAAAAGTAAAAAAATTCAGGAAAATAAAACGTATTTCAAACATATTTTTAAAGGACTGGTTTATGGGAAAAATATAGGCGAGCTTACAATTTTATATTTAAACTCTCGGGACTCCGCCAAAGCTCGAAATTTTTGAAAAACATATTATTTTTTTTTTGTTGCGCGTTTGATACATATTATTTGTCGGGAATGAAACCGTATTTCATTTGCTTAACGAAACTTTCAAAGTTGGCGAAAAGTTCAATAAAGCGCAAAAAATGACATCTCCCCCTCTTTGCAGATTTCGCCGTTTCGAATTTAGCATTATGTAAACATAAATATTACGGTCATCTTTAACACTTAACATACGAGGAATGTGCTCGGCGCATGAAACATCATGCTTGACTGAACTTGTTTTATAAATTTGTTGGTGCAGCGTTTTAAAGATTTTTATTCATTGTTACTTCTATGATGCAACTTCATTAAGCAAAATAATAATTTCCTACTTTTTTTTTTTTTTTTTTTTTTTTTGGGCGCATCAACTATGGACCATTGCCCAGACAAAATGGGAAGAAGAGACAACTAACTAGAACCTAATTCGATTGGAGACAGCTGAAATAAAGGAACCAAGGACAAGAACAACAGACTGGGAAGGAAGGGACAAGATGTAAGACGCACAGTAAGGAGTGGGAAGCCCCAGCCTTATAAGGGGAAGATAGAAAAGAGAACGCTCCGCAGAAAGAGCAGAGCACTCGAAGAAAATGTGATCAGCATCGCAGACAACTGTTTCATCTGGATGCAACGGACAATGAGGAGAGGGAAGCAAAGAGAAACGATAGCGTGAAGAGGGCAGCAGTGTGTTATTAAAGCGCAGGCGGACAATAGAGGAAATTATAAATCGTGGAAGAGAGGGAAACTTCGAAAACCATGGATGAGAAGGAAGTGTAGGTTGGATTGAAAGGTAGAAGGAACGATTGTTGGAAAAAGAAGAAGAGTACACATCCGACCAAAATCTGAAGTGAAGCTTCTTAATTAGGGGTGATAGATTAACAGCCGGGGTTTTTTTGAAATAGAAGCGAGAACGAACAGCAACCTGAGCCAAAGCATCCGCCATTTCATTACCCTCGATGCCTCTGTGACCAGGAACCCACAGTAAGTCAATGTGTACAGATAATTTCCTACTTAAAAATATCCTTCTCTCTATCTTCATTAAACCTGGAAACTTTTGTAGCCTAGAGGTGTGAATCGTGCGCGCTCTTTCTATGTTTTCGCAGGAAAGAGTTGTAAATTTTCTAGAGTATTTTTCTTTCGACAAATTTATTTCTTAGGAATTTCTTCAAAAAAAATTTTAACTGATAACTATGCGAAAAAACGGATTCCGGCGTCGTATAATATTCGAAAGTCGAAAATAAACAAGATTTTCAAAAAGAAAAAAAGAAAAAAAAAAAAACGAACTGTCACCGCCCGGGGCACAAAAATTTAACATTGTAAGTGGCTTCTCAAAAGTATAACAATTTTTTCAAAATTACAAATGTAACGCTAGTTTTAAACGTATTTTCTTTTCATCAATTTACATAATTGTTCAATTTTCATTATATTTTGTGTTAATCTGTGCAAATATGATCTTACGATAATTTGGTTGCTTAGGGTCAACAGGTGTTAAATTTGAGTGAGTGTCCTCTGGCATTCTCACACCTCCCGTTATTGCGGAGTCCCTGGACACCACAGTACATAAGTAGCTCGTTTAAATATTTTTGTATTTATTGCTTATTTTTAAGACCGTTCAAAATAAAAATAAAATAAAATAGGCAATGTCATTTTTGCAGAATATTAGAATTTAATTTTTAACTATTATCGCAGTGGTACTGTCTCTGTTGTACCGCGCTTGATCTCGGGTATCACAACTACCTATTTTCGTAAGATTGGAGGCCATTTCAAAAGGCAGAATATGTTTAAAATGAAAAAAAAAAAAAACAAAAAAAAATTTAAATTTTCATTAAAAACTACTACGCAACTTTTTACAAGATTAAAATTATCTTACTAAAAAGAAATGTCTGCGAATAAGGAAATATTTAGAAGACATTATCAGTGATCTGTATGGTAATCAACAAATGAGTCAGTTTTCTTCATATCTCGTTTTATAATCTGTGTCATAACTTGCGCGTTATCTCATAAATACGCTTGTATAACAATTCGATACCGAAATAAGTGGAAACCTGATGGCTCTTTTTAATTGGCTGCGACAAAGAATTATTCGTTATATAAAGGAAATCTACCCTAAGCTCTTTCGCCAGTGTACTGATTCCTCATTTCACACACAACGTGCAGTTTATCTGAAACACGTTCCTCGCCAGTAACACTGTAACATAAAAACGCTACAGTGAATGTAACGGATGTAGTGATTTAAAAAGCTGTTCCGTGGTTCAACTTTTTTAACATTTACTTCGAGACAGCGAAAGCTTTTCAAACGTCAACGAAATTACACTTATTTCTTTTTATGCATATTTAATACACGGCAAGAAGAGTAACTTTTTAAAGAAAACAAATGATACACATAGGCACGCGCGTATTAATCGACAATGTCACTTTCACGCTTAACGGGAAAAATCATTACATGATTTTGTATCGAATTCGCTGAAATCTGTAATCATCTTTTATCATTTTTACGAGTCATTTATTTCATTTTGCAAACAATAACATCATTGAAACCGACATATATGTATATGCGAGGGACGTGCAAAAATACATACCGAATCACCCATCTCTCCTCTTTTCGTTCAAAGGTCCTATTTAGGTTACCGCTTTTTAATCAAACGTCTTCCTATTTCTTCTTCTTCCCTTGTTAATTCCTATTCTTATATCCACCGCATCTGGCGATTTGCCATCAACAAAACGCCAATAATATCTCTCATTTCCAGCCATTTCTCTCAGTTTTCAGTTGCCATACTTTTCTACATCCTATTAATTGTTTATTCTTAACTTGCCCTACTAAACCTTTCCTTCATCATGTCGTCAAATCAGAGTTTTTAAATACCTTTGGCTTACTTTTCCCTAATCATTTTGCGATCTTCACTGACGGTTCCAAAGGACCCAATGGAGTTGGCTCGGCTTTCTCTTGTCCTTCCTTATATTATTTTGAAACCTTTAAACTTCATTCCTTCTGTTCAGTTTTCAATGCCGAGTCTACTGCCATCCGGCATGCCGTCCTTTTTGTTGCTTCCTCCCTAGTTTCGCATGAAGTCTTTATTATATCAGATTTCCACAGTGTCCTTCAAGCCATTTCCTCATCATTTCCTTCTCTCTCTGATGATTACGTAATCCTTCTCATACGTTTTCTTATCCGTAACATTTTCCTTTCTCACTCCGTCCAAATTGACCTACTGTGGATTCACTCTGGAATCGAAGGTAACGATCCGGCCGATACACTAGTTCATTCATCCTCTTCTACCGGTGAATTTCTCGGCGTTTTTTCATTTCATAATATTAATCTCCTCTCCCCTTCAGCTCATTCCAAACTATGGTTAAACTCGTATTCCTCCTTATTCTCAAACCCGGATTCCTTTTTGTCTCTTTATCCAGCCTAATCTACCGTCTTATCCCTGGTTTTACAATTTTCCCTCCATGCGGCGTTCAACTCTCTCTAAAATCTGTTGCCTACGCTTTGGGCACAATTTGCTTCCTGCTTCCCTATTTCTTTTCTCTCTAGTCCCCTCTCCTCTCCGTCCCCTACAACCGTCCTCTCACAACTTTATAGGTGACGTTAATCACAGTTTGTTCGAGTGCACCTGTATCGCTTCCGATAGTTCTTCCTTTTACTCTTCTCTCTTCTGTCAATTGGTCGTCCAACTCTGTATTGTGCATCTTTTTTTCTCTCCTTGCCATCACCCTCGGTTATTCCAGGATTCTTTCCTATCTTCCATTTTTTTGTATGATTCACACTAGTCATCTTTTTGGTTTTTCTGTTTTATTTTTTGTTCTTATGCGTGTATTTATTTGTTAATAATCATAGTGTCCATTGACTGTAACTGCTAGGAAGTAACCGTATATATAAAATAAAATTTGTATCAATAATGTATTCAGGGCCGTCCCAAGTTGGGCGAGCGTCAGCTCACACTGAGTGCAATATGCTCTCCTACGACAGTGATACGATTGTTGTTTATAGATTGCCTGCGATCATCGACTCAGTGACACGATATAATTTCTAAACTACGTCGTAATCATTATCTCATCGGAATCGCACTGCTTAGCTAGGCGCTCTTGATCTCAGTATACCTGATTATCTTGTACATAACGTATATATACATACATATGTGTTTGTTGCAACTTGAATTATTAGCAATCGAACCAGCAACTGGAGATCGTGAGTTTAAAAATTATGACCGTAAAAATGATTAAAAGTAAATAAATAATTGTTAATGGTCGTGTGAAAGGCAATGACAAAACATATCGCCATAAACGCGTCAATTAATATCGCTGTATAGATAGACGGCGATAAAAAATCAAATCTAATTAATCTCACGAGCATGTAGTAGCGCGCCCACGCATTCATCTTCATATAGAGCATTGTTAAGAGCGATGCATACATATAACAAGAGATCGTACGAATATCGCGACATTCAAAATCAATGCGACTGAGATTACAAGTCATTTCACCGTGTTACACGAGTAATGTGTCTTTTGAATAACTGCGCTGTTAAATTGATTTATAATCGTGTTTTGAATCATTTTCGTGTATATGCACGGAATAAATGAATCACGGAGCGGGCCGTTTGCCCGTTGCAGCGAGCAATGTAAAAAGTGAATTGTTAAATGTGCTCCATTCTATTGCAGCGAGCTTTGTTGGGCGGGTAATTGTATTTGCGATTACAGAATTATTCGTTCTGATCGTTAATTAATTTTTAAACGCGCGTTCATGCGATAATATCAAATTATTTTTTTCCGATGTTTAATTCGGTTTTCTAACCTTAATTTTGTCGTGAGTTAAACGAAATAACTAATAATGGTACACATTAAAGCGAGTAAAAAATGGAATTATAATGTGAGTTGAAGTGAATGAAGAAATTTGATTAGCTAAATATTTTTAAAAATTCGCAATAAAAAGCAGTGTGGAATTTGCGTGAGATATGTTCTATAAAAGGAAAAATCGCCCGCATAGCGTTTCTTCTTTCAACTGATAGCCGATGGTTAGCGTTGTATACGTAGTAATCGATTTCCAGAAAACACATTTTACGATTTCACATTCTTCGCTGCAACCGGCACCGGTCTTAACTGAACTTTTTATAATTAAAATTTGATTCCAAATTACCATTGCCTGTTTAATTTCACTATTTGATCGCTCAGCAATGCTTTCAGAAACCGAACATTGCGGTTCTATCGTCCAATGCTTCATGAATATCTTGCTACTACTTCAAAACGCATTCCTTTTATACATTGCTTTCCCATAACTGGCGATTCACTATTACAAAAAATTATCCTATTCTAATTCGCATACCTCTCTGCTTTTGTCGAGTTTTCCTCCATATTATTTCTTTTAATAACTTCCCACGCTTCATCCGTAATTACTTAAATTACTTTGTCCCCCTAAACCAGTGATAGCGAACCTTTTAGAGAAGTGGGTCAAATTTTGTTCGAGCCAGTGTTTTAAAAACGGTATGCGAATGATTCTCTTTTTTCTTTTGTAAAAAATCTGTTTTCTTTCTTCAAAAGCCGAGATTAGAATGCAACTTTTCAAAATGCCTTTTTACATTGTATATACGTGAAGTGACTTTTTCGTTGTCAATTAGACACACACAGTCGTTTTATTATTTTCAATCGCACCATATTTATCAAACCATTCCTCGTTTGATATGGAACTTGTATCGCTTATTTTTATTTTTTTAACCACCGACATAGTAGAGGACTGCAACTAAAAATATTTATATTTCGAATACGATAATTTGAGAAGAAATGTCTTATTAACGTACCTGATACACATAAATATATAGATGAGAAACTTTATTATTCAAAAAAGTACGAATAATGTGGAATTATTAAACACTTCTAGATGCGTAAGAAAAGGCTGTCGTTTAGTTCAGCACTGGTGCATCTCTCTGTTCTGTGATGCAACTAACATGCATGCGCGTCAAGTCTAACTAACTGTCATGTGTCATACACGCTTCGCGATAAAAAAAAAAAACGAAACACGAAGTTTTATGACCTTATACATCATACACAAATGCAACGACAACAGAAAATCAGCTGGCTAATGTCTACTAAGAAATATTTTTTTGTAAATTCGACATTAGATTTATATACTTTGGCTTTTTTTAATATTTTTGATTATCCGTTCTCTCTTTTATTATATATGAAATAAGTTTATAAAAATCTACTCGTGGGTCACTTAAAAAGCCTGCGCGGGCCATAGGTTCACCATCACTGCCCTAGACTATCTTTTCTTCTATTGTCCCATCTCTCGACTCGATTTTTATCATCAATGAATTTAACCATATTTGTAATTCTGTTTTCCGTTTTTCATTCAGATATTTTCACCGAAAATTCTAAGACTCATGCGGAAACCGGCGCTGGCCTTTACTGTGCCTTTAAAATACCTTCCTTCTGCTCCATTCCTTTCGCTGAATCTACACATCCGCATAATAAATTTGTGGTTGTTTCTCGCGACTTCATTCTTTTAGTGTTACTTCTTCCCTTCCGCCACCTGCATAGGTCTCATTGTTCTTCTTATTTGAAATTTAATTTTCAAATTCTCCAGATTTCGTTCTTTTTTTTTGAGGTTCCTGCTTATACAGGAATTAAAAGTAACCAGTAAATGGATATGTCGGCTAAACCCTGATTTTCTACAGAACTTCCTGTATCTAACACACATTCCCCTTCCAATTATGGCGCAGTCTTTTTTCTAAATCTTTTTAACTCTTTATTGGGTCTAGTGGTGCCATAACTTTCCACTTGATCTTTGCTTTAATCGTAATTTATTTTTCTCTTCTATTCTCTGTTTTCCTGCGTTGCCTGCTTTATCCGAATGATAGCATTTTAATTTACCATGATTTATATCTGTTCTAAATATACTTCTAACTTCATTTATTCTTATTTGCTTTATTTTTTCCTTTCCTTCAACTCTCAATTATTCTCACGATTTCATCCCGTTTCATCTCTTCTTTCTAAGCGTATTAAAATCTAATTTCCTTCCTTCTTTTTTTTTGATTGCCTAAACTGCAACCCTTGTTATGCCCTCGGTTAAAAATTCAAGCGGGAAAAAAATATACGCATACTAAATATAAATTAATTTATTGGTAAAATTTAAGGTATATAATTTTAAAACTTAAAAATGATGATAACATTACCCAATAACACTGTAATGCAAAATGTTTCATACTCAAACTGATAATATTTATCTTTGATTATTGTACTTTGCCGAATTGAGGACCTAAATTCGACCAGAAATTTCCCTTCACTTTTTCCGCGAAGTCAACGCCAATTCTTAACATCTTCGTACTATGTAATCATACGCAAAAGGCGGAATTTGCATTGCTCAATCCTCAGCATTTGATAAAATTGATTATAACTTTTAGAACCTTCTCGAAATGCTTTTTAATTTCGCGCAATAGTTCATTTTTCCTTTTCTTTATTAAAGAAATAAGCTTTTTTCCTAGCAAAGCGGCTATATATTGTTTAATCTAAAATAAAATGTTGTTAATACTACCGTTAAACTTTTGAAAATATCAGATAAAATATTTTTAGCCCTTTTATTATATAAAAATTTACCAAATTATTATTAATACCGTGATAACTGCGCTATGTTAAATTAATTCTTTCATAACGGCAACCGAATAAATAATGAATTTTGACACCACTCATTAATTCCAGCCCATAGCTTTTCGAAAAAGACAGTTCTATAAGATGACATCTCAGCACTTCTGCAATCAGTTCTACATATTACTTCATAGATTCACTAACGGCAATAGGTTTTTTAAATTAACTTCCTCTTAAAATTTAGTACGCTTGGCTAACTTTGTCTGCGCAGCGTTCTGCTTTCCCATTTGCTGCGTCATCGTAGGCTTTTTACTCCTAATCGCGTTATTTTTATCCTGTCTTATAACTGACTCTTCTTCCGTCTAATTGTTTTCCAGTAAAAGTCGATGAGCCCCCGGGAAAAAAAAATAGGAAAAAACTTCGTATTTTACATTGTATTCTTTCATTACAACTCTTCTGAGTTGTTGCGTGTTAAAAATACTGATTTTCAGAAAAATTCCGCAGAAAAAGAATACTGAATTCTTTTGAAATAAATTATTTGACATTTTTCATAGCTATCATAAAATACATCTATATTAATGACTATGCTGTCTGTCTGTCTGTGCGCGCTAACCTCCTAACCTACCGAGAACCGATTACTTCCGCATTTCACGATTTCAGATTTTAGTGCATGATTTATGAGTTTCTGGTCTGATTTAGCCGACTTGTGAAGATTTTCAGTGAAGTGGGCAGAAATATTAAGATACACTCGATGAAATAAAAAAAAAAAATAATAAAAAAAAAATATTTATTATGATAAAAATATTTTAAATAGAATAATCGTCATGGAATTAAACTTAAAAATTTTAATAAAATTATTACTACGGTAAACATAAACACATCAATTCTAGATAACATTTTATTACTCCTTTTTTTTTTTTTTTTTATATTACTGAAATCACGAAACCTCATTGACTGATCGAAAAGTACAAGCTGCTGTACAGGACGCAGAGATTTAAAAAAAAAGTGTTTTATATTAGATTGCACAGAAAAATATCGAATGTTGCAACCGAATTTTTAATAGTTGCTAACGGAAATATTCCTATTATTGAAATTTTAAATCCGTTGCTCAACTATTGCAGTTTTGCTGCTGCGAGATAAATGAACTAATAAAAGATTCGTCGGAAATCTTGGAAGGCTCAGAGATGGTCAAGAAGTTTTTTTTGTTAAGGAGTGTTTAACTCGCAAACGATATTTTTAACGAAGTAAAAAAGTAGAAAAATTTCCAGCTGTTGATTCTATATATTTTTATAGCACTAGAAGCCGTATCTAGCCCTAAAACAAGAAATATAATAACTAATCAAATTCTTCGTATTGTCATCGATACACAGAAGTCGGAAAGCCAGGTGGCCTTTATGCGGGTTCAATACCAGGGAATGAACAGGCGAACCTAATAGCACAGTCAGCACTACGAGATTCACCTCCCTTTCATCCATGGCACAATTCTTTTTAGCGAAAAGCAAACAAGAATGGAAGGAACAATGAACCGCGTGTCAGACTTTTCTGTTCCAAGTGAAGTCAACGACCGAGCCATGGTGGCCCCTAATGAATTGTTCCTTTCAGGGACTTCAGTGTAATCAACCGATTGCGGACAGGTCATACCGCAATCTCGCACGACCATCTTCTAAGTGGTTCATTTTCTCCAACGTAGTGTCTATCAAAATTATTAGAAAAACTACTCCTTAAGCGACTCAAGCCCTTATTAAAGCTACCAGATCACCAGTTTAGCTTCCACTATGAGCACCCTACGATTGACCAAGTGCATCGTATAACGCCTTTGAAGAAAAAAAAATATTGTTTTTTCTAGGCATATCGCAAACTTTTGACCGAGTCTGGCACGAAGGGTTGATCTATAAAATAAGCAGCCTGCCAGCGGAAAATATGTGCCAACTTCTCGAATCCTATATTTCTGATAGATCCTTCAGAGTTTCTTATAAAGAAGATGAAAAAAGAACAAACTATACATAAATTAAGACAGATTTATTGGGTGATTGGGCGTTACTCTAAGCTAAATCTGTCCAATAAACGTATGATTTATTGTCAAATCATCAGACCGATATGGGCGTATCGTATTCAACTCTGGGGCTGTGCAAAGACATCCAATATCGGTTAATTACCCGGCGCGCTCAAAACAAGTGTCTCAGAAGCATGAGCTTTCTGGTACCAACGCAACGAAGAAATACATTCCGATTTAAATATTCCATGGATCGATGAAGTCATACGTTATATTGCAGAAGCGCACCAACACCGACTCCACAGTCACCCAAATCGAGGCCTTAGAACTGCTACTTTCCGATGATGATTTAAGGCGCCTTAAGCGTGCAAAGCCTTACGAGCTAGTCACCTAATTTATTCTATAATATACTCGTATATATGTAACTTATTGGTATGTGCATATACTTGATGTGCGTGCGTGTGAGTATTTATGTGCGCATATGATTTTTTTATATACCTATATAATATTAGGAGTTATGTAATTGTACGTAGCTTCTGTTCATGCTACAAATTAGTTAGATTAAGTTGTAGCACCGTTTTAAAAATGGTGCTAATTTATTTACTGTAATAACACGTGTAAAAAAAAAAAATAAAAAAAGTGCCCTTTCTGTATGGGGAATTTCATTCCAACCGTTCAGTACATATTATTAGAATGCACACTATTCATATCAACACGGACGCTTCTACCGTATAAAACACTCCCCGATATGCTATAAAACTCCCAAACGGCAATAAACTCAATCATTAATTTTCTTAAAATAAACAGAGTAGCTAAAGCAATATAGTCGCAAACCCCGCACAGTATGTCGTGATAACCGCAACAGTTAAATACGGCGGACTGTAGCTTAGGGGATTAAACAAAAAAAAAATATATATATATTTCGTATGTCCCCTTTAGTTGAGCAACACTGATAGATCGCGGCAGACACAGGTATTAAAAAGACCAATAATTTTCACCTGAACTCGAAGACCGTTTTTTGTTGAACGGTGAGGAAAAAAAAAAATTACAAACCAGAAAAAAAAAAAGCTAGCATTATTTACATTTAAGCTTAAGGAAGCAAGCGAGAAAATGAGCACTTTATAGAATAAGTCAGTAGTATAAGAAAAGTGGAATGATTACGAATGAGGAAAAAACAGGTGATTGAAGTAATTAACTCTAATAAGTATTTCAACAAAAACGGGTGAAATCGCGGAAAGCAACTTTATAACGTAAACATCGTATTGAATTATCGCGAATTCGTACCTATTAATAACGCCAAAACGTTTGTAAATTATTCTTCATAACGATACTTTTTAATTTTTTTCAAATATCCGAATACACAATGTAGTAACTGTACAGTGTTCAAAAATGTTTTATAAAAAAAAAAAAAAAAATGTATTAAAATTACTGTATCCAGCAACAGACGGGTTTGAATAGTTCCCACCGGTAATACTATTTACATTTAATCTTAAACTCTTGTCAACTACTATAGTTAGCTATTGTGGAATGAACTTAATGTTTTAATTTTTCTAATATTCTCGAAAAAAAAAAAAAAAAAAAGAAAAAATAAAAAATAATACAGAATTCGCCATATAAAAAAGAAAGAGAAAAAATTAAAAATTTAAATAGGTTACCGGGGTGAAGTCGCGAGCAACAGCTAGCAGGTAATTTTTTTTATTTTATTTTTTCCCTCCTCCCCCTGTGACTAGTTTTCGCCATCTGGCCATAGCGGGTGATTCTTTTTTACTTTTTAGCGCGTTTTTATTAAACTTTAACACAAGTCTTGAAGTCCCGGTATTTTCTTTCGACTATTTCATTTCACAATTTTCCGATCAAATATTTTTGAGTGATAATACTGACCAACTTAATTTGCTGCTACTTTTTGTACTGTATAAAGCTGGGCATCGATTGTGTTCAAATTCCGTTAGTGATGAGCTTGTAAATAACGCTTTGGGGATTTTAAATTTATTAACTTTATTGGAATCTGCATCTCCACAGGCTACTAATATTAACAGTACTTCAAATCACTTGCATTCGTCGCCCCCTTAATTTTAAATTTCAGAATTCGGGATGTTTACATATTTTTCCTACATTAGAATGGAAACTTTTTGATTAATTTTTGCTTGGTTATATTAGGCGAAGGAAGTATATCTCGAAGAAGACTCCATTTTTTAACCCTTTATTTAATGACTACTCGGTCACTACTCACCGACATTCATCGATACTGATGACGGGATCACCACAATTACTAATAAACAAATGATATCATTGGAATCACTACATGTTACTAAATTTTTGTGTATTCGAATATTTCAAAAACGTTAAAAAATATTATTATAATCTGCACAATTAATACTTGTGAATATCTAGTATATCAATAACATGACTACGTTACAAAGCTACTTTCTGCGACTTCACCTTCGTTCTTGTTCATTTAATTTACCACGTTCATCGTTGAACCCTAAATACGTATATAATGTTAATTTTTTTTTTTTTTTGAAGGGTTTTTTAATTAATTCTCTCATTAGGCAACGTATTTAACAGTTTTTAACAAAAAATGACCTTCAGAAAATGTTCGGTATTACTTTAACCTGCGTATGTCGTGATGTAATAAAAAGTATCGCTCAGCTAAAGATCAATCACAGTCTTTATTTTGAAAATATATAAAATCAGTAATTATCACTCAGTTCTCTCCGCTATATTTTACGCGCGTACAATACTGCGTCATAAATCGGTTGCGGGTTGGTCACATGGTAATCGCCGATAATTACATATTTAAGAGAACCTGTCTCCATCCACGTACCCGTTTTGTTCTGCGTCTTCCAATCTCTCCATCGAGCAATTTATAAGAATTTGTTTACTACCACAACGTTAAATAAGAACTTAAAATTTGTGTATAAATAAAATTGCCGGTCCGACTTACTCACACGCCCGTCTCTTATCTAATTTCTCCTCCTTGGATTGACCACATAGTGGCGAAGAGGGCTTAACGGCTGACGACCATATTTTTACATGTTTAAAAACAGCTTCACTCCGATTCTCTCTCTCCATGTTCCATCAAGCCGCGTTCTAGAGCTCTTAATGATTTCTCCAACTCCACAGATAAAACGGAAAATAAACGTAAAAATTTATATTCACCGTGGTAATCATTTTATTTCAAAATACTTCTAATAGTAAATATTTTATTCAAATTTTTTTTTAAATTTTATCGGTTATATTTTACTTTTCTATTTTCCCCACTTCATTGATAATGCGACCTTCTAGCCCGGAAAACTATTAATTATGCACTAAAACCTTCCACAGGAATCGGTGTCTATTCACTTGTGAAAACCGAAACAAAATCATTTCAGTAATTCGTAAAGTTAGCGATCACAAACAGACAAGTTTCCCGACTTTCATATATATATATATATATACATCGAGTTTTATTTTATCTTACTTTCTTAAATTTGTATGTCTTTGCAAAGTACTCATTAGGGTCAACTGAGTAACATTTCTGGGGGTCCGATAGTTTTCATCTATTCCTTAGTCGCCACTTTCATCGTATTATTCACTTACTCTATGAACAGACAATATATTTAACCACTGATTGTTGCCTGCAGCTTCACCTCTATATAATATCTGTTTAAATATTTTTCTTTTTTTTTCGTAAGGTGAACTCTGTATTTGTAATAAAAATTAAGTTGCTCTATTCGACTTTCCTTTTATTTGAAAATATCATCTAATATAATAATTAAAACAAAGTTTAAGTACATTCTACAACAGTAAACCACGACCATATTTTTACACGTTTAAAAACAGCTTCACTCCGACTCTCTCTCCATGTTCCATCAAGCCGCGTTCTAGAGCTCTCAATGATTTCTCCAACTCCACAGATAAAACAGTAGATTTACTTAAACAAGCCAACATTTTTCCGATCTTATTTAATCTCATTTCCTTCTTAATTGAGCTGGTAGTTGTCGAGAATTTAAATTTGAATATAAATAATATTTCCAGTAACAACTATTAAGACCCATGTTACAGGATTTGTTATTAATTTCTCTGTAATTTTAACATATTTTTTATGAAACATTACTAATATACAGTACAGTTGTTGAATTGTGTATTTGAATATTTTAAAAACTTCGAAAGATATTATTAAGTATTAATTACAATGTGACGTTTTTGTGTAATTGATACTTTTGCAGTTATGCAGAAATTTAATACTATGTTTACGCTATAAAACTGCTACCTGCAACTTCACATTCTTTGTCGAGATACTTTTCAGGGCGGTCAACTGAGTTTTATTTCTGAGAATTAAACTGCTTTCGTAATTGTAATTTTTTTTACTTCTTCTTAACCATTCCGTTTTCCTCGTGCTGCCATTCAAATATTCTATAAACTATTCATTTACTTACCCATTTACTTCCCTGAGCTTTTAAATACTACATTTATGTAAAGTTCAGTATATATTTATCACCATACAATGAAAAGTTGGTCTCCGTGTTCAGCTGAAGATTGGCCTGGTTCTCTGTCGTGATATAATAAATGTTTCGTTCGACTAAAGATCAGTTACAAGCTTCATTTTAAAAATATATAAAATCAGTAATTATCACATATTTCTTTCCTCTTTACCCTACGCAAATAGAATATCGATTTTTAACCTCTTTAATTTTTTCATGTAGTATCTTACTAATGTGGTTCCATTTCGATTTATCTGCTCAGTGTCGTGTTCTGTGCCATTGCTTCTTTGCTTTCCTTTTCCGTTGAACATTTTACAAAAATACATTCAAACCACAATGGTTGGATAAGAATTTAAAATTTGAATATAAATAATATCGAGATTGTGGCTTAAATCAAAGTTATTTATAAAATCCCCCGGTGTTTTTTGTCTCATCGATTTTAAACCGGTTAAAACGTTCCGTTAATTATCCGAAACTGAAGTAGTTGTTTTCAATTGTGCAAACACAGTGAACGAAAGATTCACTATGTGAAAGCTCTTTGCTCACTGCTTACAGCAAATAATAAGTGCTTACATTGATTGTGTTTGAAGTTAAACTTTCAGAGATTCAGCAAGATCTACCATGAACATTTTTACGTTCATTTTATTACTAATTGTGAGTAAAATGTTTTTTCTTTCTTCGCTTTTTTTTTTTTTTTTTTTCATAGTGTATTATAGTCTTTAAACGTTATGCAGTCGGATATGTGATAAAGATTAATTATTTACATACATCATCGTCATAATCAACAGTGGTGCAGACTGCAGGTTGCTTCGTCCTGTGCACCAATCGTCCTCACGGAAGCCTGTTAAACGTTCCCGTCTTCAATTCCGAGTTTGTGCATATTCTGGTTTTCTTCAACAGCGCGTGCCGATAAATTCTAGAATGACCGCCTGTCTTTTTCCCCACTACCTTCCTTTCTGATATGTTGTTTTTTAATTCATTTTATTCCGGCCATAATACGCACTATAATCACTTAAGCCTCGGGATATTTCTCTCTTCGTCAATTCTTCCCAACTAGCAACATTCGCGTCTCTAAAATACGTCGGTATAACCGACTTTTACTGCATAGACATCCTTTTTATTTTCCTTTTTTGTAGTGAGTTTGTCAACCAGGATATTGTATAACGGCTAACAAGACATGAGAGCTTTCCTTTTCTTTAAGGTATTCTTTATATTGTTTCGTTTACACATTTATTTCCCTTCGGACTGCTAATTGCACGAGTTCTAGTACCGCGATCTTTTTTTTGACTCTCTTGCTATCTCTCCATAGTAGTTCTGGTCGTCTCCACCTTCCCCCCGAATAACTTTCTTAGTGTCCTCAGTTTCCTTTTGTCCTACGTTCTTCCTTCTTGATGGGTAATTGTCCGTAGCTGACAAGCCCAATAAAAAAGTAAAAAAAAACCAGGATATTACCCTAAGAAATGAGAATAAAGAGAAAATAAAGTTATATTCTTAAACGTTTGAGAACGGAGGATAAAAATAATTCAAAGGTAGGAGTTAACAGCAGCGGAAAGAAATGAGAGAATGTAAGCAGCACTGTGAGGAATAAGGATAATTTTTCAATAGAGAAGGCTTCACATATTTAAACAAAATGTGATCAGCACCGCAACAAACGGAAAGTATGTAGAATGGGGGGGGGGGGGTAGAAAGGATAAAATAGAGTAGATGCGGATAAAAACCCAGAAAAATAATACAGGAAGGAGGTTGCGATTAAAGCGAAGGCTCGTAATTGGTCACGCGCTCCCCTAATATCGGTAGAACAGTTCTTTTTAAATTGTACGATATTTCATCTAGATCGCAAACCTTTTTGTATTCCGCGCTCCTTAAGTATATTAATAAATCCTTTACTGCATAGAAAAAGAAATTATTTACACATTTCGTGATGATGATTGAAATAGCTTTTGTGTTTGAAGGTAAAAAGTTATCAACCAAAAATAATTACTAACCAAAAAAAGGAAATTTTCTTAATGATTCATTAGACCAGAGATTGTCCTGTTAAATTTTAGTAAAATCGCCTTGCTTTTTAGTTAATTTGCATTATAAAAATATTTAATTATTACATTAACGAAGGTGATGTGAATGGAATGTGCCTCTATATGTAGAATTACTTTTCTCGCACTACCCGAGTTTGTTTTTTTTTCTTTCTTTGGACGTCGAAAATTTAACCCATCGACAACACCCCCCGAGTTATTCTGACCAATATACTGGTCAATTTTACGCTACGCTCGCATTTTAATAATCTGAGTGATGTAAAGAAATAGCTGAAGTACATTCAACGTGTAAATACTAGAGTATCGTTTTAACAAATTCCCATTCGGCAATTTTCTTTTATAAAAGCGATGATTTTATAAAAGCTGTGATACTCTTGAAAAAAACCCCGCATGTGAATCATCTCTTCTCAGAAATTCTACAGTAAATAATAGGTAGTAGCTATTTCGAATAATAGACGGTCACGTAGCTTGAAAGGAAAACAGCCGAAAACAACCAGACTAACAAACGCTCCTTGAAAAACTGGCAATCGTTGCTTTGTCATTTGCACTAAAAACATAACGGCATATACAATTATGCAATATGGCAATTCACGCTAATTTCGGAAAATTCTCATATTTTATCCGACATCGCTTACCTTTCGTTTATTATTCGCTGTCGAGTCAGACGGTATTTTTAAAAAAAATATAATAATAGTTTTAAAAAAAATAAAGACCTCACGCAAACAAATCGAAATGACTAATAATAATTACGGATACTACGCGAGAAAATCGTGCGATCATTTAACATCGTGTAATTTTCTTCAGTTCTAATACCGGTTGCGCCTAGTGACTATTTCGGTAAGTAAAATAATTTTATAATTTCACTCGTTTTTTTTCTATAGCACCCCGAGAATATAGATAATAAATTTATTCGGACTTTGTAATATTTTGTTAAAAATAACGCATCTAACTTTATTCAGAAAATTAAGTTCATCTTATTCCCTCTACACAATCATCGTCGTAGTGCCATACTTAGCTTTTCAGTATCGACGACTACCACATTCTAGCTGTACTGACATAGGTATAATGTACTAGGCAATTGTTATATGCAATGTGAGTATACACGCAAAAGACTACACTCGAAACTGATATTAGAGCCGTTCGCATTACTTTTGAAATGTCCTTCGTATAAGTAAAGTCCTATCTATAACACGTAATATTAAAAATTGTGCAATGAAAATATATCAGAATCAGTTGATGGATTTTCTGATAATGGTGAGTGAACGAATCAAAGATTAAATTGTGATTGTTTAATTTTTACTTGATATACAAATGCAATCCTATTTATGTGTCTGCTTACTACACATAAATTAGGGCGCATATGGTGTGGTATTCGTTTGGTGCTTGTATTAGTGCCTTCGACATGATTCTATTAGCGGTTAATTTAGTTATTTATTTTATAATATCGGTCGTCGCCTGGCATTGAACTCAAGACTTTTGCAATGGAAGTCGAATGCTCTAGTAACTGGCTATCGCGATGACATTCACTACATAATACTTTTTCTTTTATAAAAATACTAACTGTTACTCACGGCTTCGCCCGAATACCTGTTTTTAAGTTTGTATATAGATAAATGAAAGTCGGAAAACTTGTCCGTCTGTCTGTCTGTCTATGTGTACTAATCTGAAAAAAACTACTGAACTGATTTTATCCCCGTTTTCGCCACTGGATAGACTGATTCTTGCGGAAAGTTTTAGTGCATAATTTATTAGTTTCTGGTTTTAGCCGAGCTATGAGAGCTTTTGTCAATGAAATGTGGAAAATTGAAAGGTAAAATGAACTTGATAAAATTTAACCCGGGATCACTCGCGTGTTACATTTTTTCTAACAATTTATTAATTTTTTTAATTTTATAAAAATATTATTTCCATTTTTATGCACGTTATATTTATTGCACTATAAACAAAAGACTGTATGTGCTAGATAGTTTTCATTCTTCCTTTCCACCTATTAGATTATTACTAACAATTTACGAGCCGTAATCGCTCGCGCGTTAGAACTAATTCACATATCGTCGATTACAAACAGGAAATAGTTTTCAATAAATTTAATTTTATCAACAGTTACGGTGTTATCCGTTCTAATTATTTTGTAGATGAAGTTTTGGCAGAGGGTTGATTATTCATCATTCAATCTAAGGTGTTTGCAAGGGGAATAACGCCATAGTAGGCTAATTACGCCACCCCTAAATATTTCACTTAAAATGAGACAAATTTCGCTATTAAGACATTTTCAAACATAAGCTTGTTCATTTAAAATTTACCGACCTACGGTAATCATTTGAACGGAAATGACATAACCAAAAATTCCGTGATCTAATTTTACTTCGTTTTTGCATCGATAATCGCCAACTGATAGGGTTAATAAAATATTTTTAAACTGCCGATTTTTAAAGAGAATTTAACGTAGACTTTAAATTTTTGGTCGGTTTTTCAATTTTATTTCATGTAAGTACCAAAAAAAAATGCTTGTAAAAAGTCAAATGCAGGTAATAACGCCACTTTTTAAATTTTTGTTTTTCCAATGTTTATGTAGATACTTTGCGAGTTTTCGGAAATATTTTACGACTTCAAGACTGCTTTAGATAGTATCACAATAACGGCCAGTCGAATTACAATTATCCGGGGGGAAATGGACAGAAGATTATCTTAAAAAAGCGCTTAAAAGAGTAAAGGATATAATGTAATGTCCGTAAAAACGAGGTCACCAAAAAGGTAGATGGAAAGATGAAATAAACCAATTTTTAAATAACAGTCATTTTGAAAAAGTAGCAACTAATAGATTAGAAAGGGGAACGGTTAAAGGATACCTTTGCTCTGCATGGGCCGAGGAAATTTTATCTATAAATAATTATTTTTCTATATAACGATTATGTATAACTATCTCAATAAAGGTATTTTGATTTGATTTGAATGTCCGTAAAGAAGGGGCAAGTACGGTTTTTAAAATTCCGCGACGAACTCTGTGGAACTAAATCGCTGCAAACGAAATCAGTAAAGAAAAACTTGGCCGTCAACCTAAGTGAAGCTGAAGAAAATGAATTATGCGAAAGAATCAAACGGTTGGCCGAAATAATCCGTTGACAACGAAAACACTTCACGAGTTTATCGGCGGTACTGCAAAGAAAACGGCATTCTAAATCCATTTCGAGAATCGGAAGAAGCAGCGGGGGGTCGATAATGGTTTGAAAATTTTATGCGCAGACGTCAAAATCAAATTTCTTTACAAAAAAGTCAAAATTTGAATCCGGCCAGAGCGCAAATTAACAAATTTGTATAAAACAGAATAATTTTTATTTTGTATCATCAACGTGTATTTTAAAGGGAAATTAGTCACCCTAATTCCGCTTATGCAACTTATATGTGTCAAAACACGCAAATTTATTTACTTTTTTTGAAATTTTTTATTGTGACGACAATCTAGTCTTTAACAATAACGGTAGCAAAGTTGCCTACACGTGGAGAGAATTACACTTCCGATGAAGTGACTCCGACACTTTATACATCATTCACTACGTCATAAGGTTTTCAATGGTTAAGCCGCCTTGTATCCTCAGAGTTGTCGAGGAGTTGTACGACTTCGGCATTAGTATGCTTCTCCAGTTGTTTTTCGTGTTTGCAGGCGAACGTGGTAATTTCATCAATGACCGTTGGTCATATCTCCATATATGTATGTCGTAGTTGCGTTCAAATCGGTATGCAGCAGTGATCGTGCGAAGTGCATTGACGTCTTTGTATACAATCTATGTTGGAGCTACTAGCACAACCCCACAACTGTATTCCATAGATATTCATAAAGATTTAACACAATGGCTATACACAAAAGTCGTTTATTTTTAACAGATAACGGCGAGTTTCTTCCTAGCAGCCAATAAAGACTTCTCACTTTTGCTTTCATTTCCAAACATTTTTGTCAAACGTGGTGCTTCCTATTTAAACGCGAATCAAAGTGCATTCCTAGGTACTTGGCTGAATCTCTTTGTGGGATTATCTGCTGATTCGGCATCATTGGGATGTTCTCAGCTTTCCGTAGAGTGAAGTTTACGTGCACCAATTTTTCGCCATTAACTTTCATTTTCCAGCGTTTCATCCAAGCACTTAGTTTATTTACTGTTGACTGTAAGTTTACTTGCGGTCAGAATTGCTGTGTCATCAGCAAAACATAGCAATAACTGTATGATTGTTGCAATAGTGGCTCAGTAAAGGAGATAAAGAATAGGTCTTAAACCACTACCTTCTGTTATTCCTGCCAATACATTTCTCCAGTCAGACATCGCTTCCTCATAACTAATTCCAGAATACGATACCACGAATATGGAAACTGTTCACGTAATTTAACAAATAAACCGACGCTAATTCGCTTTAGTACCAGTTTTTCAAACAGCTTAGATACGGTAGGAAGAAGAGATATACATAGGTGGATTCGACGAAGGTAAACCTGGCGGTTTTCCCGGCTTCAGCAGCACCTGTGCTCTTTTCCATTGCTTAGGAACGTTCCCTATGCGTAATATTGCATTGAATATGTATGTAAGGGAAATAATCGCATTTCTTGGTAGTTCCTTAATTATTTTAGATGTGATCTCATCATATCCGGGTGTATTTTTTCCATTTAGATTTTTATCAATTTCATCGGCTACTTCTATAATGGAAAAGTGCTTAATATTTATTTTTTCAAATGGCTGATTAATGTCTAAGTCTGTGATACGATATTATTTGGTTGAAAATCCTGTTCAAGGTGATCGGCGAAAACTTCGATTTTGTCTACTTCGCTACGTGCCCAGGTACCATTTGCCTTCCGAGTAGGTGGAATCTGTGTACACGTGGCCTGTTCATTCTTCGTGTAGCCTTCCATAAAGAATAATCAGAATCGTGTAAAGCAGAAAGGCTACTTAAATATGAATGGGAAGTTCGATTTTTAACCTCTTTAATTTTTTCATATAGTATCTTATTAATGTTGTTTCATTTCAACTTATCTGCCGAGTGTCGTGTTCTGTGCCATAGCTTCTTTGCTTTCCTTTTCTGTTGAACTAAATCTCTAATTTCCATAGAGTATGTATATTCTCGACATTTACCGGGCACTATACAAGGTGTTGCCATTTTAACAGCATGTGTAATATCATTGGTAAAATTTTCAACCGCCGATTCTATGTCTGAGGTTGATTTTAGTCTTAGTGATAATTTTACCGAGTCATTTAGGATGCTTCTAAATTTTACCCAATTAGCGTTTTTATTTGTAAGGGTTAACTTTTTCTGCTTCATTATAACGGACGAACTCAGTGTAATTAACACTGAAGTATTATCCGACGTCAGATCTATAAGTGCGTCAATTTCCATGTAGCTGAAGGATTTCACTACAAGAAAAAGTCAAGTAAATCTGGAGTCTTCTTAGCATCGGTTGGCCAGTATGTTGGTTTCCTTGATGAGACAACGTCTGCATCAACTTCCGTATCGATCTTAATAAAGCTTGACCTTTGGGAGTGATTAGTCTCCATCCCCAGTATGTGTCTTTGGAATTATAATCACCTTCAACTATAAATCGGTTACCTAGTAGAGATCGAAATAGCCTGTAAACTTGTTCTCATCTACCCTAGTGTACAATATATTGCCGAAACAGAAAGATCATTATTGCCATCGTTAATTCGAATGCTTTTTCTGCTTGAATGTATTCTTGTTGATATTCTTCTGTCACAAAATGCTTTATTGAATCTTCAATTATATTACTGCTGCTCCTCATTGGGCTTTACGACTCGGGTGTTCAGTGGTGTAAATATTGTGTCCTTTAATTTTAGTGTACGACCACGGTGTAAGATGTGTCTCAGAAACTAGAGCTATATCTATTTTTTTCTCGAGGAGAAGATATTTGAGTTCATTTTTGAGCTGGATTAGCCCGTTGGCGTTCCATGCTATTATCCTCAGTGTAGTAGTAATTTCTGTTTCTTTTGAACTTTAGGTACAGGGTGTGTCAGAACGTTTTCCAATCTATTCAGTTTAGCAATGATTTTAATTGACGTTTGATTTAATGAGTCTAAGGCACACGGTAAGTCAGAATTAATCTTTTGATTTAACTTAAAGCACGCGTTGAAAGTGCGGCGGTGGTTGCTTGCGCAATAAATTGATGTGGCGTAATTACATAGTGCAGGTGCCACATCATAATACTTTTTTCAATCGTTTTTGGGGTGAAAGGATGAAGGGGTTGGGGTTTGGAATTTTTTTAAAAGTAAGTAATAGGTTGACTTAAAGTGTGATGGACCCATTTTTTTTTTAAACCTCTTTCCCTTTTTTTAAAAAAAAATCAAAAAGCTTAAGGTAGCGTTATTACCTGAGCCTACTGCCTTATTATAGTTATTCTAAAAATATTTTGTTTGTTAGATTTTTTCTAACTGCGCGAGCTATCGTGGGTTAAATAAAAATTCGAATATTTACTATTATAAGTATTTTAAAATAAAGACTGTCACGGAGTAAATATAAATTAAAGGTAAAAATTTAAATAAAATGATTACTACGATAAATATGAACAAAATCTCATTAATTTCTGTCTCAAAAGCAAGAGCGCAACTTTTAGTTTCTTCACTTATTCCGTACCTCAAACTATTAAATTTCTACGACGGGATCTAAACATATAAGGCTAGCATGCGGAGCTCTTCCATTTAAAAAAAAAAGAAAAAGAAAGAAGTTTATTATTAATTTTTGCAGAAAAATCCGGAATACATAACATTTTTAATGGTTCTACCGGAAATATTATTCGCATTTCTTGCTCAATTACTGTGATTTATTGTTATGACAATAAATTAATTTAATAAAACGCTCGACGAAGAGATCGGGAGAACCGGAACAAAACTAAATATTACGGAAGACGATCGCGTGACTAATTCACAACTGATTTATAACGGAGTATTCTCTATGCGGGTAAGATTAAAGGTCGGAAATATTTCAAAAAAAATATTATTGCAAAGAAATATTTATTTATGGTATAATATTTTCACGTAATTAATACTTGCGGATATGCTGTTATTAAATATTCCGTCTATGTTAAAAAAGCTACTGTTCGCAATTTCACCTTTTCTGCATTCCTGACGCTCTGCTAAAAGCGTGTATACTCACTTTACCTACTTACTGCTGAAATAGGTATTGAGTCAACTAAGCTCCTTTTCTAAAAACCAGCTTTACTTTCATTACTGCGATCAATTGTTTTTCACTCCTTGACCGTCCAGTTTTCACCATTCCATTCCCTTACTACATAAACTATCTCCATCTTCTTTTCCGCTTCTGTCCTCGGGCTTTAAATGTAAATAATATGTATTCTTATTATTATTTTTGTTTTGGTTTTTAAATATTACGTTTGTGTAAAAATCCCTTCTCTCTCTAAGAAACATATTAATCACCTTTCAACAAAGAACGGTCTCCAAGTTGAGCTGAAAATCCTCGGGTTTCTCAATAACTTGTGCCCGTCACGATCTAACAGAAAGTTTCACTAAAGCAAAGATTACATACACAGCTATCACTTGAAAAATTTGTAAAATTAACAACTTACACATAGTGTTCTCCTTTTTACTTTATGCGCATATATAGAATGCTCCGTTACAAAAATCAGTTCCGAGTTTGTGTCGTAATTAATCCCCCAGAATTACATATTTAAGGAGAACCTCGCCTACCAATTTTCAGAAGTCCTGTATATCAGAGGGTATATAGCAATTTTGTTAGTAGGTTTTAACTTTACTTAGCGTGTGTTCGATGTGTTTATTAAGCTCGGGATCCTAAAAAAACTCTAAGATATCTTACTTCCGGTTTCCAATGCATAATATTACCCCTGAAGTTTAATGGGTTTTATAGGATATAGCAGCTTTTTCTGTTTCTAGCGAAGTAGATCGTTGGGGTCTTCTCAGGGTTGATATGTATTTTTTTAATTTAGTGTAATAGGCCCGCGCATTTAGTCTATGGCTGATTGCTGATGTTAGTTGCAAGTTTTAAATAATTTACCGATAGCGAGTTTGTCGGAGCCGGTCTACGGTTTGGTACCCTGTCAAACACGACGTTAAACGTGGTACTGTATTATACAACATCGATATTAAACGTATTTATTTTTAAATTACATTAATATAATTGTGTGTTTTCTTATATGTTTCATATACTGTAAATTTGTTCAAAGTGTTAAAATACTTCGATACTATTACTCGTATTTTGAAATTGAATATTATTAACATCCGTATAAAACGGGGTTTTCAATTTTTCTTTTTTTTCCCACTATACCAGTCTAGAAGACCACAAACAGCGCCAGTGTCGCTTTTACGAACATAAACTTAAATATTCCATGATCAGATATAAATTGACTGTTAAAATAATTCGGTATAAATTTCTTCTTATTTTTTTTTCCCCGGTTCTATTGTAATTTTTCAAACTGTTTTTACACAATTTTCCTATATAAAATTCACTTATAATTATTTTATATGTATTATTTCATTTTTCTATTTCCTAGTTAAATTTATTATTTCCACATTGTACGTTGTCGCATGGTCTATATTATTAATATTATTTTTAATTATGAGTAAATTTACACGTTTATTAATTTCCATTGCCACGTGGAATTATGCCGGGAATAATCAGCGCCATTGAATAGCTTATTGTTTATAGCAGCAACAATTCCTATAAAAATTCTTTACTTGCTTTGGAACTGCTTAATTTATTGCATACTGTTATACATAAAACTACAGAACGATATATTATTTACTATTATCGCTTTATATAATAGTAGTAACCCATTCTTATAATTTCATTTATTATTATCAGAAAGTTTATTATTAAACGTATACAAAAATTTCTTAATTTCTTTTTTTGTTTTGAAATTATATATTTAAGTAATTATAAAATTGTAATATCAAATATATATATAACCTAAATATTTTTTACCTGTTACACAATTTATGTCTATTCCGTAATAATTAAATTTGCTGTTCTTAAGTTTACTGTAGAATAGCAAATAATTTGTTTTCATTTCGGTTTTTATTATTTTAACATTGAAAATTTCATCCATCGTCCAAACATTATAGGTTTGTATGCTGGAAAATTTAATAAAAGTTTATACGAATGTTGTACAGTAATATTATACGTAATCGTATAATTAAATGGTAACTTTTAATTGCAACACTATCGGTGGTCAAGAGAACATCGTACGGAAGAGAAAGCTGGGAGTTAATAATTGAACTTAACAAACCAATTTTTAAACAGATTATATTCAACAAAGAAGTAATCGGTGCCCCAACTATTTTATCTACGTCAAGTGAGTGGCGACAACAGCGAGATAGCATTGAGCATATTTTATTCATAAAAGTTAAGAAACGATTAATGCCCGGCCGAACGCGACACATAGTAGCGGATAAATAAGCTACAAAATATCAGGTTCGGATAATTTACCATTAAACCAGGGAAAGTTAGGTATATTAGGTTAGATTGGCTTCATAGTGATCATGCAGTATCGGGGAGTTTATACAGTTCCGCAATATTACTAATATTCGCCGGTAGGAAAGTATAAAACTAGAGGGTCATTTATCCGCAGCCTTCTCGGGCGGTTATATTAGCCATTTCATTGGCAACCTGGGATTCAAATAAAAAACCTCTAATTTAGCAAGTGACACTGCTAGACTTGTAAATATATGTCTGTCTTATTGTATAGATCAGCACACACGTATTAGCGCAGTTAAACAACTCTCAGATATAATAGCATTTTGAAAGAAATTACTTGCATTTAGAAGAGACACAGGGTCTTAAAGACTGTAAATTATTCAGCACTATAGACGATTTTTTCATTAAATTAAGGCGAGATAGGCAAAATCTGCAAAACTAGATTACTTAGAATCGGCAGTGTAAATTTAATGAGCGTTCGGCCAAGAAATTAGTAAATTAAATTAAGGCTACTTAAATGAATCAAGATCAATTTGGAATATAAAAAAATGATGGGAGTATTTAAAAATTAATTAAGAGTTTTATGTGTAATGATGACGTCACTGTTATTTTTACCCCGTTATTTGCTTTATGAAATTACATCAGGTTAATCTAAATTTAATACATTATCCTTCTTTTTTTCGTCCGCTGCCCTTGTTCCTCATTTAATCTAGAAATTTAGCGTACACCAATGTTCTTTCTGCACATGCATGTCTCGCTGTTATCACGAATTTTTACTGCTCGCGCGTGAAATTATATTTTTTACACTTAATAAATGCGTAAAGTTCCTTACCAGATTCGAAGAAAAACTAAAAATGTAACACGCAGAGATGAAGTTGAATTTTTCAGTAGCCATACAAGCGATAACGTGAGTGGGGGGGACGATCCCAATTTACGCGAAACACCATCGTTTTATGCCATTCTAGGCACCGACGAACATTTGCGAATACAAGCATAAGTACTCGTTTTTTCAGAACGACTAAATTCATTTGCCAAACTTGGCCTTCCCGCAGCTATCGAGATTTTATCGGAATTTTCAGTTGCCCATCTGCCGTTTGTTAAAACTTTTATCTGTAAAGGTGGCGTTTGTGTATCTTCAGTGCGTCTGTGTGCGCGTACCAAAGATAGCTTAAAATTCTTACCAGTACACACACTGGCAGATGTTATCACCCGCGCAATCGGACTTTTAATGACTAATTAAAAACACAATATCTTCTTATCGTCCGTCGTAATCTTAGCCAGTATTGCTCCGAATAAATCGGTCGAAACGATCAATTTCTCGACTTTTGTCAACCAGGAATGCACATAAGATGCGCGGATCAATTAATTTCAAATAACTCGATAACGAGAAGGTATTAGAGCACATGTTGGTTTCGTACACACTCGGTTATTTATAACACCGTGTGTGTACCAGTCGCATGAGCCCACTACAACAAGCACACGTAGTAGAATGAACGAAAGCGTAATAAAAAGGAACTGAATAATCTATTGTAGGAACGAAAAAACGGTGCCGTGAATATTGCAGATTGAATGAAATTTTCGAAGGAATATCGCTAATGCCTACGGTGCCTACTTGTGTACCGCAAGTTTTTTAAGCTTCCTCATAAACAACTGGTTATAAATACAGCCTAAATATCAACTGGCGCACATTGGATGATGTACGTAAACGACCGCTGAAGACTCTAATTTTCACACGAAAGCGCGACAAACGCGGGGCTAAAGTCTCTATCATCATGACATTTTCGGTATTTATACGATTTTTGAGAAATCAATGTGATTAGTGCTAGTGCAAACTGCTTTTTTTTTTTCAACGGTTCCCTACCGAATTCATTGATGGGACTATTGATTTATCAGCTGTATGCCGCTGCGTTTGCTGCTGAAATTTTCTATCATAGTTTACTCTCTTACCCAGATGGTCTAGTGTTAAGGCTTTGGATACTTGTCCACTCATTCTAAGAAAATTTCATCGGCGATTTTTTCTTTCCCGAGCTAAGTTGTGTATTCATCAAAAAAGTTTTCTTACATAATTTCATTAGATTACTCATTAATATTTTTAATTTATTTTTATCAACAACCGGAGTGCAGTTAGTTCGAAAGTGGTGCACAACGAGTATGACGACTACGCTGTTACTAAAAAAAAATACATGTTTCCGCTAGTTTTTTAAAATTAAATTAATTTAAGAGTTTCTATTAGGGACCTTAAACCAACGCCAGTGACAATTTACGATGTTTACAATAGTCGCATTCGAACCGAATCCACTTGAAGGAAACATCGCTACCTAACCAACTACGTACCGTAGCTGACTAATCTCTGCAATAAATAGGATAAGACGGTCACTTTGAATTCGGCACCTGTTCGGTCGGCAAAGAAAGAATTGCAAAAAGTTAAGCTAACAACAGTTCTCGATGCATCTTACTTATATTTTAGTTTTTTTCAAATATTTTCTTTGACTTTAAATAAAGAAAATACATTCTATAAGTTAGGAATTTCCATAAATCGGAACGCCCTACTATTTCCGTACACTACCATTTTATTACCTTCAACTTACTGCAAAACGTAAATTTTATTAAAGATAACAACAATTAATAATAACTTAATTATATGTATATTCTTCTTCTTCAAGCAACTTTCTCGCGCCAGTATTTGACGTAGGCCTCTCCCAAATTCTTCCACCGTTGTTTATACGGAGCCTCGCGTATTTTGTTTTATTATATCATCTGACCATCTTCTTGGGGTCTTCCATGTTTCCGCCTTTATATAAAGTAAAGTAAAGTAAGTCTCATATCCTTAGCAGAGCGTCGGAGATTGTGAAGTTAAGGTTCACAGTGCACTAAACTCAACAGCACTTATGAGAGTAGGACGCCCAGTTCTTTTATTTCGGCCGCCTTTACTTTTCCAGATTTCTTTGGTAGGGTAAACCTGGGAGCGATTCAGATCTAGAACGAGACAAGTCTTGAACCCGTGTCCTCTGATTTAGGAGTCAAGTACCTTAACCACTAGGCTACCGCGCTTATTCATACACACACACACACACACACATATATATATATATATATATATATATATATATGTGTGTGTGTTTTGATGTTTTTTTATACAGGTAAATTTCAATATTCTCGTTAAATGCGCTTCGGTACAGTTTTATTAAAAAAAAAAAAACACATTATTTATAAATTCGCAGCAGTGGTGGAAAATTATACATTTCTACAGTGAAATGTTTTTAGAATACTTCAACCGTTTTCAAAAAAAAAAAAAAACGCTCACCTTGAATTAAACAATCAAGTTAAAATTTCGGTCTTTTGAAATCTCTTTATTTTTTCTTGGAATTGCTTGTACGCAAAATTATGTAAATTTGGAGGCTTCTATGCTGAAAATCACCGTTTATAAATTGGAACTATTTGGAATTTTCCCACTCCGAACAATTTATTATATTCTCCTCGCCTTCAGAATTAGTTTAAAAATAGTAATCACTTAATTATTATATCATTTAATGGTTTTCTTAATTAAAATTCAGACTATGGAAATTAAAGTTCCGAGTCCGAGTATAAACAGCCAGAGAAGATTTGTTGCATATAATAATCGAAAGTTTTAAAGAATATTAATATAAAGCGGCGGCGGGTATTGAAAAGTAAAATATTTTTGTTAACCAGATTTCCATTGAGGTAAAGTTTTCAATAAAAAACAACACTCGATATTTTTTTCTTTAATTTCCTAATTACTATTTTTAAGTTGCATTGTGATCGATAAAATAATCTTGATGCCTTTTCAAAGTAATCGTAAAATAAAACGGTACATCGTTATTTAGAAAAATGCTACGTTGCAAAAATATAGTAGAAGTAATTTAAACACAATTTAAAAAAGACATTGCTTGGTACTCAACTTTCTATCTTTTTTCTGTTTATATGCAGCTTCTGTAAAATAAGGCAGCACTGTACCGGATATAAGCAAAGTTTCAATGAAAACAGGCCATGCTATCTATGAAAAATGTAGATTGATTAGTTTCGTATAACAAAAAGCAGTAAAAAAATTAAATTATAAATTACATTATTGATAAAAAAAAAAGGACTAGCAATTAGTAAAATGTTGCCAGAAAAGTTTTGGTTAATGAGAATATTTAGCTTTGATGTATTAATCATAAGGTTTTAAATGTAAATTATCCTGGTGATCACTTTTATCGAACCTCAAAAGGGTAAAATTGTTAATATTTTTTTTTTTTTTTTTTTTTTAAATACTATAACGTCAGATCCGAATTGTGGTGAAAGATTTTTAATCAAAATATTACTAATCTTTTTGCAAAAAAGATATTACAATAAATCAAACAAGAAGTGATGAAAAATCCTTATCCAAATACAATCATAAATTGAAAAGAACAATCGAAGGAATATCGGTTGAATTTTCAATGGCGACGAAAACAACTTTTCTGGCATTCTCGGTATGAAAAAAGTGTTTGTCCGACGCGATGTGGAATATCTGCAGTACTACGAAAACAGCTACTTCATTAAAATTTTGCAGAATTACATCTAACGGCAGTTAACCGCAGTGATATTTGATGAATATCTTTTTGAAGACGGTTTTAAAATAATTTTTTTAAAAATAACTAGCCATAAACTTTAACATAAACTTCTCACTGACTAAAATTCATCATTCTATTTGTCCGATGAAGTTTTATATTTACGCCGCGTAAATGATATTGTTTGTCTCTCCCCAAAAATTGAAATATTTTTAACCTGTATCATCACCTACGAATGAACAAAACATGACCTGTTGCATATTAATGAATTTAAATGAATCGCTTGATAGGTTTATTAGCTTGTAGTTGCTGGAGAAAGGAAATCGCTGGCGGATGTTGTGAAATAATGAGTAGTTAGTGGTGGCTTGCTTGTCTACCGTCTACTTCAGAGTAAAAGTGTAGATAATCCACAGTATTAAACAATTTTCTATTAGTTGGAACTTATTTAAACGTTATATTAAATTGCTTGCTACCTTTTATAATTTCTTTAAGTTACACAACTTTAACGTTGTTGTGCTTTTTTTCTTGTAAAATATTTTGTATATTAATTTTCAAAAATACGTCTATCGGTTTTGTATGTCAGAAGCACCTCTCGAAATTTTCTTGGAGGTGGAGCAGTTTACATCAGAAGATGAAGGATATCCAGTTACTGAACTTGTCATGAGAAGTTTCAATGGTACACTAAACCTTCACACATTCTACAAATCGTTTCAATGTGCGTTGAATGAGCTTAAGCCTTACTTTCAAGAGGATAAAGTAAAGTTGTATTAGCATTATCGATACAACCTTTGCGATTATAAAGTTCAAGATATTATATACCTTGGAAACAATTTACACATTATGAATATAAAGAGTAAAAAAGCACGAATCCACATGCATGGGGATGGAGATGGAAAAATATGTGGTGGATGTCTAATTTAATCAAACAGCAAAATTTATCTTATCAATTTATCAATTTAATGAAAGATTGCTACATAACCAGTTCAAGGAAGATTTGAATATTATTCAGTGTATTTTCTATAGCGGTGAAAGTAGGGATAGTAAACTGCATGTATTAAAAAATGAAATATTGATGAAAAACGGTTCAACCATATTGTTCATCCTCTTATGACGGCTATACTATTATCCCATTATTACAACGGTCACGCCAAATTAAAGCTGTAAGATTTGGTGGAAAAATTGTTGATTACTATGATTATTTGCCGTTGTCTGCATTCAAGAATGATAAAGTACCTTCTTATCTACTGTGTGACGAGCATTTTCTATGCCATAAAACCCAGGTAAATCGAGCGAATATGTATCGGGTAAAGATTGATTCTTTTGCCGTCAAAATGTGATTGAAATTTTTGATATCTAGTTTTTTATATCTACAATGTTTTTTTGATTTATTTTCGAAATATTTATTGATGAATATAGTTGTTAAAATTTATACAAATGTATTTCCGATTAATAAACGAATTATTGATAACTCGCTTGTTATTATTTAGACCTCATGTGTTATTCCTAGCCGTGCGGAGGCGGAAATACATTATATCGAAAAAAAAAAAAAAAAAAAACTCTATTTGCAACTAAAAATGAATGAAAATTTATGTCTATATATTTTTGAATGAAAAAAATAAAATTATACGCCCTTATTTTTAAGTGAAAAAAATGAAATTTTAAGCACTTATTTAAACTTTATAAAAATAATCTTAATTTTTTTTTAAAAAATAAATGTAGAATAAAATTACAGTTTAAAAAACTAAAAAACACGCTTTTATAGCAATGTGAAATAAAAAGTAAAAAACAATTTTTAAATATAAAGATAATATTCAACAGTGATGAAAATCTTCCAAGTCAATTAACTCGACCTACAAATAGTTAAAAAATAAAAAAAAAGGTATAAACAATTGATATCAAAAGCACCCCACGCTTTCTTTTACATTAAAGTTAATTTGTTGTGAATTGCTTTATTCTCATTTTGACATATTAGAAAAACTTAAAATATATTGACTTGGGAGATTTTCATCACTGTTGAATATTATCTTTATATTTAAAAATTATTTTTTACTTTGTAGTTCACATTGCTGTAAAAGCGTGTTTTTTTTTAACTATAATTTCATTTTATTTTTTTTAGTCTTAAAACAAAAAACAATATTTAAGTATTGGGGAGACGCAAGTCTTTAGCATTTCATTTATTCTAATAATGAAATATCAACAGGAAGAAAAAAATTACAAACAAAATAATAAACTTAGAATTATTTTATTTACATTCTCGTAATCTAATCATTTCGTTTAATGCGTCACTGTTCAATGGGACTTTTTCTGTTAGCTTTGAACAATCAAGTTCTTCTATTTGGATGCCATTCAGTGACTTCCCACAACTGAGAGCTACATAAGCTTGTCCGGCAGCAAAAAGCCGCGAACCCAAATAAATAACCGCATCATCTACCGTACATCCTTGCATTTTGTGCACAGTTGATGCCCAACTCAGAATTAATGGTAGCATTCGTTTTTCAGCGGCAACATAGCTGTCTTTATCTGATTGTGAGGCTCTATAATTTTTCATATATAGTCGCCTTTTATTCTTTTCCTCAATTAATTTCTCCCTAGAGAGTTCTGCTAATTTTTCTATTAATGTTTTTTAAATAAAAAAATACAAATATATAATTTACACCGATTACGCGAATAATAACAAACAAATATTCATATTCTATTGTCGGATGGGGTAACGTTCAACGATGGTGGATTAAAATTAAACTCGAGCGCCAAGACATAAACCAGCGGCCAAATATTTTTATAACTTTTACTGACTGGTCCGATGACCGAGCTCGAAACTGTTCTATACTGATCTCGACCGCGACAAGCGACATCTATGAAATCAGTTTCGAACCATATCAAGTTTTTGATAAACAAAGGACACTGCACTTACCGATAATGTTTGTAACTTGTAGAAGTGGCCATTGTTTTTCTCCCCCCTCCCGCCGATAATCCTGGTTAGGACATTAGGACAAAATTATGAAATTATCGAATTGCCATCCAAAATGAATACGTATGTAAATGTTCAAATTATTCAGACGTCGGGAAGTCAGTGAAAATTGATTTGTAAAATTCCATTACACACTTACATATTACTCATTTACATACAGGTCAAGCTAATAAAAACGTGTTAAAAAAGTGTAAAATTACGCGTAGTGATGGTATAATTAAATCCTACTCATATATGTAAAGAGTGATATTATTAAGTTTGTATCGTTTAAATCGACTAACTTTTTTTAAAAAAAACTTTTTACTTTATTAGTGTTATAAAAAAAGATGAAAAAAAAATATAATGCATTGTGATAACATCATCATCATATTCGTCTCCATAGTCTTCATCTATGAGTGTCGGGGTGCTGCTGAATGTTCTATATTAATGAAATAACATATGTGTGCGTGTAAATAGCTAGGAGATTTTAGAAAAAGTCATTCTTAATTCCATAATACAATTGCTATCACATAACATCTGTTAAATTCCTTTATATGTACTTACCAACTTGGACTTGTCACTGCGCTACTGTTCAAGCTTGCTACAGGAATGGCTGGAAATGGCTCTGCTTGACGCTGCTTCCCTACATAAGCAGGTTACGCACATAAGACTAATCGGAGGAGGCTACCTCTCAACATAGTTACCCCTTCGACTATTTTTCATTAGTTGTATAAACACTTCGAAGGGGCGTTTCTTGAGGCAAGCCTCCTCCTTAGCCAACCAGAATGGAATCTTCGCTCTTATCGAGCCTCCATTAACGATTCTGAGAAAAAAAACAGCGTGGATACTGGTATACTAGTCTAATAAATAATAAAAAAAAAACTCAAGTATTGTAACTGTCTATAGAGGCATATTATCACGGAGGGATAAAGGGTGTTTTAATTCATTAATTTTCTTACCATCGCCTCCATTATCCCAATAGGAGCGTTCGGAAGGACCACGAAGGATATCGCGGTTATGTCGTACATATTTCATATTTTTTTATTTAAAATAAATAAGTAATTAAATAAAAATATCTAATTTTCAGAATAAATAAACAGGCTGAGAAAAAATAAACGAAAAATCATAGTAGTGGTGGAAATAATTAAATTTGGCTTGATAAATATTAATTCAGATCAAACCGAATAAATAGATCAATAAAAAAATAAATGAAAAATTACGCGTAGCGGTGGAAATAATTTTATTCCTATTGTAAAATATTAAATTGGTCATTCCGAATAAGTAAATAAATAAATTAAAGAAAATAAATGGCTTTTTTTTTTTATTATTTTATGTATAGCGAAGAAAAGAGCGATTATTTAAAAATCAAAGTGTACTTACTGTTGGCAATGAAAAATTTTCAGAGAAGAAACAAAAAAACAACAAAAAAAAATGTAAACAAAAATCATGAATGTAACTTTTACGAACTTAGTAAACTGTTAGAAGACTTATGATTTCTATCTCCAATCAGTTCGCTACTTTATAGCCGTATTTTTTCTCCCCCAATTTTTAGTAACAGTTAAAAATGACATTTAGTGCTCTTTATTGTATGTGTATGTGGGTTATTCTAATTCTAGGAATTTCCATGAGTTGTACGATTCTTTATCGCATAATTACCGTATTCCTTCCAATTTAAGACATACCCATATTTTAAGAAACGATTTTCGGAAAAAAATATAAACATCGAATTTAAGACACATCGTAATTACTAGGCATTTACGAAAAGGTTATTTGAAAGAAAGGGACTTGAAATACACACTTCCAACTTGCTATGATTCAGATGGTACATTAACATTCTATGCGTAATCCATCAATATCATCAAACAGTTAGATTCTTCTAATTTCTCGGTACTTTTCCTCATGCTGACCATTAGCCAATTGTAAATAATTGCGATATTCATCCAATACAGCTTGCTTTTTTTCATCACTAACGTTAATTGTAACGCTAGTTTTACTAACGAGTTTGCAACAGACGTCACATAAATCATATGTGGGTTTCATAGTGATGATGCATGGACAATAAATTTTCCATAACTGTTGGAATGCTCATAATTTAATGACTCGAATACCAGGTTGACAGCTGTTCATATATCGTTGATAAAAAGTACATTTATTTCCGTTGAATGATATTTTTTAAAAAAAGGTTAATACTTCCAATGATTAGGTAAACGACCAGGCAAAGTGATGGCTACAAACTCTGCATATCGGCGAATAAATGCAACAATTTCTTTCACTTCTTCATCAGAAATAGCACCCTTACGATTCACTTGGTTGCATAAGCCATATTCGTGTATTAGAATACCACCACATTCGTTAAAGTGAAAAATAATATTTTTAAATAGTTTAATACCGACATTGTACACAAGTAAAAAGAATTTGCGACATACTAACGCACCATAAAAATAATACCGTATACTTCGAATTTAAGACAAACCCATTATTTTATCCCTTTAATCGAGTAAAAAATGTGCGCCTTAAATTCGAAGGAACACGGTATATATGTGATTCTTCTATGAATAACTTTCATTGAATAACCCATTACTTTTTTATTTTTTTATATTTCACTTCGACTTTGTTAATTAGCTACTTTCTCCTCTTTTCGTAATTTGGTCGGACTACAGCCCCACGGCACATTTCACGTATTCTTTTAATTACTCTGGTTTCATTTCGATATCTGCATTTCTCCATTTTCCTTTGCTATTCCGAGTATCAATTTCTGCATTTTCTTTTTCATTATATTCAGTTTTCTCGTCGTCATTCTTTCTTCGGTATAGATATAGGTCATTCCCCTTTCTCTTTCTCTTCAGCCTCACTTCATCATAGTATCATGGCAATGTACATCAGCAAAGCTCATGTTTTAGATAAGAATAGAGACGTTAGCAACATCCCTGGTCATAAACTAAGTTTATGAATTTAGATGTTAAAACGCGTTTAAAAGATCTGACACGATTAACGATTTTGTTAGCGAAATATAATTAAAAATTTGATTAGTTTTTTATAACCTTGCAACAACGGCAAGAAATGACTCTTAATTGCTTCATAACGTATCAAAATATTATACATATATAAAAGTCGTTCCTTCAGACCATACCATGGGGAGACCTCCTGAACTCCCCGAGCTTGAATTCGCGAATCCATTCAGATCTGGAAAAAATTTTGGTATGTCTGGATTTTTTTATTTCGAAAAAATTTCATCGATAAATGGATTATAAAGCCGAATATCTTTCATTTTATGTTTAATAAATAATTAAAACGTATCCCTTTTGTTTCAAAAAAGATGAAATTTTATCACGCAACTAAAAATTAATAAGCACTGAACAGCGCGCGTTCATTTTGATATTTTTGAATAGTCACATAAAGTTCATGAGCCGCTGCTGTCACATAAAAATATATGTATACGAGAACCTACAAACCTATATTCAAAATAATTGCAGGGTCACATTAAACAATTTCGTACACTAACTCTGCCAAAAAATGTTTTACAAATCATTGATTTAATACTGTACTATGGTAACTATTGTGGATGCCCGTTCAAAAAACACTCCATCTCCACGTTCGACAACATTTTTATATAACTGCAAAAAATAAATATAAATCTTCATTTCACCATACAATATTGATTAAACAAAACAAAAGACAATGTTTGTATTTATTTGTCCGTTCCAATGACTATAACGCTTATAATATTGCATTGTTATATAATTTATATATCAAAATGATCTGACATAAATTGTTCAAGTTAAAATTTTGATACAGAACAATAATCAGTAGCTAAAATATTTTACCATTTCTGTCGTTTTTTCTGTTTTTTTTTTTTTTTTTGCCATAATCAACCGATCATAATTAACGTTCCCATTTTCGAGTTTATGAGTAACAATTAGAAAATAGTGAATTTAAATGTTAACCCTTATCACTATAAAAAATGTAAATAAAAGATCACTATATTCTAAAGTGATTTAATTTTAGTTATTCAACATCAAAACAAAGTAATATTTTGTTCGCATATACATTCAATAGTCAATCGCTTAAAATATCTTGTCACAATGTTTATTATAATTTTGTCTGTAGGTTTTCTGTTAAATGTCTCTAAACTACTTACATTTAACATTTTATAACACAAAAGAATTATTATATAAGCTTTAAAAAAACAAAAATCAACTTTAACTGATGTACCGAAAAATAACTTCGATTCCGGACATGTGTATTTGACCCAAATTATAAAAATCTAATACATTTTCTAACTGAGATGACAATGTGAATAATTTATTCGTTTCTTTATAACAACTTTGTTTAACTCTTAATCCATCTGAAAAATAGATAAAAACAAAATTTATATTTGTTTTAACATCTAAATTTTTATATTAAGCCTAAGGGAATAAATAATTTTATTAATAAAACAAAGGACTCCGTACTGATTGACTTGTGAAAATTCCGATGGATATCATGAACATCAAGAATAAAAAAAATTGGCTGGTGGGTAACTACAATGACTGCAATTGAAAAAAGAAGTGAAAGGATTATGTGAGTAAATGTTTTTTTTTCGTATTTTTTTCTTGTGATTTTTTATATGAATTGTTTTTTTTGCTTTGTTTTGTTTATTTTTTGATTATGCGTTCTTCAGTTATTTTTAGTGATTATATTACGCTTTTTTTTTTTTTTTTGTGTGTTAAGAATTGTGACACATTTGTTATTTATAGCGGTTAATTGTATATGATCGATTGTATATTTATTACAAATAAACGTTATAGCTGTGTTGAGAACCTACAGAAGGGCGGTTGCCTTGTGGGTTCTCCATATGTTATTTAAATTTTTAAAAAAAACATTTGCCTACTTTTCAGTTTGGAGGATTTGAAACATTAATTGCCATTATAAATTTTTAACGTTTATAATGTGTACTGCGCATATATTTTCTTTTAATCTTATTTTTTCAAAAATATCCGTACAATCAATAAATGATTGAAATGAACAAAAAGCGATTTATAAAATTATTAAATTACAAATGTTTTATATTGAAATTTTATCCCCTAAGTACATATTGAAGAAAATTCGAGTTGTTTAAAAAGTAATTGCTTCATTAATTACGTTGGTAAACAAATCATTGTAAATTATAACAGAATCTTTTAAATAATTTTAAATTAGACGATTCTAAATTTATGAAATAAATTAAGTTTATATTAATGAAATATTTATTACAATCACTCAATAAAAAATTCAGTTAATTTGCATTTTTAGGTTTGTTAATGGCATAAAATTAAAATGTAATCAAGTTGATACTCATACTGAAATATGCAAATTCTTCAAAAAGCGAACAGTTCTTAACTGTATTTTCATCAATCCGCGATATTAGGAAATGAATGAAGTCAGGCCCGTGCCCAGAATTTTGGAAAGGGGGGGGGGGTGAAAATTTTCTTCGCATATTTATTTTATGAATAACAATATATTTTTCACTAATATTCGTACTATTAATAATTTCCATCATTTTGATTTACATAAATGAATTACCCCGTATACGAACATTAATAAAAATTACATATATGTTATTAATTACACACGTAATAAAAAATTTTGCATAAGATAATAATGAAGTACCTAAAAATATGGAGCATATTTTTTCTTTTTTCTTTTAAAGGTAGGTAAGAACATCCTAAAAAATCATCAATATTTATTTTAAATTTGTGATTTTTTTCAGATTTTTGTGTATTCATAATAACTATTTCAGTTCTCATGGGGGGGGGGGGTAACCCCTACCCCTCCGTGGACACGGCCTTGAATGAAGTCACCATGGTTGTAAAAAATATTACATAAAACATAAAACGCTCTTTATTTAACTTTTCATTATTTTCAAATATACAATTAAAGCTAGAATGGTTGGTTTATGATTCGTTTTATTATAATTCTATCAAATAATAGAATCAATTACTGTTTTAACTAACCTCGAAACAAGTAACAACGAATTATATTAAAACCAGGCCACGCAATATGAGTGATTATTCTAATTATATTTTTTAATATTTATGCATATGGTAGAAAAAATGTCACATTAAAATAAACTCTTAACTAATTTAAAAATTATTAAAGAATAAAAAACTAAACATTTTAGACATAAACATATACACCGTAATACAATATTCCCAAATGTAACTGACCATCAACCGAACCTTGCTCAGGCAGTTGTTCCGATAGTTTTTGCCACAAAATTTCACATTAATAACAGAAGCAAAATTTTGCAATTTACCTGGTAATTAGGCAAACGAACAAACAAACCACGTTCTATGTTGGATTATCTAAAAAGAATTGTTTATAATTTTTAATACTTAAAAAAAAGTTAACAACATTATTACGAGATTTTCTAAACATCGTACCAATGGAAAAAAAAAATGAACAAAAAATAAAATTTACATTAGAAACACGCCGCTACCCACCACTGAACATCGCTGAACAAGCAGAAAACCATTCTACACAAGAATATAGTTTTCGCTAAGATATCAACTTTCATCGAGGAGTGTTTACAGTTCAAAAGATTCATGGGGCACTTTTTAGATCTTTGACGTCACAAAATTATTACGTCATTTTTGTGTTTATACTTCGATTATTGTTTGCAATAATAGTAGAAAAGACATACATTAATTAAGTACACATTGTTATTTATGTACAATAGTTAATAAATATATTTATGTCTAATTTTGTAATTAATAATGTATTTTTATTGCGTTTAATGTAAATTTATAGTTTATAATTTTTTTAAACTATTATTTTTTCTTTCCTGTTACACATGTGATGATAGATTATTCAATTTAATTTCTACAGTCATTATTAAACTAGTAATATAATATTTAATTAAAAAGTGAATAAATAAAAACAAAAAATTAATAATCTACTTGAAATCAGAATTGTGTGATGAATTCAAATGTTCCAAATAAATATAAAAGCAAAGTTTATAACATGTGTGTTGCAATTGCAATACATAGCGAGAGTTTTGTTTAAAATATTGTTTTTAATATAAATAAAAAATATTAAATTAATTTCAGTAATATGATGTAAGGAATATAATGAATTTTATTTAAGTTAAACCTAATTTTAAAATAAAACTTCTTTAAATCAACAAGAATTACAACACTAAAAATTAAAATACTGACAACTCATACTGAATAACAAATATGTTATAGAACCAGTTGTCGAATTTTTTAAAATTTCTTGTCTTAAAACTTAGTTTTAAAATTTTAAAATTATGGGAGGTTCGTATTTTTCCTATATTCCAGCGGTTGAAATATGTAATTAAAAATAAAGAATGACCTTCTAGCTACCATGGAAAGAGCTGTAAATTTTTTTTTAGTTTTCAGTCTTTCCACTTTAAGTGTGTATTTTCCCAAATTCCGGTCCCTTCGCTATTTTTTGTTATTGTTCTGATTTTGTCTATGGATTTTTCAAAATTTTCTTTCATACACACCTTGTTCTGACAATTACGAACACTATAAAAAACAAAAGAATTAGCCAAATCAGTCAAGTAGTTCTCAAGTTACGATCTTTTATATATGCACAATTGATTTTTATACATTGATATACTATTAAAGAAGCTCGTCGATACCCGACGAACGACAGCATTCGCAGCGGCAATTGAATATCGAAGAGCAGTAAAGAGTACCACATTTTCCACGTTTATTTACATTGTAGTTAGATACATAATAACTTCTTTACTGTGGCGCCATCTTTCGGCAATGGTGGTAATCAGTGTTTTGGCTAGATGGCCACCCTTTCGATCAATTTTTATTTGTTTTGTAATTTATTTATTTTTTTTGACATGAAACGTCTTGAAAATCGCTCGTGAAACGAAATCGCCCAATGCAACAACTATTATTTTTCACCCCATATCTATATAATAAAGCTCCTAAGAAATAAATAGATGAAAAATTGGGGAAAAAATAGACAAAAAATCAAAAGAAGTCCTGAGACCGTTCTATGGCACTTAGAAAACTATTTTTTTTTTTTTTTAATCAACAGCTCCAGGTCAGTGGCTTTTAGGAAAATTATAAAATCTCCAAAATTTTCATACCTTGGGGCTCAAAACAAAAAGTGAATAGATCAGCACTAATTTAATAGGATCATTACCAATCACATGAAAACGCGGTACTGCTGTATTTACTTATGGCGTACTGCGCTTCCATCCACCCATCAACCGTTATTACGTTTATCTACAGAGTACCCCGTTCCAACCCGTCTGACAACTGGTACTGGCTTTTCGTTCATGGTGTATTACTCATTGTGGATGAAGACAAAACATCTTTTGTTTCCTCTATGGTGTATCATTGGTGTATTTCCACGATTTTAAATCAGAACAAGGTGCACCTACCAAGTTCTGTGAGCAATAAACTTGCAAAAAATATTAAACAATTTGGTACTGTTGCATGATTAAAACAAAAGGTAAATTCGAGGGCAGAGTACAAATTTAGCAAAAAAAAAAAGTCATTGTTTTAAGAGCAAACTTGGTCACAACAGAACTGTCACAAAACGAGGGTTTGGGGGCGGACCACGGGCGGTTGGGCCGTGAAACGGCCAGGGGACAAATACCCCCAGTATTTATATATATATATATATTTATATATTTATATATATATATATATATATATATATATTTATATATTATATATATATATATATATATATATATTTATATATTATATATATATATATATATATATATATATATATATATATATATATATGTATATATATATATATGTATATAAATACTTAAACTGATAAAGGAGTTTCATGTTAAATTAACGGCCCTGTGCCCCAGCACAGCCGAACCCAAATTTTTGACTTTTAAGTAGCCTACACTGTTCCCACTGACCCTATAAATAAACTGTCCAAATTTCAAAAAAATCAGATGGATAGTTTCAGAGTCCATTGAGAAAATACATACAGACAAGATCTATAGGGTGGGTTTTGGGGGTTACTCCCCCCCCTCATGAGAACTGAAATAGTTATTATAAATACACACAAATCTGAAAAAAATCAAAAATTTAAAACAAATATTGATGATTTTTTAGTGTGTTCTTACCTTTAAAAGAAAAAAGAAAAAATATGCTTTATATTTTTCGGTAGTTCACTAATATTTTATGCAATAATTTTTATTACGAGTATAATCAATAACATATGTAATTTTTATTAATGTTTATATATTAATTCATTTATGTAAATTAATATATAAATCAAAATGATGGAAATTATTAATAGTATGAATATTAGTGAAAAATGTATTATTATTTATAAAATAAATATGCAAAGAAAAATGATCACCCCCCCCCCGTCAAAATTCTGGGCACGGGCCTGTATACAGACATACATTCATTTATATATATATATAAAATTATCTGATTAATGTTTCTTCATTTTATAAAATTAATTCATCTCATCTCATTTGACTTGTATTGCTTGATTTCAGGCACTGTGACTGCCTATTTGTACACTAGCAATACAGAATCGGCAGCGTTCATAGCAATTGCTATACACAACGCAAGTGTATGCACGCAAGACCACACCCAGAACTGATTGCAGTCGTGTGTTATTATGTTACAAGTGCAATCCCGTGTGTGTCTGCTGTCTGTACTGAACTAGCGCACATATGATGATATACATGGTGGTTTTCCATTGCCTATCACGTGGTTATTAGTGAATAGTTTATTTTATTTAATTCTTGTAATAAATTCATTGTCGCTCGAGATCGAACCCGTGACCTCTGTAATGGAATTCAAGCGCTCTAGCAACTAGGCTATCGCGACGACTATAAAATTAATTACATTTCCCTTTTTTTTTTGTAAGATGACATTTATCTAATTATACAAATTTTAAAACTAATTCAAATTTTAACAGTACATTTGGATTTTACTTTATAATTAAATGTGTAATAGCAAAAAAGTTTAATTAGATTACTTTTCATTCGTTACATACTACTTGTATTATATTGTTGCGTGAAATAAGTTTTTTTCTATGTATTAAAATTTAAATTGTTTGCGTGTATTAATTAACTTTACAAGTTTTTTTCGTTTGTATAAATTACAAATAAGAGACTATGGTCCAATTTATTTTGTACTTTATTTTGCACTGTTACTATTTGCTTCAATTATATATTTTCTTTATTTCCTCAATGTTACTTTCTGATTCGATGTATTCAATGTGATAAATGATGTGTGACTCAAAGTTGCTGAAGCTTTTTAATATTTATACTATTTCTGTTGCTTCTCTTTCTGTGAACTCCTCTTCCTTATTTTTTGCCGATGACATTCTTCTCTTTTCCTCATCCCGTGATATCGTAGATGTTAACGAAAGTGTTAATTCGTCTCTAGCTACTTTGGAACAATCTCTTTCCTCTTTGAACCTTTCTATTTCCCCTTTAAAATCCTCTTGTATTGTCTTTTCTCTTCGTCCTTTTAATTCCGCTTTAGTCTCTGTATCCTTAAACTCCAATCTTATCCCTCGTAGGGAATGCTTCTGCTATCTCGGTGTATTTCTCAATAGTCGTCTCTCCTTTTATGAACATATTAATTTACTTTCCTCTTCTGCCCTTAAAAGACTAAACTTACTGAAAGCTCTTTCTCCAACAAAATGGGGAGGCGATCCCTTTCTCCTTATTTCCTTGTACAATTCGATTATCCGTTCCAAATTCGACTACTGTTCCTTTATCTATGGCTCTGCCTCAAAATCACTTCTTTCCAAGCTGGATATAATTCAAAATTCTTGTATTCGTCTTTGCCTTGGTGTTCTTAGATCTTCTCGAGTACCAGCAGTTCTCGCTGAGTCTAACTCGCCTCCCCTTTTCATTCGCAGATCCTATTTAGGTTATCGTTTCTTGTGTAAACGCCTACCGTTATCATCCTCCAAACTTATTCCTTCATATCTTTCTATTCTGCAAAACTGGCGTTTTACTCCCAAGAAAATTCCTATTCTAGCCCACATTGCTTTGCGGCTAAATTCCTTTTTATCCTGCACAATTTCTTATAACAATCTCCCTTACTTTTCTTTCAATTTTGCAGATCTCTCTAATCCTCCCAATGTATTCTACTTTCCTTTTTCCTCCAAATCCCTTTCCTATCCAACAGTTATACAGGAATTCCATAGTTATATCGAATCCCGTTTTCCTTCCCATATTGCTATTTTTACGGATGGTTCGAGGGCCTAATGGAGTTGGAGCTTCTTTCATCATTCCGAGCATTAATTTCTCTGAATCTTTTCGTCTCCCTTCCTTTTGTACTATCTTTACGGCCGAGTTAACGGCCATTTTACGTGCCATAATCCATATTTCCTCACATCGTTCTTCTTCTAAATTTTTAATTATCTCCGACTCCATGTGTGCTCTTAAAGCTATTTCCTCTCATTTCCCCTCTCACTCCTCTGACCTTTTCATCCTCCGTATTCGCTCTCTCATTCACACTCTCTTCTCACTTCACGCTATCCGCATTGAAATGCTCTGGGTCCCCAGTCATATGGGGATAGAGGGTAACGAAATGGCTGATTCTTTGGCTCAGATTGCTGTATCCTCCCGCTTTTTTTTCTCTAAAATTCCCGTTTCGAATTTACTCCCATTGTGCAAAAAGTTTCATGTTAGATTTTGGTCAGATTTTTACGTTTCCTCCTTTTCTAATCATTCTTCCTTTTATTTTTCCATCCAACCTAATCTTCCCACGCGGCCTTGGTTTTACGATTTTCTTTCGCTTCACCGCTCCGTTATTGTTCCTATTATCCGTTTACGTCTGAATCATACTCTTCTTCCTTCCTCACGCTTTCGTTTTCATCTCGCTCTTTCCCCTTATTGCCCTCTTCATCCTGACGACGTAGCCGTCTGTGATCCTGACCATATCCTCTTTGAATGTCCATCCCTCGTGAACGAACGTACCTCTTTGTATTCCAATCTGCTGTCACTCAAACTCCCTACTCCTTATTGTGCCTCGTATATCTTATCGTTTCCGTCGATCTCAGTTGTTCCTATCCTCAGTTCCTTTATCTTATCAATAGCTGACCGAATCTACATTTAACTGATACTTCTCCTTCCTTTCGTTTCTGGGCGAAGATCCTTTGTTGATATGCCCAAAGGGGGGTTAAAAAAAAAAAAAAAAAAAAAAAAAGTTGCTGAAGCTATCTGTATTTAGCATTTATCACTGCAAACAGGCGGATAAATGTAAAAAAACATACAAAACTGTCCATGATCATTTTACCGTCATCAGTTGTAAAAGCTGTACTCTGCTTAAAAGCGCAAGCTGCTAAGATTTGTTTTTATGCTTAAAGTATTTAAGTAACAAATTGTTTGATACAGCTTTATTATTCAAGTATAAAAATAATGAGTTTCATAAGTACAAGTTTTCTAAATTATTTGTTTTATGTGAAATTTATCTTTTCAAATGCAAATTAGGTTAAAAAAGACATTTTTATTTTGATAAATAGTAGTTTATTTTATTGGTTATATATATGTATATATATATATATATATACATATAACTCGGCCATCTTGGCCTCGCAAGGGGCTGCGCCCCTTGACCTCTCTTGCTTTCATTTCTGTCTCTTTCTCTTCTATACTTTGTAAAAAATGATCAAAATTTACAATGTAATTCTTACTGGCATCAACACAAAAAAAATCATATAATCACAAAAATTCTATCCTAACCATACATTTTTTCGTTACATATTTCGTTACATAAAATTGTGACATTTTTTAAATAACAATAACATAAATTCTACAAAATATAACAAACGTTACATAAAATTGGTACATATTTTTTGGGACATTTTTTCTAATGGGGGTAGCCTAAGAATTATGTTATAATTAATATATATATAACATTTATGAAGTTTATTTTTAGATTTACAGATAATGTTGTATATGCAGCAATAAAACAGTTACAATAAAAGGTAAACTGAGTTCATATAAAAAATTATTTATTAACGAAACACAAAGGAAATTATAAAAAGAACATTCAGCCGACAATGTAGAATAATATCTTCAAATTGTAATTCCTATCGCCATCATCTGAAAGATCGCAACACCATTGTCATTAATGGATTAATGTTTAGTTTTATAGTAAGACAATAATTAGTAATATTAATTTAGTAAAATTTTACTACTTTCTATATTTTTAAAACCGTTTCTCAACTTATGTTGAATAGCACGAATATAACATATTTTTAATTACCGTTTTCAAGCAAAGAAATCGCTTATTATAATATAAACCAAGTAAATTTTATCAAATTACGATAACAATTATTCGAAAAACAAAATACGGTAAATAAATTATAATAACGCAACACATTTAATGCAATGAACATTTATACTGCCACACACTAAAGAAAATTTAAAAAATACTAACTACATGACGTCACAATGAAATGGTCCGTTTCGTGTTTTTTATGGAGTTTATCTACCCGTGTACTGTAGAGCGACATTGCTTTCCTTTAACGAACACAATCACTAGTTGGGCTACGTTACTAATGATGTCATTACTATAAATAATTGAAAACCGGTTATTAGTATTATTACGATTATCAGTAAAACTTAAAATTTTAATTTTAATTATTATAATTTAAAAATTTTCTTACGAATTAAATTTGATTTTAACACAATATCATCTTTGATGTTATATAATTTTTGTTCCCTCAATAATCTAACTTTGGTTGCGCCTTGAATAGATACGAGAGACGTTCAAAAAGTAAGTTTCCCACCCCTGTAAAGCCGGCTAGAATAAACTTACGGGATTGGTCGTGGTCTCATTTTGTAGCTACAACATTCAAGTTTAAATTAGCCCAAACTGTAATACTGCATGTTTTTTCGTTTTTGAGTTATATGAATTAATCATAAGTGAAATTCTGAAGTTTATCACCGACTACGAGATGTATATTCGTTTTTTAAACCATAAAAAAATTGCACCAATTGAAATTCATCGACAAATAGTGGAAGTTTATGGTCCTGTGATGAGTATTTAACATGTTCGTAAATAGTACCATGTATTTGCGGAGAAATCGGATTATCCATGCTCATTCGTCGCTTCTTCACTTTCATCCGGTAGCCGGATTTTAGAGTTTTTTGAAAACAGGTGGTGGTTGTTCTTTTTGAATTTTTTGCGACTCTAGTTTATTTGATACGTTGTGTAGATTGTAAATAAGCTGATGTTTTATCAACTTTTCTGAATTTGCATCAAAATGAGCGTCAAGATACTTGTTTGAGTTTTTGCGATAATAATTCTTTTTCGGAGTCAGCTTCGCAATGTTTATCTGTTTTTTAGATTTTTTGGTTCTTTTTTTTTACGATTTCGCATTTCTTTTGATTTTTACGTTATCGCTGAGGAATATCGCCTGTTTTGGTTATTTTCGTCGATCAATTTTTAATTCGCAACTACGTTTTGAAGAAGTTTTTACTGTTGTTCTACCAGGTTGTTTTTTCATTTTTTAGCTGGGTGATCTTCATATTCGTTTCTATAGATAAGAATGTTTTATATTATTCGCCGTCGTAATTAATAATGATAGAACCACCGAATTCATATTGCTGTTGTCAGGATCGAATTTTATTGGGTATGTATTATAGCGTCGACATTACCAGTTTTAACGAAATTCATAGTTAAATTAAATGTCACGCACGTTTTATCAATAACCTCTCGTTTACGAAAACGATGTGTGGTATAATAGGGCAAACATTACTTATCGTTAGTTCCTTTAATGGATTAACAAGTATTGTGTCTGATTTTCTATCTCGATTTTTCCATGCTCCTCCATGAAAATTAAAGTAGCAGCGAAGTCAAAGTAGAATTACGTTAAAATTATTCCTTTTCAATTTTTATAAACACCTACCTATATCTAGATCCTAGCACAGAAAAGAAGATTCAGGCGTTTAAAATATATTTATAAAGGAGAATGTGGCGAATGCGGTGGATACAAAAAAAGTGAAGAACGAAGAAGTGCTACGTAAGATGAAAAAGAATGCCGAACTTTTATCAACTATTAAAAGAAGGAAAGTGCTATATTTTGGACACGTGATGCGTGGAGTACGAATTATTACGGATTATTGTAGAAGGAAGAATTGATGGAAAAAGATCGTTAGGAAGATCATATAATTGTAAAGGAATTGCGAAGATGGTTTGGAAGCAGGACGGTGGATCTATTTCGAGGAGCCATATTAGGGGAATAGACTGCCAGATGGATCGCCAACCTTCAGCAATGGAGAAGCGTATATCAGAAGAAGAGATGTACATAATACACAAATTTGAGAATTTACACTTAATTTTTATTTCATTATTTTTACAGCTTATTACTACTGTAAATATACTTCGTTCTTGAGTTTCAAAAGAGAGAATGATAATCGCTCATTGCTAAATGACAGGAGAAAACGTGATGCATCACTGCCGGCTAATGACTTTTTTTTTTTTTTTTTTTTTATGGCCTGGCAGCTAAGTAGCTTACCATTTGGCCACTTCCATATCAAAATAAGTCTAAATTATTCCACTTCTCTTCTCTTCTCCTCTTCTTTTTTTTTCTTTTCTTTTCTTTTCTTTTTTTTTCTCTTTTTCTTTTCTTTTCTCTTCTTTTTTTCTTTTTCTTTTTCCTTTTTTCTCTTTTTTATATGAATAAAGAAAAACGTATTGGAAAAATGAGCAAATGAAAATCTAATGACAAGGACAATTCACCAGCCATCTATCCGGACCAACTGAGCAAGATAAATATATATATTTTTAATGACTTTTATTAACATAATAATGTTTCAGTGATTTCAGCGATAATCGTGCTTTTCGGTTATTGATTAAATACTGCTAAATTAAATTACGGGTACATCGATCAGATATTGTCGTTGTTTTTTGAGTTATTTCAACCGGTTTCGTTTATTCATTATTTAAATTTCTGTAACGGTCATTCAAATATTATGTTATTTCTTATTTGCGCACGATCATTCTAGATGATTTATCACGTTTAAATCTATGCAAACGTTCATCTTCCCTCTCGGATGAGGTTACGTTTCGATTTGCTCCATTTCTTTTCTCAGTTTCCGTTTTTCCTCGTCCGAGTAGTAGTATTACTTTTCGTTTTGACTTGTTGCATATGGAGAGATTAGACGCATTTAGCGCTACGTTTCATCTGATGATATTTTATTTAGAGATGCCAACGACCCTTGTTCAAACGATAAATCCGAATTTTCTTTGGTTTCTCGGGTCGGCTGGCACTTCTACTTATTTTTTGTTAGGTTGTTTTTCTGATTTTGTTATAACGTGAAGCGAATTTTATTTCATCGGTTCCCTTACGTTCGGATTATGTATCTGACGATGCAATTAAAATTTAGGCCGTTTCGTTGGTGATTACCGATGTTTTAGCGATGTTTCAGTTATTCCGCGTTGCGCTGCGGTGAATTTAGACAACACTTCATCAAAGTTTCCTCATTTGATGAACATGTATTTGTTGTAGAATTTCTTGCGGTATTGGCCGATGTTTCGTTTGTTCCGCGTGTTTATTCGATTCGGAGTTCGCTGTCGCTTTAGATTTTTCTGCGTCGTTTAGTGTTCTGCAGAAGGATCGTTCAGTGGATGATCTAACGATAGATTCAGGCGGTTTCGTTAACGATTCTTGGCATCTAAACGATATTTTCGGTTGCGCATAGACTGCTTCAACGTTTAATTTAGGTCGGTTCGTGGTCGGTTCTTCTTGTTTTAACGATTCACGGATCGCCGGTTTTATCGCCTTATTATTGCTATTATTATTATTATTATTATTATTATTATTATTATTATTATTATTATGATTATTAATAAAATTATTATTATTCTTGTTATTTTCTTCCGTGATGTTTACGTTTTTTCGTGGCCATTTGATTTCCCAACAGGGTAGTTTTCCTCGGATTAGTTCGTACGGTGGCTTATGATATTGTAAGACATGCTCATGGTAACGGCACGAAATAACGGGTATATTTCGAGTCCACTTCCATCGAAAACCAGATGTTAGGTTATCGCGCAGTGGAAACTGCGCAGGTTGCTTGAGCTTGTCCTTATTTCGTAAATTAATTGATTTGTAATCAACGCCTTCTAGACATTCCTTCTGCAAATGCGATTTAATGCTTCGGTCTCTCAGTGCCAAAGCTCGGTTATCTTGAGGAATGTGTTTAGGTGTAGCTTTGAAATCAATTTTTTTCACACTCGGCAATTCTGGCAATTTTATGCGATTGTAGTAATAGCGGTAAAACGGTTTATTTCCTGATTGTGAAAAGCTGTTTCCGCATATTTGTGTCCCACAATCGCAGAAATGCATATTTCACTGCCGGTTTTCAAATTAACTCAATCAGCATACAACATGACTCAATGTCGAGAGTGACAGTTGTTTAAATTCCATGGAATTTCTTTTTCGTTATTATTTTTACACCTCTTCTGACATCATCTTTTTATTCGAATTAGACGATGATTCTATAAAAAAGTTCATACCCTTTCCGCACTGTCATCGGAATCTCGATGACCTACATCATGATTTTTAAACACGTTACACTTTTCCCTCCTGCTTTAAGATTTTGCATTCCCGTATTTTAAAACTCGATCTTCCTATTGTTTTTATTTTTGCACTCGTCCCTATCTGAGTAGCTTTGACACTGCAGCACATAGGTGTTAAATTTAATGAAGGTGAAAACAAAAAAAAAATTTACAGGTTTTAATTGAATACTAATTGCAGTGAGCACCAAAATGCGACTGCTACAATTAAAAATTGAAAATAATTATTACCTATCTAAAAAATATCGGTATTTACTGAAAAGGAAAATTAACGGAGTACGGACTTTGGTTTGCATAATTTGTTGATAGAAAAGCGACTTTATTTGTCCATTTAAAATTATGATGCCAAACTTTACTGTGTCCACTAACTTGGATCCAATGAAAGTTACATAGCTTATTATAAAGTTTAGGACAGTCTAAACAAAATTTTCTATTTACTTGACAAGAGTTAATGCAGCGAGACAGAGCCGTTAATCTGTATAAACTGACACCGCTACAGATGGAGCTCCACAGTTGGCGAGGTCAAGTGCTCATAAAGTGAACAATACCTTGGAGAAGAATTACCACCGAAGACACAGTTATCGAATAGTATTCTAATTGTAAAGGTCGAAAATTCCACACGCGAAATTAGGAGTGGTAGCAACTACACTGGCCAATGTTTGGCTTTTGTTGTTGTTGGTTTTTTTTTTTGTATGGGCGCACCAGTGGCATCGACTCAACAACAGGAAAAGCTAAGCTATAAAACTAAATAGCTAGGCGGTCAGAAATGGACGCAACAAAGGACAGCAGTGCAGGCACCACAGAAGATGAAGGGAAGAAGAGGCTAAAGGAAGCGCTATAGGGAGACCTAATGTCAAGAGCTGGCCGTATAAGAGAGAAAGTTCATTAAGAAGAGCAGGGCACTCGAAGAAAATGTAATCAGCATCACATATACGGGGAGGATCACAATCGTGAAGAAAACAATAAGGAGATGGTTACAGAGCAAATCGAAAGCGTGAGGAGGGGAGGAGAGAATGATTGATCCGGGGCCGAATTAGGGAGACAATAAAAGAGCGACGACCAATAGAAATAGAATGGAACCTAGGCAGAGAATGAGAAATCAGCTGAATAAAGCGGTAATGCGAATGACGATTAAAAAATAGGGAGAGATAAATGTCTCGCCAAAGTCTGGCGTGATTGGAGGTGGATAAGGGAAAGATGTCTGAAGAACGGAAATAGTTGAGGCAAGAATCAAGGCGAGCAACAGAGCGAGCTAAAGAATCAGCTGCGTCATTGCCGTCAATTCCGGAATGACTAAGGTCCGTAAAAAATCAATAAGAATAGAGCGGGATGACTGCAAAGTGGAAGTAAAAGAACGAGTTGAGAGAATAATACCATCAGAGGAATGTAAAGGAGGAGAGGATATGACATAAAGGGCGCCTTTAGAGTCCGAAATTATAAGGAATTGGGAAAGCTCGCTTAAAGAGGAAATAAAAAAGATAGCCTGAAGAATGCCGGTTGGCTCGGCAGAAAAGATAGTGCAGAAGGATGGAAGTCGGAAGGACTTAGAATGCTGAAGTGACGGAGCAGTAAACGCACCAACCACGCCATCCTCGCTCTTGGAACCATCGGTAAAGATCAATACATGAGCAGAAAAAGAGGAATTCAATAAATGAAGAAATTCATTGTTGACTGCGCCGTGGAATACCGGAGATAAAAGAACAATAGTCGAGCTTGGACTGAATAATAGCTTTAAAAATAATTAGAAGAATAAACGGATCGCCCCCCCCCCCCATCTAAGGGGAGAGAGAGATTTAAGGAGATTAAGTCTATTAAGACAGGATTCATAGAAAAAATTAATTTGCTCCTCAAATGTGAGGCGACTGTTCAAAAAAAGGCCAAGATAGCATATGGAATTGACAACGGGAATAGGAATACTAGATACAATGATGCGAGTTAGAACGCGGTTAAAGGGGCGGAGAGAAAACATTACACAAGACGACTCAGTAGAAGAAAGAGAGAAGTGAAGACGAGAAAGAGAATTGTTCAGAATAGACAGCGAATTATTCAACTCATCGCTAGCGACGGACAGATTGTCAGAGGTGAAATAGACCAGAATGCCATCAGCGAAGAGGAGGGAGAGGAAGGAATAGGAAGAGAGGCGATATCAAAAGAGTAGATATTAAAAACTGTAGGACTAAGACAGGGGTCCTGCGCAAGTCCGCGATAAACGCATCTGGAGATGGAAAGGGAGGGAGAAGAAAGAAAGAGAGTTCTGTTCTGGAAGTGGTTGAGTATGAGAATGACGACGACGGGAGGGAGGTTAAGAGAAAGTAGTTTGGAACCCAGAGAGGGAAGATGCTCATTATCAAAGGTGGAAGAGATTTCAACAAAGGAGGCAATGGTGAATTTCTTAGTTAGGAACGATTTATGGACATCCGAAAGGAAATAACTAATGCAGTCAACCGGTCCAAGCTCAGAGCGAAAACCAAATATATTAGGAGGGACAAGATTATTGTACTCCAGCCACCAAACAAGACAATTGTTAATCAAACTTTCAAAAAGTTTACAAAAACAAGAAGCCGGGGAAATGGGACGGAAAGAAAACACTGATTTCTGTTAGGAATAGGAATGGAAATAAAGTCGTTCCAGGATCTACGAGTAGAGCCGGAAAGGAGAAAATAATTCAAAATATGAAGAAGGGAAAGCAGCGCGATAGGAGAGAGATTTTTAAGAATAAAGAACAAGAATTAGTCCTGGCCAGGGGCAGACAAGGTGGATTTATTAAGAATGGATGTAAACTCGTCGTAACGGAAAGGAAAAAAAGGAAGTGAGGCTCAGAGTCAACAGGAAGAGAAGGAATAATAGCTTCTTCAAAAGAGCGGACATATACGGGAGCAGTAGAAGGACTCCAGCTGGGGTTTGGATGGGTGGGAGTGGCGGGAGCGCTTAGAGAAGGGTGATTTAAATGCCTTAGCCATTTTCAGATTTAGGATAAGAGTGTATCTCTAGAGAAGAAGGAACAGAAAGACTTCAAAGAATTCTTCTTGGTGAACTTAAGGATGAAACGAGATTTTGTTTTGGCTCCTTTATGGGCTAGGAAGTTGGACATAGAGGAATGAGAACGAAAGGCATCAAAGGTAGCAGAGCATTTTTGAAACGCTGCTTTACACTCTTCGCTCTACCGGAGTGAGGAGGCATAAGAAGAAGAGCGACCGCGTGGCCTGGAAATAGGAGGAGAAGGTGCAGAGAGAGCAGAATCTGGAGTTTGAGTGAAAAAATCGTACCGGAAGAAGGGGTCAGGAACATTAGAAATAGAAAAAAGAGAAGAATCCACCAAAGAACGAAATTTAGCCCAATCAGTTTTAGAAAGGAGCCAAAAGGGAGAGTGAAGGGGCTTGAAAGGCTTAGGAGGGAGCATGTCGTTAAGAGTGGGCAGAATAAGGACATGGTCACTGCCAAAAGTACCGTCGAGAGTCCTCCAGAAGCATAAAAGACCAAGATTGGGAGAGAAGAAGGACTAATAGAAGACGGTTGCTTGAAGAGGGTAGGAGACCGATCATTAAAAAGAAAGAGATCATGGTCCAAGATGAGATTTTCTAGAATCAAACCATTAGGATTATATCCGGAGCAGCCCCAAAGAGGAGAGTGAAGAGACCAGACGAAGATGAAAGAAATGAGATAAGAGGAAAACTAGAGAGGCTGGAGTTGGGGGGGGGGTATACACGCAAGCAATATGTAAAGAATTCGGAAGAAGATACAAAAGGGAAATGTGAACCATGTTAGGGAGATTAGGATAGGGAGGAGAAAGAGATGGGATATCGCGTGACAGGTAGAACAAATCGTATCTAATAAGAATGGTGACGCCACCGCAATCATCCACAAGATCGGAGCGAACTAAAGAATAGCCTTTGAAATGTAGAGACGTGGAGGATTTAAGCCAAGTTTCGGATAACAACGCCACGTGGATATTATAGAGATCCAATAAACCCTCTAAACTTAATTTATTAGCTGGTAAGCTATGACAGTTCTACTGCAGGATGTTCAAAGCATGAGTCCGCGACATGCTATTTAGAATGAGGGCGAGCACCACGAGAAAATACGAAAGTATAAATAAGGAGGATAGGGACGAGGATATAATAAAAGAAGTAGCTATAAAGCAAGAAAGAAAAGTTTTTAAAGAAGAAACGGGCACATGGGCGCACTCACAACTTGAGGAGAAGAAAGGAAGAACAAAGAAACTAAAAACAACAGAAGTCCCGCCCGCCACAATTTGCGGGCCAATTTGCCGAAGCCTTTCCGTCCGGGTCAATTTTATACAAGCAAAAGCGCCGGGAATCACTCAAGTTGTTGAACTTTGTTTACATCTACATTTAAATATTTGACTTCAATAATATTTCTATGGTAACCCACTAATGATATTTTGAGTAGCAATAATTCCAAGCCGAGAATAAACTACAAATCGTATCTTTTCTACATGCATTTCTGTAGATTTGTGTGAATTTGGCATGTATGATGATGCACTTTATGATCAATTTTGTTGACCGTTTTATAAATGAATCATTGATATTAGTACGTATCCTTGCAGAATTTTTCTAATGTGCAAAAATATTTTATACAATTTATTTTTTTTTATTGTATCGACTGTATTTTATGTTTTTATTTTCTCCACTTCATTGCCAGAAACCCTCATAGCTTGCCTAGATCACATCACAGAAACTATTACATTATGCACTAAAACCTTCCACGGGAATCAGTCTATCCACCGCTGAAAAAAACACCAGAATAAAATCGATTCAGTATTTATCGAGATCAGCGCGCACAGACAGATAGATAAATTGTTTCCTTTCTCTCTCTCTCTCTCTCTCTCTCTCTCTATATATATATATATATATATATATATATATGTCGTCTATTCTATTCTCACTCGATTTCGAGTATAAGATTATCTTCTAATTCGGAGGGGAATTAGAGGATAGAATAGCCGCACCATAGATAGGCACGTAAGCAGGAGCGCAACCTAGCTTCCGTGCTGCCGACAACGTGAGAAAGGTACCAATGGTGAGACGAACCAAGTCGACTATGGACAACTTTGAAATGTTTCATTCGAATTATTCGATTGTTCGATGACTTCGAATGCATTCGATTGTTCCGTAGTTGCATTCGAAATGTTATTTCTTTCGGAAGAATCTAGTCGATATTTAACGAATACTTCATTCGTTTGTGTTCGGATAGTTTCGGTTTTTATTCGAATAATTCATTCGGATTCACCACAATCATTCGAATGAAAATCATTCGATTGTTTTTTGACGATTGTCGATTGTTTCGATTGTAAAAACATTTCGAAATTGTACATCACTACCTTTACTCACGTTGATGCGATTGGCCGGCTGAATATTTCTATACCACGCTAGCGCACTCGCACGACTAAAATTAGAACTGACTATAGTCGCTTGTTATCGCACTACAGATGCAGCCCAAATGAGTACTATACTGCTGTGTACGAAACTAGCGCCGCATATTTTTGTCATCACCCGGTATGGAACCCGAGACCTCCGGATCGGAAGTCAAGCGCTCTAGTCACTAGGTCAAATTATGTATATATATATATTATATATACAAGGGCGTCGCCAGCCGATGAGCCGGGGGGGGGGGGGGCAAGATGATAGAAAGAGGATATAAGTTATAGGAAAAATAAAATTTATAAGTTGTAAAGGCTTAATATTTTATTCGACAAGAATAAAATCTTAATTTAATCATAATTTCCGTGGGTTTCTGGCAAATTGTTCATGATTACGCGCCTATGAATACCATCATGGCCAGTTGATTAAAAAGTTTCAAGGCTCCGGGGGGGAAGCTGTCCCTCCCTGCTCTCCGCTCACGACGCCCGTGTATATGTATAAGCTCGGTCATTTTTTCCCACAAGAGACTCAACACTTGACCCCTCCTGGGGCCCCCCGAACCCTTAGCTCTATCAATTCTATACTTCGTATAGAACGAGGAAAATTGGCAACGTCAAGCAATCAATCAATTTAGTCCGTACTTTGTCTTCTTAAAATTATATACAGCATGTCACGTTTTAGGACAATTTTTCGTGACAATTTTTTGTGTAAGAAAAAAATTTTTGAGGTCGGGCTAAGAATGAGGTTTTGTAGATTTAGATGTATAAAGTAGATTAGATAAAATTGGTCAAAGGGAAAGGTGAGCAACAAAAATGATTCTAAAAGGATATAAAAAGTTCCACTGTCTCATTTTTAGATGAGAGATTTCATTGTGTTTAATTTTACATTGCTTATAATCATTCGTTATTGCGATTTGCGAGTAGTGCTACACAGCGTGTTTGCTTATACGGGTAATTGTTTACATTAAATGTTTTTTTTTTTTTTGTTTTTCTTTCGTATACTTTAGCCGGCTGCCACGGCACATTGTAACTTTCTAAAATTTCACACGCATTAATGTCCGCAGTTGACACGCCCTAAATAAATAAATAAAAAAAATATTTCGTATGCTATTGATATTTTTAAAATCTCTTTATATTACAACTTCACGATCTGTATACGAAATTTATTGTTTGTTGCCAATGGTATTATGCGTCATTCCCAACGATATTTCCTTTTTTTGGCGGAGGGGGCTACGTCAAGTACGGATAATAAACCAATGCAAGTGAAATTTTTGAATGTGTACGGCAGCACGAATCGAACCTTTTCCCAAACGGACCGCCACTACCTAACTCCGCCACCGCAGCTAGTTAAAACTATTTCCTTGAGACTATTAAGAAAAAGGAAAATGTATCGATGAGAAGCTTTTTGTATTAGAGAATTTGACAGATGTAACGTTCGGGTTATTATTTTCTGTTGTAGACTTTACTATAATAAATGTCATTGGATGTGGCATAAAACAAAATAGTTTTTCAGTTTGAACCGTTTATTCCCCGAAGGAATTGAGGTCGAAATTTTTCGACGTGGTCGTAAGTTTTAATTTGCCTCTTATTAGTCATTTTTCGATTTTTATTGTACAGAAAAGAAGGGAAAATCTGTAAAAAATCTGCATGAAAAATAAGCATCATTAGCGCGCAGAAAGAACTTGTTAAGGCTCATTATCGGAATGGGAATCACGGTGTTAGGACCTAGATCAGGCGAGGGGATTACGCTTACATTGTGCTGCGATAGGAGGGCCAGGATTTCTGGGAAAGGATAATTAGGGAGAACTCTGGGGTGTTTGGGAGGTCATTTACATGAATTGGCAAGGAACGTTTACTAGAGAAAAGAGCGAGGGTCTCACGGTGGTAATAAAAGTTTCGGAAATACTTTAGTGAAGGAATGCCTAACAAGGCGCACAAACTTACAGACGGGGAAGTTCTATGTGCGCCAAGTATCGTGCGGAGCGCCGTGTGGTGTATTGAATCAAGGGATTTAAGTAAAGAAAGACTGGCTGACGAATACGCCTGGAACCCGTAGTGTATTCTGGAAATGACTAATGATTTGCATATGGAGAGGTCAGTTTTCGGAGGTATATTATACTTTGTGTTTGATACATATTTAAGAATAGATAGGAATTTATAACATTTAACTTTAAGATTGGATATGTGAGGCCGCCAAGTTAGCTTATGATCGAACAGTAGTCCAAAGAAAGTAGCAGTAGGGTGGAAATGAAGTGAGGAATTTTCTAGATTGAAACGGATGCTGGAGGAGTTTTGACGTCCTTTATAGAAATCAACACAGATAGACTTAGATGGAGAAAACACAAGACCGTTATTGTTACACCAGGATTGTAGTTTTGTAATAGTTTTTTGTAGGATTTTTTGAGCATTTGCTGGAAAACTGGAAGATAGGGAAACGTTCAAGTCGTCAAAATAGAGCCGGACGTTTACAGGCGGAGCAATACAATCATTAAGATATAATTGATTCCTTCCTGTTCTAATTGTTTCTGGGTAAAGGTCCTCGGTGGACAGGTCCAAAAATTAGGAAAAAAAACTACTTTATTTAATAGTTTTTAGTGTAAACATTTTTGAGCGATAATACGGATGAACCAACCTAAAATGCTGCTAAAATTTCTGTAACGTATAAAGATGGGTATTGGTTTTCTTGCAAACTGCGCTTTAGGCCTTTCAAATTCATTATCTTTGTTGAAATCTACACGACGTAATTACAATACGAAATAATTTAAACTGTAATTAAGTGCACGATTATATCGGACAAATTACTGATGTACCAACGGTTGCGATCGAATTAACTAATTAATATAAATAAAACGCAATGTAGATAATTTGAATTAAAAAATACGAATAAAACTGTACTAATAAATATGATTTTTCCAGTGACAACTTCTTTGTCAAGCCAAAAGGAACAATCATATATATATATATATATATATATATATATATATAAAGCAATAGATTTTTTTAAATTCAGTGGAGCCAATATTTAAATAAACTGTATATATTATCGTCAAAAATAAAAGTTAAGAACGCGAACTTTCTACGATAGTTTAATTAAACATTATGAATGGTTTTATACATAACCGAGGTGCTAAATATATCTGTAATATGAAATAAAATTGTCTTTTGAAGTTACTTGTTTTTTTGTTTTTTTTATAATTGCCATAAGTATGGAGTATGTAACTATATTTTTTAAAACTATAATTTTCTGTAATACGTGTGATATATTTAATAAAGTGACAAAACATAAAATTGATACAAACTTTTATAATTCTAATTTTAAGAAATATGTATATAAGTTTAAAACTTAAAGTTTGTTGTCATCCGAATGAAAACAATAAAATTTTAAACATATACAAGTGTTTAAAAAAAAATTTTGAATACTTCAAAAAGTATAGAAATTAAATAAAAATCTTATTATAAATCGTTCGGCATACGTGAAAAATAAATTAAAAATATAAACTGTCGATGTCGTCTATTTTAAGACTGCAATTAATTTTTTATCAGAAATTGAACCCCGACCATTAATTCGCTTACTATTTTAAAGAATTTAAGTGTGACGAAACTTCATTGAATTTTTCTGCGTCAAACGCGAAATTATTAAATGTCCAACACCTTATTTTGCATCGAGTTTCAAGTTTGTATGCGCTGTTGTTTGCGGAATTTTGCATTTTTAGTTTCCCGTTTTTATTTCTGAATTTTGTTTTCTTTACGCTTTCTAGCGTTACACATGGACTTTCCAAAATTAAGTTCCTAATGAGTACCTAATAGCTGAGGAGAACATATACACATTAAATTTTAGTTCTGTTTTGGCGATTTGGTTTTCCTCTTTTGTATATTAGGTCGTGTTTACGCTGAATATTAGTTTTCAGTAACACTTTTATACTTAAACCATTTATTTTCTAAATACCTTATTCTTACCGATTAACTCAGTGTCCTAAAGTCTGTCCACAACTTTTATGCTACAACGCATCCTTCTTCTCCGTGATCTCTTTACTCGATCCTAAATCTTGATACAAATCTAACTATTGGTCACTGTTCCGGACGCCATTTGATATGAATCTATGCTTTCTGGTCACTGTTTTCGAAAAACCCTTTTGATATTTGATACAAATTCAGTCGATCCTTCTCGGGGAAGCCATTTAATATAAATTCCGTCGATCCTTATTTAAGTTTAAACAAAATATCGGGCGCCAGAGTCAAGAGCGGCTTGCCACCACCGGATAGACACTCTGCCGCGCAGAGCTCTAGGCTTTTTACGAGATAAAAAAAATTCGAGAAAATACGCCGTTCGAAGGCGTAGCGTGAGTCTCCCCGGTGGAGATGTCACGGGCTCACCACGTGTCCAATAACGAAGCCTTCTATAAAACGGGTATATTTAAACAAAGTTTACAAAAAGAAAGGAAAAAAAAAAGACACAGGGGAAACCAATTTCAAACATTACAATTAAACATAAAAAAACGAAATTTCGGTCAAAATTGCGTTAAATGTATGCGGAAATTAACGATGACTAGGGTAAAAATAGATGCACGGGACGACGTGATTTTACAACCAAATTAAACGATCGACCATTATTGACTGACCCGAATTAATTCTCTCTCGTAATATAGTGCCATGCACACACGACGATCTCGGTACACGATGGGCTATTCCAAGCGACATAGTTGAATCGCTGAAATTACCCCGTACCTTATCAATTAATTCGAACGCCGTCGAATTTTCTAGAATATTTCTATCTAACCCGTATTATAAAGCGACTACGGATTTCACAAACTTCCCTCAACTCGATGTTCTCGGCTCAGCTGTTACCCCCGACGCGCACTCGTCTCGGACTCGTAGAGTACTCGTACTCTCCACTATCGGCCGCTACCAACAATACACACGCACACAGTCTCACCTGACGCAGTCGTCCGTTCGACCGTGCCCGGGAATTTCGATTTTAGCCGATAAGCATCTCCGATACCCACTACGATCCGCGATTATGTCGAATAAAACGCGGTGTTCGATAAATCACGAAATGAATGATTTAAACAACGAAATATATTTTTATAATTCGAACACCGCTAAAAGATAGCGCTGTAGGTATCGAATCCGTTACAATCTCCACGGTTTTTTGTTTGGACCCTTAGCCGTATCGGTCTCTCCAGTAATGAGATCATTGACTGAGCTGCTAGGGAGGCTTTCTTAATTCCATAAATATATTTTCGCTTCCCTTCTTCTAAAGATGTAATAGTATTCCTGAAATCCATTGTATTCCAATCCTGGAGCCAGTCTACGGATATCTAAACAACAAAACCACCTCTTCACCGTTAAACTCCTCGATGTCAGTTTTCTCTTCCGTTCTGATCTAGGAAAAAAAATATTATACTTACCAGACTTAGAATTTCCCGCACAAACCTTACCCATTCCTATTTTCTACAATGTATCGACCCTCCTCTCTGTCCCCTTTGCTAGATAACAAAACTTTCGATTCCTCACATACTAACATCTTGCCATGCTCTTATTTCACTTATGAGTCTAGCACAGCCTTCCTCTTCCTTACCGAAACTCTTATCTGATTCTTCCTGTCATACTCATGATACTTTTCAGTTTCTTCATTCGCTTAACCTCCTAAATTCAATTTAGTACCCCTTTCAGACTGCGGGCGTACATAGACCATTATAGCAACCGCGCGCGCATTACCAAATAATAATAATGTATAAAAAATTATTTGCTTGCAATTAGTTTTGGAAATAAATAAATAAATATATATCTATATATAGATATAGATATATAACTCTGTCCGCCGTGCCTCTTAAGGAGCTTCGCCCCTTGACACTACTTAGGGCCACCTCCGGACCCCCAGCTTTATCACTTCTATACTTCGTGTAGAACGAGAAAAATTGACAACGTCAAGTAATCCAGTTTGCCGATATTTTGTCTTTTTAGTCACGTTTTGGGGCAAATTTTCGTGACAGTTTTTTTTTTTTATGATAGAAAAATTTTTTTGGGATCGGGCTAAGAATGAGGTTGTCATTTGTATATAGTACTAGCTGTTCCCCACGGCTTCGCCGGTGCATTAATGCCCGTTTAAATCTGTACTTGGAATTTCATAAACAATTTTTTGTTTTACCTGAAATTGTATTTACGTAAAGATTCTTTCTCTCTCTTTTGGGTGAAAGATGTTTATCACCGTCCAACAGAAAATAGTTTTCACGTTTCTCATGTAGCTGAAGATTATCAATCTTTCTATAATCTGTCCGTTGTAATCTAACGAAAAATTTTACCCAACTAAACAGCACACACAGCCATTATTTTGAAGCGGTCGAGCTATTCACACGGTGATCTCCTATAATTACACATTTAAGAGAAGATCTTCTCTTTCAGTCACTCTGTCTCGAGCTTTTTATTAAAATTAATTCATTACCGCAACAATAACCGGCAGTAGTTGAGTACGGATTTTAAATTTTGAGTATAAATAACATTCTCGGTAGCAAATTATTAAAAAGAAAGCTAAACAGTTAATTAAAAAAAATTATACCGCGGTTTTGGCTCAAAAGTTCGAAGATTTAACGTATCAGTTAAATAATCTATTTTATTTTTATATATTCCCCATTAAGTCCAATAGTGCATGGCTTAAACCTCTTCCAGTTTTTGCGAACATATTGTACAATACATTTTCGTATTTCTACTCCTAATAATTTATTATTATACAATAAATAAAATAGAGACGAAAACAAATATGCATCATTCCTATCCATGCATTTTACATAATGGAGAACTATTGTATCATGAACGCATATTAATTCTACATTCATACTTGTAATTACAGTGAATATATATATATATATACATATATATATATATGTATATTAAAAAATTTTTGTGAAGAATTACCCGGCCATGCAAAACCGCTGTGTACATTTTTTAAATTAACTTTTTAACTTTCTTTTTACTATTATTTATTTATTTCTGTTACTACTGTCTCGGCAATTATTGGCAAAGGCAACGGTTTACTTTTTTTTTTTTTTTTTTTTTGAATTATTCCACACGTATTGCTTCAAGCGATTCAGATAATGATTTATGTCTAATGTAAATGTATTAATTATCAAATTTACGTATCATCTATCTTATAAGGCTGCAAGAAAAAAAATCATTCTATAGTAGCTAGAGAATTAATTTTTTTTTAAACGTCGTATTTTCTTCGTGATATCATAAAAAAATTATAAAACTATCGAAATTTTAAAGTTAAGGGGCCCAAATTTCGAAAAGTGTGAAAATCAAATTTTAAGAAAAATGTTTTCAAAAATCCCACAGCCGGTTCTAAATGAGTTACGGTATTGATTTTCTTTTTAACCTACATACTAAGGTCTCTAGAATACAGGAAAAGAATAAAAAAAAGTCCACAGTCCTTTCCATGGTAGCTGGAGAGTCGCTCTTTTCTTTTAAATGATGTATTTCAATCGCTAAAATATAGGAAAAATACGAGATCCCAAAAATTTTAAAATTAAAGGGCCCAAATTTTGAAAAATGTGAAAATCGAGTTTTAAGAAAAATATTTTCAAAAAATTCCACAGCCGGTTCTATATGAATTACAGTTTTGATCTGCTTTTCAAACTACATACTAAGGTCTAAAAAAATAATTAAATGTAATATATTCCTCTCACATATATTATCCCGCTAACAGTTTCAGTTTTTCAAATATTTTAATCTAAATTTCACTTTTTAATTGACGTATTGGTGTACTTCTTTTTTTTAAAAAAAATAAGTATATGTGAACGCTGCAATCTTTATGAAAATTTACAAAGTAATACAATTTAAAATCCGAAGGAACGGCCAGCGAGACCAATCCCCTAATATTCTTATATGTTGTAAATGTTTATTCAATAATTGTTATAATTTTCACTTCCGTGTGTTTAAGTTTAATTATATATATAATACATAAATTTGATAATTAATACATTTACATTAGACATAAATCATTACCTGAATCGCTTGAAGCAATACGTGTGGAATAACTCAAAACAAAAAAAAAAAAAAAGTAAATCGTTGCCTTTTCCAATAATTACCGAGACAGTAGTGACAGAAATAAATAATTAAAAAAATGTATGCAGCGGTTTTGCATGGCCAGGCAATTCACAAAAATTTTTTAAACGATTAAAAACATCACATAAAACAGACAAAACTTACGAAAACGAAATAATTTCGATGTGAACGATACGAAAAGAATTGATCGGTATAATACTCGTAAAAACAGTTTAATTTTCCCTAGCAATATACGCTGTCCATGTTCAGAATAAACACCTATTATTTACGCTGTTATTAAACAATAACTAACCCAAAAAAAAAAAAAAAAACTAAGACGGAAAGAGAACATATTGAATCGCTCAAGTGAAAAAAAACGTCGGAATCAAATGAAATTACCATTCTTCCCTTTTGAAATAAACCAATAATCACAACATAATTAACACTATGACAGAAGTATGTTTTTCTCATACTTTTTGGATGCGATAAGAACTGTTCGACAGAAATATTTCTGTCTGCTCTTAATAATTGGCTATTTGAATTTTTAAGCAATTGCGATTTCTAAACCACTTTAATGCGAAACCAATCTAAATATGTAAAGCACGCTTCTTTCTGGATGTTGTGTGATATTAAGTTTTCCTAAAAATAGATTATGACCCTTCCTCAAGCGTTCTGATTTGATATTTTCAGTATATACATTATATTCACGTTGAAATTATACGTAATTATCATGATTCGTTTGGTCTATAGCGTGATTTTTGGTTTTTCCAAAAACGGGGATTTTCCCCTTTTCTCGTCTTAAAATTATGAGGATTTAAAAAATATTTGCCACACATTCAGTAGACCGTATAAGATATTTTGGTGGGGAATTATAATTCGGTAAACCCATTTGCACGAAAAATATAACGGTTTTTGTATTTTTTTGAAAACGGCTTTTAACCCCTTTTCACCTCTTAAAGTTCGAATTTTCAAAAAAACGTTCTTAATTGATATTTTCAATGTTTACATTATATTCCACGAAATTACACACGATTCGTTTGAACTGTAGCGTGATTTTTGGTTTTCTCAAAAATGGGGTTTTGCCATTTTCTCTACCTTCAAATTTTAGTATTTGAAAAAAATTTTGCACACATTTAGTACACCATATAAGGTGCCTTTATGCAGAATTACAATTTGATAAACCCATTTCTACCAAAAATACTGCAGTTTGTGTGTTTTTTGGAAAACAGTTTTTAACCCTTTCCCCCCCCCCTTAAAGTTCAAATGTTTAAAAAAGCGTTCTTATTCGACATCTTCAGTACATAAGTGATGTTCATGTAAAATTTCAATTATCTGGTGTAAATGGTTTTAGCTGTAGCGTGATTATTAGTTATTTAAAAAGCGGCTTTTTGACTTTTACCCCTTTTTTCATCCCTAAAAAGTTTTAGATGGCGCAATACATAGTATCGTTGTATTAGGTGCCAATTTTCAGCTTCATAGACCTGGTAGTTGTAACGATATGCTAATAATTAACGTGGCTTTCAAATATTTCCAGATTTTCGCTTTCATATTTATATATATAATAAATATGTATATATACCATTCGGCCATTTTTTTTTTTGAACAGATCAGAACGTATATTTAGCTAAGTACAGAAATACAGTATTTATAAACAAAAATGCGTACCAGCTCGAAAGAGACTTAACCGCATTACATTAGTGTGATGAAAATAGAACATTTACGTATTGTTAACAAAAATATAAATACTAAACAAAAAAAATACAAAGGGCAAAAAAAAGTATAACAAAAAAAAAAAAAACAAAAATTACAACCAATTGTTACCATTGAAAACATTACTTAACAGCCTAGAGATATCACTAACTAACTAAATTGTGTTTAATCCGACGATGCTTAAATGTACATCCGGGGTAGTTGCTTGGAATTATAATCGCCTGTATTCCTGACAAGTATATTGCTATGGTAGGAACAGCCATGAAATTTTTTTTTTGCTGTATTAATTATAAAATCTTTTACATAAGGCAATTGTAACCAGTCATGAATATTATCTATTTTAGTCCAGCGGGGAACGTTTTAAATACACCGACAACACCTATTTTGTAGTAATTTAAATTAATTAAAATCAGAGTTTGAAATCGAGCACCAAACTGGAGCTGAATAAGCCAATATTGGTCTAATAATACTTTTATAGATAATAAGCTTGTTTGCGGTGTTTAAGTAAGATCTCCGATTGATAATTGGGTACAAAGCTGCAATGGTTCTATTTGTTTTCGCTTCAGCGTATTTTAAGTGTTCCTTAAAAAATAATCTTTAATCTAGAATTACACCAAGATATCGAACATGATTAGCCCATCTAATCCTGGTGCCATTAATAATCAATTGCTTCGGAGGGATGGGATATCTACGAGTAAAAAGTATAGCTTCTGCTTTAGTTGGATTAATTTCAATTTTACATTTTTCTAAAAATTTTAAAACCCGAAAACTGTGCAGCTGTAGACGATTATAAATGGTAGACGTTCTATACGAGCTACAGTATATAGCCGTATCATCAGCATATAAAGCTAAACTCGTGTGTTACAACTTAGGGAGATCGGACAAGTAGACTGAAAAGAGAAAAGGCCCCAGCACACTACCTTGAGGAACTCCTGCGACGGCAGTTTTAGTCATTGATTTACCATCTTGTAATGAAACGTAAAAAGTTCTATTGCGTAAGTAACTTCTAATTAATTTGATTAGATATTTCGGAAAATTATATTTTAACATTTTGTAAATCAGCCCGTCGTGCCAGGTCGTGTCAAATGCTTTTGCAATGTCAAATAGAATTAATCCAGTGTGTTTGTTTATATTAAAGTTATGCGTGACATGATCAGTAATCCTAGCAACTTGATGTGTAGTAGAATAACCTGGTCTGAAACCAAATTGCTCTATTAGAAGTATGTTATTATTATCGGCGAAATTGCGAAGCCTGTGTAGCATAACTTTTTCCGCTATTTTGCTTAAATTGCTAAGTAAACTAATGGGTCGTATATTATTCACTTGGGAAGAGTCTTTGCCTGGTCTAGGTAGCGCAATGATTTTGGCTACTTACCAGAATTTTGGAAAATAGCCGAACCACATTGTAGCATTGATTATGTGCGTTAACTCTAGTACCCCCTCCCGAGGAATATTATTTAAGATTTTTGCCGGGATATTATCATCACCACAAGAGTTTTTTGCTTTAGATTTCTTGAGGTACCTAAATATTTCAGCAGATGAGGCAGGACAAAACTCAGAATGAAAAATAGGAGAACCTGTAATGTTATTGAAATCAGAACTAGTTAGTAAACGTTTTACTGTATTAGTAACTAAATTATTTCGATATATAGACATAAGACGCCTGCTCGTTTTATGAATATTTGAGTAATACTCGGCTAACAACTCCGCTGTCATTTTAACCTCTCAAGGGACTATGCCCTTTGATAATTCTTGCTTTTATATCTGTATCTTTCTCTTCTATACTTTGTATAAAATGATCAAAATTTACAATGTAATTCTTACTGGCATCAACACAAAAAAAATAACATAACCACAAAATCCTATCCTAACATTTAACGTTCATTATCTAAAATCAAGACATTTTTTCGTTACATATTTCATTACATAAAATTGTGATATTTTTTAAACAACAATAACAAAAATCCTATAAAATATAACAAACGTTACATAAAATTGGGACACTTTTTGGGACATTTTTTCTAAAGGGGGTAGCCTAAGAATTACGATGTAATTAATAGATATGTATCGCATCAACGTGAGTAGGTCAGTCGTCTTGGTTTCGCTTCGCTACTGATAACCTATCTCACGTTAGCTAGGGTGCGCTCCGGTTTCTGTGCTACTCAAAAAGCGCTGTTACTTTATCCTTACGGATAAAACTCATACTCATAAACGAGGGAGAATAATAATAAAATATATATATATATATATATATATATATATACTAGCTGATAGACACGATGCCATACCTATATTAAGACCTATTTAAATTTGAAACTAGAAATTAATTAAATAAATTTTTCTTTTATCCAAAACTTATTTATATATTAATACGAACATTTTCCGAAATACTCATTTTATTTTACCCGCTTCTTTAAATTTATACGACTGAGCAATATTTTCGGAGTCTCACTGCTTTTATCATTTTAATTATATATTTTTCATTGCTTATTCGTCATTTTCATCATGTAATTCCCTCATTCTATAAATAGGCCATTTACTTATTGCCCGCCGCTTTCTCCGAGTATTATTACCTGTTAGATTTTTAATCTTTTGCCTTTTATATGCAGCGAACTAGGTATTTCCCCCAAAGACTTTTATTATTCCGTTTTCCGGAATATTACTAATATAATAATTAAAACAAACTTTAAGTACATTCTAAAACAGCAAACCACAATATTTGGGCAATGATTTAAAATTTCCGTATAAATAATATTCCCGGTAGCAACTGTTGAAAATTCTGTTGCAAGATTCTTTATTTCTCTGTAATAACTGATGAAAAACACTTTCTTTTTTTTGCAATCTCCGCGCTGTGTACAAGGGGCTAAGAATTTAGTAGCTTAACTGCAGTATCGTGGATATTAAAAAAAAAAAAAAAAAAAAAAAAGAAAAAGTGTTGTTATTAGTTTTTACAGATAAATAAAGAATTTTGCAATAGAATTTTGGATAATTTCTACGGGAGATATTATATTCGAATTTTAAATCCTTGCCGAAACATTATTGTTTGCTGTTGCTGTAGTAAATTAATCTGAATAAAATATTCGACGGAGAGGTTAGGAGACCCAGAACAAAACCGGTATGTGGGTGGAGAACGTTTTCTCTTAAATATGTAATTCTGGGAGATTGTAACGAAGCTGTAACCGATTTATACTGGAATATTCTATATATGGTAGGTAAAGAGAAAAGATTGTGTGTCAATTGTTGATTCCATATATTTTTAAAATGAAGGTCTTTTTGTTAGATCGCGACAGGCACACAGCTTACAGAAATACTAAGAATCTTCAGCTGAACGTGAAAACCGTTTTTTGCCGCAGAATAATAAATACGATTCGTACAGAATGAACGGTTCTTTGCATAAATATATTAATTAAGACCCCCCCCCCCCCAGGGAATAAAACGAACATTATCCGCAGTTTAAAACCAAGTAGGCAACCGGAAAAGTATATGAAAAACAAATGATTGCAGTAATTAATGCGATTTTCAGAAATGAACTTCACTTGATTCTAATAAGTACTTCAGCAAAAAAAAAAAAAAAAAAGAAAAACGCGGTAAAAACGGGGTAAAAATGCGGAAACCAGCTTTATAACGTATACATTAAAAAAATTTTTTTTTTCGGTAAAAACCACGTCACATGTATTATCAGCTAACATTCCGAATAGTAATACTCTATTCATCATCAGAACGAAAAAACAACTGGTGATGAATAGAGTATTACTATTCGAAACGTTAGCAGATAATACGTGTGACGTGGTTTTTACCGAAAAAAATAAATTTATAATGAATTCAGTAAGCCACAAACATTTTAAGTAATTTTTATAAGCCATAGCCATTAGTATTGAATTTCTGCGCATTCGCAAGTAATTTATTATGCGAAAACGTTATAATTAATTCTTTACTAGCTTTGAAACTCGACGAAGTGATAATTGTGAAGCAAAAAGCTATTTCATAAACCCAAATGTTAACAGCGCCCACAATACGCAGATGAAAAACGAAAGCAAAAATCACTTTTATTTATCATCTAAAGATATCAGATTGTCATATACAGTTGCACTGTTTATTAGTCTAATCTGTATAAAGAATTACCGATGATAATGAAGTCCTGATAATGAAGTTCCCAGTCTCACTTAATTTTATAAACTGCACTTGTAATCGAATTTGACGATGACCACTTTTATATAAACAATACGAAATTGCCCGAAATAAACAATTACTAATTCCTAAAATCTGAATTATTACAATTAAATCAAAATATGAACAAGCATTTACGGAAATCACTTCACTTTCCACGAACGAAGGCCAACTTCATACGGTAAACTTTTATGATAGCTGTCTTTGAAGGAAAGACCAAACTTACTTTAGCCAGTAAGTTGTATGATAACTTCAATTTTTTTTTCTTCTGCTATGTTAATTTTTCATTTATTTTTAGTTTTCATTTATTTTTAGTTTTCATTTATTTTTAGTTTTCATTTATTTTTAGTTTTCATTTATTTTTAGTTTTCATTTTACGTTTTAAAATACAGCAGACAAATTTTTTGACTATGTGGCTCTTACTCCTAAATAATTAAAATCGGCGAAATAAATGACCGATTGTTAATAAAATGGATTAAAATAATTTTTGAAAAAAAATTTTTGATCCTTAAATAAATCGACGTTAAATCCCTTTTGAAATTTTTAAGCATTGATGGCTCATCTACAAGCTTTGGGCTTTTGTCTAAAAAAAAAAATCTAAATCGGTCAAATGTAGAAAGGAACAAATTTATTTTCGTGTGTATGGGTTTTACTTTTTTTTTTTTTTAAATTTTTAAAGTTATGTTGACACATCTAGAAGATTTTATTTAAATTGGTCAAACGGGGACCGCTGGCCGATCGTCAAAAGAAACGGAATGAAAACGCTTTGTGCTTTAAATATATAGATGAGATGAAATTAAGGCGAGTAAATAATTTATTTATTTATATACATCGAGAAATTCATTCCACGTAGGATTATAATTATATAAACCAGTTTATTAATTTATTCAAAATATTCAGTATGTTCAAAACGAGAGGAGAATAAGATAGAGGCATTTGAAATATGGTGCTGGAGACGGATGGAGAAAATAAGCTGGACGGAAAAGAGGCCCAATGAAGAAATCTTAAATCGAATCGGCAAAACACGACAGGTACTGAACCAAATTAAAAGTCGAAAACTACGACGGATGGCCCACATACTCCGATATGAAGAATTGCTGCGGGGTATAATGGAAGGATACATGCCAGGAAGACGTGTAAGAGGTAGGCCACGATTAAGCTCGCGGTGCCAGTTACTCAGAAATGAAAAGGATGGCCGATAACCGATACGAATGGAAAAGACAAAGCATAGGGAGGCGAACCAGTTCACGGACTGCTGCACCAGATGATGATTCAGCATGTTAAAAAAAGTAGGGAACTAATAACCAGCAAAGATAGTAATATTTTTTAATACTTAATAAATATTTGAGTAATTTAGTAACTATGAAATGTATTAGTAATATAGTATAAAAAAATTATTTTTAAAATTACGAAGAAACTAATAAAAATTCTTGCAACCGGAGTTTTAATAGTTGCTACCGGAAATGTGACTTATTATAAATCCTTGCTCGGCTACTTATCGTAGAATGTACTGAAAGTTAGTTCCAATGATTATATCAGCAATATTCCAAAAAAAGACAGGAAAAATGAATAATAAAAATCTTTGGGAGAAATACGATAATGAGAAAGCTGAAGTTTTTGCTAAATATTTTAGCGAAGTCTTTAAACCAAACCCTAAGGTTACAAACTCAGATGATATAACAGAGTTTTTGAGCTCCCCACTACAGCTTAGTGTCCCCATTACACCGGCATCCCCAAAGGAAATACCGTATGTAATTCAAAAACTAATCGATAAAAAAAGCCCTGGGCACGATCTGATCACCAAAGAAGTGTTGCTAGAACTGCCACGCAAAGCTATTTTGTTTATTACTAATATATTTAATGCAATCTTCCGCTTGCAATACTTCCCGCTGTCTTGGAAACTGGCACAAATAGTGGTAATTCCTAAACCAGGAAAGTCTCCAGAGGATGTAACTTCCTACAGACCAATATCCTTACTACCTATCCTATCTAAAGTGCTGGAAAAATTAATCTTAATAAGATTGCATCCTCTGATTATAAAGGAGAATATTATACCAGACCACCAATTTGGGTTTCGAGAAAAACACTCGACTATTGAACAGGTACACCGAATCCAACGTATTATCCAAGATAGCTTTGAAGCTAAGGAAATATGTGTAGGTGTATTCCTGGATATAAAACAGGCCTTTGATAAGGTTTGGCATCGTGGTCTGTTATATAAAATTAAGAAAAATCTTCCTCATCCTTTTTATCTTCTTCTAAAGTCTTTCCTTGATGATCGAACATATCAAATTAAATTCCAGAATGAACTATCAAACGTCTATCCTATATCCGCTGGTGTGCCTCAAGGCAGTGTACTGGGTCCAGTGCTTTACCAAATGTACACTGCAGACTTTCCTGACAGCGAGGGCGTAGCTATTGCTACATTTGCAGACGATACTGCGCTTATAGCGGCAAACAAAGATGCTGGAACAGTAACAAATAAATTGCAGCTGGCGTTAGCAAAAACTGAAAGGTGGTTAGATCGATGGCGAATTAAAGTTAACGAGAAAAAGTGTACACAGGTTACATTCGCTCTACGAAAGGTAGTCTGCCCGCCAACCAAAATTAACGGCGAAACAATCCCAGTTAGGAATGAGGTGAAATACCTTGGGTTGCACTTGGATAGTAAATTAAGGTGGAATAAGCATGTCTCACAAAAAAGAAAGTGCTTGGATATAAAGCTAAGAAAACTCTACTGGCTTCTTGGTAAGCATTCCAGCTTGTCGATCGAAAACAAAGTATTAATATATAAAATAATATTGAAACCAGTATGGACATACGGTCTAACTTTATGGGGCTGTGCTAAAAATACACACATTAATAAAATACAACGTTTCCAAAATAAAGCTATTAGACTCATTGTGTCACCTCCTTGGTATGTCTCCACGGACACACTCCATAGGGACTTCAACATACCTTACGTAAAGGAAGAAATAAAACTTGCCGCACAGCGGTATACTAGTCGATTAGAAACACATCCCAACCCACTAGCTATCAACCTGCTTGACAATAGTCAAGAAATTCGACGGCTGAAGCGCTCTAGAGTCTTTGACTTTGTTTAGAACTTGAATAGATGTTCCTGGGGAACCCTGATAGTGGTGGCCCCTTACGCGTTAATTTGCATTCCAGTAAAATTGCTTGATGGTCTATGGAGACCAGTTGTAATTAATAAAAAATAATATAAAAAAAAAAAAAAAAAAAAAAAAAGAAATACAAAGTTCGCTATATATGTAAAAGAGGGAAAAGATTAAACATTTGAAACAGAGAATTATGTAATTTGTAGCTTTTAGTACATATCCTCCAGATTAAATTAAATCAAGTCTCCCCGACATTCATATGGTATGTGTTCATGTATCTAGTGCAGTTCCTCTTTATCTTCTTCGTAGATATGTTACTACAACATGTAGGCTACGTATTGGCCATTCCCGGTTAGCACTTAATATTGTACAGGGGAGGTATTGTAGTCAACATAGTACAAAAATAATTTTTTAGAAGATATAAACCATCTGCTTTTTAATTGTGATACATATAAATATGGTAGAAGTAATTTTTTTTTGTAAATTGATGTCTCGGGGTATTTATATTTGCCTTATTCTTTGCACTATCTACCGTGTGGTGGTGAGGCGCTTCTATTTCTAATTTTTAGCTTTATTTATCAAAATAATGTAGTTATGTAAATTCCTTAAAAACACCGGAAAATTCCTTATTTTTTTTTTTTTTTGATTGCTTTTTCTAATTGTTTTTTAAAAAGTGATTTTAATTTCTTAACTTATTTATTTAGTTTTAGTTACTTTTTTTCTCCTTCTGTATATTAGAAAATAATAGTTTATTATCTGCTCTATCCTTTCTTATACATGCTGACCTAATTCTTTCCGTACGACATTCCAGTTGTTGGAAACCGATGTTCCTTACATAAAGATTTACTGAAGTATGTGATCCTATGCCGCCACGTATACAAAGTTATTATACGTACATAACTGTCTTAAAGTACTCTTAATCATTCCTTATACTACTCCTAACATTTATACTGCTCAGTCGTGTTCAAGCACAAGTTCCATCTCGGACTCGGTCTGTCCAGTTTTCTCTTCCTAATTATTCTAAATATGCACGCGTGCTGGTAAACATTATGGCCATGTATGTTTGATATCGCTATCATAAAAAAGTAATACAAAATTTATGCAAATAATTTCGGCGGATGATGCTCACCGATCCTAGCCTTGATTAAGCTTCGATATTTTTATCCTTATATATCATATATATTGCAACGGTATATATGTGTTTTACGCCGTCAGGGATGTCAACCACGAGGTTTTACTCGCGCGGATTTCTTTTACTTGATTTTTATTTTTCGTTTTAGTGGTTATTGTTATTATTATTATTATTATTATTATTATTATTATTATTATTATTATTATTATTATTATTATTATATTAAATTATTCTTTTGAATTTTAATCAATATATTTTATGATCCTTTTATCTTTCGGTACCAGTAGACCGCTGAAAAATCCAATATTAAATTTTGGATATGATAACGATATAATAATAGGAAATTAATTATGTTTAAAATGAAATTCTACGTAACACTGTTGTCGGTGATAATCCGGGATCAGTTGGTTTCCGTTGGTCGGCTGGTGCGTAGAGATCGGATTAAATAATAATCGGGCCTTTACGTTCTTGTATTCCGCGATTTGTCACACTTTACCGGACTTACTAAATTTCGGCACTCGACGATTCTACGTTACTGCTAATAAGGGTAACGAATATAAAAACTTTTGTAACTTTTTTTTCTTGAAGGCATTTACCAAATTTTTCACTTATTTCGTCTGATGGTTAAAATACGGCTACCAACTCTGAAAAAATCTTTTCCCTGATTCTTTCCAATTTCTCCGGTCTACAACAAGATTTCAGGCACGCGTTTTAAATTATTTTTAGTTTAATGTTATTTTATTTTATTATGTTTTTTTTTTTTTTATTTGAATTTTATTCTTAACTCATGTAACGGGCACATCACAATGTATGTATGTGTATATGAAAAGGAAGAGGGAAGGGAAAAAATTAATGTCAAATGGTTTGTTGCAGGACCAAAAAGAAAAAAAGAAAAAGAAAAAAAAAGAAAATATCTCGCTTATTTAAAAATACGCATTTGCGATACAGATATTAGTTCGTAGTTCATAATGATGCGCACCGCTAACGAATGACCAGATTGGATAACATACGTGTAATGACCGCAAGAGTGTGATTCGTGATTCGTAAATGACTAACCTGTTATTTATACTAAAAAGTAAGACTCGCGAAATGAAGTAGTGGGCACGTGTGTAGTCGCGTTGGCTTGATAACAACATTTTAATCAACAGGTCGGTCGTGTGAAAACGAAAACACGTTCAGTTCGAAATTTTTCTTTGAACTACCTGGAAATTCGAATAATCAAAAGTCGCGTTTTATATATCGATAGAAAATCCGAGGGAAAAATTGGAATTAACGGTAATTCTTTTTTTTTTTTTTTTTTTTTTTGAAAATTTTTTTTCTTCACTACTTTAATGAGACTGAGCCGCGAAACACGTTTGCCACTTTACACCGGGGGGAGTCCATTGGGATATTTTTACGGGGGCCAAAATGAAACATAGTTGGCGAACAAAATAGGATACTTTGTCGGTTTGGGAAATGTCAAAAAATTCACATCACGCGGCTGATTACGTTTTGGAGCGGTTCTACTTTAAAACTGAGCACATTTCCAAGTATCGCTGCGTAGCGAGCAAAAAACAAAAACGAAATTAAACGTTTTCATATGCAGCATATTACACTTGGACAGACAGACGGTTAAAAGTTGTCAACGTGGTAAGGAAATTTTTTTTTTTTCAAATTTCCCTAAAACTGTTACCACGTATAAATTACCGGACTTTTGGCCCCCGTTGTGAGACGACATTTTTTCTCGTGTGTAATTCCCGGCCGCTGTCGCGACATTTGTTTAGAATTTTTTCGAATTCCTCGGCGACCGGCGTGCATGTGTGTGAGCGCGTTTGTAGCATACGGTGGTCGCATTTAATAAGTTTCCGCCGAAACACATAAGCCGTTGTTGACAAGTAAAATTAAAATTGCGCTTCCGTCAAGAAGAAGACGACAGAGCAGCGCGATTCGAGCGGCTTTCTTACAATGTTTACTACTTCAGTGTCGCGTATTTGATTGCGCGCGTGTGCGTTCCATGTGCGCCGGTGTGTTCTTTTCCGAGTTTGTAGTACGAGCAATGGGAATGCCATTCATTCGGTTTCATTCAGTTTCCCAGAATTCGCGAACGGATTTGCCGGCTATATTGTCGTCCTCAGAGTGTGGTCTCCTCGCTGATACCGACAAAATACGATATAGTGTCTCCACATCATGTTCACGTTATTGTGCGAGTATTAAAATTGCGTTTCGTCGCGTAAACATTCGTCTAATTTTTCACGTTTTTTAAAATTATTTTTCTACACGTAATTATATTGTTTTTTTTTTTTCTAAATAAAATTTCAGCTTTCGTTTTAACTTGAATAATAATTGATAAACGTAGTCCGAAAATCGCGAATTCAAGCTTCGTTTAACTCTTTTTTTTTTCTTTTTTGATCGCAGTGTTTAAAAGGTAATTATTTTTTCTTTTCTCTTTTTTTTTGGGGGGGGGGGGGATTTTCTATTAGTAATTTAATAAAAAATATTAATATCGAAATATGTGTTGACTTTGAATTATTAGCGTAATTAATCGAGAACGAAATATTTTTATATTTCGACAATCGCGGATTAGTGAAATTATTAAAAAAAATGTTGGTTTTCAGGTTTGCTCATACACTTTGTACTTTTACTAATAAGCACGTGCGTGGAGTGATAATTATATGTAACCTCTTTTCGTTATCAATCGATGTAGTTGTTATATTTAAAACGGTGAAAAAAATATTTTAAAATAACAATAATACCTTTGTGATTTTTACGAAAAAAAGACCGCATACAAGAAAAAATTAAGTGAGAATTTCTTCGTTTTGTTAATAAACTAGTTTATGGCTCATATTATTAGTCTCCGGTTTAATGAGTTTTTTGACAACAGTAAAATGTCATTGGTTAATGCCGTCTATTGGCGAGCTTAGAAATGTCCTTGTTTATAAAACAAACAAAAACAAACTTCATGCTCAGGTAACCGAATTTCAAAATAAACTCAAAAGAATCTATATTAAAAACTTCACGTAAAATAGCGTACATTGAGTTGTTTGTCACAGCAATGCCACGGTAAAATAATATTGTAAAAAAATATAATTCTTTTTTCTTATATTTTAAAAATGAAATAAACAAGATTTAACGGGTATCGAAGAATTTTACCTAAAATATACGGTCTTTTGTTTTTCTTTTCTTTTTTGTCTGAGAATAATCGTAGCAGATAGTTATGGAATAGTGAAGTTATTCTCATTTTATGCTTATGTTTTTGCATGGAAACGAAAAAACGCCGGTGTGAACTAATTAAAGTATACGTCTGTAATGTAATTTCGGATTAAATATAGGCCCGGGGCTACTGAAATATTAGGGGCCCTTTTCGGAACTGACAAAATTATCAGTTTTATAGAATAATTAAATTTTCTATAATTTGATTTAATTATATTATTTTGAATTCGCGAATTAACATATAATTATTAACGTGAACAAAACTAAATATCATATAGACAATCGGTAGAATTTTCGATGTCAAAAAAAAAAAAATATATATATATATAATTTTGAACCATGAATTTTTCAGCAAATTTTAACCAAAGATTTGCATAAACGGATAGTGTGTGTGCGTGTGTTGCGCGTATACACACGCACACACATTCATACAGACATTTCCTAAAAACGTAGATTCTGACTCGTTATACTTTAAAACAAATTTCTGGTAAGTTTTTACGAAACTCTCGAAATTTTACTATTACGAAGTTTAGGAGGAAATAAAAATGGATCCAAAATTATTAACAAATAAATGTATTAAAAAATTCACTTGATCCTGTAAAGTTAATTCTATTTATTTAAAAAAAAGCTGATGTTTTATTACATGTCGAAAGTGGGTGTCTCTTGGTGGCCCCTTTATATGGCGGGGCCCGGGGCTACGGCCCCCCTGGACCTCCCCTAAATCCACGCCTGATCTCGCTCCAATTGTTCGCCGACAGGATTTTAATGAAACCCAGATGACTCCTATTTTTTTGTTTACGAGAATGTACGTTATTGCGATGTTTAAAAAATGTATAACTTAAATTAGTAAAAAAGAAATTGATTTTAAACCGAATGGAAGAATAAAACGAAACACGTATACGTAATGAATTATTATTATGGCGTTATTGATAATATCTAAAGAGAGCGGATGACTCGAGTGATACATTATCACAAATTTAATCGTACACCGATAGAGCAGTTCAAAATGGAGCTTCAAAATTAATAATACGGTCAATTTATAAATTTATAAGTGCATTGCGTTATAAAATTAATTTCGCCAATTTTGATATTTTTTTTTTTTTTATTCCCTCGTTCGATAAGCCAAAATGCGCTTTCGTTATCTGCGAGCACGTTGATAAATGTGAAATTTTTGTCTCACGCGCTAACACATAAAACACAGTAGTATATGTATACGATTTTAAATCGGAGTCAGGAAATTAAAAATACCGGATACATTGTGGAAAATTGACGGCATTAATTATCGTCAAATCTCGCGACTAAAAGAACAAAATTAAGAAATGCGAAAAACCTAGCCCCATTAGGAGCTGATAGTATTCGTAGATTTTCAGCAACACCGTACATTTCGTGTTCTCTGCGCATTTATATTATAAAGTAATTATTACGAAAAAAAATAAAAGAAAGTATGGCTCGATTAAAAATGAAAAATTCGAACGGCTTAGACAATTTCCTCGATACTGTAGAAATTACATACTTCAACTAATGTCCCAAAAAAGAAACAACCATCAGTTACGTTTTTCTACTTGATACTTTGATTAAACTTTATTTTTTCTTAATTAAAAGTTATTGTTAGCTTTTTTTTTCTTAATTAAAAGTTATTGTTAGCTTTTTTTTTCTTAAATTTCAGTTAAGTTTCTAACGTAAATAAACAGAAATAATGTAAAATAAATTATTCGCGGAATATAATTATGAAATAAACAAGAATACATAATTCACCGGTTATTTTCGAATTAAAATATGTTAATAATGAAAAGTCAACATAAAATTTAAAAAAAAAAATGTATATATTTCGTATCATCAGGATTCCATGGGCCATCCTTAAATTCGTATCCCAGCTTTCTGTGTCTGTTCGTCTCAACAAAATTTTTTTTGCGATCTTAAATGTATCGGTTGCCATGTGTAACTCGCTACATTGTTATTATTGTTATTATTATTATTATTATTATTATTGGTTTAGCCCTCACGTACGGATAAATTCGATTTAATTTACTAACGTACGTTTTATGTCATAGGCACTGTTTATTTTTTTTTTTACCAGTGAAAGTGGAAAAAAACCTCTTCACCGTGTATGTGGATATTTGCTTTTATTTACTTTTTTGATTACGTCCACTGAGCTGTACGTTTTGATTTATATCATTTCTATTTACTTTGTAGGAGAAGTATTTCAATATTAATAAATTATATGACTTTGTCATTGTTTCGTCGGGGGTGATAGGAAAATTCTGCAGCAAAATCTGACCCGTTTTAATGATGATGCAATTTTTACACCGACAGTAATAAGATAATCCAGTAAAGATACCTGCGACTTTTTCGTTTTACGAAAGATGACGTTATCAACTAAGAATTGATTTCTTAATGACTAACATCAGGAGCTATCTCTTTGTGGTGAGGTCGGAAGGAGAACATTTTAATATACATCGAAATTAAAAATAAATCATTGTTCGCTAAAATTAAGCATCATTGTATTAATTAAGTCATAACTTTTTAAACTCCTCCGTCAATCTGAAGCCGCAAAGATCGCTTATTCTACCGTTTAAAAGTTCGAATTTATCTCCTAGAAAAAGGAGTAAACGGCTTAAAAGAATTTCAAAAATGTTTATATTAGCCCTTTTTAGCTCATAAACGAGAAACGTTACTCGAAAGTAAAAACCACCGGGTTGATGCATATTATTAACCTAAAAAGAAAAGCAAAATATTACGAGATTCTGATTTCAGATTTCCATTCCACTTTTGTTTCTTCCGACATGACGAAGTAAACAAGCAGCGCTGGTAAAAATAAGGTAGGCAAGATAATTCATTCGAGCTAGTTCGTAATTTAGCCTCAACAATTAAACCGATACAATTATTAAGAAAAAATTAACGCATATGGTACCAACAAATAGACGATGTGACTTAAAGCTTCTAGTAATATTAAGAACATACGAGTTAAACATGTTTCTAACAACAAAAAGAATAGTGATCAATCGATTAAATTTATTTATTTTTAAATATTTTAATTATTATTTCTACTGTCTACATATATTCAGAATGTATATGTACGTAAAAATTTGATCCTTTAGGACGCACTGTTTGCGGATACTCTGAACCTCCTTGTTTATATTTAAATTGTTTTAAAGAATAAAACAAAAACAAGCATGGAAAGATCGAGAAAAGCAGACCCCGGGCGGTACGGCTAGGAAATGTAAGTGCTAATAGATAAAAATATCACAAGAATTTTCTAATAACAACTCTTTCCTTCCGATAAATTTCAGACACGTTCAAGGGGACATACTAGAGGGATTGGAAGTTTATTAAAATAATGATGTGGAAAGAAATGATAAAATCTGCCACTTTCTTATCCGCGGTATGGCTAGTAATTTTCATAGAAAATTAGTATAGGAATGTTGAAGGAGGACAAAAGAACTCATATATGAAGTATGTGAGTCGCAGCTGTAAAAATAAGATTAGGATCATATTTAATATAATTTTGAAAGTTGTGTTGTTAGCACAATCGCTAAGTAAGCAAACTGCATTGGAGTGTGTTTTTATAAGCATCTTAATAACTGAACTGCGCACGGGCTATCAGTGATGCATGCCAGAAAACGTTGTTTTTTTTCCTGTCCACGCTGAAAAGAGTTGGTTTATAGGGAAAGTGTACGATTGCTTCAGTTCTATTAAGGTATATACTACTCGTTATTTGTTTATAGACGTGCTGGGAAAAAAAACCCAAATAGAAATGGCAGGTTTCACAATAAAGTAAAGCAAAAAAAAAAAAAACAAAAAAAAAGGATAGACACGCTAATTTTGCTTAGCTATTTTCTTTACAGTTCTTTTTTTACAGTTCATTAAGAGGTTGCTGCAGATATTTTCGAACGACGAATCTTACAATCAATTTCCTTCTTATCAAACTTATTATCTCGAAATAATTCTACGTAGAACTTTCACTGGTTTATCGGAACTGTTCTCCTGTTAAATTTTTATAAATTCATTTTAGTTTTTCAGCAAAGTTCTCCGTATTACCAAGCTCCAAATAAGCAGGAAGTGAAAGACCGGATTGAGGAGATTTTTACTCTCTGTTTCCACCGATAATCAGCTTTGTCGTAATCTCGGGAAGTATAATGCGTCTCGGATATCCTCTACTCGCAAAGGAAATATTTCCTAAAACTAAGTTGTAATCTAAGCGTAAGAACAATGGAGTTATTCAATTTCTCAGCAGGTTCACGGTGTCTCAAGTTTCCCTTGTATTACGAAAATCATATCGACAGGAACTTACATTACGCAAACTTCAAAGTCGTCAAACAAACAAATGTCAGTGTTCTATGATTAGCGCCCGCTCAAATGGTTGTGAAAGAAAAATCAAAACCATTAAAATGAACAATTTTCTTCTTAAAGGTAGCGAGGAATAAGTGAATAATTAAATAATAAAAAAATTGCCCCAAATTTCTTTAACGTTCAATTTATATCCTCGGTGCTGAAATTTTTGAAATTTATACAAATGGTCTAGCCGGTTAAGGGGGGGGGGGTAACAATTTGAACCAAACTTTATAAAAAAACATGTATACATCTAGAGCAAGAAAAAAGTAGTTGATGCTGAAAGTTTCAGACTCCTAGTCCCACGGGGGCTGCTATTTTGTGATTTTCGAGTTTTTTACGATATTTCAGCCATTTTCCGATCGATTTTAAAAATTCTTGTTGGAGGTTAACGATAATAGAATGTTCTAAAATGGCGAATTTTTTCAGATTTTTAGACGCTAAGTTCAAAGTTTTTAGAAACGTTCAAATTTTTTTAAGATGTCATAAAAAATATTTTAAAAATTCCGTTACGACAAGAATAATATATAACATGTATTGTAGTGTGAACTATCTACTGAAATGGTTTCAGATTTTTTAATAAAGGGTGGAAGAAATTCAAAAAAAATAAAAAACATCCATTTTTGGCTGCAAAAACCTCTGAAACCTCAACTGGAAGCAAACTATAAAGTGTAAGTTACATAATTTGTTATTGTGTTGCCTAATTTGCTATTATGGGAATTTTAAATTCGTGTAGGATCTTTATATTTTTTTATTTCTTAAAAGTATTATTATTTTTCAGAGTTATAATTCATTAGTTTAAATACATTACTGTCATATTTATAACAAAGAAAAACCGTTAATTTTTTCAATAAAACGGAAAAAAATTCGGAAGCCATCGTTCAGTAATTTTTCAATGATTTGTAATAACTAAGCTAGCTCAGAGCTAGTCCTGTGCGATAAGACATGCTGTTAGTTGAATTCTCAGAGAATTTAATGCTAAAAAGTAGGTTTTTATTTACTAGCTAATTTATTTATTTATTTTTTATTATACATATTCTAACAATCTGAACAGATTCAGGAAAACTAGTTATCTTCAAATACGTAACATATACCTTTTCCGTTGTTATTAGTTGAATTTCAAAAGGTATTTCAGCCAAAAATGCATGTTTTTATTTTTTTTTTGAACCTCTTCCACCCTTTATTAGAAATCTGAAAACATTTCAGTAGATAGTTTACACTACAATACATGTTATATATTATTTTCGTCGTTACGGAATTTTTAAAATATTTTTTATGACATCTTAAAAAAATTTGAACTTAGCGTCTAAAAATCTGAAAAAATTCTCCGTTATAGAACTTTCCATTATCTTTAACTTCCAACAAGAATTTTTAAAATCGATCGAAAAATGGCTGAAATATCGTAAAAAACCCGAAAATTACAAAATGGTAACTATAGTAGCCCCCTGTGGGACTAGGAGTCTGAAACTTTCAGCATCAACTACTTTTTTCATGCTCTAGATGTATACATGTTTTTTTAATAAAGTTTGGTTCAAATTTTTACCCCCATTTAACCGGCTAGACCCTTTAAAATTTAGATACTGAAAGTAAAGTATGTAACTTAAAGATAATGTCAGTTATATATTAAACGTGTACGTAACCGTAGAAATAAAATATTTTATAACTTACATGCTACCGAATTAGTTGAAAACCTTCTTAATTTTAATTTTAATTTTAATTTATTTGCTGGTCAGCGCCATCAGGCTTTTTCGAACCATCAGTGAAAGTGGGGTTACATACGAGAAGTTGATAGTGCTGTAGAATTATTGCTTAATTACGACTCTACGATACGAAACTTTGAAAGTGAAGATGGAAAAATACTTTGGTGGAATGGCAGAGATCGTGGTATCCGGTTTATATATACACATTTATGCGTATTTGTACATATATCTCCTTTATGGTCTCTTTGACTATTTCAAATTTGAACTCGTGCATATCGATGAAACTATTCTATAACTTCTTCGTTTAAGTACCTTTTCCGTTATGGTAAACAAAAGGGTCGAAGGTTAACTGATAAATTAAAATGGGAAAGTTGCACCGAGCAGTAGCTCGCATCACACGAGATTTTCAGATACCGCGATTGTTACGTTTTACGAACAATGCACTTATCGTCAATGGTAACAGGACTGGCAAACAAACGGGAAGCCGATTTTCCAATGCTACAAACTGTACAAGCAACGTAACGAGAGCGGTACGAATGAAACAGAAAATTATTCCAGTACTCGAATATCGAAGAAGGTAGTTCAGTCGATGAATGGATATACATATTTTTGACATCAAATGTTAAAATTGAACGATTAGAAAGTATTCGTCAAATTAAAATTCAAACATAAATGCCGGCGAATATGACATTCCGGAAATCAGCAATTTTTAGTCGGTCAGATACGATGCACAAGCATCTTTCCAACTTAATCAAAACATTATCATACTTGCTTAATTAAAAAAAAAACGTATTTGTTAATGAATAATGTTCCCCCATCGTAATGTCTACATACTCGATATTCCACATTTACCGGTGGTACACATCATAACTGTAGAACCCAAAATAAAACTTATCAGCTCGTATTTTATATAATACGAACTTCCTGATTTTCTTAAATCAGCTTAATTTAGAAAAAAAAAACGCATCTTTGGACATTAGTTACAGTGTATATCGCGCCTAAATACCGCCACCATTACTGCTCGCAATAATAATAATAATAATAATAATAATAATAATCATTATCATAATCATAATCGCCATAATAATAATAATAATCGGTAATAAATTATACGCTTGAATTTTGGAAAACCAAAATTGTAATGATAACGCTTTTAGTTCAGTTGACTTGAAATGAACTATTTCAAAATGCAAAATGAAAGGTAGGAAAGAAAGAATAAATGAATATAAAAATTTAAATAAGCGCAAGACAAAATAATAAAGCTACGATGAAAGGTCAGAAAGCGAAAATTATAAAAACCGGTAAAATAAATTCGGTACATCGAATCAGTCGGTAATTGCAACGAATCAGCAGCCAACCGAAATCAAGGAATTTGAACGAAAGGCTGGGCACTCGCGTCAAATTCACAAAACTGCTGCCTATAACTTATCAAGCTCTTTCTTTTACGTTAACTGAATTCTCACCCCTTTATACTTCTTGCGAAATACTGAAACGCAGATTAGTAGTAAATAAATGCCTCAATTGGAGCTTATCCCGATTGCAATGAGAGATTGTACAGGAAAAATTTCTGACGTTGAACGGGTAAAATACCGTTATGCCCCCTTTTTTTGGGAAGTCACGTGACAAGGGGGAAAAAAAAATTCCCGAATGCGATTGCTCACATTCAGCGGTTGTATATAGAATGACTATTTATCATTTAGGAAACAGAGTGCAGCGTATCTAAAAATTACGTTCTATCTGTAGAGCCAAAACAAAAATCTTCGCACTGCGGGGTTTAATAATTAAAAACCGGGATAACTTCCTGGAGCTCCGAAGTGCATTCTAAATGCAGGAAGTGCGGAGGTTGTTGATAATCAAAGGAGGACACCTACGAAATTGAAAAACTTAAATTTTTATCGTTCCCAGTGGTACGATTAAACACGTACTCGGCTCTGAATTCCATCTCCTTTTACCAGTGCGCGCGCGTACACACACACACACACACACACACACACTTAAATATATATATATGTACAATATATATTGTATAGCGCAGTTGAACTTAAGCCTTTTCCAGGAAAATGTTGGGCGATTTTGTAAAAATAAAAGGTCGACAATTTTTCTAACAATTTTAACAAGATGTTTTAATTTTTGCGAAAGCACAATTCAAATTTCATCTGTATATGATCAATTGTAGAAGTGACTGATGAAACTTCGACAAAATAGCCTTTCTAAAAATACGCAAATTTCGGTTGAAAATTTAAAATGATTTCAAATTTGAATAGTTTAATGAACATATAAATTTTGGTCAAAGTGAACTTTTTGGAAACGAATTTTTTAAATTCTGTTTTCCCTTAAATTTCAGTTTTGGTTGCGTTCTTATTCTTATGTACTACGAGATAGATTCATTTTTGCTACGAATTCACTGTGAAGTCCGCTTCTAATGTTAAAAATTTTAGCAGCAAATCAATTTACGTCAACAAATTTATGCAGCAGTTATTTAATATTTATCTGATATAGTGGAAAAAAAGAAATACAGAATTGGCCAACTACGTCAACTACTGGCCTAACACAGTCGGAACATTATTTTTATTCTCCTCTTGGTCTTGTTTTTTCTCTGTCCTCTTCCTTTCTGTATATTATTGTCTTTCTTTTTTTCTGGCGACTAAGCGGAACTGTCCAAGTAAAATACGGTTACACAATTAATAAATTCGAAACACTGAGCGTAAATACTGTGTCGGCAAATAACGTAAATAAGAACAAATATTTAAAATATTACTGTTATCGATTTTTTGATTTTCAAAAACAGGACATTTTCTTTTGCTAGAATAAAGCAAAAAATGGAAATCATTGGATTTTATTAGTAACTTTTTAAACTAATGTCTTGATTTTATATATATATATACAAAACTTATTTCGCCATGGGGTCACCCCCCCCCCGCAGAGGATAATATTTTTAATAATTCTTATAGAAGGATCGATCTTGCTATTTTTTCATTTACGGTTTGCGTAACAATTTTTATTACAATTTCCGTAAACAGGTTTTCCATGAGTGACATAGTCGTTTAAAATCAACTCTTCTATAAAAATTACAAAAGGCTGTCATGTAAGAAACTCAGAGAAGCTGTCTCTATGGTAAGGTCCGAAGGACTGAGTTTTATACATTAACAGCTAGATTATTTTTCTGCCGGGAGTAATGTTAAGAAAACGGATACAAAATAATTCTTATTACCTGACCTGTTAGGTCACCGTCATAGCGACGTATTTGTAAGTAGTTTCCAATTTAACGATTTTTGCAAAAAAGTAATTACTGACCATCGCTAATTTAAAAAAACGGTAAAAATAACGCATTCGGTAGAAGCAAATCATCTGTAAGCATTATAGATGAACTAGCATGGGTGGTCTAGAGACTTGCCTCTTGGTTAGGTTCAAGGGTGTATATATATATATATATATATATATATATTTCTATAAATATATATATATATATATATATATGTAAGGGCGGATCCAGACTTTTTTTCTGATAGGGGCACAGCGGCAAATGGGCAACAAGTGTTTCCATTTTTGCGATAATCAAATAAAGTACAACAATAACTGTAAGATATAAGCTTGTAATATTAATATAAAGGTTTACTAATATCAAAGAAATAGAAAATTACATGTTTAATAAAGATAGTTTTCTTTTATATTTCCTGCTGAAGATATCCATTACTTCATTAGGGTTCATTTTTGTCGTAATGTCTTGATGGATATGCATTAAAGCCGGCCCATTCAAACTATCTTCTGTCATTTTGTTGCGAAGATACGTCTTCAATTGGCCTAAGGTGGAGAAAGATCGCTCAGCAGTGCTAGTAGTCACAGGAAATGTGCATAATAGTTGACAGAGAGTTTTAATATTAGGCAGCATTATTGCTCGTTTGTAAGCATCTGCTGGAAACTTTGAGATATTTTCTCTCATCTTTTGATTAATTTTTAGCTCTCTCTTCAAAGCTATCAAACAAGGGAGGTCCTCTTTGTATACTCCAGTACTTTGCAAAGCATCCTCTATATCTTTGTCGCTGAGGTTATGGGACACCAACTTCTGTAACTGTTTTCAGTGATGATTACCAAGCTTACAAGAAATTTTGATGACATCACCGGTGTAGCACTTCTGTTCCCTTGATCAGCGATTTCTTGCAAAATTCTAGGAAGACATGGCAAGACATCATAGAATGTCAAAACCGCTTCACGTTTACCCACCCATTTGGTCTTACACATTTGTTTTAATATTTTATTTTTTTTTTTCATTGACAGATGAGCTTGCATTTCTTTTCTGAGGAGATGTATTTGTTAAGCTGACTCACAAAAGAAAGTTGCTACACTTGAAATAATCCCCATGGAATTTCTTATGCTGGTTACGGTGTAAGCTGTACTGATAAGTTGAGTCGGTGGCTTGCACAATAGGTAAAAAAGACTAAAGGCTGAATGCTGGATATGCATGTCTGAACACCTTTTATTTTATGGCTTATGTTGGCTCCTTCGTCATATGCTTGACTTCGACACAATGTAATATCCAAGTTAAGGTTTTCCAATGCCTTCAAAATGTGATGAACAATAATTTTGAGCTGCTCACAAAAAGAAACATCTGTGGTAATCGTAAAATATTTAATCTTTTTAATTTTGTTTACTATTTTGTTTGCGATTACTTCTCCGCAGCATTCAATCAAGTGTCATTTTGTGCCGACTTACTAATGTTAGAAGCGTTTTTAGCACACGTTTTTATATGGTCATGTAGTATCTCATCTCCAGCATCAATTTGAAACTTCAACAACACTCTGAAGTTACCTTACTCTCAAAATATTTCCGATTCTAAGTTACAGTCATCCCTGTAATCTCTTAATGGTATGTTTTACATTCCACATAATATAATTGTTTTTACGATGGGTCTAAAACTTTTCCTGGGATCTCATTTGGACAGAAAACTCCACAGTACATAAAAAAAAAGCAATACGAACGTGATTATAACGGGACCGTATTAAACTTCTTGCTCTTTGCCTATTTTTGACCGTCTTGTGGGACACATGCCCCCGTGCCCTTCTCTTAAATCTGCCTATGTATGTATATATATATAAATATATGAACCTAAATTGTTTCTAGATTATCTTAAATAATTGGGTTCTTAAGAAATCTGGGAAAGTAAAAGCGAATGACAATCGCAAAAGTGGAAAAAAAGGATTATTGGCTCACAATATTTTCTTCAGATCTATTAAGGTATATTATGTAAATCTTAGCTTTACAATCCATAATACCTTCTTAAGGATATGGGATTTGCTTCATTACCTTTTTTTTTTTTTTTTGCATATATGTATTATTTTTAATAATATTATACACTCGTTTAAAATGAAATGTACGAAAACGATTTTTAAATAATTTTTTATTTATTATTACTGAAAATATTTTACAAGATTTTACTAGGTTTCGAAGCTGATCTTGAACTAATTTTTATTATTTTTAAACAACGATCTTTTTTGAAATAAAAGAATCTATCGGATTTTTGTCCTGTTGCCCGTTTTGTATATATCATTACATTTTTGCTCTGACATCGTTCCGATACATTGCCTCATGCAGGAAACTGTTGCAGTGGCCTTATTTAAATAATGGTTTTCTTATCAGTTCGTTCGAATAAATCTGCATATAAATAACTTCGAAAACAGAGACGTCGGTATGCAGGTATTTAACTACCCGCAGTTAGCGATAATAAAACCGTTTCTATTTTTGCCGGAAATTTCAGATTATTTTTGGTTAATTAATTTGTAAACATATACGTACCTATTTCCGGGTACGATGTTTTAATTATCTGCGCCAGCAGTTGTACTGTTAAAGCTTACCATTTAGCGTTTTTCCGTTACGTAATTCATTAGACTCGAGCACCGCAATAAGTACTAAAGGAAATTAAATTATTTGAAACGTGTTTGTAAAGTAGTGAAATTTCAAAATGGCTCGTATGGTAGCCTTTCCGAAAGTACGCTTATTTTACGAGCTATAGTTTTTTATTAAAAGATCGGGGGAAATCGTAGTCTAATTCAGATTAAATCGGATTAGAAGAAATTTAGGACCGAAAATCGAACACCGAATATGTAATAAGTAGGATTTAGTTTCAGGAAGAAAACAGGTGACAAGAAGAGAAAAGATTTGGTTTGAATTCTCAATAGGGTTATACTAACTGGTATAAGAAGAAATTTTTTATAATTAAGATTTGCACGAATACGAATGTGTTATCACCGTACTCACATTTGCCGCAATTTGGAATCGCAAAGTTGTGTAGATCAGACTGTACGTTTTTTATCATTGTTTATAAATGAGAAATCCTTTACTGATGGTGCTTTAGCTGGTTCAAAAGCAACTTTTTCTCATACAATTTCCCATAACGCCTTATGCTATTATGAATACAAAAACAAAATATAAAACATTAACTTATAGGAATTTATTGAAAATTATGAAAATATAATCAACACCGACTAATTTCGGATCAACATGTTCCACATTCGCGTTTATATTAAATTAAATATAAAATTATAATGTTGAAGATAAATAGTAATCGGTACAATGCAATAAAATAATAGACGTTCCTATAGAGTCAACATAGACAATTATAAAATGAATAGATAAATTATTAAAATAAAACTTTTAAATTCTAAATAACGTAACACGTTATCATTTATATCATCTTTGTGTAAATAAATGTAGTAGTGGTTTTTAGTGAAATCTGCTTTCTTATGATCTTTAATTATTTTTAATGTAGTCATATCCTTTTCAACAATGTTTATTTAAGGTTTTTTTGAAAATCAGATGATTAGCGAATGTAGATTTATCGACGATAAAATACAAGCTCCTTAAATCATATGATCGTGTTCAGTTTGCACTGTTTTCTTTTGCTCGTTTTACATATAAGTTTCTAATTATCCAATTAATAAAGTGAGCTATTTTGTTAGAACGGGCACAGATAAAATTTACTAACGGGTGGATAATTGTTCTCATGTATTTTCTGGTATATTCATTTTAGAAGTAATGGAGATTATTAAAGTATTTATAACTCAGGTTTTCATAAAATTCGTTACTATTATTATCCTTTATAGTATTTTTAATGGTCTATTGCAAGGCCGTGTGCACGGGGGCAGATGAGTTAACCCCCCCCCCCAATTAGAACTGAAATGGTTATTATAAATACACAAAAATCTGAAAAAAATCAAAAAATTAAAATAAATATTGCTGATTTTTTAGGGTGTTCTTAAATTTAAAAAAAAAAAAAAGAAAAAGTATGCTCCATATTTTTAGGCAGTTTATTAATATTTTATGCATTTTTTTTTATTACGGGTATAATCAATAACATATGTAATTTTTATTAAAGTGTTCATAGGGTAATTCATTTATGTAAATTATCGAAATGATGGAAATGATTATTAGTATGAATATTAGTGAAAAATGTATTGTAATTTATAAAATAAATATGCGAAGAAAAAGAATAAGAGACGTACATTAGTAACGTAAGAATGTAAGGGTCACCTAGTAACTATACGATGAAAGTGTTTTTAAAAGGTTTATTCTTCTAAGACAATAAGTATAAAGATGATTAATGTGTTGTTCGTGGAAGGATAAACGATCGTTAAAAATCATACCCAAATAACAGAAAGATTTAACAAGAGACTAGAATAGCCAAGGAAGGACGTATGAACAAAAAGTAAAAACTATGGAAAAAGATGAATATTGGAAAGAGCTTTGTAGTGGTTAATGAACTCTGTTATGGCTTCTGTGATACTGAAAGAAGAAGAGCAAATAAGGATATCATTAGCAGCATAAAATGAAGAAGTTGACATTACGAAAAATAGAAATTTGAATGTAACTTTTGCATAAAAAAATAACACCGTTCAAATAACAAGGAGCGTATTTAATTATTACTAATATCTTTTCAATGAGAAATATTTACGTAAACGTTTAAGTATGATTCCCAATCAATTGATGTATCGCGTGTAACGAAATTAATTAAATGCAATTGATGTATCGGTACAAAAATAGCAGGTATAAAAGTTGTAGTTACCCGTTAAGTAAATCGGCTAATGAATGAATATATAAAAGTGATATATTTAATGTGAAGACGGAAAGTACGAAATGTAATTATAATTGCGAATACGTATTATTTAATTACGAAGATTAACAGAAAACTGAATTGCGCATTATTAATTTAATCGTTGGGCGATATATTTACGGTAACAAATACTTCTTTTATAATAATAAAGAACAATGCGACTGATTAATTTCTTACAACTATAAATGTTACTTCGTTACTTCACGCAGTATACCAAGAGTTATGATAATCAGAGCTATTCCACAATATATTGTTTAGAAAATTTTGTTTAACTGCAAATGGTACGCGAGAAACGTTACATAATCGTGCGACTTGGAAGTATGCCCGATTTTCAGTTTACTTAGGATTAAAAATCGCTACTTATCATTTCAGTTGGCGTAATCAAGGCTTTGTGCCGGTCAAGGGCGTCGCCAGCCGATGAGCCAGGGGGGGCAAGATGATAGAAAGAGGATATAAGTTATAGGAAAAATAAAATTTAAAACATAATTTTCGTGGGCCTCTGGCAAATTTTTATAATAAAATTACAAAAGTCTTCCAAATTGTCCATGATTACGCGCCTATGAATACTCATCATGGCCAGTTGATTAAAAAGTTCCAAAGCTCCAGGCGGGGGCAGCTGCCCCTATCCCCCCCCCCTGGCGACAGCCATGGTGCCGGTTTTGATAGCTCCCATAATTGTCGATTGAAACAACCAAAGATATTCGTGTGTATGAAGAAACTTGGATATGGAGCATGGAAAGTGGACACGCGGACAAGATTGCTATGGCTGCTAGATCTTTTCGCTTATTTCTCGGCATTCTAGCATGCGCATGGACCCACTCCATTTTAATACTGATTGTACAGCTGCCAAATTAAATATACTGTAAGAAGTTCTCCTACCTAATTACAACATTCTGACGGGTTGAAAAAGCGATAATTATGTCCTATTGCAATATTTCTTTGTTCACCTGCAAATTTCATAAAATTATAAATTTTTTTTTCTGAAATTTCGCACACCTTTAAGTTGGGCATACGATGAAGAGCGGTCACTTTACACGCTTCGTTGATGTTACGCCACTTGGGGCAATGGTTAATATGATTTTATAAAAATTCTACTGACTGCGTTTGCCGTAATAATTGAAAAAATATTCATTTGACAGAAGAAAACTATCTGAGTAAGAAGTATTATGGATGCGGCAGTATAAACAGAATGGTTTTCGTAAAGATTTCTTACATGAGGCGCTTGATACGCAAAGATGTTGAAAACGTAGACATGTATGTTTTAAATCGATTCTTCAGAACTCACCACTCCTGGACCACCAGGTGATTTAGTTTTCTGTAATCCTCATAGAAGATTCGAATTCAGTTACTTGTACTATTTTTTCATCTACCGCGATTCCTAATTGTACGATACTTTATAGCTCCAATTCGCGGTTTTTATTAACATTTTTCGGCAACTTTCGTTAACCAAAAACGTAACAGAAGTTTGAATAACGCAAAAACGTTAAATGATTTTTTTACATATGACAATAGACATTAATATACATATACGTACATATACATACATATATATTCGTTTATATAGTATGTATATATTAATTACAACGTAAAAAAAATGTCCCAATTTTATGTAACGCAAAATGTCACAATTTTATGTAACGAAATATATAACGAAAAATGTAACGGACAAATGTCTTAATTTTATGTAATGAAAGTTAAATGTTAGGATAGGATTTTTGTGATTATGTTTTGTTTTTCTTTTTGTGTTGATGCCAGTAAGAATTACGTTGTAAATTTTGATCATTTTATACAAAGTATAGAAGAGAAAGAGACATAAATAAAACCCAGAGGGGTCAAGGGGCACAGCTCCTTGCGAGGCCAAAATGGCCGAGTTTATATATATATATATATATATAATTAATGGAGTCCGTGCTATTTTTGAGCAAACTATCAGAGAAAATTAATAGGGAAGCTTGGGAAAAATTAATCGACAATGAAATTGGAAATGTTTTACTGTACGAGACATATTTTATAGGTAGGATGCAAGGCCGTGTCCACGGGGTGGGTTTTGGGGGTTAAACCCTCCCCCCATGAGAACTGAAATAGCTTAGGTACTTCATTAATATTTTATGCAAAATTTTTTGTTACGAGTATAGTCAATAACATATGTCATTTTTATTAATGTGTTTATACAGTAATTCGTTTATTTAAATTATTAATATATAAATCAAAATGATGGAAATTATTAATAGCATGAATATTAGTGAAAAATGTATTTTTATTTATAAAATAAATATGCGAGGGAAATTTTCACCCCCCCCCCCCCTTCCAAAATTCTGGGCACGGGCCTGGTTGGATGAGAAAATTAAACAACCAGTGAATAGAACAGAAATGGAAACTTTTGAGTTTAGCAAATATTTATTTAGAATTCGAAACATTCTCGCATACGACTAAAAATACAGATGATGCAAAAAGGATATGAGGTAAACGCATTAATGCTCTTAACTTTAATGTTAGTAGGAATTATCAATTTGACATATTAACACGTTCTGAAGTGTAATTATCGTAGTTATTCTGGGTTCTAATGGACGCAGAAAAAAATATTACGAATGAAATTCCGTTTTACAAAGGAGCACGTACTTTTTTAGTACAGGGGAAAAAAAAAACAAAAAAGAAAAAAAAAAACGCATCCGTTACTTCGAAATATGGTACTACCTAAGACGAAAAGTTTCGCCAAAATTTTCACCACTTAATAAATTATCCAAGTCAGAATAAATAACAATATATAAAGACGTATGAATAAAAATCGTCATACAATCACACCGACTAATATTTTTAAGAAGTTGTTATTGCGAATCTTTTTTTTTTTTTTTATTTATTTTATTTCCCAGTTAGTATTGTAGGATGAGAAAAGTTTACCGTCAATTTTTCTATGTACCATATTTATCGGTAATGAGTTTTTCAGGGCCCCATGAAACCCTTTCAGTCCTGCTAGACTCGTATAAAAATTAACAAAGAGGTTAAAGAGTTTTCCTCCATTTCGAATAAGTAAGTAACACGGTTTAATCTAAATTTTTAGTGAAACCGAATTAGCAAATAATTACGTAAAATGTTCATTAAGGACTGCTAAGCTTAACTGGCTTGGACTCTTGTTCTTTGACGAAAAAAACCCACGGAATTTCTTGTATCTTTTTACAAACAGTAGAGCTTTCTTAGGATGGGCAGTTTTTATCCTTTAACCATTAAAGTGATTGAAAATAACCTGTTAGTAAAACTCTGCGATTTATTTAGTTTTTTTTTTTTTTTTTTTATTATTCAACATTTACGACTTTTACGACATTTACGACATTTACTGCTAGCCAGTTTTATAACAACAAACGATCTATTCGAACCACACCTAAAGATACTCGATGAGCACAACGCAGTAGCATTTTTTAATGATTTGATTACTGCGGATTGTCTTCCGACGTTCAGTATTTTTTCTCTCCTATTATTTTAGCAACAGTTTAACTGATATCTAGGTTTCTGTGCTCCCGGACATGAAATACCTTTTTCGTACATCGTGCACAATACCACTTAGTATTCGAAAAAATTTTCTAATTCAACAAAATCTCGTACGAAATATCTTGGATAATATTTATTTTGAAGCGAATCCGAAGATAATGTTGAGTTTAGTTAATACAAAACGAAATATAAAACAATAATTCACAGGAATTTATTTATATTATGAAAATATGATTGAATACCGACTACTTTCGGATCAACTTTAAAAAATATATATTTCCAAAATATCTTCGTACCAAAATCAGAAAAAATTCAGGCTACTTGCATTTTACGGCGCTAGATTTAAAATGAACGTCGAACATTTTTGCAAAGTTATCAACAGCAATTGTGCATGTCTTTTGACAGCTTGCATTTTCTTCATATATGCTTCGATAAAAAGTTCAAACTTTAAGTCGTGTTAAAGAGAATAAGCTTTACAAATTAAAATTCTGCATAAAAAATGATAATTTAAAATATTTTGAAGGTTCAAAATTATTATGGGAAGAGATGGACAAAATCCGGTTGGCATATGTAGAATTAAATATCACGCTACAACTAAAATTAACTGTGAGAAAATCACAAAGTTTCGCGTGAAACTCACAGATCGTAGATACGTGAAATAAGCAGGTCTTTTAAATATTTAACATTTTAAAATGGAAAAAGTTGGAAACTCACAATGTGACTAATTCCATAGTGCTCTAAAAATTATTTGAAACTTTATTCAATAAAAACTTTACCTTAAACGGGCGTACAACTGGGGAAATTTTATTTTACGACTTATCAACTATAGTTACAATCAGGTAAATCCGTTTATTTTATCGAATTATGAATTACTTTAGAATGAAGTGAATTAAAGTATTAAAAATTAATAAAATTATAAATACAACTAAACATATGTATTTCTCACTATGACATATTAAAAAAAAAAAAAAAAAAAAAAAAATCCAATCTGCCTAACAATAATATTTTTATTCTAAAAAAACAAATATTTCTAACCCAAAGGGTTTTCTTCTTGCCCAGTGTTCAGTCCTTTTGCATTCGAAATAACTCGGTTTTTTTTTCTTTAAATTACATTCAAAATTTCGTTTGGGCTCTTTTCATATAACTTCTTTCCTAATTTTTGATGTGCGTTCTTTCTGATTTGCACAAAACTGACAAAGGACTCAATTTTAATACCGCAATCTGAAGTACAGATGTATAAAAATCGATTTCGGACGAACTAGCAGCTAATTTAGTAAAGTAGGTGATACAAGTTTTTCTTGAAATTCATTTTAACGAGATTTTTTTTCGTTATTTTTAATGTATGTTCGGATTTTTTGTTATTTCAGACTTTCTTATTACTGCTGCCAATCTACGAACGGCAGATAATTTTTCTTTAAAAGTTAGTGCTTCAATCGTACCAGAGAATTTGGAAACAGCAAAAGCGTTAATTATTCACGGCACGAATGTAAATTCCCCAATTCCCCGATTTTTCTCTCTCAAACTGCAAAAAGTAAAGTTTTATTCTCGAATTTTCTCTGTGTGCTAAAGTGACTTTACGCGGTCAAATAATTGTTTAAGAGGAATTGTTTGTTTTTTTTTTTCATCAGTTTGTTTCGATAGAAATGGATATCGACGTTTTAAAATGCGGTTCTAAGTAACACATCCGATAAAACAAACATTGACACAGATAAAAATGTTCTCGATGACTACTCACTAAATTCGATTTTTAATAATATTAATGATAAGAAATAATTATGTCGTTCCGGTCTTGTCTCTTAAACTGATTGTCTTAGTTCGAAGGGGAGATGTTTATTTTCAGAAAAGTTAACTCGGCAAAATAAGAATATAGTTTTTCGATATTCGGAAGTAAACATTTTTTTACACTAAAAAATTTAATCTGATATACCGAAAATTTACGTACGCTTTTATTTTGCAATCGCTAGACTATAAGTATTTGAAGAATTAAAATTCGTAAACATCATTCGCATAAACAGAACTCGAGATAAATATCGCTTCTCCTACAAGCTGTCGGAAATTGAACTGCCCGATCAGGTTATGCGAATCTCCGTTTACAGTATAAATTCTGTCATTTGATTAGTCTTTAAAATCACTTTGCAACAAGCAAAAGTTGCGAGTGCTGTGGAAACCGAATATCAGCAGATTGTGATAAAGCACCCAAAGGGTTAAATCCGGAAGTGGTCAAACGGATTCTTAAATACGCCGGTATTTTCAAGATCGTTCACTAACCCACTCTCTGTCAGAATATCATTTCTTCGGTTGCGGAAAGTTGTTACTGATTCACTCTAATACTGAAGCTTCCTCAAGTCGCGATTCCATTTTCTCTTAATCTTTCTCGTCATTCCCTTCTTTCTAAATCTCTTGTTGAGATACTAGAAACAACTTTTCCTTTGTTTCTCTCCGTTTTTGATTATCCGTCTTATTAGTCTCGCTGTAGTTTTATAGTACATTAACGTGTTCTTTTTCGTCTAATGGCGCCCTTGCAACGTTACGTTTATAGTTAATGAACATAGTTACTCTGCGAGTTAGTACTGAAAGTATTTCGGAACCTTCATAAAGCTCCTACTAGTAGGAGTCATACTATCTGGAATTGGCTGGCGAAGTTAAATGCCGGCCTCAATGTTGAAACTGTCAAGTGATACCACCGCATCCACGACGGCTCTCAGAAAAGCGTACCGAAGGAATAATTAACGTTATGCGCTAATTAATTAAGTCCTTAATATGAACGCTTTTGGTAGTAAATGTCTCATTTAAGAAATTTAATTTTATTCCTACGTTAAATTTTAACCAGATTTCATTTAGGGAACCCTAATTTTATTCCCACGTCACATTTTAACCAGATCACATCTAGTAAACCTCATTTTATCTGCATTTCAAATTTTAACCAAATCGCATCTAGTATAAATCTCATTTTATCCTATTATCGAATTTTAGCCAATTCTTATCTAGGAAATCTCATTTTATTCCTATCTCAAACTTTAATTGGATCTCATCTAGGAAATTTCATTCTTTCTCGGTTTTTAAGCAAATCTCATCTGGTAAATTTCATTTTATTATCGAATTTTAGCCAGTTCTCATCTAGAAGGAATATCAAATATTAACTAGATCGATCTCATTCGGGAAATTTCATATTATCCTTCCTTCGGATTTTAACTAAACCTCATCTAGTAAATTTTATTCTATCCTAATATCAAATTTTAACCAGATCTTTCCCAGGAAATATCTTTCTTTTATTACATTTTCCGCAAATTTTCTTTAACGACAATTTTTGGACGGTCTTCCTTAGTTTTTCATTCTTTCTCAACTTTTTAATTGAAATCTTTTTTTTTTTAAGGGTCGAATATTTCAACTTTATAAGTTAAGAAGTACGTATTTTCTTTTAAGAGCCTATTCAGCTTTTCGGGGTATGCTAATTTATTAGCTTTTATTTTAATTACATATTCGGAGATCAATTTAACAAGGAAACAACTTACAAAAAATTTATAGCCACGAAGAGCACGGTGATAAAATGAGGAAAGAGAAAATTGCGGAAACAAAAATTTGGATTTATCGTTGAGAATTTGTCGCGTGTAAAATTAAAAGTTGCATAGAACACGACCTGGAAAATAGTTTGTAAGAACTTTACTTTTTTTATAATTTCCATGTGTGATGTTTAAAAGGGGTTATTTATAAAAATAAGAAAAAAAAAACAATAAGCATGACTGGGTGTTTACGTTCATTTTTTGATCTTTTGCCACGGCTGAGATGATATTCACAAATTGAACCGAGATGAAAGAATGAATGAATACAAATAGACTGATTTGTAACCAAAATCCAGATTACAAAACGTATTAAAACGAAATAGTTTAACAAATATATAGACTAAACTAAGGTATACAGGGAAGTTCGCCTCAAGGATAGTCCTCAAGGTGAGGATGGCAAGAACGGTTACTGTGTTAACTATATTCTAGACAGATTTTTTTCATTAGAAGGAACTCAGATATATAACAAGAATCTTGGATAATTATTAACGAGCCTTCTGGATTATTATCATCATCGGTGTTCGTAATCGATTTTACACATTTATTAGATACTTTAATAATAAATATTTAACCTGGAGAACAACATTTCTGACTGCAGACGAGAACGATAGGTCATCATTCTTCGCATACACAATCTTATCCGTTTTCTTTCTTCTCGTTACTCTATCTGTGTTGATTTTCTGTGGGTTCCCAGCCACATGGGCATTAAAGGTAATGAAATGAATGATTTTTTTTGCTCGAGTTGCTGCTTCCTCTCGTTGCTTTTCTTAAGAAAAATTCCATCCTCTAACTTAAATTCCCTATATACACTAAGTTTCATCTCAAACTTTGGTCAGATATTTACCGTTTCTCCTTTTTATCTGTCTGTGCAACCTAATCTTCATTTAATACTTGGTGTTCTAGGAGTTTCCTACACTTCCCCGTTCTGTTGTAATTTCTATGATTGGCTTGCGTTTCGGCCATTCTGCTCTCCCTTCCTCTCATTTTCGCTATTCTCTTGTCTCCTCTCCAAATTATCCGCTTTACCCCAACAAAGCGGGGGTTTGCGACGCCAATTACATCTTCGTTGAATGTCCATTCCTTTCTGTCAAACATTGTATTCTATATTCTTGTCTGCTGAAACTCACCTACTCTTTATTGTGCATCTTATATTTTGTCCTCCCCTCGCCATCCATTATTTCATTCGTTAGTTCCTTTATATTGTCCATATCCGACCGAATTAGAACTTAACTGAGGGCTCTTTTCTTTCTTGCTGTTTCTGGGTGTAGGTCCTTAGCTGGCGTGCCCCCCAAAGGGGGGTTAAAAAAAAGAAATCACTTCCACAGCGTAGTACATCGCGAACATTTTTTATGAAATTCAGATGCTGACATTCTAAAAGCGCTTAATTTTTTTCCCGATAAGATAAAACATTTTTCAACCGAATGATGTAATTTCACAAATTCTTTTTTCGTTCTCGAAAACCCTAATTTCAGTCAGAAACCTTATCGGGCACCTGCTTAAAAGTTCTATCGACAAGAAGAAATTTAATCAAAAAATAAATGTTCTATTTCCCGGTCGGTCGTGTAATAAACCGTACCGATTAATTTTAAACAGCGAACAATAGTGAACGGCTCTTTAGAATTACCGAATCGCATTGGTGAAGCATCTTTCTCAATTAAACGGATTTTTCGCAAATGTTTACACTAACGAAACGAATTAGAAGAAGAAATCTTCAACCCATTCCTTTAATAACTACAACGCTGCTATCGATAATTCTTTTTCACGCTTCCGCTATCCCTTGAATTAGCATTATCGTTTTTCACTGGAACATCTGACTGGTATTCAAACAGCCCGACAAGAACACGGAAAACGGTGCAGTTTTATTATTAAATACTTCGCCGCTAAATCGTAGAATGTCGTCCTGATTGAAACGAAAAAAACCAACAAAAAACGGTTAATTTTTGACAGCGGTATATCGAACGAGAAAAAATTCGATGGACAGCTTAAGAAACTGAAATATGACTGCAGAATAGCAAAGGTGCATTTTCAACTTGCGCATTTGAAAAAATGGCTAAAATTTCAGTCGTCGTCATGAAAATAGACAACAACGAAAAACGGGCGGAATCATTTTTCGATTTCCCTCACGAAAGCACAACCGATTTCATACTTTTTTCGGATAAAAATGAAAAAAACCGCATGATTTTTAATTTTTTTTTGGTCCTCTTCTACTCACTTTAACCGTGTAGAGCAACGAAGGTTAATGGTGCGGAAAATGCAGAAAATAAATAAGAGGAAGAAGTTTGGGGAGCGTAAGATGCGGAAGATAATGATGGGTAAGTACAGTTTCGTTGTTTGCAAGGAATTCTGGGATTAACGATGGAGAAAAGAGTCGAATAAATTGGAGTTTACAGAATCTGGAGCATACGAGAGAAGAATGCATCGATCGGGACTTGATAGTGCAGAAATGAGAATTTCAACATCCAAGGCGTTTTCCCGAACTTTGATTTAAAGTTCTAGTGTTAGTACCAAATTTACCAAAAGTGGGAGATCTGTGGTTCTCATAAACACATATCTATGAAGTTTCACTTAAAGAAAAACAAAAACAAATAAAAAAAAATTAATGCGTTTGTTTTATTAATGTTTTTCATTGATTGCTTGATTCTATAAAAGATATAAAGGCTTGTACGGTAACTAAAACATAAGAAATAAAAGTGTTTCATGAAATTTTATCAATATATGTCTAGGAAATACTGCATCAATAGTAGTTCCGTACTTTATCGTTGATTTATCTGGATTATTATTAATATTTAATTGAAGTTCGGGTTGAAGAAATTTTATTAAAGGCAAATCATTGGAAATGTATGTAAATTTTCTATTTAATAACCTTGAACCATCGGGAGTGAAAGGAAGTAATCTTCTATGTATAAATTTAAATATATCATGGCCCCTTTGATATTTGGAGAAATATAAATGGGCTATCAATAATTATTTCTTTTCCATGTTCCATCTTACACTGAACAATATCCCGAATATCTGTTTGACCAAAATCTAAAATTGCGTAACATTGTGTATTGATATATCAATATTAGAAGTGACAATATTTCACTTATCGTTTTTAATATATCTCTCAAAGTGGTATAAAATGGAATAACATACAACATAAATTTTAATTCAATATATTGCTGGCTACGTGTCTATTACGAAATTAATAGTTGCGATTGCCTAGTCGCTAGAGCACTCGACTTCCATTACGGACGTCTTCTTTTCGATCCCAGGCGACGACAGAAATTATTACAGAAGTATAATAAAACAAACTTCAATAACAAACAATAAGGGCAAAATAATTTATAAAGATAAATTAGATAAATACCTTAATTAGAAACGTTTTCGGGCATAACCCATCCATCAGCTAAAACTAACTTAGTTTAAACTTAAAACCCAGTTTCTACTAAGTTAGTTTTAGCTGATGATGGGTTATGCCCGAAAACGTTTCTAATTAAGGTATTTATATAAATTATTTTGCCCTTATTGTTTGTTATTAAAGTTTGTTTTATTATACAGTTTTAACAAACAAGTATGTATTCACCTACATTTTATTACAGAAGTTATTATAAAAATACTGAAATAACCGCTAATAGTCACGTGGTAGGCAATGGCAAATCACCACATATACCACCATAAGCGTCTTAGTTGATGTATAGTAGTCAGACGAACGCGAAACTGCATTTATGACGGGATAACAAGCGATTGCAGTCAGTTCCGAGTGTAGTTTTCCGTGTACGCACTAGTGTTGCATAGAACAGTTGCAACGAAAATTACCCGGGGCAGCAGGTATAAAATACATCTCCCAATTTGCCTGGTCAGCACGGGAGCGTAGAGGCTAACTTATCCCACCAGGGAGTTGTCTACATCCAACACTGGGGATCAACGTGGACATATCGTGATATCGTAATCGTATGTATATGTATATTACTCGGCCCTTTTGACCTCGTCTCGAGAGCAAGCTCCTGAACCCTCTCCAAACAAACTCATTTTAATGTTTATAAGTGAGTTTCGTTGACTGCGTCAATTTTACTTGATTTTTTAAACTATTACCAGTCCGTAATTACGTTTCTGAAAAAATCGCTAAACTGAAAACTATTTATCCCAATAGTCTCCATTATAACAGTGATTTAACGTGTCAGATAACGGTGTTACTTACGAACAAAAAAAAAAAAAAAACTACAAAAAAAGCATTACAGAAGAACGTAACAAAAAAATGTCGTTGATTCCGCATTCGTTTATTTCACATTAACCACCAGCGTAGGAACAACATAATCATTAATATATAATACATATTGATATTTTTTGTGCCAAAATTATGTCTCGTTACATGTCCGATGACTATCTCCTGTTAATACTAACTTAATAAGGGGTTCAATCTAAAAAATAAATAAATAAATCTTAGCAATTTTACAAGAATGGCGCAGTCAACTGAGAAGGATTTTTCGAAAAAAAATTTAGACAGAAAAAAGAGATTAAAGGTTAAGTGGCTTGCCAGAGTTATATTATATATACGTATTAAATTATGAGGTTTTTTTTTTTTTCGATGTAAGGGCAAGAATAGAACTGAGGGGAAAAAATAAAAAAACTGAGGAAGATGTAAGAAACGGGTAAAATACCTGCTGAGATTAAACTCGTTTTCGAGTGCTGTAAGAAATTTTCACGAATATATTTACAATCTGAAAATCGCGTTTAAAACTGCTACAGTGCTAAATGGATAAGTAGAAGAAACTGTTCTGGTCGCCTTGAAAATGCATCCAAAAGTAATTTACTGAAATGTGATTTTTAATCATAACATCAGTTAAACCTTTTCCTTTATTTGCAATCTACGGATGTAATTAATCGTAACAGTGCAAAACAGCGATGGGGAGAATCCATTAAGACTGACTCGAATGCAAAACGACATTTTGCACGGGTATTATAAAAACGCTGCACTCAATCGAATATGGCAGACGTTCCCACTTGTGAGACATTTATGTCCCTCCATTCTACGCTAGCTCGTTGGATTTTTTTATCGTGCTTCTTTTTTTTCTTTACATCATCACAGCGTGTGTATTAGCGCGATTTTAATTCTGCGATAGAATCTTCTTTCGCCGGGACTTCACAATTAAAAGGACGGCGCTTCTTCGGTGATGAAAGAAATCTCTCGACAAGTCGCAGCAGCACGATCGGCGTAAAGCTTTTCGGTCGGATTCGTTTAAAGCGAAAGTAATAATAATGCCGACAACGATGCCGGTGACTGTGGAGAGAAAAAAAAAACAGCGAAGAAAAAGTCGCGAAAAAGCTGTTAAGAAAAATATTAAAAAGAACACGTCCGAAGGAAATGACGACAGCGACTGCGGAGCAAAGTTTACAACGGAATGATTGGCATAAGCTATTTGGCAACGTGCGGCAAATATAAATTAATAATTACCTAATGGACGAGGGCGAGTCCAGTCGGCGATCAGTCGATCGATTAGAAGTATGCTAAAAAAAAACCGCATCGACTGGTCGTCTATTTTTAGCGAATTTCGATCAAACTCGGTCGAGAGCATCGGACTGCCGCCTGGATGGGTATTTTAAATTTAACAGTAAAATCACGTCTGATAAAGTCTACCGCGAGCGAACCCACGCATTCGTGGCTCCGCGTTATCTACGGCGGAAGTTTGTAAACTGCTGACCATCAGCCCCCGGGCTTGCACCCCCGCCACTGCCCCCTTCCGAAAAGATCGACGACAATTTTTCCCGTCATTATCTGAAATTGGCGAAACTTTAAAAGTTCGCTATCAGCGCTAGTCTGTCCGTTCGTTATAATTATCATCTCCTCGCCTTCTCGCGAATTCGCGTGCTCACTTTATAGTCGACTAGCTCTGCCGGCGTTCGCAAAATTCCGCTTCCATCGCCGGTCCCCGTTTGTCGTAAAATCTAATACGAACCCCGGCAATATTCCCGCCCGTGTTTCGCGAAATCGTCTGGATATTTTAAATTCGGCGTAATTTCAGCTTTTTTCGAGAAGGCACCGGTAAGATCACCCTGCCGCGCCATTTAAATATTCAAAAATCCGGCCATTATCACCGGCGTTATTTAAAATTATTAACGATTTTAATGAGATATCGCGAAAACTGCGACAGCTGTAAATTCCGTTCACTTCGTACGAAATCGCGCGGCACCAATTTTTATTCGGGCAATCAGCTATATAACGAGCCGCTTTATTAATCGAAAGTTGCTTACGGATATGTAAAGGTAAAATTCAGATGAACGTGTAAAATTCATTATTAATCGGTTTGCAATCGCCTGGTGGTGGTACACTTTAAAATTCGCGTTAAAGATTTCACTCGATAAGTCTCTGATGGGGAAAGTTAACGCAGCGAGCCGCCCGATTGTTAATATTTCCGTTTTTGCAGCGTTGTTATTTTTAAAAGTTTGAATAATGTAATAATCAAAAACAAACGATTTTCAAAGTCCGTTGATAAGTTCGTCCGAAAGGGAGATACACACGATAACTTAAAAACATCGATGTTTTCCGAGTCGTACAGGGGGGGGGGGTTATTTTCGAAAATCTGACTCTATTAGCCGTTTTTCGGTTTTTAATATAATGATGCCGCTGCGTCAGTTTGTAAATGCAGTACTGAAACGTACTACGAATATGCGCTATGCAACGAACATCAGTCACTGAATCAGTACGCGGTATGTATAACCCGATCTTCACGTCATAGGCTGTACGCCTTCAAAGAAATTCGATCTTTCAAATTAGTCTCGCGTTGTCCTCTCCTGTCATTCATCTACGTCCATCTGTGCAACGTCACCGTAAATCTAGACACTTACTAAAGGATACGCTTTCTTTCCGTTAATTTTAACATGATTACACCAGTAAACATCAAAAGAACCGGCTGCTGCGCCGGCCCCTTTATTAATCTCGTACCAAGTTCAGAGCTTTGAATTCGATTTATTTAAGAATAGATTACGAAATGTTCAGTCTTCTTCTCTGAGCGCTTGTTGCTCGTGAATTGCCTGATTATATCAGTCTCCGAATATATATATATATATATATATATATATATTTATCGGAATAAATAAATTCGATGACTGATTCTGCCATAGGTTACGAAACGTTTGACGAATTTCGCCGATCTTCTCCAAGCGCTTGTAATTCGTAAAAGGCCTGATCAGTCTATATAAATTCGGTAATTGATTCCGCCATAGATTGCGAAACGTTTGACGAATTTCGTCGATCTTATCCGAGCGCTTGTAACTCGTAAAAGGCCTGATCAGTCTATATAAGCTCGATGAGTGATTTCGCCATAACATACCGGTAAGATACGGTGTCTGCGGTCAACATTATGCTGCCGCTATTGCGATGTCCCGTTTTAAAAAAAATCGCGCCTTTCCATTATGAATTGACAGCTAAATGTGAGCAATATCCGTGTGATAAGGGCCTATGTAAATTTGCGGACATCAGCGGTTTATAGTGAATTGCACATATAGCCGCGTTCTTTATATTAGCGTGTTATAGTCGATTTATATTCTACTAACTTAGATTAATATCAAACACAAATTTAAAAGGAACTTTTTCATCCTGATGATATAAAATAAAATAACCTAACGCTCTCTCTCTCTCTCTTTTCTTTTGATTAAATACACTTTTTTTGTTTGTTTTTTCCCCTCAGATGCCGCTAATTATTTCAACATTCAAGCAAGAACTTTTGTCGCGCCTAGACCACTTTAAAGACATGTCGACAGTTCCTTCAATCTTAAAGAAAATTTCTCTTCAGTATTGCTTTTTCTCCCCTTTGCCTTATGACTAGCTCAACCGTTCAAGGTTGATTCGTAATTCGGCCTTTACCGCATCCCGCCCGTAATATTTCAATTTCTCATCTATTTATCGCAAGGACGTCGCCAGCCGATGAGCCAGGAGGGGACAAGATGATAGAAAGAGGATATGAGTTAAGGGGAAAAATAAAATTTATAAATTGTAAAGCCGTAATATTTTATTAAACAAGAATAGAATCTTAATTAAAACATAATTTTCGTGGGTTTCTGGCAAATTGTTCTACTATTTTATTATAAAAGTCTTCCAAATTGCCCATGATTACGCGCCTATGAATACTCATCATGGCCAGTTGTTTAAAAAGTTTCAAGGTTCCAGGGAGCAGCGTTGGTGACGTCCATGATTCATCGCTTACTCAGATTTTCTTCATTTTCTATCGTGACTTATAATTTAAACATTCTTCAACGGAACAAACGCTAAAATAATCAACATATAGTAATTCTCAATCGGTTTATTCAATAACAATTTTGTCGGCTAAATCCACCAAATAGATTTCACTACAGTGTCTATATTGAAGATGGTCTTCTTTACTCCGCGAGCAGTTCTGTCGATCTATTCTTGTTTTTCTCCGACCTCCGTTCTTAATCCTTTTCAGTTCGTCAACTTTTCCACATTAATTTAACGAGAAAATTAATTTGTTTCCCATGCGCCTACAATGGTATTTGTATCCCCAGTCGCGCTGAAGCCTACAATTTAAAATTAATTTCTAGCTCCTATATTTAAACAAAATAATCAATTCACAATATTACGAATAATAAAATTATCATGAGAAAATTATAGAAAAACATACAAATCATATTGAAAAATATTAAAAAACATCGACTAGTTTCGACCAACTATGATTTCTAGCTTCGTCGTGAGTTTCTTAGCTCTAACTTCGTTCTCAGAATTTCTAATAGTATCCTTAAAAATCTTTCGGAACTCTTGTTTAAAATCTTCCCGTTCCTTTTTAATTCCTTCTTTTCGACATTTCATTTTGAATTTTTCTATCGTTTCCATTGATATCAAAAAGAAAAAGAGAAAATAAAAATCTTTCGTTCTATCTCTACATGATCGAGAAAAAGCATAGGCAATAAAAACGTTTCCTAACATAATGAAGCTGTCGTCCGCGATCCGGGACTTCATTGGAAAAAACTTTTGTACCATCTTTAAGGGGTTATATTTCAACTTTGAATAGTTTTTTTTTTCTCCTTGCTTTCCTAATCATACTTACACTTCCTCCTTGTTCACCTCTAGACTAATGTTCTGCGATGTTGTAAAGCTTTTAACACTTAATCACTATTATTTTTAGTCTTTTCACAACATTTACTTCTTCTCAACTTCGCTGACTTTTTACGCTCTTTCCCTCGCTGATGGCAGTTTTGTGTGTTCCTCTAATCACAACATTCCTTCTGCAGTTAATAAACTGAACTACTCTCCTCCCTTGGAAAACTCTTAATCCACTTTTCATCTCTCTCTCTCTCTCTCTCTCTCTCTATCTCTTTCTCTTTCTCTCTCATCCCTGTTCAGTTAAATCGCGACTAAAGTTTACATTTTTCTTCTTTATTTTACTTTCATATGACAGCCACCTGTTTTCTTACTTTGAATTTTTACCTTGGCTTATATTTGATGGCAGTTTATCACTCAGTGACTGTAAATTCCGCGCGCGGAACAGATTAAATTTTTTAAAAGAACTGCAGGAAATGAGACCGAGTTACAAATCACTCTATTAGAAGTCGATTATTGTTCTTCGATTGACGCTAATGCTCCAAAATCCCTGTTTCCTTAAACTCGATTTGGTATTTTTGCTTCTGCCTTAGTTAAAGTTTTCACCTATTTTTACAGCTGTTCAGGTAGACAAGTTTTATCTCCTCCTTTAATTATGAAATGTCTTCTCTTTCTTTTATTTTCTGAATTCTTAAAAATGGAAATATTGGTCACATATTGCGCAGTATGATTTAAAGATGAAAATAAAATTCTCGAAATACTGCACGATATTCTATTAAGAAGTATCTTTAGTACACTTTATGCCGCTAGTATTACATAAATTATTCATGTCCAGAAATAATATCATCGACGTTTCTGTTTAACTGAGGAACCCCAAATATCAAGTGTAACAAAAAATTTAAAAACCTATCGCGAATATTACTTGTGAAAAGTATAAGGATATAGAAAAGGATTCAATAACAAACGAGGCGAAAGATTCATTTTTTTTTAAATGATGCTGATGATAGTGAAGGTATGGATTATGATAAGTATGATGAAAGTAACGACTAAAAAAAAAAAAAAAAAAAAAAAAAAAATAACGACTAGAATGTAACATTTACATAAAAATAATTTTTTTTATTCCGATACTAACTTGTTTGATTGTTAAGTAGATTTTCATATGCGGATTAAGGGACATGCATATGCTTGCATGTATCAAAACTAAGATAATTAAAACTATTTACGCGCTATGTTTAATTTTTATTATTATTTTACAAATCATTATTATCCTTTAAATTTAACTGGAAGCGTTAATGATAATGCCTCAATGTGCTTTTTAAAAATCTCTAAGGTAGAGGGGCTTCCTTCTTTGTTCTTCATTTAAATTATTCTAAATCATGTTTCTTTCTTTTCTTCTCTACCTTCACTGTCAAAATCCTCGTTTTATTATCGAATATCGGACGGAAAAAAACGCGCAATTAATATTTTTAATCAAACTTGTCAAAACAAGATAAGTCTTGTTTTTTTTGGGGGGGGGGGTAAATATTGAATAGCATGATCAATTTTGTCCGAAATAAATTTCAATAATTTCCGCTAGAAAATATTTAAACATAATTATAAGTCACGAGCCTAGGCAAAAATGTGCCAAAAATAATCGAACCGAGTCAACCGAAACGAATTGTTGGAAAATATTGCACACGTTTCGAGAGCTAATATTGGCAATATACAAAGTTTACCGACCGCGAACGTTTTATAATTTTTTTTTCCCTTTTTAAACTGCTTATAACCTTTAAAAGTTAATTGAAATTTATTGCAATTTTGAATTTTTTTTCTGAATAAATCGTGCTTTGATTCTACGACGAAAGAAGGGTAGACGTTAAACATAAAAGACGCACAAACTGTTGAAATATTTTAAGAATAATACTGAAAGGATTTTGCATTAACGAATAGAATTCGCCAATCATTATGGATTTCCGGGGTTACAGTAATCTGGTCTTCTGTTCACTACGTGTCTGCCAATTTAGAAGTGGATTATAATCCAACAGTTAAAGATCACATTTTTTAGGACAATATGGATAAGATATCAAAGCGGAAAAAACTAATTTCGTGTGTTTTTACCATTAATTTTCTTTCACAAGCAGTCATACATATTTTCCCCCTTATCAATATGTGAAAGATATTTCCACCTTAATAGCATCATTAATCTCTTTGCGAGTTCAGTTACTATTATTACAGTTTAGTTCACTTCGATTCCAGCGCTTTCCCCTCGTTCTTCAATTATCTTAAATATTACGAATCAGAGACAATGTATTCCACATATTTCTCTAGACGTTTTCATTTTACATTTAATAAATTGACTGAAATTTAATCAATAGCAGGCACAGACGTAAGTAAATCGGTCTGCTTCTGCTAACATTTAGCATTTTTAAGGAATTTTTTATCCATGTCAAATAATTCCGTTTAAGTAATAAATATGTGTGTGAGTGGCGGCGCATTTTTTAAATATTTTTTAATGTAAAATTTACGTATTCTGTACATAAGATCAGGTGAACTCCACGATTACGTTATGAAATTTAGTGTAAGGAAAACTGAGCGCTCTAGAAGAATTTGAATACTGTGACGCCAGTATCGACTTGAATAAAGGTACAAACTGTTCTTGAAATAAGTAGAAAACCGAAACCAACTGAAGAGAAATTATTTTCATTTTTCTGTACTCAAAGTTATTTAAAGTGTTTTAGAAAAAACGGTCGACTGTCAACGGTGTCGAAACTCTATGTTCTCGAATTTGCAGAGTAAAAATCTTGCTTAAAATTTGCTCCCAGTCTATTTTTTATAGAGGCTTCTCGGAAGAAAATTTTAAATTTGGATAAATAAAAAAGCATTTAATTTTGAATAAGATAGTTTTTTTGCTGTAAGAAATTGAACTATATTAATGATTTAACACTATGATGATATATAGGTCTCGTACAATTAAATGAAAGAGTAGAACTGGTTTATAAATCGATTTTCCTTCAGATTCGCAATCTCTAAATGGCAACAAAATATGGATAAAAGCTGGAAAAAAAGTAGACTCGGAAAACAAAAAATGTACAATAAAAAAGTCCAGGAAAACAGACTATGAAAACGGACTAGAAAAACAGACTAGGAAAACGGACTAGGAAAACGGACTAGAAAAACAGACTAGGAAAACGGACTAGAAAAATGGATTAGGAAAACAGACTAGGAAAACAATTTATGGTAGAGACCATGTTTAAAAAATTTTATTTTTGTACTTTTCGGAATGCTTACACTTACCATATTTCTGATGATGATAAGTTGAAGCCTTTCGAAACGTAAAATATAAAAAAAGTAAAAACTTTATTTTTTTTTTTTTTTTTTTAAATACAATGTAAATTGTTTTTCTAAGCACATCTATCATGATCCATTATGAAAGCTTCAAATGTTTCAGAAATAGGCTAGTTATTGAGTATTTCCGGTTACCCGGAATATTGGTGTTTCTGTTAGGGAGGAATCGTGGAATCTCTCAAATCTAGAATCGGAAAAGGTCAGGTGGTCTGATAAAAATACTTCGAAACGAATCACGGTAGACCGACAGTTTGTCGGAGATTTTATTTCGATTTAAAACAACCGCCGATTAAATTAGATTGAACGGATAAAAATGTTAATTAGCAGAAAAGGGGGGAAAGAATAATCTTCCGACAGTAAAATCTGAAATGGCAACTTTTAAGAAGAGGAGATTAGAAAATGGCATTAAGGGGAAGAAGCAAGCAGTCGCTTTATTATCAAAAATGACCGAATTGCCGGCTGGTCGATTTATATTACTTTTCAACCGAAATCGATGATTAGGGCTACATATATTGCGATGTACGTTTTAGCTGTATCCGGAACTCTTTGAAGAAATGTTTGTCGGCTTCCATGACTATTTTAATACCGAGGCGTAAGGTAGTTGAAATATCTGGTTGACTGTCACCGATAAAATCGATTTCTCCGCTCAGAGTTGCGTCTGACGGTCGGAGCAGACACGATGAGATCAAATCCCATTCAGTTGATTACGGATGCCATTCGAAATCAAATGTTTCGTATGCTGAAGTCTATTCCAGCGGTATGTTTAGCTAATAAAGTTGCGCAATAGTGAAGAAGTGGTATCCAGAGGGCGGATGGCCTACAATATGATCCATTAGGCAAATAACGTTATGGGAAATTATGAAAAGACTCCGCAATGAGATTCCCCAATGTTTCTGTGCTGTTTTTTTTTTTTTTTTTATAAAACATAAAAACGCTCAAAATTATCTCGAAACGGGAATAAATGATGTCGGTAATTTCCATGTAACGAAAGAACAGGTGCTCTTCACGCAAACATATGCTTCTGACGCATTCGGTGCATATAAAAATCGGTAATCGCTGCGGGCGAAGCGTAGAAAATTAATAAATAATGTTCGAAGCCGGAACACCAAGAAAAATTATGCCTAATAAATTATCGAATATGAGAGAAAATACAATCGCGCTGAACGTATTTATCACGAGCGAGGATATATATGGCGTACGGCGGGCACTAACGCTTAAAAGTATACAAACGGTGTAGTACCGATGACGACAATCGGCTCCATAAATAGTGTGAACTTTCAAATTAATCGTCGGCTCGTGAAGCTGGTTTCTAAACGCAACCGGGTTTCAAAGTTGGAAGTTTTCAAGTCCACTCAAGAGAACTGACTAGCAGCCACACATTGTGCTATGGAGCACCACAGTTCCACTTTTTTTCCATCACACTCGCGTCGGTGGTTAATTTTCAATCTTTAACTATCTCACGACGCGCTCCGTACAATTATTGAAGTCGCTGAAGACATTTATATTCACTTTTTGATGTTCTACACACGCGTTGATAACTGCAAGGGGGGGGGGCGTTAGCCACAGTTTGTGCCATTTTTTAAACGCACACGCTAAAAAAAAACACGAGAAAAACAATAAACCGGCTGATAACGGCGCCATAGTACTCGGCGAACGACTAATTAAAGATTGGAAACGATTTTTAATTCCTGTTTTTACGACTGACCATCATCCGTATTTACGATTCGCTCTTCTAATGGCGGAATAGGTGAAGTGTGTCTTTAATTGAACCGTTCGATCATGAGAGCGGTAGCAATAAAGGCGTGAACCGTGATCGATAATTGTTATTTCGGTATTGCGATCGCCATAAACTGCGGGAAACTTTTAAACAGAGAAAATATCATTAAAAGTGCTCGCGGGGTGATATAAATTTAACGGGTCCATCTGTTGTTGCGGATGATGTATTAACGATTAGCGCCATCTCGTGTCGCATTTGATAAACGCTGCGGATAGAGCGTGTCCAGTTCTGGATAATTAAAAGCAAAAAAAGAGGAAATCAAATTAAAGCGTTTAAAATTCCGTTTGATTTTTACCGTATGCGATGAATTCGGGGAAAAAATAGTGTCCGCAATCCGGTAAATATGTGTATATTTAAATGATAGAGGGGTTTCATTAATTCGATTAACGGGCTATTTGCATACTTGGATTAGTTTCTATTATTCGATTTCGAGTTTGTCCGCTCATTACCAGATCTAGCCACCGTCGCTGGTAGGCCTTTTACATAAAAATGAGTACTTTTCGGCATCCTTTCGTTCAATATGTCCCATTAAACGCTCTAGCACATTCCGTTGCCGGATCATCTGTTCTTTAGAATTTCTACTATTCCAGGTAGGCATTTTAACCGCATGTAGTTTTTTGTTTGTCCTTTTCGCGAACGGTCCACATGTATCATCGTATTTTTCTGCGAAAATGTTTCAAACTTTGTGAAAATTTTTCGTTAAGGATTATCAAAATACGGTTTCACGCCTGTGAAATCCCTGATAAAAAGATATCTCCGAACTGCGGTATCTGCAATGCCTCCAGGGCTGCTGTATTTTTCCTTCGAAACCACCTCACGCACGTGTGTTTTCAACTTTTTATTTTATACGAAAGCGTATCGCCGTTCTAAATATGGTGTTAAATTAAGCGTTATTAATTTGATGAAAAAGTTCTCCATTCTTGTTATGTGTTTTAAACGACACTATTAATATTACGCGAGGGTGAGGGATCGTTTAAAATTTCGAACCCCAATCATTCTTGACGGCTTTTGTTCGTTCTCTTTTTTTTCTCTCTCTTCGGGAATTTTTGCTACCGAGATTATCGCCTTAATACACGTTTTCTTAAAGGGAGTGTTTTAATTACGATGGACAATTGCAAATTATTAACCGCTTAAACTGTTTCAAACTTACTGCGTATTACGCATTTTTAAAATTTCTAAACCGTCTGGTGTACACGGGGCGAAATTTCGTACAATTGTGAGATTTTACAAATCACGACATTAAAGCGAATCTGCCCTTGCAAATTATTCTTTCTGTGAGTTTTTATAAAAGCTATTGCCGAAAACTGCATACAAAACTTACCGTTTTTTCGCAGTTCGCGTTTGAATTAACATCGGTAATGAATAAGAGAGATGTGAATTCTTTGTATTTTTTCTTTTTTTGGTCTCCAATTTGTACGATCGGTTAAATATATTTAGAGAATTTCTACGAATAATTTATATAAATAACAGGTCTATCCTGAGCCCGTCCATTTAAGTTCAGGAACCCTGACAGACTGTTTTACAGTGTTAATAATAATTAGTATTCCTGAAATATTAATATTAATACAGGTGTACATGTACTTTACGCTGATTTGATTTATTTCGGCTACCGTAAAACTACTGAACATATTTTAAATAGCTTAGTTACTAATTGACTAATATTGCTAAAATCACAGCCCCAGAAAGAATATGCTTAATGTTATCAGTGAAGTTACACGTTACACACAGTGTTATTTGAGTGTGCAATTTTATGTTTATGTAAATAATCTTTAAATACATAGACCGTGTCCAGTAAGAAATTGTAGATTAAAAAAAATTCGGTGTAAATGATACATTATGTAGCCTATCATGTATATAGTTGGGAAAATTTTTTTTAGCTATACCGTTTTTATATTCGTTCCACTGTGCCTGAAATTTATTATTATGATACTTATCTAAGTTTAAACTGTTTAAGCGCTAACGATTTTTGTTGGTGTATGAAGCTTGTTGGTTGATACTGTAAGTTATGAAATTCATGATTTTTAATATTATTTTTCATTAAAAATATGTTAATATGTTTCTGTATTTTTTAATTTGATGGAGTTTAATACCTGCAGTGATAGTGCTTGTCATGTAGCTGGTAGTTCTCTATAAACTTTAATCATTTTTATTGTAATAGTTCTCTGAAAATTTTTTAATACATTTTGAAATCTTTTAAGAGAGATGTGCACTCGAAATGTCATAACCGCGCGTTGAAACCGCATTAAATGTTTGACATTTTGAAACTATCGTAAGCTCTTAACGTTCCAAAAGTTAATTTGTTTACAGATACAGAACCGAGACGGCGAAAAATTAATTCTCTTCCTTGTTTTATAAAGAAACCATCCGAAACTGGTTTTTTCATAAAAAATGACAATGTATATTTTCACGCAGTTTTCTTGTCATACGAATATAGTATAAATAAAATAAAAATAAGGATATAGATAAATTTTAAATAATTTTATTCATTGTTTTCGGAAAACGACACAGATCGGATTAGTTTTTCATGCCACTATAATATAAAAAAGTACGCGAAGAAAAAAAAACAAAAAAATAAGTTAAAAACGTTTTTTTTTTGTTGTTTTTTTTTTTTTGTTTTTTTTTGGGCTCGTCAATGAAGGACGTTTACCCAGCAACAATTAGAAAAGGAAGGAGTCAATCATATCTTCATACGATATCAAATGTTGTTATAAGGAAAAAATAGTAGGAACGATGTGTAAGGAAGGAAAAAATAGAACACATAAGAGACGCAATATGGAGTAGGAATACCGAGTATCAATAAAATGGAATAGAAAGCAGAACACTTAATAGAAAGAGATGAACACTTAATAAATAGATGATCAGCATCGCAAACACGCTCTTCGTTTGAGTGGAGAGGATAAAATGTATAGGAAACTAAGGAAAAACGAAAACAGGAAGAAGATAGTAGAGTATGGCTTAAAAGCGCAGACGTATAACAGAAACAACAATAGAACGACGAAGTGAAGGAAACAAAGGGAGACTAGGTTGAACAGACAGATGAAAAGAACAATTGTTAGAGAAAATGGAAACGTACATATCCGATCAAAATCTTTTTTTTTTTTTTTATTTTTAATGCAATTTTGCAACTAGCTCTGGGCTATCTAGCAATTTTAATAACATAGTATGGATGATTTGTGGAGCTCCTTATCCAGCGACAAGGATTTCCGCTGCCTGTATTTTAATACTTTTTAATTATAATTGTTCATTTATAATAAATCTGTCGGCTTTTTTAATCGTCTGATTTCTGTCGAATTGTCTAGTAATCCAATGGCTAAGATATTTTTGTGATGATCTAGTTTAATGCCATATTGCCGAGCAATTTCTTGTATTTGTTCTTTGACAGGTTCAACTGCTAAATCCGTGTGCAGTGTAAAAGATTGCTTACATACCATGGGGCATCTGCAATTGTTCTTAGTGCTTTATTTTGGAAACGTTGTATTATCGCTATATTACTCGGTTTAGCACAGCCCCAAAGTGGACTTCCGTACGCCCATACAGGTTTCAGAATTCGATTATACAATAGCAATTTATTCTCCAGCGATAATTCGGATCTTCTTCCTATAAGCCATAACATGTTCCTGTACTTAACATTCAATTCGTTCCGTTTTTTAACTATATGGCTTTTCCATGTTAGTTGTTTGTCCAAATGGATTCCGAGATATTTTGCTGATTCCTTAACCGGAATTACCTGATTGTTAATGTGAATATTTTTGATGCTGCAGATTTTTTTTGATTTGTAAATATTACACGGGCCGATTTTTTCTCGTTGATTACTATTCGCCACCGCTTGAACCATATCGAGAGTGTATTAATTGCTGATTGTAGGTTTATTGCGACATTTTCTAGCGACGAATCTGAACAAATCACTGCTGTATCGTCCGCGAAAGTGGCTATTTCCGTGTTATTTGGCACAGCTATATCCGCTGTATAAATTAAGTAAAGAACCGGTCCCAGTATGCTACCTTGAGGTGGTACACCAGCTTTTATCGGATGCAATCGAGATTCTTCATCTCCATACTTAACCACAAAATATCGTTCACTAAGGTACGATTTAAATAATTCAAAAAGCTGGTATGGGAGGTGGCGCCGGATTTTATAGAGCAGCCCTTCGTGCCATACTCTATCAAACGCCTGTTTAACATCAAGGAAAACTGCGTCGCATATTTTTTTAGCCTCTCTAGGGACTGTTCAATAATATTGACTATACGGTGTACCTGCTCTATAGTTCCATGACCAGCTCGAAATCCAAACTGATGTTCCGGTATTAAATTTCCACCTTCCAGGAATTGTTTCATTCTTTTTAATATTATTTTTTCGTATACTTTAGAGAGCACCGGAAGAAGAGAGATTGGTCGATATGATGTTAGTTCTTCTGCAGGTTTTTGCGGTTTCTTTGCTATTATAATTTGTGAAAACTTCAGCTGGATAGGAAAGTATCGTAATCGAAGTATAGCGTTGAATATATAAATTAGTAAGACAAAACCTTTGCGAGGTAATTCCTTTAATACCCTGGAAGTAATTAGATCGTATCCGGGTGATTTGTTTGGATTCACGGTTTGGATTATTGACTTAATTTCTCCGGGAGACGTAAATTTGACAGTATTCCTCTGATCTATATCGTTTAGCGGTGTTGGTAGAGAATCTTTTCCAGGATTTGTCTGGAAGACCTCAGCAAAATAATTTCCAAATTCTTCGGCCTTCTCGAGATCACTTCGAGCCCATTTTCCATTTAACTTTCTAATTGGATGCAGTTTTTCTACCGGTCTTTTTAATCGTTTGGTTGCTTTCCAAAGGGAATATTCGTATTGAGGAGTCGGTGATAAGTTATATAAGTATTCACTGAATGTTTCATTTTTGTGAGTCTGTAGCAGTTGCTTTACTCGTTTTGTTTGGTTATTTAATCTAGTTTTGTCTATTGGATTTCTATTATTTTGCCATATCTTCCGCAGTTTCCTCTTCAAAGCAACTTCTCTACGTATTTCTGCCGGGTAATATTTGATTGTTTCGTATTTCTTATTACGTGGGGTAGCCGCCCAGGCTGATTCCTGGACAGTTTTTATAAAGTTTTCAACAGCTGTTTCTACGACTCTTGCAGTTTTTAGTGAAATTTTTAAGTTAATTTTGTTACTCAGCATTTCTCGAAATGAATCGCAGTCGGTTTGTACACTGTACAGTTTTGGTGCGCGTAATTTTCATATAATTTTTCCACTAATAATAATCACTACTGGTGTATGATCAGATGAAAGAGTATCATCAGAGTAAACATCAATAAAGTTTGTTGATAAGCCTTTGATTACAAAGAAGTCCAGTAAGTCTGGAATCTTTAATGGATCTGTAGGCCAGTAAGTTGGGGTTCCAGACGAGTGTACCATACCACGGTTTTCATCAACCGCCAGCTTTAACTGTTTGCCTCTAGGTACCGTAATCCTCGATCCAAAATATATATTTTTTGCATTGAAATCCCCCCCCCCCCATCTATATAAACATTACCTAATGTTTTAAAGTAATTGTTAAATTGGGTTTTAGTAATAACCTGCCTCGGAGGACAGTAAATAGCTGAAGCTGTAATATTACTTCTCAAAATCTAAAATGAAAACCTTTGCACAGCGGAAGGAGATTAGACGACGGAATTTTTTTTAAAGAAAACAAATGAGAAGAAAAGCAAAAACCGAGTGCCAAAGAATCAGCCGCTTCATTACCGAAGATATCCGAATGGCTAGGAATCCACATCAAATCAATTTAAATGGAATGAAGGGAAGAAAGAACAGGAATAAGTGAGCGTATGCGGAGTATGATAAAATCGCAGAAACGATCAGGCAGGGGGGAATGAATTAAAGAGCGGTCATGGAGCCAGATATAATCAAGAATTTAGCGGAAAGGTGGTTGAAGGAAATGAAAATAATGGAACGTAGGATAGTCATTAATAGGTTTATGAATATAGAACAGAAAGGAGGCAGACGAAAAGGTTCTGAAAAGCCAAAATCGGAGAGGATAAAAGAAACACCGACACCACCCAGGTCCTTTTTTCGAACCATCTGTAAACACAGTTGCATGCGAAAGAAACTGAGAATTAATAGTACTGTGGAATTCCTGTGTCTAATTAGGGCCTGCGGAAGAAACTTGGAGAGCGTAGGCACAGTAAACATATTTAGGGGAGATCGGGGAAATTAAAAGGGAAATAATGGAGATTTACAAAGGACACATTATGTAAGGACAAAACGAACTGAGCCGAAAAGAGATGAGGGATAAATTAGGGGTTTTTCTAGGTACGAAAGGCCAGTTCCTAGAAATAGAAAGACAGGAATAGATAAGAATAGAGGACGTGAGTTGAAGATGTTTAGCAAGAAAACGATAGCCCCAATAAGATCTGCCAATAGAAAGCCCCCCGGTGTATTAGATTCGGCAAGGACCGCTGGATCTGGAGAAAAAAATACTTCCTATTATTGACTATAAATATAAGGTGAAGAAAAAATTGAAAATTTTAAATAACTAATTTAGTTTAATTTAAGAGACGTTCAATTGCCGCCCGTTCCCGTTTTTACTTTAAAAAGATCCCCCTAGAATCTATTATCCTTAAGTAAGAATTTTCACTTTAAATTATCGTCGAATATGTACCCTTCCTCCTTTACCAATGATTATTCCTATCTCTAAATTCAACCTAATCTTCCTGCTATTCGTTGTTCTCAGAATTCCCTTCTTTTCCACGTTCTGTTATTGTCCTTATTATTCATCTACGCTTCAGTCACACTTTATTTCTTACTGCTATTGTCTCTCTTTGGTTTCTTCTCCTTATTGTCCTCTACATCCTAAAGAAGCAGTTGTGTCTATGATACAAATCAAATTTTCTTCAAGTGTACTGTTCTTTCTGCGGGGGGACGCTCTTCCCTTCATTTACTCCTCTTAAAGTTAAGGCTTCCTGCTCACTACTGCGCTATATCGTGTCCTTTCTCTCTCAGTGTCTATTGTCCATTGGTTCCTTTATTTCAGCTATTTCCGATCGAATTAAGTTTTAATTAATTAAGTCTTCTTCCTATCGTTTCTGGGCAAGGTTCCTGGTCGACGTACCCAAAAAAAAAAAAAAAAAAAAAAAAAAGTCCTTCCATCTTTTACATTTTCTTGTTTTTCTCTTCTTTTTATGGGCTCGTCAACATGGGCATTGGCTCAAGATCAAAAAGAGGAGCGAGATACACTCAGAACTTTACACAACCAGAAATAGCCGACAAAAAAGAATAAAGAGCTTGGATAACAGAAAGAAAAGGAGCGGAGGCAATGAGAGCCATCGCTGTATCGAGTGGAAAGATTGATTCGTAAAAGGGAGAAATAGAAAGAAACTTGTTCAGTGCAAAAGTGACGAACAACCGAGCATCATGTGATGAGGATATACTAATGGGACTTTCTTTAACTTTCATCCTGTTACGTCTGACACTGTTTCCCAGTTCTTGAGCTAATGTTTAAAAAAATAATAAAAAAACAATCAGTGATAGACTTAATTGAGGGGAGGTGTCCGCACTGAAACCGGCTCGCTACGTCGACGAAATGTCATCTATAGCAACTTTAATAAAGCGTTCGATGCAATTCACACACCGAATCCGCGCGTTATTTTCAAAGAAAGAACGGATATTATACGAATCGCGTCAATTTTTAATCAGCGCGTTTCCATTTTTGTGAAAAACGAAACCAACCGTAACCGCTGTATGTTTTTTTTTCTTTTGTTTCAGGTACGGTCGCGCGCAATGGGAAAGATCGATGAAAATTGATCTGAACGACTTTGGTTGTCAGCCGTTGCTGAAAGTTGTCGAAAGTACTTCGATTATTTCGGGCATCGATATTATATCGATTTTTATATCGGACGGGTATTATGAACGATTACGGCGATACTTATGAATCCACCGTCTTCGACGGCATCCGTAAGCGAGCTGCCACCAATAAATGATACATTTGTCGACAGCCACGGCGCCGCCACTGCCGCTGCTGCGGCGGCGGTCGCGGGCAGCGTTGGCGGGAATTTCTCGCACCTCTACAACGACAGCAGCAATTTAGCGGCCTCCGGATTCGGCGATTTCCCGGAGAAACTGGAATTTTCGACATATTTCAAGGTCACCTCGATGGTGTTATGCATCGTCATATTAACTTTCGGCATTATCGGCAACGTGATGGTACCGATCGTCATCTTCAGAACCAAGGACATGCGCAACTCGACCAACATCTTCCTGACGAATTTAAGTTTGGCCGACCTACTAGTCTTGCTCGTCTGTACGCCGACCGTTCTAGTCGAAGTCAATACGAAACCGGAAACGTGGGTGCTCGGAGAAAATCTATGTAAGTAAACGGCGTAAATGTGGAAAAAAAAATCGATTGCCCAGTAAAAATTACAACTCGCTTCGTTCTGAAAAAATTGCGATACAAATGTAGAACTCGTCAGTTGCCTTTCGTTTTTCGTCATAACAACGTTTAAAACAATTGAACGAACTTATAAAACCTGACATTTTTTTTCCTCCGATTTGTACGTTTCAGTAATGTTTTCGAGTGGTATGCGCAGACGTATGAACGAAAGAACATAAATACTCGAATAAATGTGAATGTCTTTTGCCCAGTGCAAGTTTTTATTTTACAAATTTTACAAATTATCATTACGGTAACGTTAATATAAGGATAATTTGACATTATTACACTTCAATAAATATTTCTGTAATGTTGAAGTAGTTGATTTGAAAAATCTTTACCTGCTCAGTCACGTTCTTATTCGAATTTTCATTACTATCGTGCTTATTATACATCGTTAAGACATTATTCAATTTCCTTTCCAGTTTTTGAACTTAGAACCGATTTAGCGAGAGTTTTCACAGCTGTAAATACTTCTTTTCCAGTTGGAACGATTTATGTTGCTGGTAACAAAAAAGCGCGAATGTTCCTTTGTCTCTTAATTTTATCGTATAACTATATTTAATACCCGCTTTATTTTTGGCCCATTCGGACGAACTACCTGTGTAAAAAGAATAAAACTAGTTAACGTCAAATGTAAAATATTAAATTTTAGTTTTTTTTTCGGACGTTCGATGTAACTGAAGAAAATTACATAAGTGGTACTTCCATTTACAAAAAATTTTAATTATTTTTTTTTTTTTTTTTTTGTGTTTTATTGATGCTTTTTTTTTCTTAATGGGTTCGCGAACGAGAATATTAGACCAAAAAATGAGAAAAGACGAAGAAAATAAATATTACATAACCGATTATTCGTTTTAAAAGCTTTCGAATTCAAATATTAAATAATATATAACACACTGCGAATTTTAATTGTTATTATATTACGGAATAAGGCCGAAGAATTACCAGATTAAAAATTCTAATCAGCGTGAGAGAGAAGATATAAATAACATTCAAAAATTATGTGTATCTACTGCAAGATACAAATGACAGATCTGTATAGTGAGTAGCTGGGAATGTTGCTAATAAAAGACAATATTCGTTGAAACACGAAGGTAATATGATTTGTTTAAAGATTATTGAGAGTTTGAGAAATTATTGTAACGATATAGTATAGATGTGTTGTTCACTTAATTCCAACCACGGATGCTAAATAAAACGATATTTTTTTTGTTACACACTCGGAAATGTCATCATGGTCTCATTTTATATCGATGACGTCTTAAATTATTATTCGTTTAATATTGATATTTTATTGTTCTTTTTTATTTATCGAATTTACGGCTATTATGATTAACGAATACGCAAGTGTTTTATAGTATAAAGTCGGCTAGACAAATCTTTCGCTGAAATACACGATTATTCAAAAATGGACACACTACGGTGGTTCAGAACGACGAGAGTTGGCGTAGGTGTAAATTCTAACGAATGTTGCATTGAATTTCGAAACATTACCCGAACTTGGCGGTAACGTAATTTAAAATTTTTTGAATAATTCAAGACAAGGTAAACCCATTCTTTTTACCATCGGGGTAACTTCGCTATAGCTGTTCGGTAACCAATCACGAGAAACGCTAAAAAACAGGTCGTGATCCGAAGGGAGGTTAAAAACTCTGACTGACCGACCGCCGATTAAAAATCCTTCGGCTGACTTTTCTTCTATTCTTTCTCTCCCCGACAACATTTTATCACCGCCGTTTCAAAAAAGACGCGATTTCCATTTTTTTCAGCGTCAATCCGCAATATGATGGTACATTCACCCTTGGCTGGCCAACAACATCATCTTACACACTCCCACATTCTCACTTAGACCCCATTTACCGTTGTTCTCTTTCCCTTTTAATTTTATTTCGTATTTACTATTTTTTGCATACTTAACTGTAATGAACACATTACAAAAAATATGTAATAGATGCAATCTAAGAATGCCTGCATAAACGCAAGAATTTTGCTAGCATCAATTTTGAAAAAATAATGGGCTGAAATTATTCTTTAGAACTGTAAAATTACTATTTAATTGAGTATAGTGAGCTATTTTAAAATTTTACTCTTCTACTGTTCGCCTGTGTAGTGCATTGAAGCGTCGATTTTGGCAAAGGAAAGAAAGGTAGAGATTTAAATTTTTCCGAGAATAGTATGAGTACCGAGATCCGACAGTGCTAATGCTTGGAATAACACCGGTCCCGAATTTTTTTGCACATGTAGAAGTAAGCAGTATGCGATAAAAAATAAGCTGGTTATCTCTTATCGGAAATCAGTACAAATGACCACGCGATTGATATTTAAATAATAAATAAATAATCGGAGAAACGGTTCGGCCGGATTTCATCAAGTTCGTTCGAATCAACGTGGACTTTTAAAGAGAACTGCTAAACGCCGCTATTAATTTTCTCGGGTCGAATTTATTTATTTTGTTCCATTAAAGTTTTAAAAAGGCCTATTTAATCATTAAAAATAAATTGACGAAATTCAAAATATTACTACCGGGCGGTCGTGAAACGCGACCAAACTTCACCGTTTCCAGAGAAATATTTCGCGGCATTTAAACTCGGCGCGGAATTGCTTTTCTGACATATTTATGCTGAAATCCCATTACTGACTTTCTTGCTTACTTTCTTCTTCCATCGCCATATTTCTTCCTTTTTTTCGCTCGCTCGCCGTAATTCCACGTTTTCTTACTTTCTCACTTTTTCCAAAGTTCTTTATTTCCTAAGTCGCCTTTTCTAATTTGTTCTTTTAATTTTCATCCAGCCTATTTCGACCATTCTCTTTGGTATTGTTTTACTTTAATACATTTCGCTTGTACCTCTCCTCTCCCACGCCCCTTCCGCGTAAACTCGATATAATACTTACACAAGCTACGCGCGCACGTACACATCAATCCAGCCGACCTGGACCATAAAAACGAGTTGTTCCAACGCGAGGCGAAATTAAACAAAAAAATTTTCTCGCAATTACCAATATATTGCACACTACGGTGCCGCTGAATTCTTGAAAATTACCGCCATGTCGTGATTTTTCAGCTATTTAAATTAAATTTTTCTAACATTTATTTTTTTGCATGCATGGAAATTTATAGAAATATATAAACCATTAAGATTTTAGCTTCTTTTGAATTAATCTGGTTAAACGTTTTTTGTTTTTTTTTTTCTTATTTCCTACTTTGTGGGTGATAGCAGAAATCTGCAGAAAATGAAAGATGTAAATTCAGTTAAATATCTTAATTATTTTTCTTTAACTAATTGTTTTTAAAACTCACCACGTTAGTATATACAGTAATTGTAGAATTAATTTTTGTTGAGTTTTTAAAATTTCTCACTAGTTCGGAATAGATTTATCCCACCCCTTCCGTTAGTTTTTGCGTAATATTATTATCGGCTTCGATTTTTTTTTTTTTTTTTTGGGTTCGCTGACAACGAGCATTGATTGACCCACAATCGATAAGAAAGAAAAGTAACGCTGAATTAATTATTCAGATTCGTATGCAGTCAGCTATAGCATCAATGAAGGATACTACATATATATAAACTCGGCCACTTTGGTCTCACAAGGGGCTCTACCCCTTGTCCCTTCTTGCTTACATTTCTATCTCTTTCTCTTCTATACTTTGTGTAAAATGATCAAAATTTTTCAACGTCATTCGTACCGGTATCGATACAAACAAAAAATAACGTAATCATAAAAATCCTATTCTAACATTTAACTTTTATTACGTAAAGTTGGGACACTACAAAATCTCATGAGGGCTACGTTGTAATCAATATATGTATATTTACACACACGTAAATCTCTACAAAGGAAAATGGGTAATGACGTCCCACATAATCACTAAAATTTTATATATACATATTTGAAATTCAAAAAGTTAATACACTCATAAATATAGAGCATCAAAATACTAAAAAAAAATTTAAATTAAAAACAAAAATTTAGAAGCACAGACGAAAAGAATAATGCGCTTACGCAATAGTGTAATACTGGTTGGTCAATTAATAGTTCTGATAAGGCTAAACTCTGATAGAATAAGGAAATTACGAGAGACCTTCGAAGATCTGATGAAGAAAAGTGCATGGAGGATAGCAATAGACTCGGTACAGAAAGTCGAACAGAAGGAAGGAAGTTTAAAGGACTCAGAGTGATTTAATGAAGGACAAAGAAAGGCTGCACCAACTCCACTTGGGCTCTTGGAACCGTCCGTGTAGATTGTAACGTGGTTAGAATAGTGGGAGTTTAAGGTATGTAAAAATTCCGATCTAACGGCGTGATGCAGAACGGCTGTAGGGGGAGCAGAAGAGTAAAAGCAATTAATTGGATGAAGAAAGGAGGAAAACTTAAAAGAAAAATATGGGAGCTTATCGCAAGTGTGAATGTATGGTAAAAATTGAAGGAGTCGAGTAGAAATAAGAGACAGAATTGGTGTTTTATTGGCACTAAATCGCCAATCCTGTAGAATGAGGGAATAAGAAGGAATAAGTGAGGAAGAGGAGATAGGAAGACGTTTAATAAGGAAGCGGTAGCCCAAATAGGAACGCCGAATAAAGAGTGGAGGAATGTGGGTTTCCGCTTGAATAGCAGGGATAGGAGAAGATTTCTGAGCTCCAAGACAGAGGCGGAGGCAAGTATTTTGGACGCGATCGAGCTTGGAGAGCAAAGACCTGGAAGAGTTACCATAAATAAAACAGCAATAATCTAGAATAGAACGGATACAGGATTTGTAGAACATGAGCAAAATGCACGGATCACCTCCCCAGTTCGTATGTGAAAGGGACTTAATAAGGTTGAGCCTTTTTAGTGATGACACGTATATATAGTTAATATGCTTGTGGAACGAAAGACGGCTATCCAAAAATACTCCTAAGTAACGGAAATGGTTAGCCAGGGGGATCGGATTACTATTTAAGGAAAAACTAACTAAGTAGGGGTCAAAAGGACGAAGAGTAAAGACAACAGCAGAGGATTTCGTTGGAGAGATAGACAGATGAATATTAGATAAAGCGCTTTCCAAAATCGTTAAGTAATGTTGCAGCTGGGAATTAGCGGTGGAGATACTACGATGGGTGGAGTAAATGAGGATGTCGTCAGCAAAAAAAAGGGAAGAGGAGATTGTTGACAGAGAAGCAGTTTTTATAAGGTAAATGTTAAAAAGGGTTGGACTTAGACAAGAGCCCTGCGGTAGTCCACGAAAGACCAGTCTAGAAATAGGTTCGAGCGGAGAAGAGAGAAAGATAGTCCTAGATTGGAAAAGGCTAATGACAAGAGCAGAGAAGAAGGGTGGAATATTCAAGGAGAGCATGGAATCGAATAGGGTGGGAAGGTGGACATTATCGAAGGCAGCAGAGACATCGACGAAGGAAGCAATGAGGAATTTTTTGTTGATAAAAGATAAATACACATCTGACAAGAAAGTACTGATACAATCGGGAGGGCCGCGTCCAGGGCGAAATCCAAACATATTATTTGGCAATACTTTATTGTGCTCAAGCCACCAAATTAGCCGTCTATTAATTATACTTTCAAACAGCTTTCTGGCCAGGGAGCAAGTGAGATTGGTCGAAGAGAGGAGGAGTTAGGTTTTGGGATCGGGACAACAATGAAAATATTCCAAACAGATGGAGTAGAACCAGACGAGAGAAATGAATTGAATAAATTTAAGAGGAAACGAAGAGCGGAATCAGAGAGACTTTTTAGTACGAGAAAGGGAATTCCGTCTTTACCAGGAGAAGAATTAGAAGAATTACGTAAGGCAGCTTCCAATTCAGTGTAGGTAAAAGGAGTGAGTAGGAAATGAGAGGAGGTGAGGGGAACCGGGATGCGACAGGATTCTTGGAAGCTAGGAACGTAACAAGGAGCTAAGGAATTCATAAATGGAATTAATTTGTCCGGAGACAGGATATGATTTGAAAGATGTTGAGCTGAAGAAGATTTGAAAGTCTTCGCCATTTTCCAAATGTGAGTGAGAGGAGTGGAACGGGAGAAAGCGGAGCAGAAATTTCTCCACGAGTTCTTTTTTGCCGTTTTAAGAGTATACCTAGCTTTGGCATTGGCACTTTTGTGAGCGAGAAAATTGGAGAGATTAGGACAGGAACGGAATGTTCTAAAGGTGGATAAACTTCGATCAAAGGCAACTTTGCACTCTTGGTTCCACCACACAGAGGAAACAAATTTGGACCTTTTATGTGTAGGAAGCTGAGCAGGAGGAGAAGAAAGAGTTAAAGCGTTGGAAATAGATTCCATAAAAAGGTCGTATTGAGAAGATGGATTTAAATGCGAAGGAATTAGAGACAGTGAAGAGTCAACGTAGGAACGAAAGATGGGCCAGTCTATCTTAGAGAGAACCCATCTATGAGATTGAGTAGGATTATTCAGAGTAGAATGAGAAAACTGATTTAAGGAAATGATGATGGGAACATGGTCGCTTCCAAAAGTTCCATCCAGAGTGTTCCATGAGCAGCTAAAACCAAGATTGGGAGATGTAAAAGATAGATCAATGGAACTAGGAGCTAGAGGGTTGCTGACACAGGTGGATGTACCGTCATTAAGGAGAAATAGATCATTTTGAAGAATGACATTTTCTAGGATTGCACCATTATTATTATAGTTAGTGCAACCCCAGAAAGGTGAGTGAGCATTCCAGTCTCCGCCTATAATAAAGGGAGTCGAAAGAGAGTTAATGAAAGTAGGAAACGGAAAATCGCGTAAATCAAAATTAGGAGGGAAATAAGCGGAGATGATGTTAAGTGGGTTACCAGAATCATTAGGAATTGAAACGTGAACTAGATTGGGGAAAGGAGGGTTGGGAGGAAAGGACGGTTGGAAGTTGTTATGAGTAAGAAATACGATGTCATTTCTAATTAGGATAGCTGCGCCTCCATAACCGTCCACGCGGTTAGAACTAATAAGGGAGAATCCCTTGAAATGAAGGTCAGATGAGCTTTTTAGCCATGTTTCAGAAAGCAAAGCAATATTAATATTATGTTGATCTAACAGCCTCTCAAGAGAGGGTTTGTTAGCCCTAAGGCTTCGGCAGTTCCACTGAAGGATTTTAAGTTTCGGAAACATTGTAGGGAACCAAGTTATTGTCCATCAACTTAGGGAATAAAATGGAAGATTGAAGAGAGGAGAGTAAGAAGAGAAGAAAAAACTTAGAAGGCTGAAGCAGTAGTAGAGGAAGATTGGGACAATAGGAAATGAGAAAAGGGAGAAGGTGTTCGCCACAGAATAACGCAACTGGGGAAAGATTTATGGGAAGTGTAGGCAAAGGTGAAAAGATCCACCGCTCGAGTAAATTATAATGAGGCCGGTGTCGCAGAAGAATATTACAATAGACATGCCAGTAGGCATAATATAACAGCACCCATCGCTCAAAGCAATCATTGCGTCTGGGACCTTGTATGCTATCAACCAACTTAATTAAAAGAGGCAAGCAACACCAAAGGAACGCTGTGTAAAATTTTAGAAAAGGAACAAGAAGCTTCCATCGCTCAAATAAATCCTTGCGAATGGGTCCTGGTATGCTATCAACCAACCTAGTTAAAGGAGGCAAGCAACACCCAAGGAACGCTAAAAGAAAATTATAAAAGGAAATAAAAATAGAAAGCTCCCATCGCTCAAATAAATCCTTGCAAATGGGTCCTGGTATGCTATCAACCAACCTAGTTAAAGGAGGCAAGCAACACCGAAGGAACGCTAGAAAAAAGTTGACAAGAAAGACGTAGGGTAAAAAATATAACTTATTATGTGTGAACAGCCGAGAAAGCGGCAAGCGATGAGGCGCACTATGAAAAATTGCGTTGAGACTGAGGTGAATGAAGAAATCAATAGCATCATTTAAGAGGATAAAAATAGAAACAGAAAGACAAAAGCAGGAGCAAACCGTATAATGGACTGGAAGAAGTGGAAGTACTTCTGCTTCAATATCTATGATTGTAAAATCTGACATAAAGCCTCTAATTTATCTTCTAAATTGGGAATGTCCAGTCTGCCAAGGGCGGTTCGTAGTGTAGCAGCTATAGGGTTGAAAGGAGGAGGAGGGGCGGAGTCACTGAAGGAAACATTATTGGCTGCTGGAGCCTTTACATTGTTGACGAGAACAGAGGGAGATACTGTAGGGGGATTGGAGACCTTCGGAGCACTATAACGATAACCTTTAGTGCCAGCATTGAGCGTTAAACTTGAATAATATTTGTTCAAGGGATTAGGAGACGCAGAGTTGGAAAAGTGCCTTTGCGTAGGAAGCCTGATATAGGAGGAAGACGAACTGCTGGAGCTTTTCTGACGTTTCCTCTTAGGGATGGCAGGAGAGGAATTCGCCAAAGCGGGGAAGTTTGAAGAATTTGAAATTTCGGCAAAAGAAAAGGCTGGAGACACTAACTTGGCTTGGCAGATATTTTTTGCCCCGGAATATGAGACATTTTGCAAGCTAATTATTTTTTGAATTTTGACTTGTTCTTTAAAGACTTGACAGTTGGGGTCCAAAGCGGAATGATTCTCTCCACAGTGGACGCAAAGATAGGAAGAAGGCCCACTTTGTTGCGTAACGGTGCATTCCGAAGATGAATGACCACCCGCACACAAAGAACAAATGGTTTTGCTACGACAAGAAGCGCTGAAGTGCTCAAAGCGAAGGCAATTGCGGCACAATTTGGGTCTACGGATCAAAGGCTCAACCTTAACACGATAAGAATCATAGATGCAGATGTGGGAAGGAAGGAAGGAGCCCTGAAACTTAACTTCTATTACGGGAATAGGAGTAAAGGAATTATCTTTATCGAGGGACCTTTTCTGCAACCTACGAATACTAGAGATGGGTACCTCCGATGAACAATTGGACAATAGTTCGTCAACAGAAATATTGGACGGAACGTCACGGACTACACCAAGTCGAAATAGCAGAGATTGCGGGATGAATGATCGAATTTTTAATTCTTTGTGTAATTCTTCCGAAAGGATGAAATTGTTGGCTTCGATAACAGACGTGAAAATTAATTTTACCAAGTTTTTTCCTGACCTAGAAATGGAGGAGAGACCATTAATTTTTCTACAAAACATTCTGGCCAAAGACATGGGGTGGAGATAGGCAATATTCTTGTCTTCCAGGCTCTCAACAAGAACAACGATCTGGCCTTCGTAGTTGTTTGGAAATACGTTTAAAGAGGAGGTAGCCTTCATTTGATTATCGGTATTAGTAGGGTTAGACGGAATGTTATGTACAGATGAAGTGTCCATGACTGTTTGTTCAACAGTCGGGGACACTGTCTGCGAGTTATTATTAAGAGAAGCAGTGGAAACAGATTTAGAAGAAGACGGTGAAGAATGATTAACAGATGATTTAATTTTATTCGATGATTTTGTTACATCGGAAGCAGTTTTGGTAGAAGAGCGGGAATTAGTCGGGGGAGGCTTACCTCCCCCGTCGGACGCGTCTGGCATTGAATTCAACAACTGAGAGGAAAGTTAACGATTAGCGATATCAGCGATGAAGCTAATACTACTAATAATAATAAAAGTAAAAACTGATAAGAATAATAATACGAATCCGCTTTATCGATAAAATAAAATAGACGAAATTATATACAATAGAGGTAAAATGAACGATCTCACCGATAAAATCAGCAAATATACGAACGCAGCACAGATAAACCACTTTCAATAAAAATTAATAAACTTCCTTTTTTGTGCAATCGAGGTTAATTTCCTTTGGATCCCTAGCCATTCTGGAATAGAAGGAAATGAGTCAGTTGACTTATTAGCTCGGCGAGCTTCTTCTTCCGGCAGGTTCCTTACTACTTTTCCATCCGTCAATATTAATCTTCTGTCCTCTGCAGCGCACAACCAATTATGGTTTAACTCCTACTACTCCTCATTCTCAAACCCGGATTCCTTTTACTTGTCCATCCAGCCTTCTCTTCCTTTCTGTTCCTGGTTTCTTGACTTCCCTTTTATGCGTCGCTCCAGCATCTCGGCAATATGCCGCCTTCGCTTTGGGCACAGCTGGCTTCCCTCGTCGCTTTTCCGATTCTCTCTCGCGGCATCTCCGTATTGTCCTTTACATCCTCTTAACAGTCAACATGTATGTGATCCTGATCACATAATGTTCGAATGTTCATCACTTTCATCTGAACAATCTTCCTTTTACTCCTCTCTCTTATCAAACAATGTTCCTACTCCCTATTGTGCTGCATTTATTCTTTCCCTTCCTTCTCCTTCTGTCATCCAGGCGCTTGATACATTCTTGTTGAATGTTTCACGCCTCATAAAAATCTGATTTTTTCTCTATTCCCATTTCTTGGGCTAATGTCCTCGCTGACGAACCCATAGTAAATATTAAAAAAAAAAAAAAAGGCTAAACTCTCGCACAGACTACTTTTCGATTACAATTTTGTGGTTGTGCTGTGGTTATACTGTGGCCGAAACCGATTACTTTTGAACCACAACATTAATAACAACACAACTACGGCGTTGAGTGGTTACAAAGTGGCTTACGAGTGGCTCAAAGTGCGTTGAACTCGATCACCGACGATCATTTTTTTGTAGCTGAATCAGCCACACGTTGCGACTGCTGTTAGAGCTGGCTCCAAGAAGTAGTAGTACTGCGTATTTTATCATCACTTCTATGTTAAAATAATATTACCCACGACCGGGCCACTATTTTGTGGGTCGGAAAGTTAAGCATAAATATGAATTTCGAAGTGAAATAGCGCATATGTAGGAATCAATTTGTTTTAAGTTGACGGTATTACCGTGTTTATAAACCCGTTTAGAGGTGATGTTCTTACTGAATAATATCAAACAGTAGGTTTATACAATAGAGTAGACGCCAATTATCTGCATGTACAAAATTTGTTGTTTCATTCACGACTTCCGAAATTCAATGTATCATATAGCTGAATAGATTTGCGGCTGTATGAAACAAGTAATGCATTTCATTGTTTCCTTCGCAGCAAGTGTTGACCACTTAAAACTTTTAAAAATTAAAATGCAAAAACATTCATTAAATTTCCATTACAAGAACAGTTTACGTAATTCAGCAACAATTGTGCAATAGATATTAAATCACAGTTATGCAGTGTTAATAGAAAAATTTAGAGACTTTAAATAGAAATGTTTCCAAAAATAGGTGATATTAATTAAAATTGCGGATTTTATACTGCTTTGATATTTTTAATGAGACGGCAGAATGAAACTTGCTAAATTAATTTAAACGAAGAGATACAACGCTCACGCGTTAAATTTTCAAAGAAATAAAATTGACCTGTCCGTTTAAAAAGTGTCACGAACCATTGATTATATATATATAAAAAATTTCAGAACTTTTTTATGTAATAGACTGTAGATTAATTTGTATTAAATTTTGATGATCAATTCTGTAACTGGCAATTAGTTTATATGGGTCCATGAGTAACAGCTGCTAAATGTTCATCACAACGTAACATGCAACATCAACACGGCCAAAATTTACCAAAAACAACGTTCCAATATATTGCATTTAATAAACATAAATATATTATCGTTAATAACAATTATTTTTATAATATTAGAAACTACGATTGCTTTTATTTTTTTCATTATTTATTAATCGATTTATTGAGTTTTATTATTTTTCACTATCGACTATCATTATATATATATATATAAAATTATTACAACGTAATTCTTAGGCTACTCCCCATTAGAAAAAATGTTCCAATTTTATGTAACGTTTGTTATATTTTATAGCTTGACCTCTCTTGCTTAAATTTCTGTCTCTTTCTCTTCTATACTTTGTATAAAATGATCAAAATTTACAACGCAGTTATAAATCGGTCTGTATGAATATAATAACATAATCACAAAAATCCTATAAAATATAACAAACGTTACATAAAATTGGAACATGTTTTCTAATGGGGAGTAGCCTAAGCATTACGTTGTAATAATTATATATATATATATATATATATATATATGTATATATGTATATATACATATATATATATATATATGTGTGTATATAATGATAGTCGATAGTGAAAAATAATAAAATTCAATAAATCGATTAATAAATAATGAAAAAAATAAAAGCAATCGTAGTTTCTAATATTATAAAAATAATTGTTATTAACGATAATATATTTATGTTTATTAAATGCAATATGTTTGAACGTTGTTTTTGGTAAATTGTGACAGTGTTGATGTTGCATGTTACGTTATGATGAATATTTAGTTACTCGTGGCCCCATATAAACTAATTGCCAGTTGCAGAACTTATCATCAAAATTAAATATAAATTAATCTACAATCTATTATATAAAAAAGTTCTGAAATTTTTTTTATTACGATTTTAGTTTTAACTAACGTGATTTGCTTAATAGCTAGAAGTAATAAAATTGGTCAGATTTTATATTAGTTATTTATTACTCATTTTTTCCTTGCACGATCTCGAATTCTCAATTTGAATTTATCTCAAGCTATATTTGAAATGTATTTCCATTTACTGTGAATAAAAAATGTTTTAAATTTTACTTTAAACAGGCATTACAGTGTTTATAACATCGTTCAAGTTATGAATATATTTTTCTCTATTATATACACAATTGGGGTGCAACTAAACAAGTGGAGTCATCAGTGCGTGGTGGTTGGCAAGCGAAGCGAGCTGGTGGCGAAGCTAGTCAATGATAAGATATATATTGACATCCTACCAAACAACGTTGAAACATTTTAAATTAATGTGTACATACATATAAAAATATTATCGTCACAAACAATAAAGTAAAAGTAAAGTAAGTCCCATACCCTTGATCATGGATTATGAAATTAAGGTTCACAATGAACTAAGCCAGAGGCAGTAATGAGAGTGTGTGTGGGGGGGGGGCAGTTTCTTTCTTTACTTTCCCAGATTTCTCCGGTACCCAATTATTCCAGATTAGGTATAAACTTGGAATCGATTCGGATTTGGAACGAGACAAGTCTCGAACCCGTGTTCTCTGGTTTAGTAGATAGGCGCGTTAACCACTAGGCTACTGCGCGTCACCAATAGTACATCATTAAAATTAATAACCTGTAATTCGGGATTAAATTATGACCATATTTATTTTACTTTATTAATTATTTGATTTATCGACTTTTTTGCTTTTTCATTTTTGACGCCATCATTTTATAAGTGTGTATACGTTTTATTTCAAGCCTATTATGAAACACCATAACGGATAGTTTGACTTTTTTGTCCAAATGCGATATTGAAATGAAAAGATAAATAATAAAAAGAAACAAAATTCGTTGCTTTGGTGCCGTTACCAACAGCGGGTAATCATTACTTCGGAAAAATGTTCTTCGTCTTTTGATAGTGTATCGCCAAAGTGATGTAAACATCAAAACTACTTATCGAGTTTTACGAACGATCATTTTGCATTAAATTGCTACCCGACTTATTCAATGATATAGGAAATAATTTGTAGATGCATACATTTCGATATAGTCGAACCTTATTATTCGCCGCGTAGTAATAATGCTGACGATGTAAGCAGATGAAATGAACTCTTATCGGTATTAAAAATATCACTGAAAATTTCCAATTTTCCTACTTTTATATTATATATCTCGAGCGAGAAGATCGTTTAATAATTTAAAAAAAAATACGTACCAAGAAGCTGAAGGCTATATTACAGCGAAGCGAATAATTTTACCGGTCTTCTCAGCGTGATGTGATGCGAGAACAGGTTAAGCGTGAAAAAAAGTTGAAAACGAAAGGGCACGGTGAAAATCATCGAACAATCATCAAAGTCGCTAAAGCGATATAAATTTCAATGTTTTTAGCAGAAAGTTCATTTCGTAAAATTTATCGCCGCAGACGTAAACAAACGTGATGTTTGCCTTGCATCGCTGACAAACATTTAATTTTATCACTTTCTTTTCTAGAAAAAGCTACACTTTGCGAGCTTTTATTACTGACTTCGTAGCGAGCCGGCGGTAATGTTTATTTATTTTTAGCCGTGCAGCGATTAAAATTGGCGATGGCGCGCTTTCGATTTCAAAATTAATGGACTTATAGGAAAAGAGAAAGGATCGAGGAATAGTTCTCCAAATTTTTGAGAAAAATACGGAAACGCGTGTACGAAGGAATCGCAATGACAGACTGTTTTTTTATTAATGTTTAACTGTTGAATACGAGAGAAATACTAGTGAAAAAGTTCACTCGGTATAGTTAAATTAAAATTTAAGAACTGCGAACTTACCTTAAGATCATGATCAGCAGGAAGCACAAAAGAAGCAGATGATCGATGAATCATCCCGCCTAAATATGAGGATGTTGATTAAAATTTATTAATATAAAACAGATTAATGAGAAAAAAAAATAAATATAAATTAATTTTCTATTAATAAACTTAAATATAACTCAATTTAAGTAGACGTTTTCGGGCATAGGTCATCATCAGTCAGCAACATACGCTGAAAGAAAATGTAATTTTAGTTTTATTTGAGGTTAGCTAATGATTGGCTATCCTTTAAAACGTATCTAAAGTAAATTATTTTAATTTATTGAAGTAGTAAATTATTTTACATTTGATTTCTATTAAGGAATTTATTTATTTTAAATTTATAAGGATTACACATACCGCAGACAGTAACATTAAAAATACCCAAGCATTCACATTTTAAACGCGAAATATATTTAATGGAAAGCTAATATTTATTCGTTTTTCTCGTTTGTATTGCAACTGCCATTTCTACCGAATACGGGGATTTCGATTATAAAAAAATTAAATAATTGTTTTATATTGATGTATTTAAATTGACTGACCGTACAGTAAACGTGTAAACGATCAGTGTAATTAACGGATATATTGTTAAATAGGATGTTGGGAAAGACCTAAATAAAGTTGAGACTTCCGTCATCAGAATATTAACTCCGTGTTTGTAATTGGAAATTTCTTTTTCCTTGAGATTTGCAGGCCACACTCTAAACATTTCCCATTTGTCCATTCTTATATATCGTTAGGATAATAAATGAAGATATGTTCACGACATCGTGGCATCGCGAGAAAAACTCACAACAGAGGGGGAAATGATATTAAAGATAGGGAATAACCATTTGAACTTGGACGTTATGAAGAAAAAATCCAAGATTAAGAAGTAAGAAATAAAGCAAAACAGGATGCCATGATGTCGTGAACACAGCTTCATTTATTATCCTAACGGTATATAAGAATGGATAAATGTGAATGTTTAGAGTGTGGCCTGCAAATCTCAAGGAAAAATAAATGTCCAATTGCAAACACGGTGTTTTAACTTTATTTAGGTCTTTCTCAATATCCTATTTAACGATATATCTGTTAATTACACTTATTGTTTACGTTTATTGTACAGTAAGTCAATTTAAATACACCAATATGAAACAATTATTTAATTTTTTATTAAACACCCGACGCGTTTCGAAGACAAAGCTTCATGATCTCGGGAGTTATTATAATACATTTACCTTTTTGATTATATGAGCATGCTGAACTATAGTATTTTCTATCTTCTCCATCTAGACGATTTCTTTCCCCCCTTGTCATAGCAATAGACTTTACAGTAAATGCAAAAAAACATCATCGGCGCTAACCGTTTAGCAGATAGTTTCAATAAACGGAACCTACTTCGCTGTCTACGGTTCATTTTGTTCCGGATCTTCTACTGAATAAACTTGGGTTTCGAACTGAGGCTAATAACCAGATACCGTATGTTTTCTTCATAAGTCCTATTTCCCCGCAGAAGTTATTACGGAAGGTAAAGACGGATTCCAAGATGAACTCTGGCACACTATTATCTTTAAACCATTAGATACTGCTTAGGAAAAAATAATACGAAAAGTTGAATTATTGCAGAATTATGTAAAATAAGAAAACAATATCAAAGAATTTTGTTAAAACAGCAAAGAAATGTTTTCACGCAAAGCTGAACGCTTAACATTAAAACGCACTTCTCAAATCCCCATGCAATATCAAAAATTCTTTAGAGTTACCTATTATGCGTTAATTAATTCGCTTGACCGATCAGCAGGTGCTTTTTTGTGAAAAGCGATGAATGTAGCATAAAGGAAATTTCCCGTTTCAGAGTTGCCCGACGACTAGTTAGGGAAAAAACGAAGAAAATGTACTTCAACAAAAATTTTTGTACAAAGAAAATTAAAATTCTAATCGAATAGTGGGGAGGCGGCAATGTGATCAGAGTCGTCGCCAATCTCCTGTTAGGCATTTCCGAAGTGTCGGACGTATTACATTAAGCGCCAATGGACTAGGGAATATTTATCGATAGCGGCTAAGAAATCTGATGAATCACTGTCGCCCACAGTGCTCATTTGGTTTTTCTTATACCTCCGGTTTTGAAGGGAAAAAATATGTTTCACCTGTTTCACTGAGTACCCTTTGTTTTTTGTTTTTAAAGTGTTCGACATATCGGAGAACTTTCGTTGCATCTCTTTAAACTCACTGACGGGCGTAATGCCCCCCCCCCCCTGGGAGGGTTCGTTAGAGTTTAAAATATATTACATACGTATTGGTTTCGTTTGTCGCGTGTTGTGTCTTGCGTTTAATTTATATATCGTTTCAGTAAAATAGTCGCGTTATCGTCCAAATTATTCGAATATATATTACCGCTATTTATCAGTTACTTCGTCACTTCAGATCGGTGAGATTGAACCATTTTTCTTATCTATTCTGTATTATTTATCATTTAATCTTTTCATTTTCGTACATATTCTTCATTTCTCGGAACAACTCGTACATTAGCACACACCAGCACATACCTACCACGCGTGTATTGTCGTCGCTGTAATGGCGACGACAGCAGATACACCGTTACACACAACGCAATCGCTTTACAGACACACACACACACAAACGCAAAACGTGCGTCAACATGCAACAACATCAACCGTTATCCAACCGGCAACTTATACACACGAACCGCTCTATACGTTGACCGGTACACAAGCGCAACCTGACGATATGCTACGTAATTGTTCTAGCGAAATCGTACAGCCGGCTCGGTTTACTCCGTCTTTCACGACGACATATAATGTGGCAGGCTCATCAACAGGTATCTCCACTGCGCAGCCCGTACTTGTTTATGCGCCGACTCCCGAAAATTTCGAATATTTACAGTCAAATATTAATTACGTACAAAATCAAAATGTCATCAATAATCAACACTTCCCTCCCTTACCGCAAAACAATGCGCAACGAACGAATCAGAGTTGTAGTGGCGAAGAAGTCGATATGCATGAGAATGAAAACAGCCAGGAAAATGATTGGCAGCAAGTTAAGGTGAGAAAGGGAAAAAAGCGGCAATCTGCTATTGCCAACGATAATAATAATAAGAAACACGTTAAAATGACTCGCAATCGATTTGAGGCCCTCTCAACGAACGACGGAAATGACTCTGATGAAGAAAGTCAAGTAGGTTCAGCCGAAAAAAGTTCAATGAATAATTCCACACCGTCCATTCCCAAGCCACCACCCATTTTCGTACATGGAGTGCAAAATTTCAGAAAAATGCAGGAGAGAATAGAGCTCGTTATAAACAAGTCCGATTACTACGCGAAGGCACTGACAGATCGCGTGGTTAAAATAAGCGTACTTTCTCCGGAACAATACCGTAAGCTAACGCGGGTTTTTAGGGAGGAAAATATTATTTTTCACACTTATCAAATGAAACAGGACAGAGCTTATAAGGTGGTGATCAGACATTTACACTTTTCAATCGATCCGCTGGTTATAAAAGAAGAATTAGAATCGCATGGTTTTGAAGTTCGTAATGTTCATAATGTGAAACAATATCAGACAAAAAAACCGCTGCCATTATTCTTCGTGGATCTCGAGCCCACAGCAAATTGCCGAGAAATACATAATTTAAAATCATTGTGCAATACTATAATTAAAGTAGAATCGCCCAACAAGAAAGCATCAATCCCGCAATGTCAGAACTGTCAGCAATGGGGACACACCAAAGCTTACTGTACAAGAACGCCGGTTTGTGTTAAATGTGGAGGTGGCCATAAGACTTACGAATGTAAAAAAGACCCGAAATTTCCGGCTACATGCGGACTGTGTGGCGGATCTCATCCCGCAAATTATAGAGGTTGTGAGATTTATCAAAAGTTAGTACAAAATAAAACGAATTCGGGGGTTGCAGCAAATCAACCTATTAAACAAAACTATCGACGACCAACCGTAACTTATTCACAAATTACTAAGTCTGACACTCCTAGTCAAGCGGACAATATAACAGCAAATGCAACTCATATAAGGAATTCCGGTCAAATCCCCATTAACGACCAATCACCAAATAATTTAAGGGATGATATACAGAATATTCCTTTTGTGAACCTGTTCGAATTCCTGAATGAATTTAAATCCATGTTCCGTCAATTAGCCGAGCAAAACAGCATGGTTCTATCCATGCTTACCATGTTAATTCAGAAATTAACCAAATAATGCCCGCCTACCTGAGGATAGCTCAATGGAACGCGAATGGCTTAAAAAATCATAAAGCCGAAATTGAATTGTTCTTAACTTCCAATTCTGTGGATGTAATTTTAGTTTCCGAAACCCACCTAACTGATAAAGCCTGTTTCAAAATAAATAATTACAACACGTATTCTTGCACACACCCCTCAGGAAAATCTCACGGCGGTTCAGCAATATTAATAAAAAATAACATTGTACAGCACGAACTAAATCATTTTAGGGAGGAGTATCTGCAGGGAACTAACATTAGCATACAGACGATGGGTGGCCAACTTGTATTATCAGCTGCTTATTGTCCGCCACGACATAAAATAACATTGATGGAATTCTGTAAATATATAAAAAATTTAGGGAGCAGATTTGTGTCAGGAGCAGATTGGAACGCTAAGCATACAGCGTGGGGATGCAGGATAACTACGACAAGAGGACGTGTGTTCAAACAAGCACTTGAAAGTCACAATGTCAACTATATATCAACAGGGGAACCAACTTATTGGCCAACCGATAATCGTAAGATACCGGATCTTTTAGATTTCTTCATTACAAAAGGAACCGCTAGTTATTATACAAATATAAATTCTTCCTTCGATCTCTTTTCAGATCACTCTTCTATTATTTTAACTTTCGGTGATTCGGTTATATGCAGAGAGGAGCAAATACATTTATATAACCACAAAACAGACTGGGAATCATTTAGAGATCATTTGGATATAAAGTTAAACTTAAAAATTCCTTTAAAAAGCCCAACTGACGTCGAGAATGCCGTACGGTACCTAACAAACGAAATACAAATAGCAGCTACCTTAAGCACTCCTGTTCTCAAATGTAAAAAAAGTAATAAAAATTATCCAATATCAGTCCGGAAACTTGTCTTAGAAAAGAGAAAGCTTAGAAGAAGGTGGTTCCAATCGGGAAACCCTTCGGATAAAAAGTTGTTTAATAACAAAATAAAAGAATTAAAAAAACTTTTAGAAGAAATTAAAAATAAAACGCTCAATAATTATTTAACTAAACTATCACCCTTAGCAATTGATGATTATTCCTTGTGGAAGTGTACCAAAAATATTAGGCAACCGAATAAACATGTTCCTCCGATGAAACATGGTGACGGGTCATGGGCGAAAGATCATAAACAGAAGTCGAATTTATTTGCCGAGTACTTGGCAACCGTGTTTAAGCTAAACATACAGACAAACACGGACAGGGAAATACATGAATTTATAACCAGTCCATGTGGACCATCTTTAGCAATAAAATCAGCCTCTGCTCACGAGGTTGGGTGTCTGCTTAAAACGCTGAAAAAGAAGAAAAGCCCAGCTTTCGACTTAATAAGCGCTGAATTATTAAATAAACTTCCGCGGAAAGCTATAGTACTGCTCACTTCTATATGTAACGCAGTATTTCGCATACAATATTTTCCGGTACAATGGAAGTTTGCGCAAATCGTAATGATTCCGAAACCTGGTAAAGATCCCTACTCTGCAACATCTTAATATTCGATTTCCTTGTTGCCTGTTTTATCAAAGGTAATGGAAAAATTAATATTAAAAAGGTTACAGCCTTATATACAGTCAACTGATGTAATTCCGCAACATCAGTTTGGCTTTTTAAAACATCATTCCACGATTGATCAATTGCATAGGCTGGTTAGTGTAATTGAAAATAGTTTAGAAACTAAAAAAGTATGTACTGCGGTATTTCTCGACGTTCAACAGGCTTTTGATAAAGTCTGGCACGATGGTTTATTATACAAATTAAAATGTTTGTTCCCGAGTAACCTTTACCTGTTGCTAAAATCATACCTCGAAGATCGTCATTTTCAAGTACGTTACGAACATACCTACTCAGAAATACATCCAGTTTTAGCAGGCGTTCCTCAGGGTTCAGTGTTGGGCCCCACGCTGTACTTGTTATACACAGCAGATTTTCCTGCGACAGAGAATGTGCAGATGGCTACATTTGCGGACGACACGGCACTACTGTCATCACATGAAGATCCGAAGAAAGCTAGCAACAATCTACAAAATGCTCTTACGAAGGCTGAAACATGGTTTAAAAAATGGAAAATCGGGATAAACGAAAGCAAATCGGTGAATATCCATTTTACTAACCGAAAAGTTGAAGTCCCACCCGTTAAGATCAATAACATAGATCTTCCTGTACGAGCAACGGTCAGGTATTTAGGTTTGCACTTAGACAGCCGATTGACATGGAAACACCATATACAGGTTAAAAAGAAAGAATTAGATATCCGGGTTAAAAAAATGTACTGGCTGATAGGGAGAAACAGTGTACTGACAACGGACAACAAACGTCTAATATACACAACTATTTTGAAACCCATCTGGACATACGGGGTTCAACTTTGGGGTTGCGCTAAACCGTCAAACCTGAAGGTAATACAGACTTCCCAGAATAAGATCCTTCGGTTGTTAACCAAGGCACCCTGGTATGTTACTAATCTAACCTTACATCGAGATTTGTGTGTAGATTATGTGGCTGATGTCATCAAAGTTCATGCTAAAAGACACGCAGACAGACTCGATTCTCATCCGAACACTCTTGCTAGAGGATTGCTCGATGTTACCGATAATGTAAGAAGACTGAAACGCCAGAAACCGCAGGACTTTGTTTAAGGTAGGGGTAATCGGGTAGGTGCCATTGGGTACTCATCCCTTCATGTTTAAGTTCATTCACACGTATTACTAAATGTCCTTGATGGACAGCTCGTAATAGTGTATAAATAAAAAAAAACAAAAAAACAAAAAAAAAAACAGTTTAACTCGGAACCTTAGATATCGGGGAAGCTACTTGCATCTCTTCGAGTTTACTGACGAGTATAATTTATGTTTCGGGATCATCAAAAAGTATAATTTGGAATTCATCTAATAGATTGGTTATTCCACACGATCTAAGCAGGAAATGTTTATAAAAATAAAAAATAGGTGTTAATCACAAAATTATAATATAATAATAATTTAAGCATTTTATAATTTAATGAATTCTAATGAAATTACTTACAGGCTCAATGGGTGGAAAGAGATGCCGTCCAATGTTCCTTTATCAATTTTTATCTTATTTATGTACATCACCGATAATTCCGTTCTTTTTGTTGTTTTTTTTTTGATTTTTCATTACTACTTTTAAACTGTAATTCGATCGGACATTTTTCGAGACATTTTAATTTAATAATTTTGAAACTTCTCCACGTTTCGCGATTTTTGTTTTACGGTTAATTTGCTTTGTTTGCAGCGTGTTGGGAAATGAAATGTTTTTATTTCTTTATTTACTCATTCTTAAAACATAAAAATAATTGCGTTCATCGTCAGTTTTTTTTTTTTATTTGTTTATTATTTTTTAATTTTTCTGCGGTTTGTCGATATTTAAAATTAAAAAGCTATCGGTTAAATTACAAAAAAAGAAACGTTCTAAAAGATAAATGGCAATAATAATAGATTAATAAAACATGTGAAAGACTCGAGTAATATTTAAGTATATAAAAAAATACTAATATTCAATCCCCCGAATAAAAAATAAGATATGAATATTTAGAAATCGATTTATTTTTTTTTCATTTTTGGAACGACCTGCCGATAAATATATGATTGTGTAATTAAGCTGTATAGTGTGAAAAAAGGCCGAGTAGTGCAACGAGCAACTCTGGCTACTACTATCACCCACGTTGTGTATGGCAATTATCACATTTTCATTTACAGCAACATTCGAACGTACAATGCATACTCGAACAAACACTTTTACACGCATCTTAAGTAATTAAATCCACCGGTTGTTATCTAACACTATTATCCCCGTGTGTAACACAGTTACGCATCATTTCCGCGGTGACGCAAACGATACACCTATTTTGCAAGACGATTTTTCATTGACAGTTTGCTAAATCATTACGTAGTACCATTTCGTACATATAGCACGGAGATCTTATGTATTGCCTAAATAAGTTTTTTTTGTTGGATGACTTCTGGATACATTCGGACAGATTTGAGGATGACATTAAAAAATTCATCGTTAGCTCGCTAGATTATTACACGGGAATCTAGCAGCCAGTACAAAAATTTGTAAAAGGACCCTATAGTTCTTTTATCTTTAATCTCCGGCCGGTTAACATAAATACATTGTACAATCTGAAATGTTCCACTATTCAATATCTTAATTATAGGACATTTACAGAAATTTGTGTTTAACATTTTATTATTAAATAATGGATCGCATTCTTTCAATTATATTGTCTTTTGTTTTTCATACAGCACATGAAACACAATGTTTGACCAATAGCACGATCTTTCTATTGATATATCACACGACCGGAAAAAAAAATATTTTTTTGAAACTTTCGAGCTTTCGGCGCCGCAAGGGTTCGATTTTAAAGTTGGAAACTTAAATGTTCCAAAGTAAAGAAATACACAAGGATGCGCATTTTTTTAACCTTGTTCAAAAGGCTTAACTATAAAGCTGAGCCACAAACGGGGGCTACACGTCCTTTTTTTTGTGCTTTTTTAAACTTTTGGTTAACTTCCAATGTTTCGTTAAGAAAATTAAATACGACTTTGCTCCCGACAAATAGAGCGCTCTTTCCAACATTATATCATATGTTCGGGAAAAAAAATATATTTTTTTCTAAAATTTCGAGTTTTCGAAGCCCCGAGGATCTAATTTTAAAGTTGGAAACCTAGATGTTTCAAACCAAAGAAATGTACGTGCATGTGCATATTTTCAACCTTTCTCAAAATTTTTAACTGTATTACTCGCCCCGCAAAGAGAAAGCTACATATTAGATCTCGCGCTTTTTTGAACTTTTTGTAAACTTCGAAAGTTTCATTAAAGAAATAAAATATGGTTTTGTTCTCGACAAATAACGATCTTTCCGACAATATATCACATGTCCGAAAAAAAATATATATATTTTTTTGCAAAATTTCGAGATTTCGGAGCCCCGGTGGTCTTATTTTAAAGCGTGAAACCCAGATGTTGCATAATATTGTATTGTTATCTGTAACAACCATTTCAGCAAAAGAACACTTTTTTAATTCATCGGGAAGTAGGTGAAAAATCGTTTCCAAACTTTCCCTCAGTTTGGCGCCCCGAGGGTCTAATTTTGAAGTTAGAAACCCGGATGTTGCATAATATTGTATTGTCATCCCATAGAAAGCATTTCTGCAAAAGGATACTTTTTTAATTCATCAGGAAGTAGGTGAAAAATCGTTCGCAAGATTCCCCTAGATAGACCGAATGACAAACCGAGTTAAATAAAAGGCTAGAAAAAAAAAAAAACCAACATATCATTTTAGTGTATAAAATCCCTATTTTATATACATGTACAAATATATTTTCTGCTTTGCAGAAAAACGCATCGAATTACGGAATGTTTTTGGTAACTAAATAGTTGAGATACATTCAATACTTCTTTCCCGTAAACTTAAGAAAATAGGTAAAAATAGGTACTATTAATATAGTAATTTGTACAAATGATATTCATTTCTTTTTTCTTTTTCATTTTCTTTTTTCTCGAAAATTTAACCGAAATGTTTGAATCTCTGATCACTTTCAGATCGACGATTCGACGCTGTAACCGCTAATTATGTACACAAAAATTTTCTTATTTCCACATCAAAATTACGAATCGTGTACAACACGAAAAAATACAACACGTAATTTGGACATTACAACATTTTGAAAAAATTCGTTATATTGCAACGTTGCAATAAATTTCACGCCCGACAACAAACAATTTTTTTTTTTTTACATCGATCGTTACCACGTTTTTAATACAATTAGCGGAAATTGAATTATTGATTATTTTTGCTGTACTTGAATTGAAATCGTTTTATAAAAGAAAATTATTAAAGAATGTAACCGAAAAAAGTTGTTATTTATAAATTGTAAAATTTATCTTGGTGAGTCCGAAAAATTCGAAAAAAAAAAAAAAAAAAAAAAAATAGGTGCGTTACAAATTACACGAAATAATACACGGAATACGTAAGATTTGCTCATTTTCCACATTACTTTTATTGCAATAAAAAGAAAAAAAAATCTTTTCGCTAATGTATGTTTTCTTTGTTCCGATTTTAGAAATTTAACTGAAAAGTATTTGATGGAAAATATTGCGTGCGAGCGTATAAATTCTGAGCACTGTTTGTTCGGTGTGAATAAGAGTTACCTTTAAATTTTCAGAAATTTCACCGGAAAAGCGGTTCAGAGAGATCTATGGGAAATGTGTGTAATTTGTTTCGCTACATTTTCACAAGTGTCTGCATGAGAAAACTGATCAGGCCCGACTAAAGCTTTCAGCGCTTCATAAGGACAAGTAAAAGTGAGCTTTTGTTTCTTGGCTATTCGACTTTCAATGTTCGCTGTCAACATGTACAATGTTCTGTTTAACATTGAATGCTGATCATTCACTAGCCGGCGAAAAGTCGTAAAGGTTCCGCAGCAAAAGTGACCTTTTAGCGTCGTTCGTCACACATCTGGAAGGGAAATAAAGTAAATAAGCGCTAACGGAAAAGTGCTTTTTCCATCGGTCCGAGAAACGTAATCGACGAAAGAAAATAGAAAATTCGCCGAATTCCAGCTGTTTCTTCAATAAGCGAAATCCGTATCAATTGAACAGAAGTTTGCGAGGTTAACTGTTCGGCGAGCGGGGAGTGCGCGGTTAACTTCATTATCTCACTGTCTGAAACCTCTTAAGTGTGCACTTAGCGACTTTGCCGAGCTATGTGTGGTCATATCACACATCGTTTAATTATTATCTGTAGAAAGTACAGTGTACGCCTGTCTGTCTCTCTTAAACTGCAGAAGAAATTATCTGAGCGAATTTTGAAAGCCCCCCTCTCTGCCCGTCTGCAGTCGTAATACGGTTTTCTCAAGGGCGGTATTTAAAACATTACGTGCATAATAGCAGATCGCATTTCCACTCTGCTTCCTTATCTCAGATACAATATAATCTACTCCGTCGTCTCGATGATTAAACTGAAAGTCGTTGAATTTAACATAGCAGTTGTGCGCGGAAATACGCGGAAATACATGGAAATAAACGTACATTTCGCTGCTAACCGATTTATCATTACGATGTGTATATTTCCTTCGTTACCCGGCCTGGATGTTTGACATAAATTAATAAATAAACCGTCTCGATACGATGTGCACGAACTAAAGTCTGTGGAGTTTGCTAAACTTTTTTCCATGTGATTCGCATTGATTTAAGAAGCAAAGATAAGCGTTTTAATCACTGTAAAAACCAATTTATTTCTCGTCTTCGGATTCTTCTATTCGTGTCCTTTATCGTAAACTTTCACGCTTCTTTTGTTTTATTCATTACTCTGATACTTTTTTTTTTCTAGTTCGATTTTAGCGGAAAAAAACGTTTTTTACGGGTTTTTCGATTTACGATTATTATAACTCCTTTTTTTTTTTTTTTTTTAATTAAGATGTTTACGTTCTTTTCTCCGAATGAAACTAAAATATCCTACTCCACACGATGCCGTGTGCTAATTCCCACTAGCCCAACATGTTTATACTCACTTCGTATATTTAAACTCGTTGCATTCTAATACAAAATCCAATTTGTTTACGTCGTTTTTGATGAAAAAACTGGAATAAACACACTTGGAGTTGTTACACTAAGAATACAGAATTCCGCTTATTTATGTATTTAATTTACCCTCCTTTACTTTTCAAAATAAATAAAATTACTTTTTCACCTCATTTTCTGAAAACTTTTATCCGCCACAATGGTACGGAGGTAGAAACTGATATTCGATGAGTCTCCTCAACAGTGCCATGTACCTGTATGAGAAAAAACCCAGAAAGAAATGAGTGATTATTTCTTATTTTCAGCATAAACTTTAAACAATATTTTTTTTAACTTCTAGATTTACTAAAAAGAAATGCATCAAACAGTAAATAATAAATTTTTGGATAAAAAATAATAATATATTTCTGATTGATATATATGTATATATATATATTATTTTTTTTTAAACCATGTGCGATAGTCTCCACCAAGTCAATTGACTGGTCGGTGGGTTCCCAAAATAAATACGCATGCGTATATTTATTTAATAAATAATTACAAACTTAGTTTCTACACCTTATCATAAATTCATCTTCAACTAATATACTATTATAAACTTATACAGACTGACTTATATATTAATTACAACGTAATTCTTAAGCCGGGCCCCATTAGAAAAAATGTTCCAAATTTTTATGTAACCAAAAAATGTCCGAAGTTTATCTGTTTATAATATTTTAATTTTTACTGACTTCCAAAAAGAAAATCGCGTGTTTTTTTTTTTTTTCATGTTTGTTCGCGCATAGCTCATATTTATATAGACCGATTTTACTGATTATTTGCCCATTAAAAAGAGTACCTTTCAGCTTAGGTACCCAGGTGAGTAATTATGAAAATCGGTGAACATAAATTGAGTATTCGTCGAGAAGTGTAAAAAAACATGGTCCGTTCGGATAATTTTTTTTTTCTTATTATTTTTAATTAGTATAACAGGGGTGGTTGACTTAAAATGCTTTATCAATTTGCAAACTTACCATGGAAATGTAGCTTTATTACCGACTTCCAAAAAGGAAGGAGGTTACGCGTTCGTCCCGTTTTTGTTTTTTTTTTTACGTTTGTTCGCGTATAACTTATATTCATATGGACCGATGTAGAATTACGTTGTAAATTTGATCATTTTATACCAAGTATAGAAGATAAAGAGACAGAAATGAAAGGAAGAGGGGTCAAGAGGCACCCTTGTGAGGCAAAAATGGCCAAGTTATATATATATATATATATTAATTACAACGTAATTCTTAGGCCACCCCCCATTCGAAAAAATGTCCCAATTTTATGTAACGAAAAATGTCCCAATTTTATGTAACGTTTGTTATATTTTATTAGATTTTTGTTATTGTTATTTAAAAAATGTCACAATTTTATGTAACGAAATATGTAACGAAAAATGTAATGAAACAATATCTTAATTTTATGTAATGAAAGTTAAATGTTAGGATAGGATTTTTGTGATTATGTTTTGTTTTTCTGTTTGTGTTGATGTCAGTAAGAATTAAGTTGTAAATTTTGATCATTTTATACAAAGTATAGAAGAGAAAGAGACATAAATGAATGCAAGAGGGGCAAGGGGCACAGCCCCTTGCGAGGCCAAAACGGCCGAGTTTATATATATATATATATATATATACCCACATATATATGTACATATACACACACACATATATATATGTACAGATACATACACATGCATTCACACATACATCTACATATTATATACAGTTTGTGATATAATACTAAAAAAATAATGCTATATACCTTAAGGTGATATTGCGACAATTCTTAAACAACATTAATGCTTATTAGAGTCAGCACCAAATTCAGAAATTGCAACAGTTTTGAAAATGATGTAGTGAGAATAACAGAGCGATCGCTCGTTTTCTATAAGCCGTGTACAGAAAATATTAAACAAATGCTTAATGCGGTTTTAGAATTGTTTGGATTTTTTATTGCAACCATTGAATTCGGTGCCGACTCTAGTAAGTATTAATGTTTTGTTTAAGAATTATCGAACTAGTCCCATTAAATAATATATTATTTTTTAATTTTCAGTCCATTTTTCATAAATTTTCAGACTAAATCTTGAAGTAGGTACATTTTTTTTCCGAAATTTTTATTTCACTATTTTCGGTGTAAATACTTTTGAATTTTTGACTGATAACATGGAGAGACCAACGTAAAATACTTTCGTTACTGTATAGAAGAGTATAATGCACAAGAATTACGTCTCCGATGAGCTGTTTTTGGCTAATTTTTGTCCGGCTATATTAATTAATAAAAGCATATCTCTCTAAGGAGACTTCCTTTTTTTTTAATCTTTCTTTTACTGACTACTCAGCATCAGTGTATTCACCGGCGCTTATACGGGACTACCACTGGCCGGGATACACCTTAAAATAAATAAACGGAATAATAATTCAACGGAATTAGTCGACATGGTGAAAAACTATACGCAGTAATGTAAAAATGTAATATTTGTGTCAGTGATGAACTTATAAATGACGCTATGGCTGATTCATATTTGTTTATTGCTTTATATTTTAATTTTTTTTATCTTATTAAAACTTAGTTTTTTCAAACTTACATTTTCCTGATAAATTAATAATATTTTAAATGTCCTTGGAACATCGATAATATGAACGTATATTTGAAAGTTGCAGTACGAGCTGCTAAGTTAATTGATTTAGCACAGGGTATGAACGCATAAAGATCAGAACTATTAATACAGCTTAAGAGACTAATCGTTAAGGCTAGAAGATGCACTCTTAGATAGGGTTAACGAGTTCGACGATCTGCAATGACCTTAAAGTCTGGAGAGCAAAAATCAGAATGTGACGCGTAGTTCGAAAACAAGCAGAAAACAGTTTGAACAGTTAATACCGCGAATGAACAGCCCCTGTAAACCGGAGTGCGCGTCTTTACGCTGTCAGCATCAGCGAAAAGAATTAAGAGGTTGATCAGAGTTTTAAAAAGTCTGTCTCGAGGTGGAACCGAATAGAGCGGATTGTGCCGGAATGAATATGTTTACTTAGACTAGTTAGAAATGCAATAGTATTTCGCAAAGGATTGTTTTTAAAGTCGGTTATCTGATTTGTACAGGAGAAAAAAAATTAAACGTGGCTGCGCCTTTAAGAAGTATATGTATTATATGTATTTCGCAGTATATATGATCTTACGATAGTATAACGGGAGGGTAGAAATGCTCGTTCACACAGCTAAGATGGACGTGAATTTAAAATAATTTACAAAAAGAAGAAGTGGGCGGGATCAGCAGTTTTTGAAGAAAAACGAGTTCGACACTGATGATAATTTTAAAAAATGCAAGAATAACTTCACAATCGTGACGCCCTATCAAAGGTATCCTGCACATAAGAAAAAGTTGTAGTATTTTGAATGGTTTTTAGAACTGAATAGCCTAGTTCGGCGTGACAATTTGATCGGGGTATTTAGTTAGAAGGTTAGTCAAAAAACAAAATCAGTTCAGTAAATCTGATATCATCGTGTGTTTGTTTGGAAAATAAATACAAAGTTATATTTAGAGATAAGGTAAATTTTTTAGGTGGGTTGACAACTCCTCGGCAGACCGATAGTTTTATTAATGGGAAACGAGAAACAATTGTTCTGAGGCATTAGCATTATTTTTCTATTTATTTTTTAATGATTTATGAAGATTTTATTTTCGAGGAACCACTTTTAGCATTAATGACACAGGCGTTAAAACTAAACGCAGCTGCTCACATTGCCATTTATCATGGCGAACAGTCGTCACAATAATAATCGTCTCAATTAATTTTTAAAGAGAAAGAAATGGTTTTCATTTCGTGGCCCTCCCAGTTTGATTTTCTCAAAAATAAAACCAAAAAAAAAAAAAATAACCGAAAGCGTATAAGCGAGCTCCCATTATCTGGCGAGTTTCATTTTGGTGTATAGTTTTGGGCATGTTAAAACACGCAAAGCTAAGTCTACAGCGAAGCGGGAATCAAACTTAAAATTGATGCCTTACGCAGATATCCTTGAAAGGTTAGAGTTAGGTGTTTTGCTTCGGAAGTGTTTAAGAACTTCACACGAGCATTACGCTAAATATTTCTCGCGTATCTTTCAAGTTTCGATAATCCGCCGAAAAAAATAATAAAACGCAGAAATAAACTCTTCTTTGCCTTGAGACATACTCTTCCAACCCAGCGTCTCAAAATGCCCTTCTGATTACAGACTCACTTCAATCTATAAAAGCCATCCAGAGTCCAGACAGTTGCAACTCTCTAATAATTAAAATAAAAAACCTCCCATTCCGACTTTCACGATCTGAGGTATATGTCACATTCTTATGGGTCCCTGGTCATGTTGGGGTTCCCGACAATGAGCGGGTTGACTTGGCTGCTAAGGCAACTCTATCTAGCCCGATGCCGTTTAACGCTTTACTGCCTCGTTTTGGCGCATCAGTCTTTCTGATGCACTTTGCTGAGGAGTGGAGCAAACTATGGTCAGAACAAACAACCTGGCTCAGGTCCATAAATTCGGACACCGACCTATGGTGGCCGCCGTTCCCCGTCACACGTAGGGAGTTCTCGATCCTATCGAGACTGCGTCTGGGGCACACTGCACTATCACACAATCACGTCTTTGAAGGAGCTCCCCCTCCGGTCACTTGCCCTCTGTGCGGGTTCATGGCCTCACCAACTGTAGAGCATCTGCTGAAATGGTGCCGGCATACTTCCCGTACTTCTAGTCATACCTCACCCCACCGTCTGTTGTCGAACTACCCGGATTGTGTTCGGGCAGTGTTGAATTTTGCAGCATCGAACAGACTGCACCGCCTTCTGTAATTGAGTCTAGGTGCCGTAATAGCCCAGGTAGTTACACACGGCGCCTAAATTTATATTTGTAAATTTAAAAAACAAAAAAATCTTAAAGTTTTCCGGTTTGAGAAATTCCGATTAGTTGCGGGTGTATACGTCGATGTGTTAAAAAAATTTCAAAAACGCGCCTATAAAGCTGATTTTCATTCGCATCTCTTATATTAAATTCTCTACAGGCAAACAGCATCTTGTAACATACAAATAGTCTCTTAACTTAGTAAAATTTTTTCAAACCAAAAAAAAACAAAACATCACGGCAAGTTCCAAAAGACAACACTAATCAGGGGAGTAATAATCGGATGGGAATTATCCGAAATATCGAACAGCTATATTAAAATTACCAATAGAAAAACGAAGTAAAAGTAAAACAATTAATTATTATTTTTCTTTTTTCCACATCATATTGTACAGCGGATATATTTGATTTTCCCAAAATTACTACGTGTCCTATTGTACTAAATGATTCAACCTTTCATTAAGTACTCGGCAAATGCGGATATTTCGGGTTCACCGTTTTTAAATTCTTTCATGTGTTTACCGATATATCCGTCATTAACTTTTTCTTCCAGTTTCTTCTACACAAAATACATATATATATATATATATGTATACACTGAAATTCTTCGCATCTCAAATAAGCCACTTAGCAGGTGTAATTTCCGTTTCAGAATAATAATATATTTTGAAAAAATATAGATAAAATGTTAGACAAACTGTACAACAGTTTAAGATCAAACAAATCGTGCTGCAATATTCCCATGGTATAACCACACCGTACGCAAATATACCGATAAATATCAGACGCACTGAAAATTATAGGAAACCCGATTCGGCGTATAAACGACAAACATAATAAACCGTTAACACGTGCACAACAAAAGAAATTGAGAAACGGGACTATTTCACATCTGATAATAATATGTAAGAAAACATTTGAAAATATATATATTTTTTTTTTTATGTCTTACGGCTTAGGTCGTTTCGCACGTACACCACGCCTAAATGCATGTGTCACACATACATGCTTCTATTTATATTTGTAGCAGTAGTGAACATTCAATTTGCAATCGACAGTTTCAGATTCATACTAAAACGAAACACGCAGTCGTCATTGCGCATCATCCGAAAGACATGCGCATATCACAATGTACTTTTACAAAAGGTACCACCGAAGACTAGTTTAATTTTTATTAACCTAGAGATTTCCTTAGACTTTGCCAGTTTCAACGTCCGAAAAGTTATCAATTTTGGCAGTTCCCTATGATTACCAGGAACTAATTGTCTGCTGTCAGTTTCCACTTTCTTCCGTTCGGGCTCAGCCTTCATCTGATCCTATAGAATCCTTCAAAGAAAAGGACCTCTTCTTTGAAGGATTCTATAGGATCAGATGAAGCTAATGTCTGCTACAAACTTTTCTTGCGCCTCCGCATCACTGTAGACGGTAAAGGATTTTAGCTGTTGGTTCTCACTTCCGTCGGAAAAGAATTCTTTTACCGCAGTCGTAAATATAGGCATAATGGAAAAACACAACATGAAATTGTATAATAAATAGGATGAAAATATCGTAAACACCGAAACAGTAATTTTAAACCGACGTGATAAAATCTGCGTAATTATACGGAAAAAGACTGGAATAGTGTACTCGTTCCAGTTGATGTTAGGTAAAATAACAACGAGCAATATATTTTTACCGATACCGCGATGCGGTAATGATTTTTTGGTTGTTTTATTTTTTTATTTTGGTGGCGAGGCTCATTAACCACTCGGACATCATCTCTTTCCGGAAATGATTGCAAGAGAAAAGAGTCGAGTATATCTTTAATACGATCGCTGCTAATCAGTATAATAGGAATTTGCTAGGTGGAGTCAACAGCCAAATTCGAATCTAGACGCTCGGAAGAAAGGGACGAACACTCAATAAATGATAACCTCAAAAGACAACTCCGCATTATTATAATGGAGAAAACAATGCGGAAGGGGCGAAACTAATAAAAAGCGAAAACGAGAGGACAGAGCATGGCTGAAGGGTATATGTGAATAACGGAGAGAACATCAGTGAGGGGAACTAAAGGAACTGCAAATTAGCATGAAGACTATAAGCTTGAAAAATTAATAATTATTAGGAAAAGATTCGCGACTAAAATCTATGGCGAAAAATATTTTACGAAACGGTTTGGAAGAATAAAAAAAGAAAAACAGCAATTAAACACGCTGACAGGAGTGGTAGTAATATCGGATTTAATGAAAAAATCATCGACAGATTAATGAACCGAATTAAAGATTAATTCGGATACATAAGCTTCCGGGATTTTCTTTTCTTGATGCGAGATTGAAAAAGATATTCTTAATTATTAATTTAAAGCGGGAAAGGCTTTCGTTGGAGTTATCCACGTGTCCATTTTCGGTAGAAACCACGTTGGAAGAATTCATCATTAACTCTAACGTTCCGAAACAGATTACACTGAATGATGAATTCTTCCAACGTGGTTTCTACCGAAAATGGATACGTGGAAAGATATTCCTAATATAGAGAAAACACTGCATCGTTGAAATATTGGTTTTTCTTTTTTATAATCTGGTATTTTATAATGAAAATATTCAAAAATTGCATTGAAATAGCGTTGAAATTACGATTTTAAAAAGAGTGTAGATTTCCTTCAAAACGAGAATTTAATTACTATATCTCACAATGCTTTGATTTCTTTGCTTTTCCAAATTTTCCGGAAAACAACGGCTGGTGTGAACACTCGAGCGAACACATACGTATATATGTGTGTGTGTAAAAAATACTGTTAAAAGAAGTAGCTTCCTAATAATGGTACACTCTAAATTCGAAAATAAGACAGACAATTCCGACTTTATATAAAATAAAGCATATTGCACATTACGTATATATACTATAATTAAATAATAATGTCTAGAATTTTATATGAAATTCAAATATATGATGTGAGGCTAAGAAAACGCAAATAAACAAAATAAGCAAAATACAGAAGAGGTGTTTAAAATTTATACTTCCCCAATGGAAATAATTCGACTTTAGATCAATTATGTATGAAAAGAAAACAACGGAATGTCCCGCCCTGATAGGTACTATTTCTTTTATAGATTACTAGAATTTAATGTCAATAAGGTTAAAGTAATGGACGGATAGAATTACTAACGAGGAGGTTTATAGCGGGATAAAAGAAAGAAGACAAATCATTAAAACTATTTCTGAACGAAGAAATAATTGGATAGGACATCTGTTGAGGCACAGCGAGATGAAAATATTAGAAGGGAAAATAGAAGGAACTCGTGTAAGGGGAAGACCGAGAAGCAGATTCCATAGATCAAGTTATAGAGGATATGGGAACAAATAATTATCAACAACACTGAAGCAGCTGAGTAGAAGATAGACAGAATGGAGAAGATATCTAAACTCTAAACATTTAACCATTTCACTTCTATTAGTAAACCAATCGAAAGATCGATACTACAAATGATAAAGATAAAATTACCATCCAGGCAAAAAATTCGGTTAACAAAAAACCAAAGTAATACATATTACATCTATCCCCGCGGTGTAAATCTACGCATTGATAAAACTAACGATTCAGTTTTAATTAAATTAATAAGTACAATCCCTGATCATATATTAAAGGGAAAAAAAATTGGTGTGTAGAAAAATGAAAAACTAGTTATGTCCTGAATCTCTCTACCATTTTTAAATGCTTCTTTCTTTATGCATTTCGACTTTCTCGTGTCATTCCTTGATATTAAGTTCTCAGAGAAGATCATGTTTTTTGATTTTAAACTATTAAGCTGCCTGCAGGTAACGGTTGTACAGATGCGTATTACGATAATTAATGTTTCATAATTAAGAACTATAAACTTTGCTTTATAGTGATGGAGAAAGTCATTGAACTTTCGGATAATTGTTTACGGACGCTCAGCGCTGTGTTTTATACAACTGTGGTGCTTGATGGCTCTAACTGCTTTTTAAACATCCTGTGTTTCTTCTTCCTTAATTATTTGTAGTCAGATTCCTTTGTCCATTTGTACTGTGGGCTCTGTAATTGCAGATGTGGCCATGGTATGGGACAGCTAACTCTTTTTGTTCTTAACTTCGGCAATGTCATTCCGTTTCTTTTCAGGATGCATACGTTTGGCATTTTTCGACGTTGATTGCTATTGCTTCTCCATCCTTGGCGTATAGGGTTCTTTGTCAGATTCCATTCCTTGTTACTCCTAATTGCTGCTATGTACACGTTTTAATTGGTAATCGTCTATTATTGGCAAGCTCAGGAAGAAACCTAAACAAGAAAATAAAAACAAAAAAAAAACAACAAAAAAAACGTATTTTCATGCGTATATATACTTATACTTAAACATAACGCTAGATAAATTATGATTTATGAAATAAGGTAAGATAGTTTGTAATTTTTGTATTTATTTTTAATAAACGTTAATAAGAGTGCCGGGCACTCACACAACCGGCATACTTTGTGAGACCTACAACTTATTTTAAGAAAAAAATTAAAACGCGAGAAATTACCGGAAACGGAAAAATTCCAAAATTACTAACGTTCAGAAGGAATATAGATGTGAATTAAAATTCAGCGCGAAAAATCTTATTCAGGTAGCGAAATGATATAATGCCGTGTGTGTGTGTGTGTATATATATATATGTGTGTGTGTGTGTGTGTGGAAGAAAAAAGTTAACACGGAGGAACATAGGTCACAGCAAATGCAAGGGCACCACTGATGATCGCACATGCGGTGACGTTAATATATTGCCCGTAAGACATTTAACGATACTTTTTTCAGTTTATAAAATTTCGCAGAAACTTAATACGAAAAGCAAATGAAAACGTATCGAAATTAATTTACAGACTTACAATTATAGTCAAAATATCGATTTTTTCAAATATTGCGGAAAACTGTTTTTTAACTTTAACACTGGAATGCGGAGGAGGATTTATCGTGAAACGATGAACGTGTTTCAGTAACGACGATAGTTTAAAATGATTTCTCCTCACCGTCTACCAAATAGAACATTAGAAAAAAAATTCGGTTCTCGGCGAAATCCAAATTTAAAGATGAACAAAGGAAAGTCAGATTCCGAGCAAAGTTACTTTCCTCCGATGTCGAGGAAGAAATCGAGGCGACTTAAATTTTACCGCAATAAATGACGAAATTGCCGATTTTACTTAACGATTCCGGGGACTACTTTCGGTCTGGTTGCGATGAAATAAACGTGTCAGTACTCGTTTGTCTGGGCTCAGCTGATGAGCGGCAGCTTGCCTTTCTCGCTGAGGAGCAAATGAAAAATTAATTAATTACGCCTGGAGAATGGTAGCAAGTTATTTTTAATTGGTGCGGAAGTTGCGCGCTGTCGCTGAAGTGAACGATAATAATTATTAGCCCGGTATAATAATTAACGAATTTGCTGGCAGGACGGCTATGCAGAATCGATAGCCCGTTGCCGAGCCGGGCTACCCAGAAGAAAGCTGCAAGTGAACGTTCATTTCGCCGGCTAAGGAAATAAATTTCTTAATGAGATAGGCTACCCGGCTAGCTGGGAGTGCTGATGTTTTGGTCCGGTGGTAGCCCCGGTCATTATAGATGACTAATTTATCGCGGGAACGACTGTAACAGACTCGTTCGTAAAAACTTCCATTAATTATCAAGCTGCTGCTACTCGAACGGACTACGGTACTTTGATATTTCAGACTATGGACTTTAAGCTACTTTTGAACTATTATATGTTTCCTCTTGACGAGGATTTATGATCAAATTCGAACCCTTTAGGCGGGGACTTTTAAACGGAAATTCATTCTTCTGCTGTCCGATGAATGAAGTTAATTTCACACTTAACAATACTTTTGGGTAACGATGTTCGGACGAATTACACATTAACGGAAACAAGAATTGAACTGTCCTACTCGCTTATAATAAAAAATCTTTACTTACACCAAAATGCAGTAATCTCATTAGAAAACAACAAAATATCAGATGCAATTAGTATTGAACAGGGAGTAAGGCAAGGATGTATATTGTCTCCTTTGCTGTTTAATATATACGCGGAAAAGGCCTTCAAAGAAGCCCTTGATGACAGAGAAGGTGTTAAAATCGGCCGCGAAAATATCGATAACATCAGATACAGTTTTTCCGGCTGAAAGTGCAGAAAACCGAACTATATTAACAAAAGCGGTGGAAAAAGTATGCAATAAATATGGACTGATAATTAATGTGAAGAAAACGAAGGTAATGGCCATCTCAAACGACCCACACCCTATCGACATAGTGATAAACAATGGTAGACCAGAACGTGTCGATAAATACAAATACCTCGGTGCCTGGATTAATAAATATGGTGACCCAGACGGAGAAATTAGATGTCGCATTGTTCTGCCTTTATGAAAATGAAGAAGACACTCACAGCTTGATTTAAGATTCAGAACTCTGAAATGCTATGTCTGGTCGGTATTACTATATGGTGTCGAAACGTGGACATTGACGTGTTCAAGACACTTCACAGATTAGAAGCCTTCGAGTTTTGATGTTATAGACGCTTACTCAGGATCCCGTGGACCAAAAAAAAAAGACAAACGCTGAGGTACTACAGACGATGAGAAAAGAAAAGGATCTGATCGACACTGTCAAAAGAAGAAAAATAGAATACTTCGGTCATGTGATGCGTGGGCCGAAGTACACGTTACTGGAGAATGTACTGATGGGAAAGGTGGAAGGAAAAAGAAGAGTTGGACGAACAAGATTATCTTGGTTCAAGAACCTACAAACATGGACAGGTTGCAGTGTTGAAGAACTGTTTCACACAGCAAAGGATAGGGGCGACTACAAAGAATTAATCAAGCTTGCCATCAGATGAGCCTAAGATCGAGAACGGTCATGGTACCAAAAGAAGAAGACTCGGTAGTTATAGCAAAGAGGGTAGAGCCTTGTTTCTTTTTTAGAATTTACCTCTTCGGAAAAAAACAGAATTAATACGAATCACAGCTAAAATTTGAAATTTATTATTTTTTTTTTTTTTTTATTAATCTCCTAGCGCGAGTGAAATTTTTTTGAAGAGTCTCGGCAGCGGAACTCGAACCCGGTTCTAGCCTCGAACGAAATACCACTGCCTAACCAAATAGGCCACGCAGTAGCTGGCTGAAAATGTATATTAAAATTATTAACAGCGGCACTACTACTCGAATTGGTTTGAGGGGGTATTCTAGTCTAGAGGCACGAATTTATTTAGGAAGTTTTTTTCAGCTAAATAAAAAAAAAAAAACAATAAATATTTTTACTGTCCATATTTTAATATTTATTTATTCATTTTTTTAAGAATACACAAAGAAATTATCAAAAAAAAAAAAAAAAATTCAAAATTTACAAAGTTACAAGCTGATGAAGTGGAGGGATGAAAAAAAAGGGTGTGTCCTGGTTGACACGATTCCAACCCTTCTAGTCATCTGAAACAAAACAAAAAAAAAAAAGAGATTCTTAATTAGTAAGGATGTGGTTATAGCCCCTACCTCAGAGAAGAAGAAAAAAAAATTCTCGTAAAATGTTGACTGTTTGAAAAAAAAACAGATTGATTTTTTACCAGTTTTTTGACTTTTCTGAATTTGTTAAAAATAGTAAAACTCAAAATTTTGACTTTACTCTAGTAACGGCTATAGAGGTATATATAAAGAAGATCCATACCCAATTTCAGGTAAATCGGTTTATTAGCGATATCATGTCAACCGTGTTGAAAAAAGTAGTTTCGAGAAAAACGCGTTCCAAGTTTCGAAAGATTCAAGTAAAGTTTCAGGAGCAGTCTAATTTTCATAGAACGGGGTGGTACGTTATACTTACATTTTCTTAATCGGCGATTCCTGCTTCATGCAATGGACACCTTCTTCTACTTCAAATTGTACATTTTCTGAAGTTCTAAAACTAGACGAGCAGTCTTAGCTTCCAGAAGCTCGGGTTTCCAAGCGTTCAATCCGAGTCCCGTCTGACTGTCTAAATGTTCCTTTATTTTTGTCTATCCGGACTCACAGCACTTCCTTTATAACCGTTTTTATTATCCATTTTACACTTAATAAATAAAATATTCGCTAAAAATTTAATATTTTTAGACTGTACACGGAGTACGCTTATTTGCGTTGTTTGAAGATTGAAACGAAACTGACCTGAACTGAACACTAAACAAGAATAGATTTTGAACAAAATACGTTACAATGGCCTTTAATTGATCGATTTTTAAATATATATATAATGTATAAAAGAGTTTGATTTATCCTCCTCAGGTAGTCGAAGAATGTCTATACCGTGTCTGTTGTTTGATCCGCTCCGACTGAGCCATTTAGTTGCCGCATCACGAAAACAGCTATAGCTCCGTAAATAATTTTAATTTTGAAAAATCTTTTTAGGGACATATTTTTAAATGTATATAAACTATCAGAATATGCAAAAAAAAAAAAAAAAAAGATTCTAAGATGATAATGGAAAGAATGAAGGACTGAAGTAATTTAATTATTGCTGGAACGGGAAGGAAAGGATAAAGGACCGTAAGAAACCGGAAGACTAAGAGCCAAGATTTCCGAATATAAAGGAGAACGTTCGCTAAATAATTTTCTAAATCACGGCTCGGGTACATTTTGCCAATTATTTCAAACGTGTTTTCGATCACCTTTTTTTTTTCACATTATATCGACGACTTTCTTTTGAAATCTGTTATTCTTCCCATTAAATTCCTTTCTTACTTCCTCGACAAAATCCTCGGATGTCTTTTATTTTAATTTACCGTTATCACCGTTGTTTGTTTAACACGTTATTTCTATTCACGCGTCTTCGTTTTTTAGAGTATTTAAAAATCGACTGGGATTTAAGTTTTAATAATCGTTATCGCTCCTTAGTTCCAAATCGATTCAGTCAAGAAACGTTCTTTAAAATTCCACTCCATCTGATTTAGTAATTTCGTTATGCCGGCTATGTTCTGCTATTTTGAGAATTTCAATAAGATTATCAAAAATCAAGTACCTATAAATATGGCAGTGGTAAAGCAGCGCACGTGTACGATCATAAACGCACAGGTTGCTTTATAAAGATCTCTACACTTTGGTCCGTGCTTGTGATGATCGGTCTTAACTGTAGTTTTGTATACATTCACGTTAAAGTAAAAAATTATACAAACATATAATAAAGAGGTTAGTGAAACTTGCGGAATTATGCAGTGCGATATAAGATCCTGTAATTCCAGTAATATCGTGAACATTATTGTGACCAGGTTATTATTTTGTTCATTTGTTCTGTGTATATGTCTGAACTTTAAATCTCACCAGTCTGCTAACGCGATCTCAGATTGCAGTTCTTCTTTAATGCTTATGAAAAAGTTATTTCAGTTCACTTGGCGGGATTTCAGTTTCAATTTTATTTTGATTTTTATTATACATTTATTTCATATCGTAACAGAGAAATTTCAATGACGGCTTCTGATATTACCGCGAGTGTAAGAATGAATTTATCAGTTATATATATATATATATATATACATATATAAATATTTATTAATTGAAATATCCGACGTTGCCCGGGTGAAAAATATATTTAACTGTATATTATAATAATATTATTAAAAATAATAGTCAAAAAAAAATTATAAATTAATATTTTATTACTTGGATAAAAATAGCAACTACAGCAATAATAATAATAACTGAATTGATGAATTTTTCTTTTACGAATTTTATATTTCAAGAAACGTAAAATTTTCGCGGTTATGGCAGTCCAAAAATGTAATATAAGCCTATATCGGAAATGTCGCGATAGCCTGATTACTAGAGCTCTTGGCTTCCGTCACGGAAGTCTTGAATTCTATCCGAGGCAAGGACAAAAATTATTACAAAATTCAACTTAAATAATCGCTAATAGAATCATATGGAAGGCAATGGAAATATGCATACCATCACACATGCGCGCTAGTTAGTATATACCAGACACACACGGGACAGAATTTACATATCGATAAATCAAATGATTACAAAATCAATGCAAAGTGTAGTCTTGCGTCGTTTTGGATGTAACAATCGAGCAATACGACTGAAGAGAGATATCGGGAATATCGACCGTAGAGATAAAACCACCAACTCGACGTTTAATCACCGACAACAATAATACGTACAGTTTCGCTTTTATTTATTTCATTTCATATTTTTCTCCATCTTATTTCATTCTGGCTCTACATGATTTCCTTTAATAATTCTTCTTTTTTTCCTTTAACTTTAATAACCTCTGTCATCCTCGCAGGGTATTTATACTATCCTTACATTCAAAATCCCCCCCCCCCCCAGCTATAATTAAACAGGAATTCTATAGCGCCGCCAATTCCCTCTTTTCTTCTCATGTAATCATTTTCACTGATCATTCAAAAGGGCCTACTTTGTATCTGGTGATGGCGTTTCTTTTATTATTTCAGATTTTAACGTTTCTGATTTTTTTTTGTCTTTCTTCTTTCTGTTTCATTTTTACGTCTCGTTATTTTCATTTCCTCTAATTCAATATTTCTATTGCTTTTAATTCCATGAGTGCGCTTTAGACGTTTTCCCCTTCCTGATTATTTCTGTAACTTTGTTATCCTTCGTACACGTCTACTAATTCGATTTTTTCTTCTCTTCAAGCGATTCGTACTAATATTTGATACGGATTCCTCTGGCCATCTTGGTATCTTTGGTAATGCGACGACTGATTCTTTGGCTCAGTTTGCTGCTTTTTCTTCCCCCTTCTTCAAAACAATAAATCCCATCTTTTAACCTCCAACTGCTGTTTAAGAATTTTCATTTCAGACTTTGATCGGACTTGTATACTTCCTCCTTTTCTATTCTTCTACCCGCCAGTTTCATGGCTATTCCCTTCTCTTCGACGCTCTGTTGTTGTCTTCATTATTCGCCTATATTCCTAAGCCATACTAAGCTGCCTGCGTCCCTCGTTTTCGCTTGTTGTTAGTTTCTTCTCTACATTGTCCTTTCCATTCAAATGATGCAGTTGTCTGAAACTATTATCGTGTTTTTATTAAATGTTCATCTCTTTCGCCAGACTGTGCAGATTGTAAGCCGGTCGCATACTGAACCTTAAACCGTGTGAAATATAGCGAATAAATACAAATTTTTACCAACGAGAAAGTTTAAGCCAGCCCGCGCGACCCAAACATAGACATGGGCTGTGCGTGATTCGGCGACTTTTCTTGTGCTTTCTGCTCCTTATAGCGCTGTCTTCTTCTTTCCACACATTACTCCTGCTATTTTCCCCTTCTTATTAACGTGATCGGTTCTTTGTATAACTATTTTTCTTCATTTTCAACTGTTTCTGGATGAAAATCCTTGGTTGATGAACTCCAAAAAAAAAAAAAAAAAAAAAAAAACAAAAAAACAACAAACAAACAAACTATTGTAACGTTTGTATATAGAAATGATTTATTATCGTTGTCTTTCAGCGGTTAGTCGATGTAGAAAAATCGATGTGGGGATATAATTTGATCCCTACCTGAATATAAATTTGATATTAATAATAGTCGTAATAAACCTCAAATAATAATAATAATAATTTAAATTTCAATAAATAACTAAATACACGAATAACGAAAAGTTTCATAGTTGACATCCCTGAGAGCGTAAAAATAATAAATAATTGTAACGCTTCATTTGGCACTCGAATAAGAATTTAAACTTAACAGTAAGGTTTCACATAACTAAGCCTTTATTTATTATCGTATTTTTTTTTTCTTCTCATGACATGATTATAAAAATGTTACATTTGAAACCGAGTAGAAATTTTTAACTGTTTAAATAAAATGAAAATTTGCGTTTATATTTATAATTTGCTCAAAAACACTTTATTCGGCATTACACCATTCGCATTATTTTCATTAAAACGTCTAGGATGTTTAATTTTTTTGATTTATCGAACAGACGCGGTAAAACATTCTTCACGATTTCACTGCAAATTTTAAACATCTGTTTAACACATTTTCAGATAGCGCAAAACACATTTGGTTAAATGTTTTAAAGTGTGCAACATAAGAAATTATTTACGCGAACCATTTAACCTAAAAGCTAAACGCCAGAAAAGACAGAATTAAATTAACCGAAAAATCCGCGCTCGCCGCGATTGTATGGAATAACAGATGAATAATAGACGTGCTGGTTGTTTACATAACGGCTATCTTCTGTTGCTCGGTGTGAACTGCACGTGCGTATATATCTTGTAGGCCAAAGACGGCTATCTAGTACATATAGCTGGATGATAATCACTCAGACGAAAATCATTAAATTTCTTGGCCGATGTTCAACATGTTAATGTATCGCCAATTTCAATTTGCATACCATTATCACTCATTGGCTTTATCGGACTAAAATGACACCTCACACGCTTGCCTCATTTTATCTGTCTTCTTCGATCTATGTCGCCTTCGGACTTTTCTTTTTTTCATCTTCTCTCGGCTACGTTCCGTCGGAAGGAAATTATCTCGTAATTACTTCCCCTGCAATCTTTCCGTCTTTGTTTATATCGCACTTTGTTCTTAAAAGTTTTTTTTTTCAACGGAAAAAAAATAATTTTTATTCCGCCTCAACGAACGTAAAATATATGCGTGTCTTATTAAAAAGGGCCTTTTTCGATTTAAAATTATTCTGCAATACACGAAGATTTGGAGTAAATATTAATGGTTCGTTCGAATCGCGTGCTGAAGAAATAAGTAAAGGTTTAAACTCGCGTCGAGCTAAAATAAGGAAATGGAAGTGGTAAGGCTTTACGAGCTGGAAAACTATGAGTCTTTATTTTTATTACTCTTTCAATTTTCCATACTGGCAGCTTCAATCGACAGAGGCACCATATTGATAAATTATCTGTTTAAGAATTTCCTTAGCTGTGTTTAATAGAACTACCTCTCTTACATATTCCGATATCAGTCAGAGAATTAAGCCCGGAATTTTAACTAGATTTTTAAGGACTATTTCCATTTTTTTCCATTTTATTTAATTTACTTTTCTCTTAACATTTCATGTTTATATTCTCTTCGTGTACTATTATTATCCGATAGTCATCTGCTGAAACTCGTATCCGAGTGAACTGGTTGCACATTCATAGCTATTGCTGAAGGTGGATGCGAAAATGGCTGATAATTCCAATCCCGCAAAAGCAAATGCGACCACAATGATGAATTTCGAAAACGCTGGATGAATATGAGGGTCATTATTGACTGTTCTTTTTAGTGGTCCGGTAGTTGAGGAGGCTGCTTCAACTACTCTTCTCCATTTTACACTATTGCAGGCGGCGGTTTCCCAAGCTTCTAAGTAATTTGCTTTCCTTAATAGTGCCGCAATATGGTTTCCTTAATAGTGCCGCAATATGGTCCTTGTAACGCTCCCCAGGACCACCACATTTTCTAACTCCTTCTTCTAATTCGCCATACAGCATTCGCTTTGGTAATCTGGAATCCTCCGTTCTTAAACTTGTCCCGTCCACCTTAATTGAACACGCGTAATCAACGACTCTATTCGCTCTGAATTAAACTGACGCAGTACCTCGTCGTTCGTTACAAAGTCATCCCATCTAATTTTCAGAAATTCTCGCAGAACCCGGTGTCGGAACTGCTCTAGTTTTTTGATGTGACGCCTACATAGCGTCCATGTTTCGGCTCCGTATAACAAGGACGGGATAATTATAGCACGATAAACCGCTGCTTTAGTGGCGATCGACAAATCCTTATTATAGAAAACCTTGCGCTTTAACTGACAACCAAAAAAGCTGAAGCAGCGCACTTAATTCTGTTTTGTATCTCGTCATCTATTGTCCCCTTATGGTTAGGAACGAACCGAGATATTGAAATTTACCTTACCGTTTTTCCACGTACCTGAATGTTATTTGCGGGCGAAGTTTCGTTACTCAGTAATTTGATTTTGTCAATGTTTATTTCAAGGCCAAAATCGTTGTAAGTTTTATCTAATACCTCAAGCATTGCTTGTAAATCGGTTTTATTACGTGCTACAATAACACAGTCGTCAGCATTATTCGACGATTCTGAACTTTGACATCTTAGTTTTCACTTTAAGTCTACTATAAGATTTAAACCTCCATCCATCCTATAATTGAGGCCGATGCCTTTGGTATGGAGACGTTTATCAAAAACGAACATAAAAACTACCAAGAAGATGTTAAACAAAAGTGGAGCCAAAACACAGCCTTGTTTGACTCCCGTATATTAAACTGGCCAGGGATTTTCCCGCCTAACATAATTACTGTTTTATTGTTTTAGTATAAGGCGATTATTCTATGAATCATTTTCTTTGGACATCCAAGTTTGATCAGAATACTAAAAAGAGTCCTACAATTGACGGAGTCGAATGCTTTTGTCAGGTCTATAAATGCCATGCAGAGTTTAGCTTGTTGTTCAAAGCCTTTCCCTGTAATTGTCTTGCTGTAAAACTCACGTCGATGCAGCTTCGGTTGTTACGGGAACCCGTTTGCGATTTCGGACTAAATTCTTTGGAAAATTGGGGCGATTCAGTCGTAAATGACCTTAGCCAGCACCTTACCTGTTGTGGACAGTAGCGATATTCCTCGGTAATTTGAGCAATTTTCCTTTTCCCTTTTTTTTTCTTATAAATATTTGCACAATCATTGATAAACTAAAGTCCAGGAGTACAGTTTCTTGATCCCAGATCATTTCGAACATTCTTCCTAGATGTTCTGCAAGACTGAGCCCACCAATTTTCAAGATCTCTGCTGAAATACCATCGAGACCGGGTGCTTTCATATTTTTAAGTCCGTCTACTATTGCCTTCTTAATTTCGAATACTTCCGGCTTATAATCCAAGTTGGTATATTCATCATACGACGGAATGAAATTCGTCATTTTTTCCATTGTTAGGCGCTCATGATTTAGTAGCTCGCAGTAGTATTCCCGCCACCTGTTAATTATGTCACTTAAACTGACTAAAAGATTACCTTCTTTATCTTTAATTGGAGTTTGATCCGTTGACCTTTTTGAGTGCCGAGTAAAAACTACTTAGGTCGTTCTGATTAATAAAATTTTGAATTTGGTTCGCTTTTCTGTCCACCATTCGTTTTTAAGTTGTCTAGTTGTCCTTTGTAACATAGCTTTAGCCTCTTTGAGCTTTAATCTATTTTTGACCCGATTCCTTGCTCAGATATCTGTTGTGCGCCTTGTTTTTGGTTACTATGAGTTCTTTGGATCTCAAACTGGTTATCATAGAACCAATCATTCTTTTTGCATTAACTTGTTTCCCGAGCGATGACGAGCAGAAATGATAAATAAGACTCGGTGATGTCCCAAACGTCTTCAGCTGTTCTCTGTACTTTCAGGTTTATTTGGGAGATTGTTCTCTGTAATTCGTGTGAGGCTTTATTCAGTGTTATTTGGCTGCGAAAACTGTTTACATTTAATTTCCTACCGCAATTCCTAATTGAAGCATACATTGTGCGCGGCCGTAGGTGAATTCGCATTTTAGAGAGCACCATGCGGCGGTCTGATCAGTTTCGGCTCCTTTCATGACACGTGTTATTTTGACGTCCCGAATGTCCGACTTCCTAACTATATTGTAGTTGATAAGATGCCAATGTCCTAAGCGTGAGTACTTCCATGTTGCGATATACTTGTGTTTCAGTTTAAAGTATGTGTTTGTTATGGCCAGATCGTTTTCTGCACATAAATTAAGGAGCAGTAGACCATTATGGTTAGCTTTCCCAATTCCATACCTATCGATAATTCTTGGCCAGGTGATGAAACAATTTCCAATTCGAGCATTAAAGTCACCGAGTAGAATCACCTTTTATCTGCTTTAGGTATATTGCGCAGTACGCCTTGGAGTTCGTAGTAAAATTTGTCTTTCCCGCAGTCCGAAGCTACCAGAATAGGGGCACATGCTGATACGGTTGTGGCCTATTTATCATGGACAAGAGGTATCTGCAAAGACATGAGACGTTCATTAATGTGACAGCTCAGGTAGATTTTTCAAAATACGGATTTTCATAACGATTTCGACACCATGAGTTCTGGGTTGTTTTGACCTTTTTCCTTTCCAGAAGAATGTATATTCTTCGGCCATTTCTGATAGCTGCCCTTCTTCTTTGCGTCGAGTCTCACTGAGTGCCGCGTTGTCAATATTCTTCTTCTTCATTCTAAAGAATTAGCCTTGTCGGTGCGAATTATAAATATATTTCTTTAATTCGTGGACTATGATGGCAGTTCGCCTTTCTGATAAACTAGTATTTGAATCCAGCATGGTTCTAATATTCCAAGTGGCTAATCTTACGGATCTTACATTTATTTGTAGTTATTTTGCTGTTGTTTCGACCGCTCGAATTGGACGCCCCCTGGACGCGGTATTCCAGGTAAGTAGTGATAGTGGACTTTGTTTAGACCACCTTTTCTAGCCCATTCTTTTGATGTAGGGAAACTCAGCTAGAGGTTTCCAGCTAACCAGACCTATCTCCGTCATCGTCTTCTTGAGATGTGCACCTTGTAGTGTACGAAATTATCGAGAGGGGTTGCACACCCGCAATCACGTCTGCGAGTATTAAACGATGCCAGTTCCAATGGTACGCCGAAGCACAATAATCGGAGCAATCGCAATACAACTGGGTAGAACGACAATCGAATTCGGACCGTATGATGAAGCTAATTTTTTAAATATAACAGCGTATATATTTCATTCGCATCATTGTTTATTTATTTGTTCGATGATTTAATGGTTAGTATCTTGAATGTTATTGCCTGCACAAGTGCGGTTATTACCATCCACTTGCCTCCTTCCGCATTTGTCGTCGCCCAACTATGTTTCTGGACTCAACAGGTCCGCCACGAGAAGGCTGCAGGTAGGAGTTAAGCGGCGTAAATGATGCGTGCCACCACTTCTGGCGTCATACCCGTATGAGAGTAGACAACTACTCACTCCGGCAACCTACTGCATGCCTCATTTGGGCACTAATAATTCGATACTGCGATTTATATAATTAACCTTTTTTTTTTCGCTTAATATTTGCACCCGATGCGATGTGTTCTACTATTTCATACGGCTACTCCATTCAGATTATAGTTGACACATTTTTCATTCTTTTTAAAACTTTTTCCGCCTGACATTTATCGTCCGGCATATTGATCAAGCCTACTTTCACCTCCAGTTTCTGTTGCATTATTCCGGCTACATTATTACATCCTCTAGTATAGAATTTTTTGCTGATAATTCTTTCTTGTATGCAGACGGCGCAGTTACAAGCAGGACACTTGTGATAAGGCCGACTCGAGCCAAGAAGGCATCTGTAGACTATAGTGGTTCGCTCGGCACCTGCTTATGATACGTATGATTTCTCGACAGAGGTTAAGAACAGAGAACTTTTTCTGCGGCGGTTAAAGAAGTAAGAAAAGTATTCGAGCCTCTACTTGGCCAACGAGTGTTAATTGTTGGAAGGTGTTAACTGAAACTTTTTCAGTATTTGAGGTCTGTGAAAGGCAGTTTAAAAGCTTAATCTATTGTTTGACTAGATGCTTCCTTAGCGAGTGAATCGGAATCTTGTTGCTCGATTTAAACATATAAGCTGCGCTCCTAGCCCGGCGCGCTGTTGTACAGGGCGCTAATATACAGAATAAAAAGTGTTTTTCATTAGTTTTTAAAGAAGAATAAGGAACCCTGCTAGTTTTATGGTTTATACGTATTTTAGTGGCAAATGGTATAATTTTTTGTTAAACTGAACATTTATCTTAAACTCATGTTTGTAGGACTTTTTGTAGATATTTATAGAACTTTCTTTCTAATAAGTGTGTATTGCAAAATTATATGTTATAATGGTTGAAGTGAGTTATTGCGGTGGTGGTGTCGGATTGGGAAAGCATGTCCCGGGTGTTTGATTATATCTCCCATGAAATAAAAATTTGCGTGGATAGGAGTAGGACGTGCATCACATCAAGCTTTTGTGAATGTTACTTGGTAATTAAAATAGGCATTGCACTCATTACAAGGGAAATTTTGTGGGATTACTTTTTTCGGGTATATGAAGATGCATAATAAAGCGGATAATTGAATAATATCCAATATAGTAAATATAGAAGATAATGGCAATACTGTGCAACTTAAATGGCTGTCGGGGGGGATAGTTATATTACAAGATATTGTATATGGTAGATGACCTTAAAAGCAGTTCCATCTTCGTGATTGAAAATTAATATTAGATACCTTTCGACAGAATTTATGAAAATAGCACGAATTAATACTGAGGCACAGTGCAGCGGAAAATTTAGAGAAATTAATAACAATTGGAAAAAATATTACTTTTGTTTACGAACGATATGGCAAAGATATTCGCGTTTTGAGTAAGCTAAGAACGGGATACAGCACAAGTAATATTGAGAAGATTTAACATGGTCAAACACGATTTGTGTGGTTGCGGGGAACTAGACTTTGTTGACTACGTGATTTGCAGTTGCGAGCTATACAACCGTAGTAGGTGTAAGCAAGTGCCTGGAGTATGTAATACTGCCATTTAGCATTGAACATAGCATCGAATGAAACAGGTAATGGGTCGCAACAGTTTAAAAATCTACAAAAATGTGAGCAAAATAGGGATCGGAAGTAACAAATTTGTTTAACTAGTTACGTCATGGCGAAGTTCGAGTATAAAGCATAACACGGATTAAGTACAAGAAAATTAAGTGACAAAGAAAGAAAATTCTAACCACGGCAGAGAACCAATTTTTTATAAAAAAAAAAGAAATAAACACAACAGAATCTTTAGCTATACAAATTCTCGATTTTGGATTGTGGAAAGGCTGAAAATCATCAATTGAAAGGAGTGGGACCATCATTAATGGATCGGGATCGACTGTCTCCCGAACAGAGCGAGAATATTTATCTGAAGAACATAGTTCATTGTTAGATCTCAGTATTCGCAGTTATTGAATTATTTATTTTTGGGAATATGCGTTTCTTATTTTTATTTAATTTTTAACATACCGATTTCGCCGAACTATTGAATAACGTTTTGTCTATCTATGTATGCTGCTGAACTGATTCTACTCGTGGTTTAATATTTTTTTTTTTTTCTTGTTTGGGTTTTTCCTTGGGCTTGTCAGCAACGGACGATTACCCATCAACATGTGTACATAGCAGCAATTAGGAGTAACAAGGAATGGAATCTGACAAAGAATGCTATACCAAGGATGGAGAAACAATAACAATCAACGTCGAAAAATGCCAAACGTATGCATCCTGAAAAGAAAAGGAATGACATTGCCGAAGGTAAGAGCAAAATGAGTTAGCTGATACCATGGCCACATCTGCAATTACAGAGCCCACAGTACAAACGGACAAAAGAATCTGGCTACAAATAATTAAGGAAGAAGAAACACGGGATGTTTAAAAAGCAGTTCGAGCCACCAAGCACCACAGTTATATAGAACACAGCGCTTAGCGTCCGTAAACAATTATCCGAAAGTTCAATGACTTTCTACACCACTATAAAGCAAAGTTTATAGTTCTTAATTATGAAACATTAATCATATTTATGGTGACGACTGCGAAAACAGCGCCTACCATTCTTTTAAAAGGAAATGAGCAGAATTTACACCCAACACTATGGCCACACTGCAACAGCAGCGCCCGCAGTGCCGGCTGACAAGGAGTTTACCTATCTACCGTTAGGGCCGCAAATGCGACAGCGAGCCCGTAAACTGTTTGTAACTGTAACTGCAACATTGTTCTTCGTTTAGAGAGGAGTTCATTAGAAATAACTGGACACGATAAGTTAGGCGGGTTTAATAAGTAAACTATAACAAAGATTCCAGAGAGACAGAAATAGGCAACGATTTAAACTGATATTAAGATATGGACGAAGCCGCGAATAAAACAAATTTTTTAGATTGTTTATTATTTGATTATTACTTTATTATTATTTTATTACAAACACTAATCCAGCAATTTTAGTAGTTAAAACTGGAATTACATTCTTAGTAGAAGTCACAAAGCTTCTGAGAGAAGCTTTTAAAGAACGGAAGAGAAGGAGATTAATAAGGAGTGGTAACGTGCAATAGATCCAAGAGCGGTCAAAAAGAATGGATATTCGTCAAAATAAAAAATACGATTAGTAAAGTATGCAGAAGGTAAGACACGGAAGGGAGCGGAGACGTGAAGTCAATTTTTTTTTTTTTATTTCAATTGTACAATAATTATGTACTTTTTTGGCTTTCTTTCCCGCGTATATATCGAAAGCATGAAAAGTGTTCAAACTTAAGGACCAAGTGAAAATTTGGCCAAAATCGTTTTCAGAAAAATAAATTAAACTTTACAGGGTTTACGGTTGCTTGTATATAATGGAACGAACGAAACGGCAATGGCCTTTTCAAGGATAGACTTCCAGCCGGCATAATTTTCCAACATGTAAAAGCTTTTATGTAGCCGCGAAATAATGATTGCGTTTTACTATCGATTTGACGATGTCTTATTTTGACGATATCGGTCGATATACACAATTTTAAAAATGACTGGTATGAATTTAAACGTTTGTTATTGTCGCTGATTGTTTGCCACCTTCTTGGAATTTTCAGAAAACTTTCTACGACAAATCACATCAATAAAATAGCGATAATGAAAGTCCTGTAAGTTATAATTAAAAATTACGCTAATATTCGCACAGAACATTAGTTGTATTAAGAATGTTTCGATCGATAATCATGGCGATGAATGCGTATGAAAATATAAAAATGTATTGATATTTTCGGCAGTCAAAAATTTCGGAAAATTCGAACATCGACGAACAGAAATGACATGCAATAATCCCGAATATTCATTAAAAGTTGTAATTATTGTCACGGCCAAACTAAAAGATCGTTTACTGTACCTTATGAAATCATATACGCTCATAGAGAGATATATATTATAGATAAATTAAAAGCCGTAAAACTTCTCATGGAAGCAAACATTTGATAATAAACGGCCGGAACAGGTTTAAACCGAACCGCATATTATAAATATAAACGTAATATTATTAATATACGAACAGTAACACAATTCATTCATAATTACGTTAAACTGCAATTTTTCAATTATTTCACTTTTTATAATCGATTATTTTAACTTTTTTGACTTCCGAAAATATTCGATACACTATATATAACAAAAAAGAAATAATATGATTTTATACTTGTTTGCTGGAATACTTGAAATAGTGTATAAACTAAATAGCAAAAAACAAACCGATAAATGGAAATATCTTCAGAAAAGTTTTCGGGCCAATCGGCTAGTAAAAATTGCAACATGACCCCAAACGAATAAATGTTGTTGCGAACAAATTATAAAAATATCGAAGGGTATATCGCGAAGGAAAAGCAAAATCACACTGAAAATTTTAAGGGGAAAATTTGAAAAAAAATTGAAAAAGGGGTTACATGTAATGTTTTTGTTAAAAACAGGGAAATTGGTAACAACAGAGAAATAGATAAAAAGACGCTACAAAAACATTAACAATAACTAATAAAAATCGACCGTAATCAGATTGTCAAGGAAGATGGAGATAATTTTTTGAAAACATATTTCTATTAATCGGTTTGTTTGCTATTTGGTATATACATTACTGTAAATACTTGTTTGTTAACTTACTATAAAAATAAATTATAACAAAGTAAACCACTTCATAACAAATATCAAATAAATTTAAAAATAACGTTTTCAGCTAAAGCCAATAGAAACAGAACAGTATTTTGTTGTTTTGTTATTTTATTATTTTGTTATTTTATAAAGCTAAAGATGGCTTTGCCTGATGATGTTCCTTTCAATTTTTTTTTATGTTTGTTATAAGGTTTACTTTGTTATAATTTATTTTTCCACTTATTCTGGCAAACAGTTAACGTTATTACTTTCAACTATGCCGATATGGAAATTTCTATATCTCCTCCACATTCTATCTTTATCTTCCTTGTTAATCTGGTTACGGTCGATTGTTATTAGTTATGGTTAAAGTTTTTTATAGGGCCTTTTTATGTATTTTTTTCCGGTTTTACTAGTATCCTTTTAGGTTTCTCCTGTTTTAACAAACATGATTTGTAACGACTTTTTCATTTTTTTTTTCTTTCAAATTTTCCCTTTATAAATATCGTAGTCTACCTACTACTAATTTTCGGTATGATTTTGCTTTTCCTTCGCGATATGCATTTTAAATTTTTATTATTTGCTCGTAACATTTATTCGCTTTGTGTTCGTGTTGTAATTTCAATTTTTCCAGCTGAAGCTTTTATTATTATTATTATTATTATTATTATTTAAAAAAAAAAAGAAACAAACAAAAAACGGCGCTTTCGGCTACTCATCGGGCCGTATACAGCCGAAGACTACGAGAGGCATTAGACTAAGTGTACAAGTTTAAGGTTTTTTAAATAGGTTGTCGATGTGAATTAAGCCTTCAGAAAGAATTTGGGGAATTGAGTGCGGAAAATTAAGAGAGGATCTTTGAGGTTGAAGTGTAGGACATGATAATAAGATGTGCGATATGTTGAGAAGGTGATTTTGACAGAAGGGGGATAATGGATGAGGACGGTATGGGAAATTCCTTAGTCGCGTAAGGATGATGTTCTGGATCGGAATGGACTGGAAGCAGGAAGTAAGGCATCAGGTTTAATCGTTAAGAGTGGATTTTTTTTTTTTTTTTTTTTTATTGTAAATTTGATTTTTTTTTTTTTTTTTATTGTAAATTTGATTTTTTTTTTTTTTTTTTTAAAATAAACCGTATATTAAGAAAATAAATGTATAAAGGTGCAGAGGACTGTGTGTGTATTGTAACTATGAACTCAAGCTAACAGTCTAGGATTAATGAAAGGATGAAAACGAAAAAAAAAAATAAAAAAAAAAAGAGTTGTGTGTGAGAGGTCCTTTGCAAAAGTGTACTTATAGATAAATTGTGGGTATTAGTCAGGATGATAAAGAACATAGTCCCAACTATTACCAAGAAAATTAAAGTATTTAATTGCTATATTACATTCTTAGTTAAATTAACTGTAATAATAAGAAAGGTAAAATACAGTAGCCGTAATGTACGAAAATAAAAGTTGTTGGGATAACGTTTGATTTAGTGCATACGTGAGAATTGTAATTCTATAACTATAATAAGCTACTAATATTTAATCAAAAAGAAATTAACGACTTGAATGAAACAAAACTTAATGGCTATCACCGAATTACAATTTATAAATAAATAAATTAAATTAATTAAATAAAATTAAATAAAATTACATTAAGTTAAATTAAGTTAGGATGAGTTGTGAAGAGAAAGCAGATAATCCTGAATAATAGGGTTTCGTAAATGTTTGGATTTAACAGAAATGACTTAATTACTCAGTTGAAACTTACGCCTCAAAGCCGCCTCAGCAAACTTAAGTAAGGGGTAGTGATTTGTTCTATTAAGGGGGGTGGGGTTAGTTTTTATAATATTGAACTTGGAACGTAAGTAACTAAACATGGGGCAATCAAAGAGAAAATGATCAACGTCATCAATAATATTAAGAGAACAGCAGGTACAGCCTGGGCTGCTGACAAGTCGGAACCTGTACAGGTAGGCACCAAACTTTCCATGCCCAGAAAGTACCTGAGCGCTATAGAAATTGATATTAATTTTACTCATCCTTAGCCTGTCTGAAATACTAGGGAGAAAATAATAGGTTTTCCTTCCAGTATGATCAGCAACCCATCTCCTCTGCCATTCAGCAATTATAGTCTGTAGAACTTGCTTTTTAAGTAATATAGAGGAGTTGTAATTAACAGTTTCAACCAAATTATTATTTATTAGGTTCAGAGATGTGAGCAATTTAACATCCTTGCGAATCCGATACTCGCTTGTGATAGCCCTGCCTGTAATGTATAAATCCATAGGAAATAAAGCAGTGATAACACAAGCTTCGGATGTAGATGTAGTTCTATAAAGAGATGCAATGTTGAGGAGAAACCTTCTCTGATAGCTATTGACATTTTTCAACACCTTATGATTAACGTAAGTAGCAGCTCCATAGCCAAATAAGGATTGAATTAAACCCTTGTATAAAACGATTCGTTCAGAGTAACGTAAACCCCAACAGTTATGTTGCAGTCGACTGATACTGCTAAACAGAGAATCGCATTTGGTTTTGATATATTTAAGGTGGGGCAGAAAAGTAAGTTTACTATCTATGAGAATTCCGAGGTATTTCAATAAATTTGTGTGTTGCAAGCCCTGATCAGAGAGAAGTTTTAGGTCGTGAATTTTCTTTATTACTTCTTTGCTGCCAAACACAGAGTATGAACATTAGTGGATTAGATGGTTGAGATGAACAAGATTGTTGCCAAGAATGGGAAATCAGGTACTTCATATTGGCATTTGATATCGAAAGAAGTAGACAGAAAGGTAATTTCGTGAAGATAGGAAGCGATTGGTTTAGAGTTAATTCGGATATTTAGGGGGCTTTTATGGAGCGGGGGGATGTGGTTTTGGAACAGGATACTGAAAAGAGGGAGATTACGAATGCATAGAGTAGAGGCAAGAAAGTTGGATGATAAGGCTAATCTTCTAAAGTGGAGAGGAAGAAGACCAGATTCATTATTCAGGCTGACGGCAGAATTTTGAATGGAATCTAAGGAGGATACCAGGCTCCGGCTAACCGACCCAAACGCCTGACAGCCATAGTCAAGTTTAGATCTAATTATCGATTTGTACAGAAGCAGTTAAATTTTTCAGTCTCCTCCTTTGCCAGGAAACGTTTCTGAAGTTAATTCTATTTAGCCGTTCGGTATGTACATCATTTGAAATATATGTAAAAAAAGTTTTGAAATTTAACAATTTTAATATTACAGGAATTTCAAAATATTTCACTATTAATCAAATAGCCAAAAAGAATTATTAATTAAAGTAAGAATGCTGCGTGAGACCGTTCGAAATAAGCAAGTAATGAAGATCGCTCGCGAGTGGACAAACGAAATGAACACTAGGAGCTAAGGCCCCCCTTTTTATTTTTATTTGCTAATACGATTTTTGGAAGGGGTTAGTCAATACTGGTCGATATTTTTAAATATAATTAACTGCGCATTTTGTTTATTTATGTAATTGTACACTTCATACAGTGTAGTGTTTCAATAGTTCAATGTGAAAAAATCGACACGGACGGATAGAGCGTTTCATTCATTCGTGGCCGAGTTCGAGTGTTTTTGGAACTCTAAGAACCGTTTTATTACATTTTACTTTTATTCGTTCGATTTAACTAACAGAATTCTAGGCAATTCTTTATAAGCTGTGTGGGTGCGTATTACTTTTTTCTTTTAACTTACGAATTTTGAAGTAATTTCCTTTTTAAATTGTCTTCCTCCTCAAATTTTTAATTATTTTCGAAGTTCTTTAAGAGAAAGTCTGATTTTTTTTGTTAACGCCCATTTGCTATAATATTTCATATACTTTAATTAAAATCCATTTACAATTTTAATAACTTAACACTTCATTACCGCTTGTCTTTCGTTCACTTCAGTCACTGTTGCCGCGCCATTTGTATTATTATACTTCATAGTGCTGTTTGAATTAATGCACTTTTAATTATTCAACGTGTTTCAAGACTTCAAGACGGAAGACATTTTCGGAAGCATTTTGTAATTTCTCAGTATTTTTTATCTTTTTTAATTTAGTTTTTTTATTTTCGATGACATTTTTCACATTAAAGAACGCGTAGGTTTTTGTGAACTAGTATACATATATATATATATATATATGCATTATGTACATATATGCTTATATATATGTATATATGCGTGTGTGCGTGTGTGAGTGTTCATATATATATCTATATACTTTTTTTTTGCTTCCTACACATTCTAGCGTATTTATTCAACTAAAGCAACTGAAACAGTTTCAAGTGGGGATGGTAATGTAGAGTAATTGAAAATAACAATGGTTAACTTTTCTGAAATTAATTTTTAATTTTTTCGTAATTTACGCATAACCGTTTATTTCTGAAATCAGCGCGGGACGTCATACTTTGAAAGGAGCTGATACTTACACAAAAAAATAATTTCAAATAAATTACATTTTTACCATATTTATAATCTGTCACCTTACTAACTAAAATTATTAACTGATTAAATATAATTATACAAATATATAGAAACCAGAAATTCTATAATATGCTTATATATGTAAACTTTTCGGGTATCTCGTCAGTCCTAGAGCAAAACCTACTAAAGTAAAAAACTAGATGAAATAATAAATGAAAAAATAAATAAAAATGAACAAAACGTTCCTTCAAGAATCACTTTTATTATTACTATACAAACTCTGTTTTAGTTTTAATTTGTAATTGGAATGAACACATATTCCCCTGTATCATCATTTGGTAAAGAAGGAAAAAGTGCTCTAGTGTTTCCGCAAAGCGCGAGCAATATTCGCGCGCAAAGCGACAATTTATAGTTTCGCCATTGTTCATATTTGACGCTTGGACAAAATTTCAGTTATACAATATTTTCTTATAAAATAATAGTGCGCTGTAGGTAATTCATAGAGTTCGGCTAAAAGTCATCTTTCTCCTTTTTAAGTTTCGATTGCTCTAAAATAAAGCTTGAAAATAGTATTATCGATCGTACGGTAAGTAAAATTTAAATACATTAATATAAAACAATTATTTAATTTTTATTAAATACCCGATGCATTTCGAAGACAGAGCTTCATGATCACAGAAGTTATTATCTATATATAAATTTAACGAAGACAATGACTGAAAATATAAGAATAACGGATATAAGTCGATAATAAAGGTCGATTATTGCACAATTAAATATAAAATTACGAAAATTGCTATTAAAATTTAAATTAAAAAAAATTTAAGCAATGTTTACAAAAAATTTAAAAATTAAAATCAAATATAAAATAAAATCGCAAATGAACAAACTAAATTACACTATAAGTCGCCAATATAAAAATTAAATCAAATCGCAATTACATAAGAAAATAAACGGTTATTAATTATAAAAAATAAAATATTGTTTAAAATTTAAATATTGAATAGCGGATTATCTGTACTCAGATAATTATGGGGTTGATGTAGTTGTTTCTAAATTTGTTAATATAATAGCATTCGGCAAAATTTAATATTTTATAATTATTTATGTATTTTAAAATTTGTAAATCTGTATTAATGTTAAAAGTTAATGTATGTTTAAACGCGTCGGGTATTTAATAAAAATTAAATAATTATTTATAGTGGTGTATTTTGAAATTTTACTTACTGTACAATAAACGTAAACAATGTATGTAAATAACTGATACAACAGTACTATCGATCGTTACCACATCAGCGTATTTAAAATATATTCCCAATAATTTTATAATACTTTGATGTATAATTTTGTAAAAGAATTGGCGTAACGGGAGGAGGAAAACTTTTTCTATCGATTAGTGCTTTAAAGAAACGAAAAAAACAAAAGGATTTAAAAAGAAACATTGCTAAAAATTTATCGCTTTACGGAATTTGTGCGAATTTTAATCTAGACATACACGTATATATCCGCTACTTTCAGAATGAAAACGAACAGCAACACTTAAAACAGAATTATTTGATTCTCCAGTTGTGTAAGAATAATTTGTGCTTTTGAAAAAATAAAAATCAATTAAAATGCGCGATTATCACTAGAATTTTTTGCCTACAGACGACAAAATTAAAAAATTTCCGATGATACTCCGTATGCGTGTGATTCTTAGTGTTCTAATTACGCGTTTATTTATTTATATTCGGCATGAAAGGTTGAAATTTTCCTGCAGTGTTCGATTCGTTTTTTCCGTTGTTAATTTCAAATTTTGAGTTCTTTTCGTTCGATAGCAGTTCTAACAGATACATGGTATATATGTATATGTGTCTATATGGCAATCAATCGTTGTTACACAGAGCTCCCTTTGAAATTTTATTTCGTCTTGTGAAAAATTGAACTCAGTACCGAACCTTGGAGGACTTTTTTAATTGGATACCTCTAATTTTTCTCCTTATTTGACGTCTTGCTACCTATTGCTAATGTAATTTTACTTATAGTGGCCGTACGATAACGTCTTTCCGTGCGCGCGCGCGTATAAATCGGATGAGTTTCCGCGTATATGGTCGACAAAGTTCTTTTCTTCATTCACTTTACACATTGTTTCACGAGACACGCCTTACCTACACACACGCCACATAACGTATAATATACACTGTTGCAGTACTTGGTATGCATACCTCCTATTTTATACATAGAAATCGTACCGGAATTTGCTAAACCAGCAACCGCGGCGCAGGTGGTTAAACAGAGTGATATTTTTTCGTTCATTCAGTAGTGAGTTCAAATCTCGTGTAACTTTCGAAAATTTCACTTGCGCTGGGTTAATGTCTGCAGTCCGCAGTTGACGCACCGGGAAAAAACAAGAAAAAAAAACACAAACAAAAACGGGGTATGTTAAACGAGGACACTGAGGGAAGCCCCCCAACCATTCGTAGTAAACTATATCAGCCTTACCTCTGAACGAAATAATAATGAAAATAATATTAGTATTAATTCGTTCCTTGAAAACGAATTACGATCTTACAGATTACATACCAATTAATAAAGGTGTACGACAGGGATGCGGTATGTCGCCGCTATTGTTCAATCTGTATGCAGAGAATTATATACGGCAAATACAAAAGGAATCTGAAGAAAGCATCAGTCAAAAACTGTAATTTATATTATACTGTGTAATTAACAACATAAGCGCGGCTTAACAACCTCATAGCTGTGTTTTAAAGTCGCATATAAAAAAAAATAAATAAATAAATGGACGGAACATGATATACAAATATTACTGAATAAAATTGTATCCTCTATGGAAAATTCAGGATTACGCCTAAACACGCAGAAAACAAAAGTGATGGTATTCAGTAAGAACAAGATAGCACGGCCAAGGATTACTATTGAAGTGGTCAACTCGTTTAAATACCTTGGCTATCTGTTAAATGACGGAATGAATACGGATAAAGAAATCAGATCAAGGATCGAACAATCAAGATCAGTTATTAAAATGAGACCTCCGTTCAGTAATAAAAATCTTAGCCTCAAATTAAGATATAGGATGGTCAAATGCTATGTGTATTCAGTTTTATTATACGGGTTAGAGGCATAGACTTTAAAAAGCCCAAGCATAAAAAACCTAGAAGCGTTCGAAATGTGGGTCTTTAGAAGAATTCTGAAAATATCGTGGATTGACCGCAAATCAAATAAAAAGGTTTTTGAAAGAATGGGGCAAAACAGAGAGCTAGTATCCATCATCAAAAAAAAAAAAAAAAAAAAAAAAAAAAAAATGGAAGCTAGCGTACTTAGGACACATTATGAGACACAATAGATATGAACTGGTGCAGTTAGTTATACAAGGCAAAATGGAAGGCCGTAGACGAAAAGGACACAGAAGATTGTCATGGATAAAGAATTTAGAAGAGTGGACGGGCTGGTCAACCAACAAATTACTTCATTCGGCCAGGAACAGATCCAGTCTTTCACAAATTGTGGCCAACCTAAGTTAACGGAGGTGGCACTAGAAGAAGAAGTAATTCGTTAACTTATTAATCATCTCTTTCAAATGACACGAGTAATCAGAAAGTTTTTGTCGAGCGAATTAACTCTGATCAATAAAAATACACTTCAAATCGAAGAAAAAAAATGATTCATTAAAAAGTTAAAAAGTTTGGTGTCAATCGACTTTTTGATATTCCTTACCAGCTTTCACTAAGGAACTGGTCGAGAACCCTTCCCTCCCATTTGTCGGTCGTAACATTTACATTTCAACTTATTTAGTTTCGCGAACGGGCGTTATAAAAAACACGGATGTAGAATACATTATGATCTACTTTGATAGTAAACTATGGTAAAAGGTCTGACAGAAAGGTCCCCACGGAAACAACGAAATGAAATGTATTCCAACACTTCGATCCTCGTTCATGTTATGTTTGTATGTGGATTGAGTGTTTTAATTGGGGACCGTTTATTAGATGCAAGCGCTAATATTTTCACTACCTAAGATATGAGGGCATATTTCTAATCAGTATAATAGACATGTTGTTCGTGCGAGCTGCGCGTTATCATGGAGAAAATAAGTGTTTTTTTTTTTTTAATGGGCTCGTCACGTAAGGATCTTCACCCAGAAACAATTAGAAAGAAAAAGGAAAGTTATATAATAAAAAGATCAGACATGGTTAATAGGAGGCTAACAATGGCGGGGTTAATAAATGTAGAAGGAAAAGACAGGATATAACGGGCACAAGCCCAAGCCTAAGAAAATGGTTGTACAGAACCGAGCGCTCCACCGAAAGAAATGAACACTTAATAAATACATGATCAGCGTCACAAACAACCCTGTATCATTTGAATGTAGAAGACAACACAGAGAAGAGGCTAATGAGAAGCGAAAGCGGGAGGAAGGCGGCAAGGAATAATTAAAATGCAAACGCATAACGGAAATAACAACGAAGCATGGAAGTGAAGGAAATAGAAGGAACCATGGACTGGAAGGAAGACTAGGAACAGACAAAAGTAGTGATTATTAGAAAAAGAGAAAGTCTATACATCGGACTAAAATCTGTGATGGAAATTTTTACCCAGCGGCAAGAGATTAGAAAATCGGACTTTTCTGAAGAAGCAGCAACCCGAGCCAAAGAATCAGCCGCCGTATTACCAAAGATACCAAGATGGCCAGGAATCTATATCAAATATCAATATGAATCGCATGATGAGAAGAAAGAATGCGAATGAGAGAGCGGTATACGGAGAGCAATAAAGTCACAGAAATGATCAGGAAGAGGAGAGGAGAAAGCCTGATGAAAGACACTTACGGAGTCGGAAATGATCAGAAATTGGGAAAAAAAAACACTAATAGTTTAGATAATCGGTGTACAAATGAGACATATATTTTCTGCAAAGAACCTAGAAGTCGGTGGATTTTTCTTGTCTGGAAAAGAAAATCAGTAAACTCTGTCAGAAATACCAGCTATCTACGAGGCAATATCTTTATTCTAATAAAATTAGCAATAGATCTACATTATTAGTAAATTTCCGACATTGACAAAACATACGAAGACAATATTAACATCCCCACGTATATAACAGGTTTTTACGACTGAAATAAACTTCTACCTACTTCCTCAAAAAAGAACTGTACCTTCTTCCTATCCTCTTCCGATAAAAAGAAAAAGTGGAACGAGAGCAGATCAGTTTTAAAAACAATCTTCCGGTAAACAATGTTCATATATATACAAAAAAAGGCGGCGCTGTTTGAAAATATTTAATTCCGACATGCGTACAAATATGATTGAAAGTTCTCAGGTGTTACCCCTCGAGCTGCAAATCGCCATCAAGAGGAATAATTATCACTACGAATTAGTAATAAATATGTTAAAGTGAACAGGAATAATTTAAACCCTTAGGAAATAGGTTATTTCAATGTTTCATGTATTACTATTTCATTTTTCATCGGGTTATTAATTAATTATTTTTTTTTATTTATTTCGCTTTTCTTAAAATAAATTATTTATAATTTTGTTATTATGCTAAAAATACTTGCAATTGATTTAATGTAATGCTTTTTCCGATTTATGTGATTTTGTATTTTTTATCGCTAATAATGAATTTGATATTATTTTGCCGGAGGAAACTATTTACGTAAACAGTTTAGCTATGTATTACTGAGGTGATAGGGAAGACGGATATGGTAGAGTTGTGGTTAAAAGTGGAATTAAACGTGTTCCGGTGCATTCGAATTTGATTACTTAGAATAAACAGAAATCTAATGTGTTTATATAGATACTTATTTTATTACTTATTATTCTGCACCAAAACAGACTCAGAAACATTTGCAAATGCACTAGAAAGTTTAGGGCCATTACCGATAATTTTACGTGGGATCCGATCTTTAAAATGTTGCGTAAAGAAATGAAAAGAAATGTCAGATATTCTTTACAACTCGAATGATATCATCTTTTAAATGATGGCTCTCAGAATTGAATCCCCATCACATCCAAGAAACATGGTCGATTTAACGATGGGTTTCTTCCGAAATTTATTACCCTGATCCCTAGCTAATAACGACCTTCCTTTATAATTGAAATTAGTTTTTATGATATTAGTGCAACTGCAATGAGAGTTCTTTCAGGAAAGGTTGGAGATTTGAAAAGGGTGACTAAGTTTTTAGTAACTCAGTGAAGCAAGAAGTACTTAAGTAGAAAGATTTGTCCCCCATACTCTCTTCATTATTTACTTCAAGAATAGATTGTAATTTTGTTGTTTTCAGTAAATTATAATAAGAGCGTCGGGCACTCATGAAAATACTTGTCTGGTGAGACCTACAACTTATTTAAACACGGCGCGCGTTATTATCAGTTTTATCTTAAGTTATATGACCGGTTTCACTTTATATTAGTTAATTTTTGTTTTTTTAATACATTATGATTTTAGTTTATGTTTATTCATTTTTATTTTTTAATGCGGCGAGGAAGGTTGGAACATAGTGAAGAAAAAATAGCTGAAAAACTCGGAATAGGTCGAATTAGGAGGTAATACGAACGGCGAGGAAGTATCAGAATGCAGTTTGGAATGACTAAAGATAAAAATTGAGGAGGTGCTGGGAATTTATCGAAAAATTGAGTATTAAAAGCGGCCGAGCGAGTGCCGGATGATCATAGCAGCGCACTGACTTCGATAGAGGAATAATTGGAAATCTACAGAAGAAGCCGGTAGAGAATGATTCGGAGATAGTTGAACGAATTATTAAAAGAATAATATTGCTTGAAGAATACGAAGGAATAGATGAGTTTTGTAGGAGACTTTCAGATCTAGTCTAATTAAACAGATATAGAACCATTTACCTACTAACAATAAACCTAACCCGGGGACGTGGGTGTTTTTTTTTACCCCCCTTGGGTTTGCTACTAAAGAGCATTAGTCCAGCAAAAAGGAATAGATACATGGAATAGAATAGAAATTATATTTTTATTCTGTCGACAATGGAATCAAGGAACACCCCTAGGACAGGAACAACAGAGAGAATAAGTAGAGAAAGAATATAAGAGGCGTTGAAAAGAGCAGGAAGACCAAGCTTTAAAAGATGATAATAAAGTAACTCACGCTCGCGAGATAAACCGGAGCACTCGAAGAGCACGTGATTCGCATCACAAACATACTGGAAACCTTCAGGATCCAATGGACAAAAAGGAGATGTAGCCAAAGAAAAGCGATTTAGTGAAAAAAGGAAGGAGACTATGCGAGAAACGGAGGCGAGATAATTTAGTAATTATGGACCGACGCAAACTGGGAAACTCTAGAACCAATGACGAGGAGGAGGAACAGGATTAATCAAGAGATAAAAGGAATTAGGATTAGCGAAAAGAGAAACATAAACCGAGTGCCAAAGTCTAAGATGACAGGATTTAGTTGGAAGAAGAATATTGTGTGCTGGAACCCTACTAATAAAATTTCTATTGGAAATAGCAGCTTTAGCAAGGAGGTCGACGGCTACATTTCCATCAATGCCTAAATGTCCCGGAATCCAAAGAAAGTCAATCTGGGTAGACGTCGATGAGGATAGATCATGAAGAAGAGAACGAATAGAAAGGATAATAGCATCAGTGGAAGAAGAAAGGGAAGGTGCAGATAGCGCTAGAAGAACATTTAAAGAATCAGAAATAATATGATAAACTGATACTTTTCTTTTTTTTAAAATGCTATAACAGAAGAAAATAAAATTAGTACAAAAAAAAATCACGATGCGTGTATCAGTGTGTACACGCAGAGGAATTGAAAAGTATAAACAAAATTTTCATTTTCAATAAATAATAAACCCCAAAAATTTTATTATACACATTTATAAAAAATTATCATTATCATTGGTCTATTTCGGTTATGCTTATAGGTGTTTCAGTACATGCTTTTGTTATCAAAGGCTCGTGGTAACTAAAATAAGTAATATAAGTTTTGCACTCAATGTCAGCTAAAAATCTCGAAAACACTGCACCAATCGTTGTATTTGATTTTGTCGTTGATATCATCATGTTATTTTGTAGAGATAAGTTCAAATTGTCTTTTAAAAATTCAATCAATTCTAGAGAGTTGTCTGAAGCAAAATTGACATTAAAATCTCCACTTAAAATCATAGGTATTTTGTCATACACGTTGATTTTAGCGAGGCGTCCATATGATTTAAAAGCTCACTAACAGACTAAATGTATAATGTATCGTATCGTGAATATCTTTCTACAGAGTGGTGTGTACACGTACTTATTACATGTATATATATATATGAGAATGCTCATAAACTATATACTATACGAAGTCCCGTGGTATAAATACTTAACTATACATTTACTCATTTCGGTATACTACTAGACTCAGACAGACACTTATACATTCTTACACATGCACACAAATACATACCTACCTTACGTTTAACGTGTAACGAAAATTTTTCCCTACCGTGCCATAATAAGTTTCACTTCACTTATACATACTTACACATACACACGAATATATACAAACATTACGTTTAACGCGTAACGCGTAACGAAAATTTTCCCCTACCGTGTCGTAAAAAGTTTCACTTCAAAAAAGGAGAGAAAAGACCATCGTTTTTAAGACTTTTCGTTCAAACCGCCCCACATACGTACATAATAAAAATTCGGGTTTACATCTTTATTTGTAATAAATAACGTACAATTAAGGATACAGAAGAGAAGCACTACTAACTATGACTAAACAAGTTAATTGACGAATTTTTATGAAATATTAAAGGCTTTATTTAACGAAATTAATTTTTAATATAGATATCTTAGTATGGTGGTGAAAAGATTATCTTAACGGGAGTACTAGATTATAATATTGAAACAAGAATAAAATTAAAAATATAGCTAACTCAAGACTTAATAATTACTGCGTGACAATTTTTAGTTTCATTATTTTAGAAATCGTAGAAAAAAAGCGGTAAAAAATTTAATGAAGTCAATATTATAACATCTGGTTTTCTTAGGGTTTTTTCATTTAATAATATTACCGATTCTAACATTAATGACTCTTCTAAATTCTTCTAACAAATCAACGACACTATTTTACGAAATATAACAATCGGAAATAAACCAAAAAATAATTATCACTTGAAATATAGCCTTATTATAGAAGGGGATAAAACTTCAAAATAAAACCAAGTACAAATACGATTAACAAAAAATTGAATACAATTCAAAAATTTCGTATGGAAATTTCACTCTTTTTTGTTTTTGAATCTCATTTCATCTACTTTTATAATGATTACATATATACATCCTTTTTGTTCGTTCAGCGTATGCGAATGGAAATACGATCGGAATATTCAAAAGTATTCGAAATCGAGGAAATCGTTGCGAATTTATATCATCGCATAATAAAAAAACATAGGCTTTAGCGAATCGGAGGGAACATTTGATGTGCGAGTATTTGGAATACGATTAGGAGAAAACCCGCGATCGGAATGCTCGTCTTTCTTTACTCAATCCGTAATACGTCTGATATCAGTAACTGTTTTTCCAGACTAGTTATCGACTCGCTCGACAGTTCCCAGTATCGTTCCAGAATGTTTGTTATCTCCTTATTTATTACCACCATAAGCATAGGCGTAAATGTGTCCTGAAGAGTTACCGTCAAAATGTGACTGTTGGAATAGAGAATTTTAACGAATTTAGTACCTCGATATCTAGCGGCCAACGCATCCAGATTGTGCTCCAGTACGCGGCTAAAACTGTTGTAGCCGTAAAATAAAACCACCAGTCTGTCGTACAGCTCGGCAATGCCGGCAATCGAATTATCATCCGCCACCTCCGGACAGTACATCGAGTGCGTCCGGTTGATCAGTTCGAAGCTGTCCAGTCCGTTGCAAGTAGACTTGAAGACCTCTTTCACCGACTTTGATATGTTCTTAACATCTTCCGGCAATTTCCTCGACTCCGATCCTTCTGCAGTCGCTTGTTGACGATTTTCCGTACTGTGTACATACTCGAAGATACGATCGGCAACCACGAATTCAGCACTGTCGTCGCTGCATTTCGAACTGTTCTTCCCAAAATTGTACTCAAAATGGAAGGCGATGGACATACTTTCTTCTTGTTCCTCATTCGTGACGAACTGCTGTTCAAGATCCGCATCGCAACAATTGCTGTATTGCGAGTTTTCGTCGAAATTATATTTAAACCAGCATATTGTCGATCGCAATTCACCGTCCATATCCGGTTGTTGCGCAATTCTATACGACGGTCACAACAATATCATTAATTTATGAAATTATGTCACTTTCCTGGTAGCGTTTTTTTTTTTTTTGTTTAATTTCATCAAAAGCATATTCGCGAACGGGTGAATCTGTCGAAATATTGCTCTAGGTAATTACGGGGATGCAAATTTAATTATTTCTAACTATAAAATGTACTTTTTCGAGATTTTCAGTATGCCGCCAGGATATTTCGTTGAAACAAAACGAATTAAAATTTTCGTCACACGCGAGAAACATTATTTATCGGCTAGTAAATTTTAAAGTAATATTTCTTTTTTTTTTTTTTTTTTTTCGAAAATACTTCGGTACGATTTTTACTATATTAAAATATATCTCGGTTTAAACAAAGTGGCCGAGTTAATGGGCAAATAATCTGTAATCTCGTTCGCGTATTGAAATTCGATTTACAGTTGTTGAATTATTTTTATTATAAAAATTTAAATTGCTTTACTGGACTTTATCGGCTAGAATTTCAGCATTAATTTACGATTGGATAAAAAGAGGTGAAAAGAAAGTCCTGGATTGAGATTTGTTTCGAGTTTTTGACAGGAGACAAGTGCAATTTAAAAATAATAGTAACCTCATTGATCGTAAAAACTGTCTCCCCGCATACCGCATTATACAGGCGGTGATATTTTTTTTATGTTTCGACTGTAATTACGTTTACAAAACTTCTACACTTTCTAACCTTGCATTTATTTCCGTCGCATACAGATTACAAGTTCTACCCAACAAGTTTTTTTTTAGTTTTTTTAATAGTAGCCGGCCAAATGAGCTTAGATCCAAGACTAAAGAAAGATGTGTTAATAGTTAGATTTTACAGAGGCTACACTGTTCGATTTTAGTTCATGTTTGTTAACTTTTGTACGGCTTCAGTCGAATTTTCTAGCGGTAAAATATGCAAATAACTTTTTATTGCTTTTATTTTATTTTTTTATTATTTTTTTTTTTTTTTGGGGGCGCGCAAACCAAAAACCTTTACTTAAAAACAAGGAGGAGGAAAAGAGCCATCAGTTAAATTTTTATTCGATCAGATATAGACAATATAAAAGAACTAACAGCTGGAATGATGGAAGGAGAAGGAAAGGACAGGATGTAAGACGCACAATAAGGAGTAGGAGGGCCGAGCTTTCAGCAGATGCAAATATAGAACTCGAAGTTCAGAAGAAAGGGCATTCAAAGATAACGTGATCAGCGTCGCAAATCTGATTCGTTGGGATGGAGAAAGCAACAAAGGTAGAAGAAACTACATAGAGACGCGATATAACGGAAGGATGGTAGAGGAGAATGGAGTAAAACGGAGACGAATAATAGAAACAACAACAGAACGAAGGAGTGAAGGAAACTCGAGGAACCACGAAACAGGAGGCAGATTAGGTTGTACAGATAGATAGAAGAAACGATTGTTACGGAAAGAAGAAATGTAAATATCTGACTAAAACTTAAGATGCAATTTTTTACATAGTAATAGGAGATTGGAGGAGGGAATGTTGTCGGAGAAGAAAAAAGAGGAGGGAGCAACCCGAGCCAACGATTTCACTGCCTCATCACTCTCAGCGTCCAAATGGCTGGGCACTTACGACACAAATCAACACACAGACGGAAGGAAAAAAATGGATATGACATCGTACGCGTAGAATGATAAAATCGTAAGAATGGGTCAGAATGGAGGAACAAAAATCGCTTGGATGGCGCACTCATTGAGTCGGAAATATTTCAATAGTTGGAAAAAAAGCGATCAGACGAAATGAAAATAATTCGGCTTAAGGAAGGAACAGAAAGAAGAAAAGCGAAATGATTCTGAAAGGTTAAAATCTGGAAGGATAAAAGAAGCACCGATAGTGGGGCAGAATGGATTGAGTTTATAAATAGTCAGAACCGAGGCAAATACTACCACATGGTTCAGTCACGGCTCTGCTCTCTAGCCCTTGGTATTATTCCATTCCGGGAATCTATTCCGGATCGACTCATTCGTAAATATGTGACTACTATTTGCCGACTGCGTATAGGTCATTCGCGGATAGTTCTGAATTTTTCTGACCAAGGTGACCGGTGTACAAATATGATCATCACTCATCAAGTTTCTTGGAGAGCATTAATCATTTGCTGTTTAATTGTAATAAATACGAACATTACCGAAGATCATTTTGCGAACAATTAATGTCTCTTGGCTTCTTTCCTCCCTATACTATTTTGTAATCTTATGTGCTAGAACAACCAGGTGGTCCTGTATATTTTGTTTATATTACATTAAACGGCATCCGAATTTAAAAGCATACGCTTATTTATTTCATTAATTAACCTATACAAACTCTCGATGATACGTGATCCATTATCCTAATTCTTGTTGCCCTGTCATGTTGGGGAACCGAACACATCTACCTGGCCAGTTTCCCCTTCCCTATGATTTTGTGCAGACATTCGTGGACTATACTGAAGCATTTGTGGCCATGATTGTTTTTATTATAATTATTGTACAAGATGATTGTGATTCCTGTTCCATTAATTTTCTGATCAGTCAAGTTCAGGGGTACTCTACGTAACTTGGCCTCAGTCTGGCCAATTTCTCTTTCCGAAAGATTTTATTCAGCCATCCGTGGGTAATGTTGAACATTTACGGCTACGGTTGTCTGTAACCTTTTTCCTAATTAAATATTATGTATCTTTCATTAGTTGGCATTATTCCTATATCAACTGGTTGCTGTCCAAATGGCTTGATAGTTAACTGAAGTGGGACCAAAAAACAAAAAAAAATATATCATTAATTCGTACCGTCTAATTAATTTCGGTAATAGTTAACAGCGTTGACAATGTGAAACGAATTTACGCACTAGTCGCAACATTTAACCGGCCAAAATTCAACAATGAGTCCTATAATAAATGGAAAAATCTTATTTTTACCTGTATGTTTTCATCTTCAGCGGCACGCAATGCGAACGTTTTAACAGCGAAACTGAAAAATAAGTAAATGTCGATTGCCGAAAACAATTACGAGTAAATGTCAAGTGGCGAGAGCTGGGACCAAAAAAAGAAAGAACACACTAAATGAGATATGCTTTCCCGTTCAAAAAAAAAAAAAGAAAAAAGAAAAATATGAAAAAAATAAGTACTCCTCGTTGTTGATTAAAGCCGGCTTTTTCTAATTTCAATAGGGTTTGTTAGTGGAAGTTTTTTTTTTTAATTATTCTTTTTTAATCTTTCGTCATTTTGGGAATACCAGTGTGTGTATTTCTCGTTTTTCGGTAAAAATTTAATAATGCCTCTGCTGACGATAACATTTTAATCGCAGCGGAAATTAATTCTCGTTTTTTCCCTCTTATACAACAAATCAAATCACTTTTTTTTTCTTTTTTTTTTTCTGGCCTGGCCTAAAACCATTCGGCCAACATCATTCATTTTTATTAATATTGTTATAAAATCGACTAGTGCACTACGCTGTTGGTAAGGAAATAATTGCAATAAAGACAGTAATATTTTTAGCAGAAATATTCACTGATAAATTTCGATTCTTTACATGGATACAAAATTTTATATGTCTTTTAATCAGACACTAATTGTACATGATTAAAAATCTGATCGTGTTGACATCTACCAATACCGGGCGTTATCCGATATATTATTTTTTCCCCTTTTTATCTGCATACAATCTGTTCAGTTGAACAGTAAGTAGCAATGTTATTTTATGTAAACTATGGTGGAACGCTTCCCCCTAGTGATGGTCGCTATTCCTTATTTGTATGTACGTTATTTATTGGATTATGTTGAGCTATACAAATTAATGACTACGGACGAAATTCCAGTTCAACTAATGTGCCGTTTCAATCGTCTGAATCGTACGCTACTCTGCGAAAGATTAGCTGCTAGCGGACTGATGTGGTTCCCAAGTCGATGGAAGTATCTTCTAGCAAAGGTCGTAATTACACTTCTTTAACCGCTGGAATGCAGAGGTCTTTGTGTTGTACATCATCATTACGGACAAACCATGGTGCTGCCAAAATATCTCGTAGGACACTGAAATCTTTGTATAATTTTAAGATTTGAAATGCTCGTCGCTCCCCAGATTTCAATATGTCCACACAGGTTCTAAGATTGCCCTGTATAGAGTAGCGCTTTATTCTCAAATCGTAAAGATGAATTTTGGTTATTAACCAACGTAGGCTGCGGTATTTGATATCTAGTCGCTTTCGTTTATATTTCTGATAAAAATTGTTCGATACTTGTTCATGTACTGGTCAGCAATATTGAGATGTATAAATAAACCAACACACACACACACACACACACACAGTATAAATATAAATACGGTGTCTTGCGAAAAACCTTAAGAATTACACTGCGATAATTACTCTTTTTTCCCGTTTTTGGTGTGGTTTACAGTTGGAAAAGTACGCGATGAAAAAATGCTTCACACGGGCTCTACACTTCATTACAGTTGAAAAATAGAGAAGAAGCATTCCCTCTCACACATACACGCAGTACCATACAAAGAAAAGCAAATTAAGAGTCCATTTATTTTTCAAATTTTAAAAACTAAAAACAATCATTTGTGAAAAATTTATTTTGCATTTAAGTAACAAAAATTAACCAATTTACGGTTATTTTAAAATAGAAAAAAAAAATCAGTTGTAAAAACACAAATTGAAATTTATGCAGCGTTTAAAACTGTGAAAAAAAAAAGTGTAATATATTATTTAAAGAAAAAATGCGACTATGTCATTTGCGGACTTTGTGAAACTACTGAAATCCCGTTAGCACGTTAATTCGAATATGTTAATAGTTTCATTTATTAACACGAATTCTAAATCACTGCTAAGAGCAAATACAGTTAATTTTTAAACTCGGTCGATTCGATTTTTAGTAAAGTCTGTTTTCTCCAAATGCCCCGAGTCTTGATGGCACATCTTATCTCGTTCTTAAAAACCTACCTGAACAATTCCTTAGTTTCCTTCTCAAACTTTCTGATTCTTTCCTTTCCAGAGGTATTATTTCCCCGTCTTGGAATTCTGAACAAACGGCTAGTTTGATAGTTGGAGCGCAACAATGTATTTCCTGATAACATATTCTGGTTTCAGTCCGTTATTGGCCCTCCCAATCGTATTCGGTTTTTTTCTTTCTTATGCGAACCAGTTATTCATGCAAATTACACCTTGACTTCTATTGATATTTCCCCTGCACTTTTCATCAGTCAACCCTAAGGCATGCGAAATGACCGAAATTAACATTTCTATTAAATTCATTATTAATCTTATGTGAAATCCTTCCATTCACTTCTTTTCTCCATTTTTTTTACGTTAAGAAGGGTTTTTCGAAGTATTCTTCATTGCTCCTGGCTCAGTCCTACTCTTTTTAATCTCTGCACTATTACGCTTCTTTTTCTTTAAATTGTTTCTCTTTATTGTTTACTGATTATATTCCACTTTTTGTCACTTCCTACGATATTGTTGCAGCTGATAGCGTTTTTAATTCATCTCTCTCTTCTTGTTAGATCTTACTTCACTTTACGTTTCCATTTCTCTTCCCAAATCTCCTTATGGTATATTTACCCCTGGGGGGACCTTATAATCGTGATTATGTTAGTCTACCTTTAACCCTTCCATGCATAGGGTCTCATATGTGATATTATAAGTTTTATTTTGTACTAATAGTGCTATCTGGTTAGTATTTCGTGAAATATTTTACGTTTTTTTTGGTAAAAAAATAATGCTTCCTTACGCATGTATGTGAGAAGTTATAGTAATATTTTATAAAACTATATGCTTGTTTTATTATAAATGTTGAGTTTTGTTAATTTTTATACATTTGTTTTGAAGAAAAATATGTATTTGCATTAATGTAATTACTTTTATTAAATATATACTCTATTTATATTTATTTTTACAGTATGTTTGTAAAAGGGATAAAAACCCGTGCACCATATTTGAAATAAACCTTAGAAAATGGTCTCTTTATTGCAAATTTATTATGTTGCAAAAGAAAGTTGTTTTATGACTGAATTGGTTTTTTGAAATTTAGAATATGGATCGTAATCCTATAAATAATGAAAAAATACCGAAACTCCTAGAAATACCATACGAAAGCGGAGATGAACTTGCTCAAATAATTATAGATAACTTTGATAATAGTGATAAGTGAAGAAAACACTTTGCTCCAGGAACTTGATGATAAAATGAAAACATTCTTGGATGAAATAATGATACACCGATTATTTCTAATTCTGTTTATGCAACTGAAGTTAGAAAACCTAAAACAAGCGGAAAAGGAGAATTAAAAAAATACGCCGGCGAAAAGGATATTTTTTATTAGGTAAATGTGATAAAAGCCTTAAAGGAAATTTAGATATTCCACCTGATTCATTAAGCTCGAATCATCCTTATCGATCGAACAATCAGTATTTTATGTTCGATTTGAAAAAATCGAAATAAACCGGAGTTCGTACTGAGAAATTTTTTACAAAAGTATTTTGAAATTTTAATAATATCATCAGTTTCTGATGTCACTAATATAAGAGATTTATGGGATAACGTATTAAGAAACAATTTGGTAAAAGTGAAACGATGAAATGCATTTGAACGTATGCGATCTACTTTACGTTTTAATGATGATAATAAAAATTTACTACTTAATGATCCTACTAGAGATAATTGTATAAATTACGCCCTAGTTATTAAACATTTAAATAAACAGGTTTTGTCTTTGCTAATAAATTCAAATTTATCTGTGAACGAATGTACAAACGTGAAACGTAATCTAAGATAATATAATCCGCGGAAACCAGAAAAATGAGGTTATACATTATTTATTCTTTGTAATTGTGATAGATACAGTTACAAATTTGAAATTTATTCCTGACACGAAAATATACTTACGCTCGAATTTTGAATGTCTTGGATCTAATTCAAATATTGTAAAATCTTTTTTTTTTAAATATATTTATTTATTGTCGCTCGACAATGGAGCCATTTGCGACGAATATAATACATCATTAACAGTTAACTTATTTAGATACTACTGTACATATTTACATGTTTTAGGTATGTTAGTACATTTTCACAATTTGATCTGTTGTTGTAAAGGAGTTCTGGTATAGGTTTTCCTACCATGTCGCAGGCTGCTAGCTGTGTTTCCCACTTTTTGCATGTGAAGAGGTGGTCTATCGAGAAAGTCTCTGCGCAGATTTCACAAATGGGCGCCGGCTCCTTGTCGAGGATGTACTTGTGGCTAAAAGAGCAGTGCCCTATTCTTAGTCTTGAAATAACTGTTTCGTCCTGTCTTTTTGGCCAATAGTTGGTTTCCCAGTCGGCAATTTCGTTTTTGATGCGGCGTAGTTTGTTTTGGATTGGAGAGATTTGATTCCACTCTTTTTGCCAAGCTGAGCGAGTCACCTTTCTGATATGTCTGGTTAAGGACGAGTCCATTTTTTCGCGTCGGTTTAAGTCTGCTATGGTTTCTTGAAAGGTTGTGTGCCATGGTGGTAGTTCTCTTATGTGTCCTTTACGATGTCTGATGTGCCAAAGTTGATGTTTTTACTTGTATTTAGGCATCGTATTCCCAATGGCTTCGGAGTTTTTGGGTATTTCTCATATAGTTGAATAAAGTTTGGCGAAATAGTTTTTTCAGAAGTAGGATTCGTTAAATTTGAAATCATTTTTGTATAGTATTTCAGGGATGAGAAAATTCTTCTATGTTGCAATGGAAAAATGTTTGATTCTACGTGAAGGCTAGCAATTGGGCTGGTATAAAATGCTCCTGTAATGAGTCTTAGAGCTGAATTTTGAACGGTGTCCAGTTTTTTCAGAACATTTTCTTTGGCACTACTGTAAATCACGGAGCCGTAGTCCAACTTGGAAAGAGTCAGCGCCGAGTGTAAAGGGGTTTTTTAGAGATTTTCTATCTGCACCCCATTTGGTATGAGAAACCATTTTTATCACATTAAGAGATTTATGACACAGTTTGTTTTTAAGTCTTCTATGTGTTTTCCAAAAGATAATTTTCGATCTATTTCTAGTCCTAAAATTTTTATGTTATCGAAACTTTGAATTAGCGTATTATTACTTAGGTGGACGTTACAATCTGGAGGTTTAATTTGTTTTTTACTGAATGTGATTGCTTTTGTTTTATTCATTGAGAAGGATAGTTCATTTGATGAAGCCCAATCAAGCAGTTTGTTCGTTGTAGATTGTAAAGTGCTATTTAGATTATCTAAGCTTGAGGAAGTCATATAAATGACTAAGTCGTCAGCAAATAGTTCGTATTTGACTGGAGGATCTATGATTTTAGATATATCTGATATACCAATTATGAACAAAGTTGGGCTAATTATAGAGCCCTGCGGTGTGCCATTTTCTTGTATTTTTGGGAGGGATAAAACATCTTGAATACGAACCTGGAAAGTCCTATTTGACAGAAAGTCTTTTATGTATTCAAGCATATTTCCGTTTATATTCCATTCCATGAGCGTTTTAATGATTTTATGCCTCCATATTCTATCGAAGGCTTTTTCAAGGTCAAAACTTACGAGCATGGTGTATTGACTCGTTACAAAACCGTCACAAATATGCTGTTGTAACTTCGCTAGATGATCTATGGTGCTTCTTCGAGAGCGGAAACCATATTGCATTGGATCCAATAGTTTCTTTTGTTCAAGAGTCCATTTTAATCTGGTGTTTATTATTTTCTCCATGACTTTACATAACGTGTTGGTAAGCGAGATTGGACGGTAGCTAGAAGGAGAAAGGGAATCTTTTCCTGGTTTTAATAACGGGATTATGTGAGCGTTTTTCCAACTGTCTGGTATCTTTTTAGATTTCCAGATAAGGTTGAGGAACTTGCTAATTGTGTGAAGAGATGCAGAATTTAATTTTTTGACCATATCTATATGGATGTCGTCTGGTCCAGCGGCTGAGGATTTCATATGTTTCAGGGCGTATAAAAGTTCGTCATATGTAAGAGGTCGGTTGAAGTCATGGTTAGGCTCATCTATGTAATTTAAATCTTGTTGTTCAATTCGACGCTTTATGTCAATGAAAGCAGTTGTATAATTTTCTGTAGAGGACATTTGGTAGAAGTGGTTAGCGATCTGGTTGGCGACATCTGTTTTATTCGAGAATATTTTAGAATTGTATTCAATCGCTGTGATTGAGGTGAAATTTTTTTTGTTTGATAACATTTTTACTTTATTCCATACTTCTTTTATAGGGGTGTGCGAGTTGAAAGAAGAAGTGAATTTTATCCATGATCGTTTTTTTGCCTCCCGAATGGTGTGTTTGCATCTTGCTCTGGCAATTTTAAAATTTTTAAAATTTTCTTGACTAGGATGACGTTTAACTAAGGTTAACATACGGTTTTTTTGTTTTATTGCTGTTTTGCATTCATTATTCCACCAAACTGTTTGTTTTTTTGTTATGGTTGCACTGTTTCGAGGGATATATTGAGTAGCGATTTCCAGGATACCCTTCACGATATGGTTATTTGCCTCATTTATGTCGCTGAGATTTTCTGGAAGTTGTAAATTTAACAATTCGGTGTAGTTTTGCCAATCTGCGTCTTTGATTCTCCATGTCGGATATTTTTTGTATTGATCGTGTCTGACTAGTGTTTGAAGTGAAATTAAAATGGGAAAATGGTCGCTTCCAAATAAAGTAGGAAGGGTAATCCAGTTGACCATTGGAGCTAATGAACTGCTATAAATGGATAGATCTATAGCTGAAAAGGAGCCATTGTATGAATTGAAGTGGGTGCGCGATCCGTTGTTGAGTAAGCTGAGATTTTCGCGATCGATGAATTTTTCTATGTTTTTTCCTCTGCCATTGGAGGTGGTTGAGCCCCGTAATGTATTATGAGAATTGAAATCACCACTCAAGATAAACGGAGTTGGTAATTGTTTGATAATGTGATCAAGGCAGTTTTTTGTAATTTCATCGGATTGGTGTAAGTATATTGAGCAGAGAGTGAGCTTGAATGGATGTTTTATTGTGACGGCTATGGCCTGTAAGTTTGTGTGTAAAGTTTGAGGCTCGCAGCATAGTTTATTTTTGACTCCAATAAGAACTCCGCCTCTAGCGATTGTATCGGTTGAAATGTCTTTGCGAAATATTTCGAAGTTTTTTAGGTTATATTGTTCAGCTGGTTTCAACTTGGTCTCTTGTAGAAGTAAAATGTCCGGATTTTCTTGTGCGATCAAAATCTGTAATTCTGGATGTTTGGTTCGTATACTGTTGAGATTCCAGTTTAAAATTTTCATAATATCGAGATATTATCTACGGTTATTTTAAATTGACTGAGGTTCCTATTTTTGAACCCCTGCTGCTGTTGCAGCCTGCTCCACTTCGTCTTCCAGCTTATTGATGATTTTTGTAAATTTTATTTTGGTGCTTCTGTGTAGTAAAAGTTCGCGCGTATCTTTCAGCATCTTGATCAATGTTGGAGTATCAGCGATTGAAAGATCATCTTTGACCTGAGTGACGTTTTGTGCGTTGGGTGCTTTGCACATGTCTCCGAACATTGTAAAATTTTGAAAGCTGAGGGGATATACGTGTTGGTTTTTAACGATATGTTCTTCCAGAGGGGCAAAGATTTCTTTTAACGTAGGTTGTGGTTTTCCATTCTCGTTTTCTTCCTCCGATTGGGTATCCGTTTCTTTTGTACGAAGAGATGCTTTGGTTGGTTTTAGTTTCTTTTTAGCCGATTTAGCAGGTTTTTGACTCGAGTCTGTGTCAATATTGTTTGACTGACTGCACGAGGAAAATGAGAGAGGTCTCTTTACTGCTTCGGTTGACAGAGGAGGGAAGCTGTTGAGATCTACACTGTTGTTAGGGTAAGATGAGTTTTGTTGAGTTTCCGTTACATCTATGTCGTCTGCCCAGTGTTCGGTTTCAAGTAATAATTTTTCTTCGTTTTCAGGACAATTTTCGGCTCTGTGGCCCTTGCTATGGCATTTAAAACATGAAAATTCATCACAGGTTAGGAAAATTCGATGATTTTGTTCGTTGTACTGCACTAAGAATGTTCCAGGAATTTTCTCCTTGTCAAAATCGGTGGTAGTGTAGAATTGGCGTCTCCAGCTTATTATATGGCCAAAGAATTGGTCATGCGGATTTAATCTGAGGTAAGATAATGGAGTGGTGATTTCAAGTTTTAGTTGGCTTTTTATGTAATCTTCCAAAATGTAGTTGGGGATGGACGGACTGACATGAGAGAGTACAATTTTCTTCATAGGGTTTGTTAGCCTGCGGCATTTTATAAAATTTTCTTCGATTTTAAAGCCTCCGTGGTTGGCGAAGAATTCATCTACGAGCTCTTTGGACTGTAAATGAATGACTAAACGGTTTTTGCCCACTTTAAATGCTGCAATGATATGTTTTGGATCTTTGATAGCATTGGATATAGTTAATGCGACCAAATAGTCCCTGATTTTAAAATCTAATATACAATTAAATACTAGACCTTGCTCTTCCGTTGGGTGTTGAAATTCGGTGACTGGTGAAATTTTGGTTTTAGTTTTTTCAGCATAAGTGGTGGTCTTCTCTGAGTTCATGATTGTAGTATTTGCTGGGTTTTTTCGGTTTGTATATTGATCGGCGAGAATTCGCCGGTCAAAAAGTTATTTTAATGCACTTACGTACGTATGATTAATGCAGCATATGTTTAACACAGAGATAAGATAAGAAAGGAAAAAAAGGAAATAAAAAAAAACAACTAAGAAAAAATAAATAAAACTAAATTAGGAACACGTGATAAGCGATAATTTAACGCGAGAACGCACGACTGTTCACTTTCACATTAGTCGATTATTCCATGTTTAGGTGTTCCACAAAATCGTCAATATGGTTTACATTTCGATAATTATTATACAGGACTTTCACTTATTTCTTTTCATTGAAATTTATAATAATCCAAACAATCCGTTTTTAGAAGAAAAAATGATGAAAAATAATTCAAGAGGAAGCATGGAAGAATTTGTAAGGAGTGTTCCGATTTTCTTGTTTGTTGGAAAGATAAAATAATTTGGCATATTTAGCTTCAAGTTTTTGCAGTGTTAAACCGGTAACTTACAGATACGGTAAAAAATTTATTGATATAAGAATTAAACAGTACAATAAATACATGGTCATGGAGTAAACTGAAAGGACTCCCATATTGGAAGACATAAAATTACGATAAAATGTAAGAAATGGTATTTTCGTTTATTCCACCATATGCTTGATTTAACAATTATCAATTCTTCGATTTTACCAAACTGATTATTAAAAGTAAAGGTCAAGAAAGTTTAACTCAAAAAAAATTTCGGAACGATCTAGCGGTTATTCTGTTTAAACTGACGTAAACTTCAAAACGCGGTGGCCTTCTAATTGTTCTATAGACGAGCGTAGAACAAAGAACTACATTTAGACTACCGACCGCAGTAGTTGAAGGAGACAAAATATATTTCGAACATAAACATAAAAGATTACAGAAAAATATAGCTGAACTTATAAATTCATACGTAAACTCTCGGGGCACCAAAAGCTTCAAATTTTGTAAAATCTACTTTTTTTTTTGTTTTTTTTGGGGGGGGGGTTGCAAATTCAACCCACCGACAATCTGTTTTTGGTTTAACTTTGAGCTAATATATTTTTATAACGTTACCAACTGGTAGCGGGCATAACATAGGCGACTAAGCAATAAACTTTCCACGGAACAAGAGCAAAGTTCGAAATCCCAGTTCCTACCGTCTTACGAAAATTTGGTAGTGTAGTTAGTTAAGCAGTGGTATTTCAAAGATCAAAGCTTAACTCATGCCCTAGCTTTTTCAAATGAATTTGAAAATAAAAAACGAAAATAGGTTGAAAATGTTTAGAAGAAATGAGAAATTTGAAAAAATTACGTAAAATACGTACTTTGTGAGTATATATATATATATATATATATATATAAACTCGGCCATTTTGGCCTCGCAAGCGGCTGTGCCCCTTGACCCCTCTTGCTTTTATTTCTGTCTCTTTCTTTTCTATACTTTGTATAAAATGATCAAAATTTACAACGTAATTCTTACCGGCATCAACACCAAAAAAATAACATAATCACAAAAATCCTATCCTAACATTTAACTTTCATTATATAAAATTAAGACATTTTTTCATTACATTTTTCGTTACGTATTTCGTTACATAAAATTGTGACACTTAAAAATAACAATAACAAAAATCCTACAAAATATAACAAACATTATATAAACTTGGGACATTTTTTTTAGTACAATTTTTTTAACACATTTTTTGAGGACATTTCGCGTTACATAAAATTGGGACATTTTTTTGGGACATTTTTTCTAATGGAGGCAAACTAAGAATTACGTTGTAATTAATATATATATACTAAATACTCGGAAAAACTAGATTGTTAATGAGGAACGGTATTTTTTGTGTAAAATTAATGATAGTGGAGAGTGGATATTTTCAAGCGATTTAGGAATACGTCTGGCAAGCCATATTTCTCACAACACAAACGATGTTATGATATATGAAAAACATCGCAGGTAATTTGTAAAAATGGGTCTAAGTAAAAACCCTCACTGGCTACCGCCGAAATGATCACGCCCAAGAGAGAGTAAAAACAATGAATGACAAATTAAATGTAAAATAGGAATATTGTGGAAATATTGAAAAAAAAAATTTAAAAACACTGAAAATCATACTGAAAACGAGTATTTTTATTTCATTATTCTGTGCTACATATTGCTGCGATGACCAAAAACACTCGCAAGTATTCCTGTCTGCCCTAAATGTTATTATAAATTTTTATTTCTTCTAGGAAAATGCTTACTGCTTCCATCATGAAACATCACCACTTTTGTAAAATTTGTCGTAACGGTTTTAGCTCAAGATTACTTGGACGCAATTTCTTGAACTGTGGGAAAATAGACAGTATATATAGTATATGCTGCAGTCGCAGCAGAAAGGCGGATCGATTTATGCATGCTACTCTATGGGACACGGGCGAAAATTATTCATAAAAGAGATTTAGTTTGATTTCAATAGAAAAACTTCTGCCGGGGAAATAACTTTTGATAATTTTTATTATGTAGTTCGGAAATTCGTTGAGCACCATATTTTTGTTTAGTTTTCATCAAACAGATTTTCGTAGTCTAAGAACAGGCCTTTTTTTTTTTTAGTCTCTACATTTTTATTTTTACCCGGTACAGAGTTTATTTTCTATTTTCCACTTATCGAATTATCTTTGACAGTTTTCTTCGTATAGAGCGCATTTTTTTTTATCATCGTCGAAAAAAAGAAATAAACTAATATTTATAAGATGGGCTTCTTAAACATGTCCGAAATCAAATAAAAAGGTAGGTTATTCGTGCTGCTAATTCCATTAATCGAAAACAATAACGAGATCCATTGTTGCCATTATGAAGGTGCATTAATAAGCGCAGATTTTTCAAAACTTCCGACATAACACGAAAGATAAAATCAGTCGTATTAATTTTGTATCGACTTTAACATATTGTAAAAAAACTGCATCGATAATAATTGATCGCCATTTTGGTTCTAATTATTAACCGAGGTGTGGCGCAGCAGGATTTCGCCGCACGCTGAACTAAAAAGTAAACAATACTTAAAAATTTATCATTACATTCCGGATCACTATTGTTTTCGTCGTCCGTTATTATAACGAACAGCGTTTTAGCGACACAACGACTAAAGAACGAAACAGGTGAAGTCAGTTAAGCGATATTATCGGCAGAAACAGCAGGTTGTTCGAAAGAATAAAATCGCGTACCGCGAGGACAACGTCGAATTGAGCATATAGGCAAGAACGACGCGAAACAGTTTGACTGAAAAAGTATACTCTGTCATTAAATTAACCTTCTCAAAAAATATAGCATAATCGGAACTCATCCCGTTCTGACGAGACACCTGACAAAAAGTTGCCCCACGATCTGCTATTTCTCAGAAACATTCTGATTAAAAATTTTTTTGGAGATGTTACACTTTAAAAGTAAAATTGATGAATTTTAATATTAAATCCCAATTGAAAATTCGATTGTTTTCAATCGTTATTGCATTAATGTTATAACATTTCATACAATTCTGCGCAATAATTAGAATAAAAAATAAATAAACCAATAAGTTGTTTTAGGGTGAAAGTTAGAATAAATGAATTAATTAGACTGGTTTCGGTTATATAAATCCGTGTATTCTTGGAGTATTTCACACAATGGCTTCCGAAAAGCCCTGCCAGTTGAATACTTTCATCAGTTCAGTTAGACTTGAATGTTATGCTGCCTCCGCAATCCACATGACACCTCATCGATGGAATGGGATTCATTTTACTTGCAGACAATTAAAGGGAATCGTCCGGTCAATATTGTATTACGGCGCCACGGCGAGATTAAGTTCCCCCTTTCGGGATTGCGTTTTACTTTTGCACATGAAATGACGTAATAACGCGAACATTAAGTCTCCGGTACTTTTATCGTACGAAAGTATGATGCGGATAAATGATTAATAATCATTCTCGTGTGGTTTCACAATGAAATATATAACGCGATACAGATTGAGGAAGAATTAACTCGAAATCGAAATCTGTTGTAAATAACGAATGATGAGGAATTATTATTTCTAGGATTCTCTGCGCGCATATAATTTCAAGAAAATCTACTTCAAATTTTGAACATAAATCACGACTAAAATTCTTTTTAAGGTAATGTAAAATTTTAAATATTTCGAAATGATTTGAGATTGTACACCGTTTGAATGATCCGAATCAATCAAATGGCAAATCTAACCAAAAACACATTATTTTTTCGCATGTAAAATATACTCATATAAAAACCGCACTCTTTCTTATGCTTAAATACTGAACCGGTTAGATCCATCTGCAGAGTATATGCACTAGGCACCTAAAAATCAAACTAAACCTATTGCTTCGAAATTGTGGCATTGCGATTAATTTTAAATTGCAAAAAAAAGTTCAATCTTAAATTTAATTTTTTTAAAAATTACAAAATATTTAAATTCAATTATTTTAATTTGTATATGAGACTGAACTACAATTGATATGAACTAAATGAGCAAAATCAAATGAACGGTAAAATGAACGGCCCCGAATCATTAAAATATAGCGCCAATAAAAGGACTATTAACATCGTTTTCACAGCAATAAAATTTCGCTTTTTCACATTTTATGAAGTTCGAAAATCGCGGATCTCAGTTTATTGTGACACTGCGTACGATTTTGAAAAATTAAGCGTCCAGATTAATTTCTAATTTTTCTTCTTTTTTTCACTGAGTACGATGAGGGGGGGGGGGGGGCAATAGCTCAATAATCTGGGTACATGGAAATTAGAAACCAATATAACTAAAAAAGACCAGAATTTAATTTACCTCGAGAAATGAGGCGAAACGAAAGGACGTAAGTTCGAACAACAGACTTAAGATGCAAAAAAGAGTCTCAGACTGAAGGAGAGAACGATTGAATGATATTCAAAAAAAACACGATTGGTATTACGAAAGAATCTTCGCAATTAAGAAGACACCGAGCAATGGATATGAGGGAAAAGACTCGGGGAGAAAGTTGTTGTCTCGAAACACGGGCGACATGTAATCAGAGAATAACAAAGAGCACTTGTGAAACTAAAGAGCAGGAGAAAGCGATGAATGGAAATTAAGATTGGATAAGAAAGAGGGATAAATTAAAAGTCTAAAGCCGAAAAAATGAATAAAAGAACCCAAAACTTCCCTCCCAATGATTTCCGACCATTCGTATCGCTGATATACCCTCTTTCTTTTTTACGACGCTTTTTTTTCTTTCTTCAAATTGCCGATTTCGGAAATTTTTCGTATACATCAGACTGCTACTGAGAACTTGCTAATAATAAGATGTGGAGCCGCCGTAGACGCTATCGGAAGCTACATAATTAAATATTGTCAAATTCTTTACGGGAGGTCCGACGCAAACAAAATTTTTTAATTTTTCTATACTACGCACACACACATATATGACACTTATACACATGTACATATGAAGAAAAATCTAAAGAAACATTTTGAATGCTAATAAATTGACCGATACTCGAATGGAAACGCCGACTGCACGTTACGATTTACCTCTTTATCGAACAACGAGCTGCGGTAAACAATTCGGTAAGTGACATTCTTAGCATGCTGTAAGTGGCAGCATCGTTATAAAAGAAATATATTAGTTGTAAAAAAGAAAACAAACAAACTGGAATGTTTGTACATTTGCACAAGCGAGTACATGTTCGCGCGGTTGCATGCAAGTGGGCTATTAAATGCACGCATTTTTATCCCCGTACACAATTAAATAAATAAATAGCGCGTTTGGTTTATTTGTTTATTTACCTTTTTTTTTTTTTTTTTTAGAGGGACAACCAAATTCCTCGCTAAACCAGATTCAGTATGACGCTTATAAACTCGTTTTTCTCTGTTGACAGTTGAGAAAAATAATATTCAGTCGAAGCTCCCACGTTGTTGAGAATTATTAAGTGCTACGACAAGAACTATGCGAAATCTAGTTACCGAGCAAAAGAAATGTGATAATAGGCGCTCCGATGTGCAGCGATATCATCTATACGATCTGAGCGATAGGCACGAACCGGAGTGGTCTTGCACAGTATAAGGTGGGGTTTCAGCGACTCAGAAGTTTTTAATTTAAAATAAAAATTAAAGTATATCACCGCCAATGAGTATTTTGCTTTTCCACTGGCTAATTTTTAATTTAACAGCGAAATTCTCCAATCATCGCATTATTTTTAATTTCGCTTCCGGTTATTAATGTCACAGTCACAAGTTTCATCTTATATATATTCATCGACTAGAGAAGGTCCGGGAAATTGTTAATATGAAAGAACCAACCGCAGCAATAATACAGACACAGGGGAGTGTAAGAATAACCGTGAAAAAAGGACGAAACGTTCAACAGACACAGAACAGCATTAGAGGAAAACGTGATTTTAGAATATCACAGCGGATTAAGGAGAGAGACGATAGCGAATAAAATGCAGGCGAATGATGTAGGCAACAGCAGAACGCAAGAATTGGGATGATTCGAATTTAGTAGCGGAAGAATTCGTAAAGAAATGTAAACATCCGACCAAAATGTAGAGTGAAATTTTTTGCATAAGGCTAGAACAATTGGAAGCGGAAGTGAGCAGTAATCTAAGCCATCGACTTCATTACCTATCGAAAATGAATGCGAATGAAATAATATTGTTACGAATCAGTGATGGTATACGAAAAATGATGAAGTTGCACGAATGAAGACGGGTGAACGGATTGGAGGGTCCTCGTGGAGTCGGAGATTCGACAACCGATTAGGAGAAATATTAATAATCGCAATAGCCATTAATGCTCATTTGTGAAAATATAGCACGAAAATGAGTAAATAGATCTCTGATTTTCTCGTTTATTTTTAATACTTTACATATGCAGCGTACAGGAGCAATGTTGGAAATGTTGAACATAGCGAGATCATGGAAAAGGGCTGAATGGATACGGCATTGATCTACATATTAATTGGGTATATCATTTTTGCGGAGGTCGTCTAAAATGTTCGTTTAAGAATTTATGTGGAGGAGCAATTGGAACATTGCAGAGCTGTTTTGCAACATAAATGCGAATAGATTTCGGTACACGGAGACACCTTTTTTTTTATCAACGATGGTCATTGTATGGAGATTACTAACGGTTCTCCGTTTAAATTAAGACCATACACTCTGCAGTGAAAACGTGAATCGAATATAGTTCGGAGCAATTTAATCGCCGATGACAGCAAGTACGAATGCGGGCTCGTACAAGATAAGTTTATGTATTATTTTATTTGACAAATTTGACGCGAATACATCACGATGTTGATGAACTTTACCGATGTTGCATAATCTAAAACATTTGAACAAACATGGCATAGTAATAATAGTAATAATGATACTGGTAGTTTCAAATTTTTAACAAAAATAATAGACGGTTACAGACAAAAAAAAACAAAACAAAAACAGGGAGCGGAGCATTTAAAGGCAATTAAGAAAAAAATAAAACTATTCTTCTCCTTCTTCTTTCTTTGCCGTGTCCGCTTAGCAGACGTCGATGATCAAATGTCTCGATTTCTAGCCATATCAGTTATTCTTCTCCTATTAATAAACTTTTTTTCATTCCTTATAAGATTATATATTTTCCGTCATTCTCCCTTGAAATAATATCTTTTCACCTCCCATTTAGATAGAATTTTTCCGAAGATAAAACCTCTAAAAAGCTCTAACTCGTGAATTTCATCAAAAATCAACTACAACGGCGTGACGAAATAACAAAAGATGAAGTGATCGGAAACTACGAGGTTTATATTGTCACAGAATCGAGAAAAGATTGCCGTTGGCCGTTCGACTGAAATGAAACACATCATGGAACGTGCTATTTATCCCGACTAGAGATGGGATTTAGGAGTTATGACGAAAAGGTAAATTCTGGTAATAAGGAAAATTACGTAGAACTATTAAACCTTTTACCTTTCTTCTTCTTTTGGTGTCATACTCTTCGAAGAGCGTTGACGATCACAAATGTCAGCATCAAAAACTTCTGTTTCTGGCATTTTGCATGAGTCTTCCTATCGACCAAGTTCTCGTCCATTCCTTGATGTTATCTAGCCAAGTCGTTTTCCGTCTTCCTCGGCCTCTCTTTCCGTCTATTTTTCCGTGGAGGATTAGTTGTAGGAGTTGATATTTCTCTCCTCTGATAATATGACCGAAATATTTTATCTTTCTGTGTATAATAGATTTTATTAATATCCTTTCTGTTTTGGCCATCTCTAGAACCTTTTGATTCGACGTTCTACTTATCCATGGTATTTTCAGCATCCTTCTGTGGATCCACATTTCTACAGCCTCCAATCGATTTACCTGTCTTTTATTGAGTGTTGTTGCCTCAATTCCATACAATAAGATAGAATAAATATAACAATGCACAATGTTTTGCCGTATATCTAGACGTAAGCATCTATCACAAAGCAGATTTCTCATGCTGGTGAAGGCACTCCGAGCATAACTACATCTCATTTTTATTTCTGTATCTGGGTCCAAGTTCTCAGTAATATAACAGCCCAAGTATTTAAATTTTCCAACTCGTTCAATCTTCTCATTGTTTAACATAACAGAGACTTGATTAAAGTTGTTTTCCTTGCTGACCACCAACCATTTCGTTTTCTTCACGTTTATATTCAAATTATATGATTTTCCAACTGCATTGAGTTCATTGAGTAGATATTGAAGATCTCTTCCATTCTCTGCAATAATAGCAGTATCGTCTGCATAGCGAATGTTGTTAATAATCCTTCCATTAATCCGAACGCCCAAGGATAGGTTCGAGATAGCTAATCTAAAAATCTGTTCAGCATACAAATTGAACAGTAGGGGTGAAAGGATACATCCTTGTCGCACTCCACGTTGGACTTTAAAGTCAATTTTTTCTCCGTTCTCTAGAATGAGCTCAGCTGTCTGGTTCCAATATAGATTCTTGATTATCCTTAGATCGTATTCATCAATTCCCGTAGTTTTAAGAATATCCATTAGTTTATGATGTTGGACGTTATCAAATGCTTTCTCATAGTCAAGAAAGCAAATAAATGTGTCTCTATTCATTTCCCTACACTTTTGGAGTAATACATTAACTGCCAGCAGGGCTTCTCTTGTTCCAAAACCTGCACGAAAACCAAATTGGGTTTCACTTAAAAAGTATTCGCATTTAGCTCGGATTCTATGGTGAACAATCCTCAAGAAGAATTTCAGAAGATGACTCATAATACTGATTGTACGATAGTCGCCACACTCCTTAGAATATTGCTTTTTCGGTATGAGTATAAACGACGACTTCAGCCACTCGGCTGGAATTTCTCCCGACATGTAAATTTTATTAAATAGCACGGTCAGTTTCTTGATATTTTCCTCATCAAGGAGTTTAACCACATCTCCAGGTATCCTATCAGGACCCGTAGCCTTCCTACTTGGGATTAAGTTAATTGCATGTCTTACTTCTGATTCCAAAATTTGTGGGCTTTCTTCTGAGTTACAGAGCATTATGGGATTGTCGAGTCGATGTTCAGAAAATAGCTTTTTTAAGTATGTTTCCCATATTTTTTTCTTTTCATTCTGTTCAGTAACAGGGGTGCCATGCTCATCTAACAGCCGCATTACGGGGCGATTGAGCCCTCTCCCAGTAACTGTTTTTATCTGCTTATGCATTTTAAACAAATCATGTTTTTCGGCCAACACCTTTATTTCATTACACTGTTCTTCCATCCATCTGTTTTTGGCTTCTTTGATCATCTTCTTGACTTGTTTATTCAGACGCTGGTACTCAGCTTCGTTCTTGCCTTTGTGACTTCTCCTTTCATTCATCACATCGAGTATTTCGTCTGTCATCCACTTTTTCTTTTTAACATTATTTTTCTTCAGATACTTCTGACAAGTTTCTGTAATAACTGCGTTCACGGTAGTAACATCAAATTCTGTACCAAGTGCATTCAGGTTGTCATTAAGCTGTTCTGAAATTTTAGCTCTTGTTTCTATAGACTGTAGTTTGTTAATGTCCCATTTGTTATGCCCATTTTTGTTTTTTATTATTTTCTTAAATCGTAGTTTTGCTTTGGCAACCAGTAGATTGTGGTCGGAACCGATATCAGCTCCTGGATAAGTTGAGGTTCGTTTGATCATATTCTTGTATTTCCGATTTATTAGAATATAATCGATTTGATTCCTGATTATGTAACCATCCTTATCATTTGGGGCCTTCCACGTATACAGGCGACGCTTGGGTAATTCAAACCAGGTATTTGTTATAACCAAATTATTTTGTTCGCAGAATTCAAACAGCTTATCTCCTCTATCACTGCTATTGCCAAGCCTAAAGCAACCGACCGAACTTCCACGTTTCCCACATCCTATCTTTGCATTGAAATCACCCATAATTATGAGGATATCCGATCTCTTAAGTTTATCTAATATCATTTGGACTGATGAGTAAAGTTCATCTGCTGCTTGATCATACTGTGGTTCTGCCGTAGGAGCATAAATCTCAATAATGTTTATTAGGCAGTGGGCGCCTTGTATTTGTAGAAACATACATCTGTCTGATATGGGTGTAAAATTTATTACCTGCTGAGCCATCTTCGGTGATACAATTAGCCCGACACCATTTCTTGGGCGATTGCTTTGTTCTTTGTCATATCCGGAGTAGTAGAAAGTTCCTTCTTCTTGTTGACAAGTTCCTGTACCTGGCCATTTATGCTCGCATATGCCCATAATATCTAGCTGTAAACGTTTCATCTCCAATAGCACATTTTGAAGTTTTCCTGTTTGGTATAATGTTCTAACATTCCATGTTCCTAACTTACAGTTTTGGTAATTCACATGAACAGACGGTGAGATTCTTCGCACCCTGTGCCCATTGAAGGGCTGCACCGGACTCAGGGCCATATTCGTTTTATTTACTGCCATTGTGATAACCTGGGGATGAAGGTACAACGGTGGTTTCCCTTTTGCCTTCCGCTGGATTTTCTGTCAGGGTTTACTCCCTTAGCCGAAAGGACCCAGTTTTAAGGCGCTGGATACTCGCCTGCTCGCTCTGAGTTGCTAATCAACCCGACTGGGCACTTAAGTCGCAAGCGAGTTACTGATAGTCTGCTGTTGGTACTGCAGTAAGAGAGCTTAACGGTATTTATTGGTCAGAGCATCTTCGGCAAGTGCATCCGCCTCCGTTTTCCTACCAGTTCACGTGTGAATTCCGGTTTAGCTTTTCTAATCAGCGCTGAGCCCGCCGAAAAGAAAATTACTACCCTGCACGACGTAGACGTACGGAATTCACGGGGTTGCTGTTTCGTTTCTCCGTCAGTGGGGCTAGCACCATATGACGGTCGAGTGACTACTTACTAGAGAAGGTAACTCTAGTTACAGCAACCGGTGCCCTGCAGGGCCTTTTACCTTTACGAGACGAAAATTAGTGCATCACTTGAAGTAACCCGCGATTTTCACATCCAAAACTATTCAAAACGAATGAAATTAAAGGCGAAATTCGCAGGGCTACATTTTTGTGTCGATGAGAAATGGCTGACGTCTCGGAAAGCTCACAACTGTCTACCGCGATTTGATATACTCCCATTTTCTTTTATTTATTTTTTTTTATTTTTCGGACGCGTCAACTAATCAATCCAGGGAGAGTGAAATTTTTGGAAAGTACCAATTGTCGGTAGCGGGATTCGAATCTGGTCCTAATCAAGCGAAACACTACACTGCCTAATAATCAACTATGCTACGGGATAGCTAGCTGATATATTCCGGAATCAGATCAACAGCGAGCTATTAAACGTTTTCTAAGGTCTAACCGCGAAAAACGTATGGTGATGGTCGGTTAACATAACAGATTGGAGAATCTGATGATTGATCAATTTGTTCATTATAGCAACTAATTTTTAGGTTGCGAAATATTTTGCTAAAAACGTTGAGTGGTTTGCAACATTTTTATCAACTTTCATCATTTCGATGAACTGGTAAAACTGCTACCCGCATCGGCTACCAGCTGAAATCCGAAAAGCGAAATAGCTTCACAGTGGCTCCGCTGTTAGATTTGTGGCAACTTTTTGAAAACATTGCGGATGATGATGTCCGGAAACAACGGAACTCGCGCAAGCGTTCTTCGAGAGTTCTATTTACCATCTTCGCGATTTTGATTTTAATTTTCTGCTCATGATTCTCGAAGAAATTGATGTATCAACGACGCTTTTTGAAACATAAAAATAGGAAAAAAACAAAATTTCATACCCGTTAGCTTTCGCGAAATTAGAAAGATTCAGAAACGAATTTTGAAACCAGTTTTGAAAAATTTTACCGTCGAGTTTTACAATAAATCTGTCTCAATAAATAACCCAGTACAGGAACACAAAACGACGATGTGAAACTAATTCAAAATCGTTAACGCTGCGGCAAAAATTTTGACACGTAGCAAAACTGAAATCCAGCTTATCGTGTACGACTCGGAAGATTTTTAAAATTGACCACAGTTCGTGAACTCTACGCGCATTTAAAATTAACTTTCGATTTGTCAGAAGCGGTAAATCGTTGTCTTCATTCCATTAGTGTTGATACTTGTAGAATTTAAACAAATTATAAAAAAATTTTTTACGATGAAATCATTACTAAAAGTCGACGTCTCATAAATATTTTGAAATAGAAAAAATATTCGCATTCTAATTTTGGTAAATCATAAAATGTTCTCGTAATTTGTTTCAATCCTACAAGAATCAACACTATTCGATAAAATACATTTTTATAGTTTATTAGTGAAATTCGAAATTTTCCCTTGATCTAAAAAAAAAACAAACACCCGCTTATTATAACGCCAGCAGAACGAACCCTGGCTTTCGGTATAATCTACGTCGAAAACAGCATAAAATGGCTTCGACAAACCATGTTCGCTACCGAACGTCCCTTAAAAATTAATCGATTAATTCTATTTATAATCAAATTTTCACTATACGGGGCTACAAGTTCCGAACTGTGATCTTGCGAAAAAACAATACCTATTACTTGGTTCACAATTCGAGCGTGTTTCATCAACAAGCCCGAATAACAAACGCATTCACCTTTCCCATACGCTCTACATTACATTTACGGGTTTTTTATCGCGCGTAAGTACTGTTTATGCAGCAGAATTTTAGAAAATTTTTAAAATATCTTCAAATGTACAAAATTTGTTTTTGACTTCTAATGCATAAATAATAAATAAATATATATGTATATATATATATATATATATCCTAAAAAGATTGATATACGGTGTTCTGGCCAATGGCAAATGCCCGATTGGGTAGACCATGTTTGAGATTCAAATATGTCATCGCTAACGACTTGAAAAGAATTAACATTAACCTAAAGAGGGACGCTTGGGAATGCTGCGCTCAAAATCATAGAGTGCGGTCCGAAATTGTGACCAAATTAGCGAATGTTAAGCCGATAAGGAAAAAGAAAAACCCTGCTGGTAAGGATGATACCAAAGAGCGAAATATAACCTGCCAACTGTGTGATTTTACAACAACGCACCGCATTGGACAGGTCTCTCACATGCGCTACAAACATAAAGAACTCATACTCAGACTCGAGTGAGATTAGATGATGATAATGATGATGATAATGATGATGATATATGAATTCTGTTTTTTTGAAGTTTAATCTGGACACACGATTGACCTTCCGTCGATTCCTACCAGGATAATTTAGGTTATCTAATTGGTAAGTACGTATTTTTGCACATCGGTATCGTGTTATTATTATTATTTTTTGCTAAGCAATATACGAATTTCATTCTAAAATTTTTTAATTATCTCGCGAATCAAAACTAATTCGCCAAAAGGGAAAAAAATCAGCGGGGCCTCTACACAGAGTGTAATAAGTGGTGGGACCAAAAAATTGTAGCAAAATTCGGAATTTCAAAGAAAATCAAATTTAATGGGCACGAGGAACCGTTGATCATTAAAATCGTTAACCTTCACAAAGAAGAGCGCTGTTAGAATCCCACTCGAAAATTACGGAATTTTGAAATGAAAGTTCAAAAAGTTACAAAGCATTCAAGGTTCCGTGTGAGTGTTTGGAATTAATACAAAAACACAATGTAAATTTCGACATTATTTATTTTTTATTAATAAATTGAAAATTACACTTTGAAACACAATACATATGTACATATATATATATATAAACTCGGATCTCGCAAGGGGCTGTGCCCCTTGACCCCTCTTGCTTTAATTTCTGTCTCTTTCTCTTCTATACTTTGTATAAAATGATCAAAATTTACAACGTAATTCTTACTGGCATCAACACACACAAAAAATAACATAACCAAAAAAATCCTATTCTAACATTTATCTTCCGTTATATAAAATAAAGACATTTTTTCGTTACATTTTTCGTTACATATTTCATTACATAAAATTGTGACATTTTTTAAATAACAATAACAAAAATCCTACAAAATATAACAAACGTTACATAAAATTGGGACATTTTTCTGGAACATTTTTTTGGGACATTTTTCTGGGACATTTTTCTGGGACATTTTTTTGGGACATTTAGCGTTACATAAAATTGGGACATTTTTTCGAATGGGGGGTAGCCTAAGAATTACGTTGTAATTAATATATATATATACATTCACAATTAAAATTATAATAAAATTATAAAAATATCCGACTAGTTTCGGATATCACAGATAATCATGGCTTTAATAACATTTTTATTAACACAAAATGAATTAAATGAAAAACGAAATAATAAAATCGGTAAGTTCTTTATATAGAAGACGATATTTGAAAAACTTTAAAAACTAAATTATTCTGAATATTTAATAATGGATTATTGCCCGGAAATTGTGTATTTAATATTTTGTTATCGTTAAATTTATTGATATAAAATTGTTCTGCAAAATCCAATTGATTTACATATATTTTTTTGTAGTTTTTAAAATCGCGTCATGCCTGTATTAATATCGTCGCATATGCGATGTTCTTTTTATATGATTTGTTCAGCGAACTTAGATTTATCTATGTGTCTGTAATTAAGATATAATATCTTACAGCAAATCATGTAACAACCTTAATACAGACATAACACGATTTTAAAAATTACAAAAAGGTGTAAATCAACCGTATTTTGCAGAACAATTTAATATTGATAAATTTAACAATAACAAAATATTAAATACATAATTTCCGGGCAATAATCCATTATTAAATATTCAGAATAATTTAGTTATTAAAAATTTTCAAATATCGTCTTCTATATGAAGAACTTACGGATTTTATTATTTCGTTTTTCATTTAATTCATTTTGTGTTAATAAAAATGTTCTTAAAGCCATGATTATCTGTGATATCCGAAACTAGTCGGGGCTATTTTTATAATTTTATTATAATTTTAATTGTGAATATATATATATATATATATATGTATTGTGTTTGAATTTTCAATTTATTAATACAGCATTGAGAACACAAAAATGAATGAAGAAAACTTTAATTATTTTTTTTTTACAAAACTTACCATTTCGAATCACCAGCGTTAATAGAATAATCGTAACGCTTTTGGCTCCGTTTCCCGCGTATAGTATGCGACTCTTTTTAATATCGGCTTTTCGTAAAGTCCGTAATGTTTTTGATCTTTCGAAAATGTTACGAAAATTGTCGAAAAGGTCTAGTTGTGACATTTGTTCAAGGAGTGTACATTTTCCCAATGACATAGCTTATTTCAAACGACTGCGCACCAATGAAGAGCATTGTAATTACATTTTCTTGCCCGCGTTCCGAGTTATCTTAATTTTAAAATTATAATGTTAGCGTTGCGCGCTTTCGTCGTTTTATTCGAGTGATGTTTTTGAAACTTTTTCAACTTTGTTGCGACGTCACTGAGAGATCCGCTTTACGTTTTATTCGCATAAATCGATTTACTTTCGAAAATCGATTTTATTACAGTTATGAAAATTTTGATATTTACAGTTCAAATTTGAGGTTTCCTACGTGAAACGGTTATTCATAGTTAAAATTCTATAACTTTTCCAAAAAAGGCGCGCATTTGAAATTTGCGAAGCCTGTTACATTTCTCCTTTTCCAAATGCATGATCGGTTGTGCCGACAATGAGTCGATTTGTTTTTCTAAGTTGGACAATTTTAGGCGGCCCTTTTTCTTTCCATTATCCTTCGATATTTTTTTCAAAATTTACTTGGCGAGGGAGGGAACACAGCGTATTTTATATTTTTCGGACGTGCGTTTTTCTTTTTTGATGGAAAAAGAAAAAAGCCGAGAAAGAAGAAAAAGAAAACTGTTTTAAAACGATCCGATTTTAAACGATTCGCGTGTGGAATGATGCTGTCAAACGCGCAAATTCCTATATATAACAAATTTTACATTGTATAACTCTGACCAGATTAAATACATTTACGACGATGAATGAAGCACAACGGGAGCTGTAAGACAATTGAAATATCATCATCGAGTTCAATTATTTCCCGTCAAATCGGCGACCTCCACGATGATACAACACCGCTGCCTATCTAACAATACGGAACTGGATTTTCCGCAGCTGCAATACACGGGTACATTCTTAAAAGTGACGATAAGAATGATTAATGTACGTAGCCAACGAAAGATAGATTACTTTTGCGAGAGATATCGCGATGGAAAAAGGTATCGCGTTTTCTTTACAGATTTTATCTTTCGATAAACCTTAATACGAGACCAATGATATGCCGTGATTACAAAGCTAGGTTCGGATGGCTTCTGATTAAGTCGCGATTAATAATGTCACGAAGTAATGCTCGATTTTTGTTTTGTTTTCATATACATACGTATGTACCGTACCTATTGGTTCTAGACCACGGTGCAGAGAACTAATGTCGAATGTTATTGTAGCATTTCTGAGAACTTTGAATTTCTCCGTTCAGTCGTAGCTTTCGCCATCGGGTTTCTTTTCCGCCTTGCACTCTATAGTGCGCTGATCCTCACCGATGATATTCTGCCGATTAATCCGGTTCATCTGCTTTCGTCTACATTGTTTTGCTCCCTAGAAGGTATTCTGATATCGAACTGGTTTATAACTTTTCTAGTCCCCCTTGTTAGCCTCTGTACGGGATAAAAAAGGTTATATTAAGATTTTTCGGCACTTAATCAGCATTTAACCGGAATTTTCTGGAACTGCGCCGAAAATACAATAAGGACTAACCGAAAGTCAGCAGTATTTAGTCTCCACTATAATAATAATAATAATAATAATGATGGTGTCATCTGCAGCGGTCAAAGTCAACGAAGATTCGTAAATTGTTTTCGCTTGGTTACTTAAAATTGATAGGTGTATTAATAAATATCATCTAGCTTTCTAGTCAAGTACCGGACTATAAAGAACAAAAAAAAACAAAAAAAAAATAGCTGACACAAGTAACGTGAAAGAATAAGGAAGTTTGAGAATCCATCATTAAAAGAACCGCATATTAAAAAGAAGAACTGATGGGAATTAGTGGAAGAATATTGAAAATTGAACATTAAGCCGGAAGAAAATGTTCAAATAATTACGAAAAATACTTTAGCTTTATTAGGCAAATATTTATTTCTCAGATAATTAGCCGAAATTCTTTCTATTTTCCCTGTGCGGAGATTCTAATATGTTTACATCAGAAACACTGATCGCGTTTTACGATTTATTCTGATTTCTCGAAATACACTGTCATCATTATTTATTTATTTATTTATTTAATTGAACACAACAGCATGAAGCCAATTACAGTTTATACATTAGATCTATATACGTGCATATATAATAAATACATAACAATACACAAACTATAAGCGAAACACACTTTAATACACACATACGGACATATACACACGCAAATCACATATAACACACATATGCATACACTCACCATGTAACACATAAGAATACACATATGCCATGTAACGAATTAATATGTGATTTTAACAAACAGGATCGATACAAAAATAAATTTATTCCTTATGTACATAAAATAACTTCTCAGCAAGTACTCATTGCAATGAAGTTACACGCAAGTTCATATATATATACGCACACACATTCACACACCAATCACATATAACACGCATACATCCATGGCACATACAGACGTACATTCTATGTAACACAAGCGAATTAATATAAGTTACGTTTTAAAAAATATGTGGAAGAGGGTAAACTGCGCACATTTTCAATTAATCCATTGAGCAGTAAAATAATTCAACCATCTGCTTAAACTTATTTATGTTATTGAAAAACATGTCAGCCTCCGATTCGTTCATTAAGAAATAATTTGTTATTTTTACCGCAGTCAAAAGAGCAAAATTCGTATAAAGCTCTTTTTTGTTGCAAACGGCACATGCAATAATTGCATTTTTCTGGCCGTTAATCTGGGAACTCGGAACCCCCAACTTTTGAAAGTAAATTAAAATCATTTATATAGTATACCAGTCAATAAATTGCGTATAAATAAAACAGCAGCAGATATTTTCCTTTTATTTTCTAATGTGGACATTCTGAACTCATTCAACTATTGTTTATAATTGAATGGAAACATATCACTATAATGAAACTTAAAGTGTAGCCACCTTAAGAAACGCTTTTCAACCCTTTCAAGTAAATAACATGTGAGCCATTTAAAAGTATAAATTTAAAAATGCAATTAACAAACAAAAACGGTTTAAAATCAAATTTTTTTTTTTTTTCTCGTCGTGAGGTACAATTGTAGTTCCGGTTAGAAATGGAATATTATTTCAATCATATGGCTGGCGCGGCTGGCATCACAGTACCCCATTCGATCGGACCAATTTTCGAACACTTTTTCGAGTGTATGGGGTCGTATCTCGGCAATGGCATCACGAATGTTGGCCTTCAAATGCTCAATTGTCTCTGGGGTTTGTCAGCATAACAGTTGTCTTTAACGGCGCCTCACAGGAAATAGTCCAACAGTGTCAAATCGCAGCTTCTTGGCGGCCAATTAACATCACCGTTTCGGCTAATTAAACGGTCATCAAACGTTTGACGCAATAAATCGATTGTGGCATGAGATGTGTGGCAAGTTGCACCATCCTGTTGAAACCAAATATTGTTCACATCAATACCACCAAGAGCGGGCACAAAAAAATCCATGGTGCGACGATAGGTGTCTCCATTGACCGTAATGGTTGCGCTGTCCTCATTTTCAAATAAATATGGGCCAATGATGCCTCTGCTCCACAAGCCGCACCAAACAGTCACTCGTAATCGGTGCGTTCAGCGGATATAATATACTGAATTCTGTGATAGAATAGAATGGCATAAGTATTATTAGATTCGAAATAACCGGTGGTTTAAATTTAAACCGATAGATGGCCCACCCGATATATGTGATTCTTATTAGAAGGGTTCCAAACAATATTTGCATATACTAATTATAATCGTACATGCGAGTAATAAACAACCGATAATGTATTTAAATTCTGCAAAAGTGAACAGCGACCAATAATGAATGATAATATACGATATTCTATTCAAACGCACCTTTTTATTTTTTATATGTTGCCTATCAGCTTTAAAACTATTAAAATCTTATTACAAAAATAAAAAAATTAAAAATACCATAAAAACGATCAATCTTCCTCACGATTGTATTGATGATGATATATCCCACTTGCCAAGTAGTCGGCTGTAGGCAGTATTGCGTGGTATTGTTTGTTTAGAAGAATTTTTCCCGAAACGGGCTTGGTATTATTTACTATAATGTTTTAGATATTCTTTACGGTCACGTAATACGTCTTCACCCCGTTATTTTACTTTTAAAGCACTGTTGTTATCGATGTTTACGAAATGAAAATCGACATCAAATTTTATAGTATTTCGTATTGTTTTCTAAAGCAGATTTTTAACATTGTCTGGTATTTTTTTTATTGCTAATATTATGTACAAGAGTATGAAATAAAAATTACATGTAGCTTACAAAAAGAAGTTTCAAAGCAATTTATATATTAAGAAGTATACCATTTTTATGCTAGTGGTAATAAGTAAATATGTAACATTTTTGCGTTGGGCAGGTTGTGATAGAAATTGTTGCACAAATCGTAAATTAAATTTATCTGAAAATTTTTTCAATATTCTATTTCATGAAATATACTCTCCTGTAAGTATTATAGAAGAACTGGCATCCGGGAGTCTAGATAGTGTTCCTATGCGTCGAACTTCGCAATCTTGCATTAATGTATCTTTGAAAATTATCATATCTGCTTTTGTAAACTACCTTTAAACAAGTTCGGCTTGTCGAAAAAATATCCTTCGTTCCGAAGGTTAGTTATATACGGTTCATATCAAATTAGAATCTAATGCTGAGTAATCCCCTCGGCTGGAAATCCCCCCAAAAAGAGAAAAAAAAGAAAGAATTAATGTAAAATATTGTACGCGATAAAAAAAACAAAACAAAACAAGATAACGTGTCAATTATCATAAAGTAGCTAAATTTGTTAGTAAATTTTTTTTTTTCTTAAGTACTAATCTATTATCTTTGAGTAAGAAATTTCACTTTAAATTTTGGTCGGATATGTACCGTTTCTCCTTTACCAATAATCGTTTCTTTTACCTCTCACCTAATAACCTTCCTGCTAATTCTTAGTTCTCAGAATTCCCTTCTCTTCCACACTCTGTTATTGTCCCTATTATTCGTCTACGCTTCAATCACACTTTATTTCTTCCCGCTATCGTCTCTTTTTGGTTCCTCTTCTTATTGTCTTCTTCATTCTAATGAAGCAGTTATCTGTGATATTAATCACATTCTTTTTGAGTGATCTGCTCTTTCTGCGGAACGTTCTTCTCTCTATTTACTCATCCTAAAGGCTTCATACTCCCTATTGTGCTATATCCTGTCTTTTTTCTCTCAGCGTCTGTTGTCTCTGCCGTTGGTTCCTTTATTCCAGCTATTCCCGATCGAATTAAATTTTAATTAGTTAACTCTTCTTCCTATCATTTTTGGGTAAGGTCCCTGGTTGACGATCCCACCCAAAACAAAATTGACCTTATTAAAAATGTGTTGACAGATTTATAGAGATATTCTCTCTAAAGACTGCGATTGGCTTTTAAAAATTCGTAAACTAAACACATTCGATGTGCTTTTCAGTATCAAGTGTTCATCGTAAAAAGCGCCTTGACGACATAAAAAATAAATAAATTCCACAGTTTTAATTTACATACAGCTAGTCGCTAACACGGGGGTTCATTTTAATTTCAGTACAATTTATAAAAAAAAAAGTAAAGAATAAAGTATATTTTCGATATAAATTTATCAGCTTCAATTCCGGTTCAAAAACAATTTAATTAAATATAACACTTCCCTCTGTGCGATATGTTTATTAAGGACGTGCAACAGGAAAAGTTTTTAAAGTTTTTCCTGTAGCATAGCTATGTAGTTATGGTACACAGATGTAGCGACCATTCAAACTTCTCCATGTATGAAATATTTTTACCTTCCAATTGTAAATGATCATAAAATGTGTAAGATATTGAGAAAGTATTCGAATATTAGAATAACGACGTTTTATTAAATAATCCAACCACAGCAGTCGTAGTACATAGTTAATAAGATGAATATTTTCTAAGAAATAACCGGACACAAAACGTAGAGCAACTGTAGCGCACCGTGCGGTCATTAAACATCGGTAAAGATTGTCGCCGAACACGAAGTTGAATTTTTTAAACTGCCTAATCTAATCATATGCAAGCGAAACTTAGTCCCTTACTGTCGAAGATATTAACAGAATTGATAGGTTTGAATATAGGAAATTATTACGAATGCCATGAATGCATCGTAAAAGGAATGCCTACATTTTTAACAAGCTTGATGTACACAGACGCGTTTAGCAAACAAGATATTAAGAAAAGATTTTTAAAACTTTGTGCAGCACGTAAACTCTCTAAAACGCCAGATGATTTTACTGGAAAAATGAGAGGGCTAAAGATAGACCAAGAACACGATGGGTTAATCAATTATTATAATCATTAACTGGTTTGAGTCTACATGAGGTGTCAATGGTAGCTTAAAATGGACCAAAATCATGAAGGACTGCGGCAGACGCGACGGTACCACCGCACCCTCTGAAGGGTACAAAAAAAGAAAAAGAAAAATATTAACAATGTGAACTTGTAACGCGTTAATGAAATTAAAATTCGAATAATTTTATACACATTGAAGTACGGAGAAAAATGAAAACAAAAAAAGTGAATTTTCCGTTTCCAAAATTTTTCTTTATACAGCTGGAACACTCAGTAACGTGACATCACGTTGCATAATTCGGAAGTCGGCGTTAATTCTGTTCGAATGTTTTTGTTTTCCCTAATTTGACAGAAAATTAAAAAAATTCATTACGTAAAGCTTTCCACTTTGTTACTGCTAATTTTATTCTTTAGCAGTAGCCTGCAGCAGTCGAGTCTGACACTAAATAACGGTAATCAACGTGACGTCAAGACCGTTCGAAACTATTCTGGCCGTTTTCATTTAAAATTGCGGCAATACGACGGTAAATTTACCGGGCAGTTAGTAGAACGTGAATAGGGATTGCACGTTTTGATTCCGGAGATTGTGAACTGCGTTCTTTGCAGCCTGCGTATCTTTCAATTAATTTTATTCGTTTACTGTATAGTTATACAGTATTTACTGACATCTCTGAGAGGGAAGAAATTGGCTATCTTAAATTAGCGTTAATATCAAAAACAACTTTGCAGTACTTTTAATGTAAAACATATCTTTACGCTACGGATATGTAATTTTCATGATGGCTGATGATGTATAAGATTATCAATTTATACACTATATGTTCTAAAATGATACTAATAATTTTACCCAATTTTTTATATTTGTTTTTATTTTTTTTTGGTATATAAAAAAACAGTTACAATTTCATGATTTCTTTTCGGGGAGCGATGAAGGATAAAATAAGAAAAACTAAGTATATTTAAACCCCTGCCCTAAATCACTTTTCTCTGAGCGGGAAAAAAAAACTAAAATCGAAATTACATAGGTTGTCATTCATTACCTACTTACATTGTCCTTAGATCTCATGTTTCTAAATGTCTCGAATTTTTTTAATTTCATCTGTACCGCGACTTTTGTAGTTTCAAAGAGAAAAATGAAATCAAATAAAAGTAATTAATTAAAAATTAAATTGTTCTCACTTCCAGTATTGTAGCTATCGTTCGTTTTGTGCCATAAATATGTAATAACGCTAAACACGTTAATAAACTGTATTTTTTGGAACAAATTTAAATAAAAGCAAATAAATTATATTTTGAAAGCAGTCCATTCTCTAAAGAGGAGTTCCAAAATAGTTGCCCCATTTATTCCTGGTCGAAATATGCTGCCTATTACATCATATAAATTAATTGTATTTACACGAATGACGGAGATCACTCAAACTTTATTACTCTTAATTTCTTTATGATAATTCATGTTATTGAAGAGAATCATGGATGACTACCTACTTTTCTACTGCTTCATTTATTATGTATGGAAGGGATTATGCTGCAAATTGTTTCGTTGCTAACGTGACCCCTGAGGGTTTGCCCTACCATTCCGAGAATTTTAGAATCGTTGAAACTTCCCGCTGTCATCACACCGATAAATCCACGCGGGTGTTCTTAATTGTTTATTATTAATACATTATTTTCTTTATGATTTTTAAAGTTAATTCGTTCCCTTTAGTTTTGAATGTGTTTTTCAGTGACATCCCCTATCGTTCAAATCCATTTTTCTACGTACTTTACAGGATTTTTGCCGCTATCTAAGATTTTACTTTCTGTTTATGAAGATGACTTGAATAAATTTGTCTTCTGATTTGTTTTCACCTGAAAAAAGTTCCTCTAAAAAAAATGTCGAAGGAGAAGAAAACCAAAAATGAAACGGTATGCGGAAACTACGATGGAATAGAAAAACAAATGAAAGAAATCAAAATACTAAATAACAAAGTTACGAGGAAAAGAAAAATGAAGATTCAAAAGCAACGATATATGTAAACATCAGCGAACGGTTAAAGAAATAAAAAAGTACAATAATATTATTAGTACTGCGATTGTACAATAATATAGGTCACAAATATTTAACGATCTAACACTAAATTAAAAAATTAAATATATACTTAATAGATGGGAACGAAAAAAAAAAAAAAAAAAAAAAAAAATGAGGTATTATTTAGTACTCTATTAGGCATTTTGTTTATGATTTTTAAATATTCATGCGGGAAGTTAGGAATCCGCATGAAAAATTTCTTTCGTCTTTTACAAACGACAGGAACTGTCAAACGGTTAGTCGTATCTTAATAAGCCTTCAGGTATTGGTTTTTTTTTTTGAATTCGTTTAACAAGAGATAGACAGAAAGATTTTAAAAGATATTTGAAAGCGGTAAATAAGAAATTACTATGATTTCTCCCTCTCACATGTCGAACGAGCTTGACCCGCCAAATTACAACCCATTCTACCTTTTTTTACAATATATATATATATATATATAATATAGCTTATGAATCTAGGTGTACAACCCACAGATGTCGAATCTGTACAACAGAAAATAAAAATATAACCTACATTTTTCAGGCAAAAATGTGAAGAGATAGAAAGTCACAAAAAAAAAACACGAGATATTCAACCTTCATAAAAAAAGCCATTGATGAAGTCCAGCATCAAAAGCTGTTCGAGATACTGGAACACATTGAGTTGGATCGAACAGATCGCTGAATAATCAAAAACCGGCATATTAACCAGAGCGCTACTATTTCATTAAATCAAAAAAAGGCTACTTCGAATCCAATTAATGTAAACCGCGGAGAGTGAGGCAAAGATGTGTCTTGTCACCAATGCTGTTCAACATGAACAAATCTTCAAGGAAGCTCTGGAAGGCAGCACAATAGGTATCAAAACAAGTGGAAAATGCATCAATACTATTCGTTATGCGGACGATGCAGTTTTAACAGCTGACAGTGCCAAGTGACTGAAATTGATCATAGAAAAAGTAGATAAGATTAGTTGAAAATATGAAATATCATTAAATGCAAAGAAAACAAAGATAATGGCCATTAGAAATATCACCAACCCAAGAATACACATTAGTGGGGAAAGCCTGAGGAAAGTCGAATCGTTTAAATACCTAGGCGCGCAGCTGAACACTACAGAAGCATCTGAAGTGGAAATCAAAAGTCGGATTTAACAGCGAGAAGTACATTCAACAAGATGAGAAAAACCTTGACAGCCCACGATCTTAGTTCGGAATTAAGGGTTCGAATTCCTAAGTATTATGTATGGGGTCGATCTTACTAAACGGCTGTGAGACGTGGACTTTGAAGAAACATACCTTGAATCGATTAAAAGCTTTTGAATTGTGGTGCTACCGAAAAATTTTGAAGGTACCCTCTGGGGACAGCTAAGAAGACCAACCAGGAGAAACCCAGGGTTGTGAAAAAAGACCGCGAATTAATTAATTTAATGAAAGTTCGAAAATTGAAATATTTTGAACACTTGGTCCGTGGGACAAGATACACATCTTGCTACAAACCATTTTGAAGGGAAGAATTGAAGGTAAAAAAGGAATTGGACGGGGGAAACGTACCTGATTCTGCGATATCAAGACGTGGACAGGATTAAATACAAAATGGCTGGTACACTGCGTGTACGACAGAGATCGGTACCAGAATATCATCAAGAATTCGTTAGATGGCTACCTATGACTGAGATCGGTCGGAACAGCAAGAAGAAAAGACATCTCATTTGGACAACCTATTTTCTGGCTAATTGATCAAAAGAAACTACACTTGATCTATTCAGACATTGAGAAAGCTGCACAACACTTTACTTGTGAAGTACAGATTGCGTAAGTATACCTCTTTAGCAAAGTAAATATATATATATATATATATATATACGTTCTGACACAGTAGTTGCGATGTTCACCATCAGGAAATATAGTACGGCGTTAGTATTACATCTCAAATCAGATTTAGATGTTGATTATCGGAATTCAAAAAATTTAATTCCAATTTTTTGTCCAGACTCTGAAAGTGACCCCTCCCCCTCTTCATCCAGCCATGCATGTCTGGTAATACAAACGCCTGCCCAAAAGGAAGGACCCTAATCTCTCCAACCGTACATATTAATCCGACCAAATTTTTCAAACTTAGTCCACATATCTATGCCGGTTCCAAAAATTAACCTAATCTTTCCTCTTACTCTCCTACTCTACCAGATTCATGGACGTTTGCCTAAGGAAAGAACCCCTGGACTTTTGCCTGTACTGTCCTACACACCGTCTCGATTTTCAAAATTAGCCCAAATATGTTACCACAATTCAAAAATGTTTAACCCTTAACTAGGTAGATGAGTTAACTCTAAATTTCACCCAACTATACTATTCCACCATTCAACAATTGACTGCCAATCGGTCGCCACGAAAACTCCCCGACCGTTTCTGCGCATGTCACTGCAGCAGCTCCGATCGCACGCTTACAATACCGATAAATGCATAAGTGTAATTTATAATTTTTTATTTGCAATCAGTCTCAATATCAAAAATTTATAAAAGCATGAATTTTAACATTGAGAGACTGATACGGAGATAGCAAAATACATAACTGGTAAAACTGAACTATGCCAAAGCATATTAATAAGTTTAATAATACTTTAACATAATCCAGTACTAAATTCATTATTTAAAATTTATAATTAACCTTTAATACATCGTTGAAATCTTTAACCGATTTTATAGATTATATTAACTACGATTGTTAAGTGACTCTGAAACAAGACGATTTTTTAAATCTATTAAATCTATTAAATTTATTAAATTTATTAAATCTATTAAATTTATTAAATTTATTAAATTTATTAAATCTATTAAATCTATTAACTTTATTAAATCTATTAAATTTATCAAATTTATTAAATTCTTAACGCGCATTTAGTGGATTATTATATTTTCTGTTTCATGTTGTATTCTTCTTCTTCTTCAGGTGCCGTACGCTAATACATAGCGTGTTGGCGATCACTATTCCACTTGTCCACTTAATTCGTCGGTCTCCGCCAATCGGAGAATATTCTCCGCATCTCCAATTCCAGTCCATTGACGCGGGTCTCTGAGCCATGAATGTTGATTCAGTCCGATTCCTCGGTTACCTTCCATTCTGCCAGTTATCATTAGTTTCGGAATTACATACTTCTCTCCTCGAAGGATATGTCCCAACAAATAGGCAATTTTCCTAGATTCGGTAGTCTCAAGGATTTCTACGCCGGCACGTTTCATTACTTCAGAATTCGAGACCTTCTCTATCCATGGTATGCGTAGCATTCTCCGCAATAACCTCGACTCTAGACGCTTTATAGACTTGACTTTCAGCGACCAAGTCTCAGCTGCGTACAGTAATACCGGTCAAACGTTGCACTCGACTAGTTTAATGTTCAAGTTGAATGGTACGTCTTTACATACTAAATACGCGCACAATTTTCCGTACGTTATTTTTGCTTGTCCTACTCTGACGCGTACTTCTTCATCGTCTTCAGTGTTGCACCCAGGTATTTGAACGATGACACTCTCTGAATCTCTGTTTTCCACACATTTGCAAAGTCTTCTTCTTTTTCTTGAGCATTTTCCCGCGAGCGGGGTCTGCTATTTTTAGTAGATGCGACAAGTGAATGAACCCGTATGTGTCTCTGCTGTGTGTACTGACCTAGCGAGTATATGATGTTGTACGTGGTGGTTTTCCATTGCCACCACGTGATTACTAGCGATTATTTATTTTTATTTAATTTAATTTTTGTAATAAGTTCGTCGTCGCTCGGGATCGAACCCGTGACCACCATATCGGAAGTCAAGCGCTCTAGCAACTAGGCTATCGCGACGACAAAGTGTTTTACATTAATTTATTTTTTTACTATCGATTCATTCGATTTATTCTTATAATTCAATCTTTCACTAAACCAACTGCTCTCTCTTTTTCGCCTTTTAACCGTATTATTGCGACAAAGTTCCACTGTCATTCGATATTTCGACTTTTATTTCAATAGGTTAATAATAAAAACGTTTGCATGCGTTAATTGAGCCGGTATTCAAGACGGAATTAGCAATACGTTTTTATATTTTTCGTGTTCCGACGGCAATAACCGAAACTCTGTCCATTAATTTTACAGCAAAATAGTGTATCATCAGCTCGCGCTGCGCTACAAACTCCGATCGCGTTCCGTTTCAACTTGTGTTGCTCGGGAATTTTTTCATCATCGGCGGACGCAAGTTCACCATAATTAGAGTTCAAATGCGTGAGGATACGGCTGTGTCGGGAGCGGCTTAGAAAAGGAGTGGTAATTTATCGCGAGCGTCGAGTTACGAGTTACGAGGCGGCCGCGCATTCCGGCCATAAATTTTTTTATTATGAACGGGTCCGTGTCATCGCTGCGGTTCATAATCTACCGCTAGCAGGTCGCTGCCGGTTCGAATAAGTTTTTTCACACTGTTTCTTCCGGGCTGCTCATAGCAATCGAGTTGAACGTTATCGGCTAGCGCGCCTTTCGGAACTGTTCCGCGCAGCGCGACTGCATCGTCAACAGTGAGGCGATAAGAATGAAACACACAAGGCGCCCGAATTTACACCCTCGTAAAGTAAAAGTTAAAAATAATAAACGGAAAAGTGTAGAGGAATAAGAAAAGTTATTGCACCCCCACCGACGGCCCCATCCGACGCTGATTCGACCGAGACGTCTCTCGAGTTTGCTGCATGATTTATGAAAGCCAATGCACACAAGTCGCCACCGAATTAATAAAAATGAACCAACTCGCTCAGCTCGTTGCTCCAACATCAGATGCGGATGCTAATTAACCCGGGGGCGTACGAACAAAGCACGCGCGTGCATCAGCCGGCAGCGAATTCGCTCGAGATCGGTTGTCGATGAAAAACAGTGTCTAGCCGACCAGGAAGTTTTTATACTGGTTTTTTTCCTTTCTTTTTCAACCTTATTTTTTCGCAATTTAATCGAAAAGGTGTGATTCTAATGTTTATTAAGGACATTTTTGTAATGTGTATTATTAAATCATAAAAAAAAAAAAAAAAAAAAAAAAAAAAAAAAAAAATCATCTTTTCGCAACAGAAAGGCAATCAACAGAAGTTTGTTTTTCTAATAAGTTAGTATCGATCTCTTCCCTAAATGGCGATCTAATTGGCCATCGAATTGTACAAGAATTATTGTGCAAGTAACGATAATGAACTATAATAACGAGTGGTTTTAAATATATACCGTCATTCGATAGTGGATTTGCAGGAAAATGGTACAAAGAGGAAAAATTTTATCTCTTCCCGATAATTAAAGATAAATTCGAAATCTTTAGTCCCGTTAGATTTTTGCACAAATCAGACTGTTCATATTTTTTTCCAGTTTCCATTTTTATAGGTTCGTTGATAGTGTGCGGTAGTAAAGAATTCTATAAGCAATTTTATTCGGCGGATTTCTTTGATAATAGACTTCTAAGTAATCTGTAATGAATCGGTGTATAAATTTCGAATTATTAAATATCATTTGTAACATGAAAAATACAATTTTTCATCTAGTTATTTCATTAAGAAGATTTTAAATTCTTCCAACGACGGTTAGTATTATAATATATTACCTACAGGGAGCCACCGACTGTGTACCACCGATGTGGCATTAGTGATATATAGTAGTTCGAATTAAAATCCTCGCATTATCCGATTAATTATTAGCATAACCGAAAGATAACGCGATTCTTCTAAAAGTGGCATCGCGTGTTATTTAAAATTCGGTTCACGCACTTATTCGAATCGCAATCAAGATTGGTATTTTTGCAACTACTATAAGAATCGTTTAAATGGTTTGAATCTTTAAAGCTTTAAATCACATTAATTATATATTGATTAAATTTATGTTAACGTTTTATTATTAAGAGTAAATAATTAAATTTCTTATCAAATGCTTAATGAATACAATGTTACAATATATGTTGGCAGACGGCTATTCGAAAAAATTATTAATGATGGATGAAACTGTTAAATCTATTACAAAAATTAAGTTGACCAATAGTAAGAATGTAATAATTTTTAGGAGATTATCTGCATAGAAAACGTATAATATTTGTTTAGCATCGAAGTTATAAAATCGTGTACCTTCACCGACAGACTATTATTCGTAAAACTTAAATTCCGCACTTCAATATTCGGTATAATTTTGAAAAAAAAAAAAAAGGCTCAAGTTATTATATGGTATATTAAAACTTTTTAAACCCGTTATCAAAAATAAAATTTTTCACATACAATATTTTTTTAACCTGTCTTTATTTCAACACATTTTGAACAGTTAACGCGGGTAATTGTCGTTGGAAGAATTAAAAATCTTCTTAATGAAATATATGAAATACCGGATGAAAAACTATATTTTTAATGTTATAGGTAATATTCAATAATTCGAAAATTAAATTGTATTAATTTATCAAACGATTATTTAAACATCTCTTATTAAATAAATCTACCGGATAAAATTGTTTATAGTGTTATATACTTAAAAAAATATCGTCGATTTTGGACAATAGCTGTTACAAATAATTTAACGGATAACGAATATATGCTACTTTACCAAAATTAAAAAGAAAAAAATAATAGTTTACTTAATTATCTAATCGTTAAAAGAGTTTATCAGCGTAGTGTTCTAATATTTTAGCTACGACAGGGGGGGGGGGTAATTTTACTTTTTGTGAAAGTTAAAAAATTAATAATTTAAGTGGAATATAAGAAACATATAAAAGAACAAGTGGAGTGTCACTTACGGTCATTGTGATTGTGAACTACAATTTTGGAAAGAACTGTTTCACAATAAAATTGTTTTTGGACTCCAATATTATTTTCAACGAAGAAAATTTTAAGCGAATGTATACCGTATACGCAGGGTAAAAGATATTGGACGCACGCGGATATTTTCATCTTTCATTTTTTGGTGGAATCGCACAACTCAAATTGAAGTTGACAAACAGGTTTTACAGCGTTTTTTTTTTGTTTTTTTTCGATTTAGGCTTTAGTTGCCAGCAATGTTTCAGTTCCGATATAATATCTATTTCGAAAAGGAAAAAAAAAAAAGCAAAAGAATTTTTGTAACATTGAAAAACAACAAAGAAAAACAAAATAAGTGCTTGACGATAATTACATTTACGGTAATTGTCATTAAAGCGCAGATGTGTTATATAAAAACTGAGTAGCAAAATAAGTAAAAAAATCGACACGAAGACACATACTGCTTTATTATTTATTTTTATTAATATGTATATTTAAAATAAGTAAGAAAGTTTGTATTCAACGAAGAACCGGCTCAATGAAGTGAAACAGAAAATGGCTAATGAAGAAAAATGAGAATCAGATTTACGGCGCATGATTTGTAGATAATATTGATCTTTTACGAGAAAAATATGAATCAAATGCTACACGTGTTGAAAAGTTAAAAAACAATACAAAAAGATAATAAATTTAAAAACGAATAGTACACATTAATCCCTGGAGCAGTAAAAGAATTTATCTTGGCAATACAATTACAAACGATAGCCGAATTTTAACAGATGCGACGAACAGAGAAATTCAAGTGAAACGGTAAAGACGCTATAATGATGCAGCAAAAAAAAAAAAAAGAAAAGAAAAGAAACTTAAGACTGAATTATGTCAAGAAATCGACAATGTAAATATTTACGAAAAAAAAAAAAATGGAAATTTGTAGACAGAAAAGAAGTCAGACGAAAAAGTAGTAGAAGAAATAGAAAGAAGATTAATTCGGGATACGGAAAAAAGAGAAATAAAATTCTCTAGGACATGACGGATAAAAACATCAACGAGGGAAAAATATTTGGAAAAAGGCCAGTCAAATATTAAGAAAAAAATAATTTGTCAAACACTTGCAAACAGTTCGCAGATAAAAATCGATTAGAAACGACGGTTGAATCAACGGGGTCGTTAGTTGAATGAATTTATTCTCCTTCGTGCGCTTACGTTAATTAAATAAACACATTACAGCGATATTATTGTAGGACAAAAGAATTGAGTGATATATCGTTTTATTATGCATACAATGTCCCGATGCAACAACCAGATTCCCGATCTGCCTTATAGAAAGGAACTTTTCCAACTGGTGTACCGAAAAATTTCAAAATTAAACCGGCTAAAAAGCAAGAAATAGAAAAAAAATCACATAAAACCACTGCCAGGGGCTTTGAGCAAAACACTCCGAACGCGTAGAGCATTTTTAAACGTGACGCCCATTTTGTTTTGCTCACCGACAGCGGGTAAGCAACATCTAGCGGCATGCTACAGCGCGCGTTCTGTTCATTATTTCGGTGCGCGGATCTTATACAGTTGACACTGGAAAATAATTGAAAAAGCTCGCGCCCTGTCATTTTTGATAGGCTTTTTTTTTTTTTTTTTTGTTCCCAAGGATGCGATTAAATTTCGATGACGAAAAATCGGTGAAATTTTCCAAATTTTCAAATTCGTACATTTTTAACGACGCTCCTTCCTGTTCTTCAGCGATGCTGAAAAAAAGTGTCGGTATAATTACAGTCGTTAAAAAGATTTACTTTGTTATTTCATCGCGATCGTCGATTAAATTCGTGAAATCGATTATGAAAATAATTTTATTCGTCTAACAGACTACTGGCTGACCGCCAAAAAGCCAATTAAACGAAAACCAAAAGTAAAAATTTTCATAATACTTGCTTTCGATTTTTATTTATGCGTTTTTTTGGGGTTTTTTTTTTCTGTAAATTAAATATACTGTTAATGCAGTAAACCACACAGGAGAAGTCGCAGCCATTTGGTCAGTTATAAAATTCTTCTGATACTAACAACGTAATATATTAGTAACTAACGTAAAACTTGGAGCAGACCATTACTGTCCTCCATTTTTAAGTGGATGTAAAGTCTTTATTATGAGCAATTGGTGAGCAAAAGCGATAGAATAAAGCACATTCCAATTTATTTCCCAGCTCCTGGGTGTACGAAAATCTAAACGACACCTAGTAGTCAAAAGCTGTTTTAAGACCAAAAACAACTGATAAGAAGTGATATTTTCTATTTTTTGTGGATATCAGTATGTGCCGACTGTAAGAGTTCCACAATACATTAACTGAGAACTAGAATAGCCAAAAAAATAAATTTCGGTTTTCTGGAGTTTTGCAACTTTTTTCTAAAAGTTCTCCAATATTCGAATACAGACTGAGCTTTTTAGCAGACCGAAGGATTGGTACAGAACCCTTTCGAAATATCCGTGTAGTTCTCGTAAAGTATAGTTAGTGAACCATTTTAAGTTAGTCGTAGAAAAATGCTCGAAACATATATGCGCGCCACCATGTGTTATTATTGTTTTACCGTACTTGAAGTTTCTTCTAACACTGCTGCATATGTTGTACGATTGGATTCATTTGCCTACTTTTATTTATCGCTGAATTATTACTACTAGATCCGCCACCGTAACTTTCCCTGATATATTTTTAATTAGAAAACCGATTTTAGCGTATACTATTCTCATTCGTTGATTTCGCACTGCAATGCATATTCGTCCAAGTTGTATGCATAATGAGAAACTAATTCGAAAGATTTTCGCTTCATTTATTCAATTAAGAGTCTGGCTTTTTACAAATGCTTTCCAAATGTCCCGAATTACCTTTGAATTTTCTCCAAACTTTCCTCCGGTTTCTCAATACAAGTTTTCCACAGATTAATTTTACTTTTCTAACGGTGTGGGTTTTTAAAACGGGCTCTTTCTTCGAACTGTCGGTAGAAAAATCATCTCTCGACTTTTAATTACAATTATCAACAACCGGAAACATGTCGCCTGACGTTTTATTCGTTTTCCGAATCAGTACATTTCTGTTCTTACTATTTATTTATATTTAAGAAACACGAAATCATTACGTCTATATTATCAGCCGGAGCATCGATTACTATGTTCAAATGAAAAAGTAGGGTATCCTTCACCCTAAACTATTTTCTTAAAATTCCATTTCGATGAAAAATTGACCTCCTGTTTGTTCTCTTGGATATATATTACTCTTGTATGTTTTTTTAATCTATCGATAATCCGCTATTTTACGGGAGAGACTTGTTTCCGACTTTATATCTAATGTTGACTCATTGATTGATTGAATAAAGTTTATTTACTAAATTTACAAAACAAAGAAAATAACAGTACGTTTAAACATTTTAAATTTTACGCGTATCGAGCAATTTACCCTCGCCAGCGTGCATCAAAAATACATTTATGCTTAAATTACAATATGAAAAAAAGAAAAAAACTTTACATTTGTTATAATATTAGGAAAAAAAAAAACAACAAAAAACCTAGCTTCGGAAAAAATAAATAAAGTGTAAGTTGTAAAAAAAAAAGTAGAAGTATGACGGTTATTGGAGTGTCATTGCGCGTGTGTGCTTCAACACCTTGTTTAACGCTTGCGGACGGATCGGTGCACTATAGGATTAAAATAGCATATGTTTAATGCGTTTGTGTTTGTACTTTTTATATTTTAGCTGCAAAGAGGTTCTCGTGTAGTCTCCTATTCTTTCAACAAACACGTGATCACTAGTAGAGCAATCATCAAAGAATTTCTTAGCTTGCGTACGGATTACGTTTACAATAAAGGGCAGTTTTAATACAGCGTGCATACTATTTATGTTAGTATACGCCGGAGCGCTTAGAATAATTCTGCAGCATTTATTTTGGAATCGCTGTACTTTTTGAAATGTAGATCTCGAGACATTATTGGCGAGCTGTAAAGGAGCACAGGCCTAATGATAGCTCTTTGTATAGAAGTAATTTATTTTCTGTTGTTAATTTGCATTTTTTGTTGAAGATGTTGTGCGTCAACATAAAATTTCTTGCATGCGCTTTATTTATAGCGTGATCAACGTGTTTGTTGAAAGTTAGCCGCCGATCTAGGATGACCCCCAGGTAGGTATTTAACTTCATTTTTAAAAGGGCAGACTTGATTTCCCAGGTTTAATTCCGGGGAAAAAGCGGGCCTCCTTCTTGTAAATAGGATAGCCTGCGTTTTTGCATCATTCACTTTAACTTTCCACTTTGTAAGGTACTTTTTTATTTTTAAAAAACTTTCTGATAATCTACGTTTAATTGTGTCGACTCTAAAAGAAGCGCAGTAAATGGCTGTGTCATCGGCGAATAGCGCTAGCTCGGAATGTTTAGGTTTAGGAAGATCATTTAAGAACAAAATAAATAGGAATGGACCAAGTATGCTTCCTTGCGGAACTCCCATCGTCGCTGTTTTTCGAGAAGATATAGCGTCGTTAATTTTTACTGAAAATTTCCTTTCTACCAGGTAATCATTTATAAGAGTAATGAGAAATTTAGCGAACTGATATTTAAGCAATTTGTATATTAATCCTTGATGCCAGACGGTATCAAAGGCTTTTTCGATGTCAAGTAATAACAGTCCGGTATGTTTGTTTAGGTTAAAATTGTCAGTTACAAACTCGGTTAGCCTACTTAACTGCATCGTAGTCGACAAATTCCGCAGAAACCCGAATTGGTGGGGGGTGATGATTTTTTTTTCGTTACAATGATCTATCATCTTGGAAAGAATAAGTTTCTCCGCTGTTTTACTTAAACAGTTTATTAACGAGATAGGTCTGTAGTTAATAGCCATTGCTTGATCCTTTCCTGATTTTGGTATAGGAATAATAGTGGACTCTTTCCAGCAGGTAGGAAAGTGTCCCGAAATGATACTAGAGTTTATTATAATAGTTAGATTGATCTTAGCTTTTTCGGGTAGATTCTTAATCATGGTAATGGAGATATTGTCTGGACCGATGGAATGTTTATTTTTTAATTTTTTTATGATTTTGTTAACTTCATTTGGTGAAAAGAGCTTAGGGTAGTTGGTAGTGACCGTTGGGGTGGCTAGGAACTTCTGTACAGTAGTATTTATTTTGTTTGTGTGCCATTTGGTGGAAGAGTTTTTGTTTTGATTTTGTATATCTAGAAATATATTTGAGAGTAACTCAGTTTTGCCTTTGTTTGTGTATTCGGTCTGATTAGCATGTGTTAAAGGTGGAATAGATGTGTCCGTGCTTTTTTTAAATATTTTTGCTATTTTCCAGATCGACTGGTCTTCTGCACTTAGATTTATTAGTTTGTTATTGACTCATAGTTGATTCTTCCACGACTGCCTTCCAGTTCGCTACCGTTGTCTGAATGAAATTCCCTTGATGCGAGATTTTCCCATTTTTTTTTTAACGACAAACTCCGCTTCCGTCTGCTTCAATTGAAATGCCATTTTTCCAAAGAAATTCGCTCTCTTCAGTTAGATGTATTATTTTCTCCCAGCAGTAGTATTCGAATTATTGCATTGTCTCAAAAGTTACGTATTTTATTTCTTTCACTTTTATTTTCTATTTTATTTTTTCTATCTTAGTTTATTATAGCCTTTATTACATTTTACATGAAATATGTTATGTACACACACACACACACACACACACACGTTTTATATTATTAATATTTATGGCTCTTTTAAAATTATTATCACAATGTGTTTAAACAAGTTTAGAAAATTGAAACGTAGCCCCCTTTTTGAGCTTAGTATATTGTGAACTTTACACTTCACAATCCCCAATCTCCTGATAAAATGGGACTTACTTACTTTTATTTTTACATACCTGATCGCCATTACTAACGCTTTCTTCGGTAACATAAATATATTTGTTTATTTCGCAGAACTTTAATTAAATTGCAAAATCAGTGACTGAACTCGTTTCGCTTTTAATAATGGTTCTAATGATAAAAATTGCCACCATCCAAGATGACGTGTGTTTTCGCAGTCATTTTTTCGATGCCGTATTTCATGGTCATCCTCCTGTTAGTGTATCTGTGAGTGCGTCGATTGATAAATGTATCGTATCAATCGTAAAACAGGAGTTTCTAAGCTGCAGGATTCCTTTCGTGATAGATTTGCGGTGAGAGTTATAGAATATTTCGCGAATCATGAAACACTCAATTCTCTCTTTTTATCGCTAGTAATTCGATGATAAGAAGGTTTTAGTCGCAGTAATGAAATGTGAAGGTATGCTTGTACACTTGGACAACGTGTAATTGAAAATGTGGGAGTGTAATTGCGTGCAAATGATATTAATTTGTCTACAATTTAATATTTCATACCGGAATTTTTCGCTTTGAAAATGTCGAAAATGTCTTTTCAAATGACGCCACAAATATTTTTTTTAATACCTTCAATGAGACTAAATTTCTAACCGTCAAAATCATATCTACCGCAGTTGTGTTTTGCATATAGTATACTTTTATTAATTCATAAATCTTATTTAATACTTCGGTATTCTTGTTACTTCCAAAATAACCGCCGCAATAGCTAACGTGGATTGTTCTTCTAATGAATACGTTTATTGATGATATGTATTAGAGACATTTAAAAAACGGGCCCGTGAGTGAATGTTTAAGTGGGGAAAAATTTTTTTACCGCTTCAGAGTATTCTAAGTATTAATAAGGATAAAATTTAGGGTTTTGCCATTTTATAATTGCTTCGGGTGGTTTTTGCTTTTTTTTTTTTTTTAAATTCGTTTAAAAGGGAATAAATGGCGTTAATGAATATGATTTAGTGAGATAAATTACGGGACGGATAATAAATGTGTCTAATAATTATGAAAATTTAAAGAAGGGTATAAGTTCGTTTCGCATGCGATAGGTCAGAATTAAACAGGCGCCTACGGTAGAATACGGAATGAGGAGTTGGTGGAATGCATATCTCTCATTTATAAATCGGAAAAGTACATTGCAATGTGCGCAGGACAGATTGTTAAGTGATAAAAAACGAAGTTATCGCAACTGGCGAAAAATTCCCCGTGAAGTGTACTGAAAGGTGGTATAGCGTATAGAATAACATTAATAAGCGACCACTCGATGTTTCGACGACAAAACAATCGCGTATGTACATTTTATTTATATACCTACCAAACGCCGACTATTCGTTTGTTGAAAGCCGTGTATATTGCATGTTCGCATTTCGGAATTCGACCGTTTCAAAGGCATAATTTCGTTACAGTACTCAAAGAAGTTTCAAAGATTTTTGAGATTTCAGTTTTGAGCTAACTTTGAGGCGTTTGAGTATTTTTCTTTAGCGCTTCTTACGCTTTTTGGTAGCGTAAATTTGAAATTTGGTAAACTTATTGCAGCACGTTTTTAACAGGAGGCGTCACCAGACCACACCTTTAAAAGCCGAACGAGCGACGAGTTGAGCGGCTTTACATGCTCGAAAGACACAGCCTAAATGACGTACCGAAAAGTTCGCGATGGCGAATTTTTAATTACAATTCTTCGAGAACTTATTGCAAGCTTCTATTGAACTTCTTGTGTTAATGTGTTTAGTCGAAATGTTGACGTCGAAATTTCGACTACTTCTAAGAGTCTGCGAATTTCGCAAACATTTTTATCAGAGCGAGCAAAACAATAATGGTAGGTACATATTTAACATCGTTCTAAAAATATAATATACGCTTTTTCAAAAAGTTATCGCAACTTTGTAACCGAACAAAAAGGTAACGATCACGTGAAAATCTTCAATTTATTCAATTGAACAGGACAGGCAGAAATACAGATACAGAGTATGGATAATATTCTAAATATTGTAGTCGAAACTGAGATTTCTAATTGTAACTTTGATTTCCAGTGCCATCCCCATTAATCTGCGACATTAAAAGTCAACAGATAATGGATCGAAATCAACTAACAGAGTTTAGTTTTGTGTCATTATAGAATTCGTGGTCATAATGTAGCTGCCAAGAAATCAGATCGGCATTAATCACAAAAAATTACAAAACTATTCCGATAAGTCTAACGAGAAAATTTGGAATTACGATAATTAGTTATCACGTCGTACGGATGTCACACAGTCGGGTAAAAATGAATTTTACAGAAATACTTTGCCTAAATTCTGTGCAGGGGGACCATGCATTCTATACATTTTCGGAGGACATTAAACAACAACCGGTGTTTCCTTTCCCCGGCTAAAACCGAATATTCAAATTTTTCAAAAAATTTTGATTTTCTCAGTTCATCCTATAATTTATTTATTGTACATCGGTGAGCATGCAGCGAGGCGAGTATTTTATTATAAAAAATAAAATTATCATTCGGAATTAATTATAAACTCTTTTGGCCATAAAAAAAAAAAAAAAAAGACCAAAAAAAGAAACAGGAAATCTAATGTAAATGAAAAAGAAGCACAAATGCCTAAAAAATGTAAAATTCTAACTCTATTTTTCGTATTTCACCTAAAAACAAAGAAACCAATTTAAAAAAAAAAAAAAATAACGGTATCTACGCAGATACATTAATACACGAACATATATCATATGGGCAGCTCCAGCTTTCCTTTATTCTTTCACTCGACATATAGGAATTATCTACGTTATTTCATTGAACCGTCATTAGGCTAGCTTTATGTCTCATGGACAGTAACGAGTGTGAAAGCCGACGTGTTTATGATTTTTACTGTACAGAAATTGATTCTTTAGAAACAGATGCAGTATATTTACATTTACATCATTGACACTATTTACAACATCGATAAAAGTTATGTTATTTACACCATTTGCAACATTAACATTGGAGGTATGCGTCATTAGTAAAAAAGGAGAGGACGATCCATACTAAAGTAGAAGATATTGTGGTTCAAGTGCGTCGACGTGTCGTGAAATGACGGCGTCAATGTACGTGGAGTTGCATAGTGAGGATAATATGGATAGTTCATTCTTCAGTTCGAATCCGAATTCTGCGTGCATGAATTCCATCCATGTGGGATCTTCCAACCCTTCAAATCCAAGCTAACATCACCACCGAGAACTTCGATCATTTAAGCACCTTGTACGAAATCTAAAAGTAAAGTGAGTTCCACACCCTTGACAAGGCGTCGGGATTGTGAAGTTAAGGTTCACAATGTACTACTAAGCCTAATGGATCTGATGAGAATATTAGGGCCAATTCCTTTCTAGTTCGGATTCATCTTTACTTTCCCAGATTTCTCTGGTACCCAATTATTTCAGGCTGGGTAAGCTTGGGAGCGACTTGGATCCGGGACGAGACAAGTCTCGAACCGGTGACCTCCGACTTGGTAGCCAAGCACCGTAACCACTAGGCTAGCATGCTGCCTGTACGAAATCTACGTTACGAATAAAAGGCGTATAACCTGCAGAAACTCGCAGTCGACGAATTCACGATATCCATTAAGCCGCGCTCGATCATTGCTTTCTCCTCTGGAAGTAAGGGTCAACCATTATTAATCTTGGTTAGTACAGATGAGAAGGCGACATCACCTTGTCGCATCACTTGCACGGGAGGGTAATAATGTAGCAGCTACCAGATAATTTCGTAGCAGAACTTTTTACTCGATCGCTTGTAAATCTGTGTCTGGCAAACGGACGGTAGTTGACGGAGGCCGCCGGTAAACATCATGTTCATAGCCTCGAAGAGACGTCCATGATCATGCATAATGTGTTCAAATCAAGAATTTATCTCATTGAGAGGAGCCGGATCCGATCATACTGCACTCGTCGATGAAAACGGTGCGAACATTTCCGAACGCTGTGCGAAACGCGTTCTGTGCTTCCACTTGGAGGCCGTTCCATCATTTGCAAGTTCCTGATACGAAAGTCAGCCTGTACAGTGGATCATCCGATGTATGTATAAATAACACTTGTTTTTTTGTTTTTATGGTAACATTTTATGGTAGAATTTCGTGGGACGGACAAATATTTAGAATGACCCCTAGCCATAAGACATATTCAAGTCAAAATACAACAATAATGAAGAAGATGGAATTTTTCTTATATTCCTTTTAAAAGGGGAAAAAAACGCAATAGTTGACCGAGAATTTTGTATATATTAAAACTTACGTTTTGTAAATTTTTTTAAATAATTTTATCTGTAATTAAAATTTCTGAAGTACTCTAATGACATCTTTTTTTTTTTTTTTTTTATAGAACATAATATACGTCGTAGGTATATTAAATTAGCCAAATTTTCAAAAATATTAACAAACACTACAAAAAGATTAAATAATAATTATATTATTTAGCAATTTTATGTCTATGTTAATTTCTTGCGGCTTCTTGTATAGTTCCTTTGCCGAAATATTCCATAAAATCAGTATCATTTCCGAAGGTCCGTCTGCTTTAATCACTGCAATTACCTATTCTTTATTCCTTTTTCACTCTTAATAAACTGTCCAATTATTAACCCATCAGTTTTCTCGGACTTTAAATGTAAATATTTAACAAAATCTTCTCGTTTTTTAATTCTAATTTTTATGTAAACAAAAATTTCAATCTTTTTTTCTTACATCCATCAGTTTTTCCGATACCGAACATTATTATTATTGGCACTTCTGAAATTATGTATCAAATTAAACAAAAATGTTATGATTACAACGGTTTTTAATAATAGCCAACAATGTCCGAATACGATTCTATATGGTTGTGGTGTAATTAATAAAAGTCGTTGCTCAATGAAGTATAGTCCGCAATAATTCAAAGTAAAATTTGTGTGTGTGTGTAATTGAGAAAAATCTAAATTGAGTAAAATGAGAATATACGTTTATAACAGTGAAATAATATGGCCAGTACTGTCAAGGGAATATTTCTCTTGTCTCCTCGATTTGGGAATTAGTTCCATAGGTGGTAGATTTAGACATTAAGTAGCGATGCTGTAGGCCATTTCGGACCGCCGTGTGAAATAGTTTAAATCTTTTCGCTGAATACTCGAATTCGGGCAGCTGCTGCAAGACGTTACTGTCCACAAAATGTGGATGTGGCGGAGGGCAGGCTCACAGCGCGTCAGCAGACGTGTTAAATGTTTCGTAAAAACTTTCACTTCACCGATTAAAATAATTTCTAATTTCACATTAATTATAATTTCACCTTATGTGTAACGGTAATTAGTAAATGTATTGCAATTAAAATTTACCGTCTTCTTTGCATAATTATTACTCGAAGAGTGTATTAATTCAAAGACGTACTATTAAAGTTAAACGCACGATTGCATCGGATAAATTACCAATGTGCGAACGAACTAACGAATTAACGTAAATAAAACGCAATATAGATTCGAATTAGAAAATGCGAATATGTTCTAACGAATGTGATTTTTCGAATAACAATTTTTTATTAAGACAAAAGTAACAAATCGACGAATTTCCTTGTTTCAATTATTCAACAATCGTAAATTATTATCAAAAATAAAGGTTAAAAATGTGTATAGAAACATTTCTTCGTTAATGCGGCTAAATATTTAAATTCATTAAAAAAAACTGATCCCTCTCTTAGAGAGAGAGACCTTTTATTAAACAATAGATTGCTTGCTTTTTTGAAGAATGAAAACACAATTGAATTTTATGCAAATTTCACATTTTCAATTTTTTCAATTCTCAACGCGAAATTACCACAAACGCTCTTTACTCAGTGAACAATTAGCCTGGGCGCACATTGAGACACAGCCGAGCCTCCACCTATTCTTCATTAGCAGTATCACACGTTTTTGGCCCGTTTATCATACTGTACTAGCTTTTCGCCTGTCGCTTCGTCATCGGCCGTTTTTATGGTTAGTTCTGTGCCATTTGGCTGTTCTTATTTCTAATTCGGGTAAAGTAAAATATACATTTATTGGGAAGGTGTTTTTATTTATTTTTTTTTTATTTTTTTTTTTTTTAGAATAATAACTTGGCGCCTTATCTTTAAATGTATTTTTTTTTTTATTTCGTTTGATTGCATCTTAGTTATATTCTAGTTGGACGTAACTATAATCCGTATCTGTACTTCTAGCAATTGCGGCCTTTGTAATTACTTCAGTCTCTGAAGCGCTAGCTGAATTCTCTCTTTTTGATTTATTTACTTTATAAGAAAGATTGTTTTTTTTTTTCCCCGTTTTCGGCATCAAATAATTTTAACATATTACTACCACGAAACAAAAACGCATTAAATGAATGAACCGAAATATTTAAAAAAAATGTTACTCGCTAAGAAAATTTAAATGTTTTATGAAAAAAAGATAACCTCATAGGTGATGTAGTAAGATATAGTTTGATTTAAACGAATGGATAATAAGTGAAAAAGTAAAGGTCGAGTGCCGCGGGTTGGAATAGACCCGGTGTGGAAATTGTGAGCGATACAAATAATAAATAAAAAAAAATAAAATTCATAAAAAAATTCGACAGAGGCGAAAATCAAAGCGCGACGATTTTACGGCCGGGAAATTTACGACGGTTATGCGGACGGCAGGGGTTGAAAACATAACGAACATAACTATGTCGAAAAGAAAATATACGTGTCCGAATGATCAGAACCACGAAAGCAACATATATGGGTATATAGGGCGAGCTTGTTTTAAACATGCCCTACTAATAGGAAAAGAAAAAATTTAGGGGCTGTCATGTTCTAGTACAGAGCGACATTTTAAATGACAGAAAATTGAGTTACTTAAAAAAAGCCAAAAAAAAAAAAAAGGCATATATGTGTACATCACTCTTTTACGATTTTGTTTCGTTTTCCGAAATAGTCGTTTCTATCGCCCGCTAAGCTTTTTTACTTAAAAAAAGAGTCGGAACAAATATAAAATTATTCGGCTTTTTAATTGGCCAACAGCCGGATAGAAACATTTTCAAATCGCTGACAAGGGTATTTTTTGTTACAGAATCATTTAACGTACAGTTTGTTAAATATAAATATAGAAATTTGGAATTAAATACAACGAATAAATTTAAAATGTATAAACGATATTTTATTCATTTTAAGTTTTTTTTTTTATATATATCTGGTTTAATTGCAAATTTCTATATTTAGTATTTTTTGTCTCTGTTTAAAATACGCGTCGTTTTTTCCAGTGTCGATAAAAACTGTAAAACATTAGAAACGATTCGAGAAAAGAATGCGTGTGTTAAAAATTACTGAAGGGAATGTGCTACAAAAGAAGGAAACAAATGAAGATTCCCTCCCCCGCATTAGAACTTAATAATTTAACAAAGATACCGTTTTCCTGAAGATACGATGATATAAACGGTTTGACATCGTTGTCTCTTTCTTTCGCTGGCAACTTGCTATGTTGCAAACGTACCGTATTTATCGATGTAAAACGACTCGAGCAATATAGACTTTGTGCTATATGAATTTCATATCATTATTGCTGGAAGAGTTTTTCAGTTAGTTTGGAACAAACTGATTCAAAAAGATAGATTTTCGGTTAAATGCGGGGTGAAAAAAATGCAACAATTGTAAACATTCAAAAATCGCAAGCCCCCTCTATATAGTTTTACATATTAGTATAGATTATTTTATATATTGAAACGGTAAACACAGACAATATTATACAGCAAGCAGTTTGTATGTTCGCTACAAAATTCAAATTTGTAATTTCATGGACGAATATGAAAACTTATTTCGTTGTAGCGATAAAAGGTGTAAATGTATAGCTACTTCGGTATTGACGTATGAGCCTTAAGCTAACACTACATATATATGTAAGCATAAATTATGAAGCCCTTAAATTATTTTTTTCCAAATTTGTTTCTATTATAACGTAAAGGAAAATTTTCGTAAATTTCATCTTAGAGGAGGGGGCTACCAAATTTGTTTTTATTACGGCAGTGGAAGGGAGTGTACAAAATTTCGGGGATACCGATACGCAATTTACACAAATTATACACGCTTATACAGTATCGTACTTTTTCGTTAATTTCACTTTGGAAGGGCTAGCTCGGAAATTTGTTTGAATGTATACAAATTTTTGAATATTAACAAACAATTTACACAAATTGTACACACTTTTATATGAGACCATACTTTTTTGTAATTTTACCTATAGGGGGGGGGGGGGGGGTTACCATTTCTCCAGCTAACTCGGATTTTTTTTTTTCATTATATCGCTGGAAGGGAGTGTACACAAATTCAGGGACATTATTACACAATTTACACACATTATACACAATTACCTGACACTATATCATAAATTTTGCCTTAGGGGGGCTGCTGAAATGGACCGCCATTATTTTTAACGTTCAAAGTAGATATGTGATTGTTTCTTTTTTTTTTTTTCAATAAAAGATTGTATTTAAAATGGTCTGCTTATTTTATTCTATAGTCATTAATAAGTTATTTAAGCGCCGATCTTTCAACGGTCGAATCAAGTGACGAATTTCTCGAGCAGTACAGAAACGCACGTCTCATAATTCAAGCACACGTGTTTAACCTTCGCTTGTGAACTACTAATTCTGAGAATCCTAGATTAACGACAAATCAGAGTTTCATTAACCTCCGTTCTCCATCGTAGAAAAGTATGTTAGGATGGCGGCATCGGTGATTAGCTATTTCTTGGCGTGCTGTTTCTGCACGTGCTGACTGCACATCCGCGCGCTCAAACCGGTTGCTTTTGTATCGCATTGGTCGCACGTGTTGCTGGTAGAGGCAATCCCTTAGTCTTTTGCCTTCCATTTTCGCCGGTATTAACCAACGTTCCGTTTACATTTTTTCTACGTATAAGATGATCGAAATATTTAATTTTGCGAATAGAGATAATTTGACAAATATCTCTTGCAGTATAGATATACATATTTTCGCTGTGCAGGGTATTTAGGAGAAATGGTACACGGCAAACCGTTTTAACATTCGCGAGGTTCCGAACTTTTATCGCGAATGTCGAATTTTCTTTTTTGCGGGTCGTTCATAATGAGGACACCGAATCGGGGTGGAAAAAATTATTTTCTCGGGAACTACTGAAATTTGGCTTTTAAGCAAGTACCAGGCGGGGGGAGGTTTCTTAAAATTTCACCGAGTGATTTTCTTATAATATGAATGAAAAAAACAAAAAAGAACTAAAAGTAAACTGAATCTTATTCGTTTTATACGGATGATTAGACTGTGAAGAAATTTTTCGCGTGACCGTTACGAACAACTTAAGCGTCGGCTAAGAATATGTTTGATAGAGCATCGATATAAATTGAGTTAACGTTGTATTTTGTAAAAATAGAAAACGCCGAATTTCAATGTAAAATTTACAAAGCAGCCGATCATGTACACACACACACACGTATATCCGATACTTTATCAATCTCCATAATTTTTTCCGACGATTCGAAATTAAATAGCAATTAGACATTACGGAATATTGAAAATTAATCGACATTCATGCTGTATTACGAAATATTAAAAATTTGTGTTCCCGAAGCATTTCGCTGATTAATTTTTAATATGTATTTTCCGATTATGTCTAATTGTTTCAAATGAACACGCATAGTATATTTAAAATCGGAAAGGTGATTTTTTGGTTTGCGAACGTTAAACCATCTCTACCTTTAGTCTCGGTTTTCTTTAATGTCGTTATAGCATCATTTTTTTTAAGCGACCTTTTCAAACTTTTTCACATTTTACGTGTACGCTTTTTAACTTTTGATTTTCTACGTAATCATTTTTGTTCCGGCAAATCAATTACAAAAAAAAGAACTTTTTTTTATTTATTCGCATTATACACGAAAATCTCGAATTATTACATTAATGATTTAATTATGCTTAAGTAAATAGTATCGTGTAATCTTTTTTTTTTTTTTTTCGAATTACAATGGTCTGCAAAGAAAAAAAGGAAAAAAAAAAGAGAACAAAAAAAAACATACCAATTAAAACAGCTTTTAAAAAACACCGAATATTCAAGATTTATTCTAGGAATGTACTAAAAATGCATTAAAAAATATAATTATAAAAAGATATAATATATGTACAGTAAAATACGTCTTAACTTTGGGATATTATTCTGGTCATTTTTCAATGACATTACAAAATGCAACAACTAAAATAATAAAAAAAAAAGAAAAAAGCACATTAAATGGACATGGTAATTCACCGATTTTCCGTAAGTATTGAAAGACATAAAAAAAGTTGATTTATTGTAGTTTTTAATTATTGTTTGGGATTCGAGTTTTAACGTATCGAGAGGTGTGACCCTAATATGTAATAATGCTTTTAAAAATAATCGTAATATTCCCTTGATGTACGTATATTACTCTGAAATATATTGTATATATACAATAATTAGATTTTATTTTTCAGCGTATTTCTTTTGAAAATAAAACAGTTTATTTTTGAGAATTTTTTGCGTAAATAGACTCGAGCGACAATAAAAAGAGATACAGCTGTTAAATAATGTTCAAATTCCGTCCAAGATGAGCTAGTAAGTCGCCTTTCTGAGCGTTTTAATTTGAAAATCTAATAAACCTCAGGCCAAGTAACATTAGTAGTATTTTAAGTCACTGGCGTTCATCGCTCCTTTAGTTTTAGAATTTTTTTATACATTTTTTTCGTGTGTTGCAATGCAAATTTGTGTTGGCTAATTTTCGTCTGATTATATTAAGAAAAAAAGTTCTCTAAGGAAACTCTATTTTTTTTCTTTCTTCGTTTTACCGTTTATTCTAGTATCTGCCGACTAATACATCAATACTCGACGGTGTACATAAATTCTCCAACCTCTGACAGGTAAAATTACTAATAAACAGAGTGAAATCAGTCCGCATAATCAAACGCTATACACACACACAGTAGTGAAACAAAAGTTAAATAACCTATACTCTTTTTTTTTTTTGTAACGATTCTACGCGCGAGATTACCTGACACGAATAAACACATTCAGTATAGATAAAAAATCGTCGTACAAAATAATAACTTTAAAAAAAAGTTCCAAGCAAAATAAAATCAAAAATCAATCACTCGATTCAATTTATTTATTTATTTATTTTTTCGGCACTGATTAAGGCGTAAAACGAAGTGCCGCGTGGTCTAATTTTCCGAATAACGATTTGGAACACAATTTAAGAAACGATGTTTTTAAAACAATCGTTAGAAAAGCGAAATGTTAAAAAAATAAAGAAAAATAAAGTTAACCTGCAAAGCGAAAGTACGATCAGAGCCGAAATTCGGTAAAGATCGGATCAAAAAGGTAAATTGTGATAAAGGTAGAGAGATCTGAAGAAGAACGGTGGTGGCAACGAAGTAAGTTGTGATAACGAAAAAAAAGGTCTATTTTCGAATAGCGCTCGCAAGGTCAACTTCTGATAATTCCGTTTTAATTTTGAAAACTTTCAGAATGAATTGACCCTCCTTCAGGCGCAAAATTTTTTTTTAAATTCGCTGTAAAGGTAAAACTAACCGAATAAAAAGTAGCGGCGAATGAAATATTAATTTAACGGTGCGATAAATCCGTTATGGCTGGTTAAAAAAAGTGAATTATCATTGCTGCAAAGAAAGCGGCTCGAGACTCTTTAACAATGCCAGCGCGATGAATTACCGAACAATGAAAAGTGCAGTTTCGGGAAGAAACTTTCATCGATGTCCCCCCCCCCGCTCGCGGGTCGCTGCTTTGCGAGAACAAAAAATGTTTTACCAGCTCTGTAAATCAGAGCTTGATAAAGGTTGCGCGCGGGGCTTTTTAACACGAACCGGAATTATCAAATGTTTCGTATACGGACAAAAAAAAAAAAAAAAGGACAGCCGGGGTAAAACCGCGCATAAGAAAGTTATCATCTCGCTGATGAAATGATTTTTCTTAAGCGATGCTCGGGCCGTTTCTATCTCAACATTAAAAAGTAGCCGTTGGTAGCCGGGAAATTGCTTCAAACGGGTCACTTAATCATCGCGGAACGTCGGAAAGAAAAATAACGCGACCGGAATTTTAGGGCGAATTGTCCAATTTTTGTAAAAAGTTCGACCGATAAATGCGCGTGGGTGAAAATTTATTATTTCCGCTTCGCTACGACAATCTGCTGCTGATGCTGGAGAATGTCAGACACGAGAAATGTGTTAAGAGGTCCATGGAGCAAAGCAAAAAAAGGCTGTGAAAGAATTTTTTCCGGGAATTCCTTGGCCGGTGACGGATATGGGGGGGGAGCGCGGGGGAGGAGTTATTTTTGTTTAAAATTCAACTTTCGCCGAGTTAATCTGTATTCTAAGTTTGTTCGTCGGTGTGCCGTGGTCGCATCGGAACAAAAAATGCCGTTCGAGTATAAATGGACCGTTTAGGAAGTTGCAAGCGTCTGTTCGAAGCCGCCGCGGATCCTATTCCGCTTCGCGAGGCGAACGCGCCTTGTCGAACATTATGTTTCCCCTACATTACACCTTCCTTTCACGCAACTGGCTCGATGTCGTAGCGGCATATGTTGTCTCACTACTCCGTACCAAACATTATAATGCAACCTTTATCATCGCACTTTGTTTCGTTTAACAAATTTTCACCCTTCATTATTTCTCTCTCGCTTCCAATGTAACTGTCCGAAAATCTTCTTAAGCGGAAATTCTTCCGTCCGTTAATAGACCGGTTTATTTCTAAAAGTTCTCTCTACACCTGTTCTCATTCAATTTTTGCGTGTTTAAAACACCTACCTTTCATTTCGGAATCGTTTGTAATTATAAGCAAACAAATCGGGTTTAATTTTAAAAAGCTTATAATATTACCGTGTAAATAAATACGCCGATTTCATAATCCCGAACAGCTGTAAAATTTCCACACTCCTCGATTCCATACTCTACCGGAAACACACCATTAAGACCACGCTATCCGTGTATGTACCTCAATGATGCGTAGTAATTATTCTTAATTTGTACCGAAGCACACCCCCAGTATTTAAATACTACGCGAGCATTATACTGTTCGCCATCTTTGTATATATCACGAGTTCTCCTACACTCTCTAGTAACATTCTTGGTTTTCCTAGAACGTTAGAAACGACTTTTACCTAAATCGTTTTTCTTTTGCAGTCAGCCGTAGCGGTCAATTTTCGGAACTGGAGGTCAGTTTAGGCTGTATTCACATTGCACGCGAAGCGAAGCAAAAAGAGCTGCGAAAAACGAAGCGATGATGTGTTCATATTGCTAGCGATTACAAGCGAGCAAGCAGGCAGTTGAGTTTTTGGTGTCGCAGCAGTTATGCCGTTCTATTTAAACCCCGTTAATACATTTTTATTGGAGAATAGTGCTTTAAAAATTAGAAGGAAACGTAAGTAAGTGCATGAAGTCAATCATGCAAGAAGCATGTCAGAAAAATATCACCATTTGTACCGTCACCGACGAGAGGATGAAGAGCGTTTTTGAAGCTATTTCAGAATGAGTACAACTACTTTTAGTGAATATAGTTATTCAATAGAATCAAAATAATACGAGTACAAAACAATAAAATACAAACAACAGAACATAGAATCAAAAACACATAACATAGAATCAAAACAATAGAACAAACGCATGGAACTCGCGTGAACTCGCTTCAAATCGCAACGTAGCTTGCGATTGTATCTGGCGACTCGCGCGAAACCTCTATCAATCGCTCGTCTTCGCTCGCAGTGTGAACATCCGACGCTCCCTCCCGTTCAACATGAATACTCTGCCGGACTTTTGTGTTTTTCGAGCGTCATCGCTTCGCTTCGCGTGCAATGTGAATACAGCCTTAGAGATCACGAACTAAATAAACAGAGCGTTGCGCATAGAGTTACGAAAATACCCGGGCACTAGAGGAGCTTCGTCGTCTGTGGCATCTTACGAAGGACAGCGAATGCTATCTCCAGTTGCATCCTTGCCTCCATTACATATTCAGTTCCTGGAAGAGTACGAGAAATTTTTTATCCACGATTGTGTCAGCAAACAAAGTAATCTAACGCACTCTCTTAAAAACTATTTCCCCAGTGGCCACGAATTTTTCATACCAGCTGATGAAGTAGTTAAAATGGAAACCCGGAAATTCCTGATCTGGACAATTTTTCATCCCTGTAGCTCAGAATAAAGCAATAGAAAGCTCCGAAACAGTTCTTTAAACAAAATATAAGAACTTCTATGAATGTCCCTCCCACGTATTTCCCGCGCCACCGACAGATTTGTGAAATGGGGCAACCGGCGAGATCCACACATGCTTGGATGCCCACACGTTTCTTGACGTTAGCCAAAGCAGAAGTATTAAAGCCCCTTATATCAGTAATATTAAATTTGACAAAGTAGGGATCCTGAATGTCTATTGTTGTAATAATTCAAATTTTTTTGTACACACGTTGGTTTTTAAAAAATATATAATTAAAGTCGTGAAAAGTAATTAATATGTAAAAATTAATACGGACAAAATTAGCAGATGATAGGGTACTTGTGTACATATGTTTCGGCTTGCACACAGAAGCGGAGTTAAAATAAATAATCGTAAATTGGCTGGTACTCTCCGTAACAAGTCTAGTTTATAATTTGTGACTTGTATCGAATGTATCCCTGTTTTTGTGATTTTACATTTATATTAATATATATATATATATATTTAAACTGTAACTCAATATTCATGCACCGCTAGAAATGGGATTTTTCGTTAAACGGAAATCGGGTAATTATGAAAGTCGATTTTAGCGATTGCTTGTAAGAATACTCGGTGAGAAACGTTAAAAAGTGAAATCTAACGAACAGCATGAAAATTGCTGTATACATATTATGTAACGGAACATATCGATGCGACATATTTTCGATTATCGATATATTATATATATATATATATATTCTTTGCGGTACAATTAAAAATCGAAATAAATGATAATATCAAGGATACTAAGGGTAAAATAGAGCGCGTGACCTCGACAGCGTGACGTTATCATCAAATCCTGCGAGTCGATAAAAAAATCGGAAAATTCAACGGATACCGTCAGAATGAAGGGGAACAACCAATTTCCGTTGAGAATTTGTAAACCAACATTGTAGATGGGAAACAACATGCTTAGCGGCTCAGTAGCGAATAAAAATTTCTTTATACACGATGAATATGTGTAGAAATAGTTCGACGCATTTCGCAGAAATTCATTTCGCTTACACGAGATCACGTCGAGAATAATTTACCTCGGACGAAACAGGAACAATTATAAGGTTCCTTATCGAGCGACAAAACAAACTAAAATAGGAAACAATAAAAATGAATAATGACGTAAAGCAGACTGACTTTTAATGGTGGAAATTTCCATTTACGATTTTCATTATTAGTAAATAGTGCAGATAAAAACTGATTCAATAATGAATCCATCTAAAATACGACTGGATATGAAGAACGCAGTTAGTTTCCCAAACAACTCCAGCTGCTTGATCTAGAGCCTGAAATCGAACACCCCCTCGCGTGGCTTTACCTTACAAACTTTAAAGTCACAATACTTCCGTACTGATTTTACGCTCTAGCTGCGGCAGATGAAATATACCTCTGAATCCGAAACTTTGTTTAAAAATCTTCACTCACTCTATTAAAATCTCCACGTAAATCTTATAAAACTAGCCGTTACTTCACTTTCTCGTATTCAAAATTCTTTGCCAATTCTAATCTCGTCTATGTTCGTTGGTATGTGTTCACTATCGCTGATCGCTTTCGGCGAAATTCACGGTCGCATATATCGCACTACTGATAACTTACTTCCGGTTGAAGGTCAAAGTTCTCTATGTTTATAAATATACAGTTCGCTACCTCGGATGCTGTTCAATTATCACTCTTTTTCGTAAACACGGCGTGTTTTTGATTAGGCTTGAACTTTCATGTTGATGAAAACTGATTGTACGCGTCAATCAACATCCACTGCTCCTGTTATTTGTTGTTTCTTCGAGCCAATAGGAATCGCATGTATTGAAAATTTTTAAGAAAAGAGTTACAAACACTTAATCGGATATACAATTTTCATTGCAATTATAGTACTTATAGGGGGGGGGGGGAACAACACAGAACCCGATTTTGCTTAAATAATTTACAAAATTATCGAAATATTGACGGTAATATTCTTCATTATTATAGAAAATTATTTAAGAATGATAGAAGAGCGATTAAAAATTATATAAGAAACAATTGGGAAAGAAAACAAATTTCGGCCAGAAAATCATGTTTTAATTCGAATGTCGCTAATGTTGGAAATTTGTATTTTACATCATTCGCGCGGATATAATGCAATGAAATACACGTAACAATTTACATGGAAAAGCTGAGACGAAAACGGAGTTTGTTTGCCAGGTGCGAGAAAGTATTTTATTCGAAATTAAAAATATAACATTATTCATTCGGAGGATGAACGAAATGTTTAACACCGCTATGGGACAAAAAGCCGATTTATTGCATAGCCTGCCGAAGCCGGTGGTTGCATGAAAAAAGAGAATTGCTCCAATTCTTTGTCGCCCATTCATAAATGTAGAGGATTTTTCAAGCAATTAAGAACATTCATTTACTTACGCATTCAAAAAAAATTGGGAGGGGGGATACCTTTACTATTAAAAATGGTTCCAGCGAATCAAAAATTATTCGAACAGGCAAACTGTGCACGTTATTAAATGTTTAAAACTTTCACAGTGATCGTTATTCATCGGAAATGATACCGTTAAAGAAGTACATTGACGTTACGCAAGGATTATTTCAACCAGCATCAAAAACAACTAAGCCCGTTTGATGGCTTTTGTGACGTTTTTGAAAACTCGCAAAGCTAGAGCTGTTCTTTTATTCTACGAACATCGAAATTTCACCGACGTTACCGAATTTTCGAGATCGTTGAAAACAGATTATTTCATTGAAACCCGTTACGTACACTTCACAGATGAGAAATTTTTCACGAAAAAACACAAACAAAATTTCGACATAAAAAAAAAGGAAATCGTAACGTAACTATCGTTAATAATAACAATTTATAAACATAACTAAACATCTTAAAAATAAATATTAATATAAAACATGAATACTTTTTTTCAGAGGATTATTTTTTCTTTAGTACTAGAAAACAGAATAGAATTACAAAATTTGTATATTATCTGAACATCCCGAGGATACGTAAATTATATTAGTTATTTAAGGATAGAAAATGTTGATGAAACACTGTCTCATTATGAAAGTAAGCTTACGCAGATTTTTTTGTTTTTTCCTGTTTCCAACGAAATGTCATTTACAATGGCCAAACATGGAAATATGTGGAACTAGATTTATGGTTCCCCTTGTGTAAACAATCCTATATATATATATATATACGTATAAATATATTATATATATATATATGTATACTCCAGCTGTTATCCACGGCTTCTCCCGTGTATTAATACCCGTTTTTATCTAGAATTATATTTATGTAAAGATTAAGACAAGTTAATCAGGCTCAAAGAAAAAATGGTTTTCACGTTTAGCTGAAGATTATGGATCTTTCTGTAATCTGTGCGTCATGATCTAATAAAAAGTTTCGCTGAACTAAACAGCACATACAGCTGTCATTTTGAAGAGGTCTAGTTAAGTACACATTTAAGAGAACATCTTCTTTACTCATACCTCTCAATCTCTCTGTTTGAGAATTTTATTAAAACTAATTTATCATCACGACAGCAAATCATGGTAGTTGGGTAAAGATTTCAAATTTTTGAGCGTAAATAATATTCCCGATAGCAAATATTAAAAATTTCGTTGCAGCATTATTTTTCTCTGTAAAAAATAATAGATAACACATAATTTTTTTAAAACTTTCCGCAATGAGTACAGCACCTAGGCTAGGAGCGCGACTTGTATGTTTAGATCTTGTCGATAGATGTTTGATGATTTCAGTAATACAAAAAGTGAAGTAACCGAACGCGGTGTGTATTTACTTACGCCAGAAATTAATAAAATGTTGTCTAGAGTTTATTATTTACCATAGAGTAATCATTTTACTTAAAATTTTATAAAAATTAATTTTTGTTTTATTCGTCCCTATCCATTTCTATAGCGCTGGTCGCATCTCAACTATTTAAAACCTCGTATTTCGTGAAGGAGGGGGGATAGAAAACTTAACCATATTTTAAAACCTTCATTTGGACAACATGAATATACCCCGAAAATTTTAGCATAATACATCCAGCTGTGAATGCATACGCGACAAACAAACATACAAACAAATAAACATTCATTTATTTATATATATATATATTATATAAAAATAAATGTTTGTTCGTTTGTTTTCCCCGTATGCATTTCTGTACCGTTAAACGGATTATGCTAAAGTTTTCTAGGTGTATTCGTGGGGAACACTCGAATTGCGCACTGCCCCTAAAAAGGAATAATCCTGATTTTATAAAATTGATGAAGGAATAAAATGGATAAAATTCGCTCCTTCAGTAACTTTCAAAATGTGTTTTCATATCAGCGGAACGTTTGCTATTTGGAATAACGGAATTACATTTCAGTTGCTTAAAAAACCTCTTAAAGGTTTGCGAAAAAAATAGGCTATCATCTTGTTATCAGTGCGTGGTTCTTATTCTAAATATTTTTAACTATATACGAACGTATACATTTCATAAAATAGAATAATTTTTTTGCATTAATATTATATAAAATAATGTAAATTACGATAATTTCTGAATATGTTGAATTTTCAGCGCACGGCATATTACGTTTCATGATATTTGTGTTTCACATTGGTACAAAATCAACTGATTAATTTACATAAAATGCAAATGTGACCATATCAAATTTTTGACAAATTAAACATCTATTATTATAATATAGAGTTATTTAAAGTTTGGAGGCATTAAATTTCGGGAAAATTTCAGTTCTGATTATCTCATCCATCAATCAGTCAGTGTGTTCAATCTCAATTATAAATTGTCATTTTGAATTAAAAGCAAATTTGTTAAAAATCGTAATTTTCTCATTTAATGTACCATCAAACAATATAATAAGTATTCCACTTAAATTTTAAATGGTAAAATATAAAAGTTTACAATTAAAATATAATCTCATTTAGAACAATTTAGTAGTGAAACTTACAATGATAATAATTATAGAATAGTAAATAGTGTTAAAACTACATTCGTTTGCTGTTTTTAGACCCAAATGGTGTTTAAATTAAATGGTTATGGGAAAGGTTAGTTTCATGTGACGTAAAGTTTGTTGTTTGTTGCATATTTTAAATTTCAGGGATAATAATGTCGAAAGCTAGAATACACGTTTAATCGCAAATATAATTCTTTTGACACTAGAAAGATAAAAGATCACAACTGTAGACAGTTAGGGGTATGTTAAATTATTGAGCTAACTGGAAAAATTTCAAATGCCAGAATCAATTTTTAACGATTGAAAGCATAAATATGTATCGCGGTTATTTATCAAAAGCATAATATTTGTTTTAGAACGAAAAATGAAGCTGGAAGTTTAAACAGTTTTATATTTTTAAAATTACCCTGGCGCATTTCTAATTATTTTTTAATAAACCGTTGTACAGAAAATTTTGGTGTAGTATTTTTCGTTGGCAGATTAAAAATTAATTTTAAAAATACGATAAGTAAAAAATTTTGAAAGCTACTGAACATTGAAAATGTATAACGAAGCGGTCATCAGTTTTGGAACCGCTGTGTCTAACGGACGGCGGTTGTGGTCCGAGTGCCGTTTTCGTTTGTTTATTAATATTTTATACCTATAAACGTCTGGTGCCCAATTCAAGCGCGTAGATTACTGAACCTGTTTCTAAACGTCGGCTCAGATAAACAACGGTGCGGCGACCATATTCATGTTGTTCTAAGAAAGATTTCAATGATGGTTTTTTACCCATTCTCTTATACGAAATATAAGGTTTTATGAGACGTGACCAGCTGTACAGAAATGCATACGGGACGAATAAAAAACAAATTAATTCTTATTAAATTTCAAATAAAATGATTACCACATGGTAAATATAAATTAAACGTAAACATTTAAACAAAATGTGATTACTGTGGTAAATAATAACGTTCTATTAATTTCCAAGATAAACAAATACGCGGTCGTTCCATTACTTCTCTTTTTGGATTAGTGAAATCATCAAACCTCGATGACGTGATCTAAACATACAAGTCGCGCTCCTAGCCTGGACAGCAGTACTCATTGCGGAAAGTTTTAAAAAAATGATGCGTTATCTTTTATTTTTTACAAAGAAAAAATAACCTGCTACGAAATTCTTAATATTTTCTACCGGGAATATTTGAAATCTTTACTCAACTACTGCGATTTGCTGCTGTGATGATAAATTAGTTTTAATTTAAAATGCTCAAGACGGAGAGATTGAAGGATATGAAGGAAAAGTGTTTTCTTAAATGTGTACTTACAGGAAGTCACCGTGTGAATAACTAGGCCCCTTCAAAATAATAGCTGTATGTGCTGTTTAGTTCAGCGAAACTTTTTGTTAGATCACGACAGACAGGTTATAGGAAGATCGACAATCTTCAGCAAAGGTGAAATAAATTTTTTCCTGGACAGTGATAAACATGTTTCCCAAAGAAAGAAAGAAAGAATCTTTACATAAGTATAATTTCAGATAAAACAAAATGTTTTTTGTATTAATTTCCAAGTACAAATTTAAACGTACACTAATACCCGGGCGAAGTTGTGGGTAATCGGAAGCAAGACTGGAAAACGTTTGAATGCACAATGCTCAAGCAAGTTTCTCAGAAACAAACAAGCAACGGGAAACGAGACTGAAATCCGTTTGAATATGTAATGTTCAAGCCCGTTCATTTGAAGCAGACGAGTAGCTGGAAGCAAGAATAGAAACCAACATGTTTCCCAAAGAGAGAAAGAATCTTTACATAAATATAATTCGAGACAAAACAACATTTTTTTTTATAAATTTCCAAGAACAGATTTAAACGAGTATTAATACATGGGCAAAGCAGAAGGTAACAGCTAGCATATGTATATATATATATATATATATATATATATATATATATATATATATATATATATATATATGTAAATACATATGTAAATATATATGTAAATACATGTATATACATATATATAATATGAATATAATATGTATATCGGTTCATTGAAAGAATTTTCCGATTATTGCCAGATCAATTAATTTTTATTTTGCGCATTAAATATTCTTACATTTTGCGTCTTTATAACCTCTAATCTTTATACTAGCAAACTATTATCCTTTTCTTTTTACTCAATCGCTTATAGACCATTTGTTTGCCTTATTCAGGGACACTTGTCTTCTTCTTTTCCCTCCTCTTCGTATGTTTTTTTTTTCTTTTTTATGGGAGACGTACGGTGTGGAATTTAGAGATATTTAAGCTGACTGCAGCAAAATACGCAAAAAAGCTTACAAAAATAAAAAAAGGCAGTTTGTCAGCAGCAACGATTAAAATTTTTATCGCCGAAAAGATCTGGAATTGCTTGAATAGAAAAACTGAAAACCGAATATCATCCTATTTCTAAACAATTACTAGGTCGTCGTTTATAGCGAATCGGGAGAAGTGACCAGAAAAAATTAACTTTTATCATTAATGCACTCTTGAGAAATATTGTACTTCCAAGTAAATGTATCAGTTCAGTAGTGTTCAGTCTACTGAACTGTTATGTTTATGTGTGTTTACCGTTTCATCTGAAATACAGCTTGATATTAAATCAGCGCACACAATGACTCTTGCTTTCTACGCATCAGTAAAGTTAGAACAGAACAGACCAATGCATCTCCTTGACTTTTCCATTTTATTCGATGTTCCCTTAATAAATTACTCGGTCACTAAAAATTTCAAATAGGATGAAATGTTACAATTACAGGAAGCACTAAAAATACAATTCCTCTATGCCAGATGAATCTAAATTTCAACTTGTGAAATACACTACTTATTATTATTATTTAGTTATTATTTGTTTATAATAACATTTGATCTCTTATTTTCGCAAGAGTTTGTCTTCGATATCAAAAATTTATAAACGGTCGAGTATTTCAAGATTAGTTTTCGAACGGCATGACTATAGTTAGTTGTCAGTAAACTAGTTGATAAATGTGAATATTTACAATTAATTATTTTTTTGTATAGTGAAATATTTAAGAACTGTAGATAATTATTATTATTAAAAATAACACATTTACGTAATGAGAGAAATCACTGCGGAATAAACGACAGCAAAAGGAAATCAATAAATAAAACCCGAGCAAACGATAGAGACAACAGCAAAGCGATGAAGAAACGGCGGAGCTGTAAGAGCTAGAATGATTAGAACGAAGATTAAATTGAAAGAGAGAAAAGATAATTATTTGTGAATAAGGAAGTGTAAATATTAAAATAGCAATAGTTGAAAAATGAGCAACGACTTGGGACAAAAGGCGCCATTTCTTTACCCTCGAAGATGACGAAGAGGCCGCATAAAATCAGTGAAATGGAAACGGATAAACCCATGGATCCTAAAGCATATATTTACGGTGCCGGAGGCAATCAGATTTTACATGTTAGCTGCGATATGAAGCAGTTAAAAATAAAGATAACTGCTATACAATATATTGCTGCATAATCAGTATTTTCCACTGACTAGTGGTATTTCAAAAATCAGGGAAATGTGTAAGAATGAAAAAATAGTCCTGATTACTGGGGACTTCCATCGGGCGTCGTGATATACCTACTGCAAACTTACCATTTCAATGATTATTTTTTTTTTTTAAAAGTAAGGGGCTCGTCAACTATGCACATGAATCTAGTATTTTTAAATCGAACATCTCCGTCATATGCAAAAACGCTGGTTGGACAATGATCGGCGAATCGGAAACAGCATAAAATTGGATCCGTCTCAGGATGGCTGCTGATGCGAGATGAATTTGATACGGAAGAATCAAATGTATCTGAGGATAGCCTAATATCCTTCATTGATGCTGTCGCTCCTGCTTACGTTCCTTCCTTTGACGAACTGTATTCCAACACCTCTCCGCAAATCTCTTCCCCTCCTTCTCACTTCCTCACTTCGGCTTTCAATCTTAATGAATTATTATCTGTTTTATGCAAATCTTCCAGCCCTACTCCAGGCCTTGATGGTATACCTTATCTTGCTCTTAAAAATCTGTCTGAACTATCCCTTAACTTTCTTCTCAGTCTTTTCAATTCTTTCCTTTCCAGGGGTTCAATCCCCCACCCCCCTCTTGGAATTCTTTCATCATTGTCCCTATTCCTAAGAAAAGTTCTTCCTTACGCTCCATCTCCTTGGCATCCTGCATCAGAAAATTGTTTGAGGGTATGCTAAACAAGCGTCTTGTCTGGTGGTTGGAACACCGTAATGTGCTTCCTAACAATATGTTCGGCTTTCGGCCTGGTATCGGCCCTCCTGTTTGTATCAGTCTTTTTGTGTCTCATTTATATAAGTCCTTTATCCAAAAACATTATACTCTGGCTTCCTTCATCGATGTTTCCTGTGCTTTCGACAATGTTCATCTCCAAACTTTAAGAGACAAAATGACAGCAATTAACATTCCAGTGAATTTCACTTCCCTTGTTATTTAGCTCATGTGCAATCGTTCTATCCACCTCTCTCCTCCATTATTTGACACTTCTAGAAAGGTTTGCTGCGGTCTTCCTCAAGGTTCCTCCCTCAGTCCTACTCTTTTTAACATTTATACTGCTAGTATCGCTTGCCTTCCTTTAAATTCCCACTCTTTATTCTTTGCCGATGATATTTTGCTTTTTTCCCTCTTCCCACGATATTGACGCAGCTAATGATGCTCTCAAATCGTCCCTCAATTTTCTCGAAAGTGCTCTTGCCTCAATTAACCTTTCGATTTCTCCTTCTAGGTCCTCCTGCGTTGTATTTACCTTTCGCCCTTATAATCCTGCTTCTGTTAATTTATCCTTAAATAGCACAGCTATTGCTCGTGTTAATTGCTTTCGTTATCTCGGTATCTTTCTCGATAGTCATCTGACTTTTTCCGAACATATTAAATATCTTTCCTCCTCCACTACTAAACGGTTGAACCTGCTGAAGGCCCTGTCTCCGACTAAATGGGGTGGTGACTCTTTCATTCTTATTCTTCTATATAAATCCATCGTCCGCTCCAAGCTTGATTACTGTTCGTTCATTTATCGCTGCGCTTCCAAACCCCGTCTTTCTAAACTTGATGTGATCCAAAATTCTTTCCTTAGACTCTGCCTCGGTGCTCTTAAATCCTCTTCTATCCCAGCACTGCTTGCTGAATCGAATGTTCCTCCCCTGTCTATTCGCAGTTCTTATTTCGGCTATCGCTTCCTTGCTAAACGTCTTTCTCTCTCTCTCTCATCTTCTTCTCTCATTTTTTCCTACCTTTCAATTTCTCCGAATTGGCGCTTTGTGCCTAGGAAAATTCCTATCCTGTCCTTTATTTCTCTCCGTCTTAGTTCATTTTGGCCGTATGTAATTTCCTTTAATAGTCTGCCTTATTTCTCGTTTAACTTCAGCGATCTCTGCCATCCTCCCAGAGTATTTATTTCGCCTACACATTTGCAAAATCTCTCCCCCCAGCTGTAATTAAGGGGGGAATTCCACAGTATTGTCAATTCTCTCTTCCCTTCTCATGTTACCATTTTCACTGATGGTTCTAAGGGGCCTGATGGGGTTGGTGCTTCTTTTATTCTTTCAGACTATGACTTCTCTGAATCCTTCTGTCTTCCTTCTTTCTGTTCCATATTTACAGCCGAGCTAATGGCTATTTTACGTTCCATTATTTTTATCTCCTCCAATCGTCTTTCTTCCCAGTTTCTGATCATATCCGACTCCATGAGTGCTCTTCAAGCCGTCTCCTCTCCTCTTCCTAATCATTCCTGTGATTTTTCTATTCTCCGCATACGTTCTCTCATTCGGTCTCTCTCTTCTCTCCACGGGATCCATATTGACTTTCTGTGGGTTCCTGGTCATTCTGGCACCTCAGGTAATGAGATGGCTGATTCTTTGGCTCGGGTTGCTGCTTCTTCTATATTTTTCTTCAAAAAAAAAATCCCGTCCTCTAATCTCTTGCCTTTGTGTAAATATTTCCATCTCAGATTTTGGTCGAATATGTACCCTTCCTCCTTTTCTAATTGTCGCTCTTTTTATCTGTCCGTTCAGCCTAATCTTCCTTCAAATCCTCGGTTCCTTCTGTTTCCTTCACTTCCTCGCTCTGTTGTTGTCTCCATTGTGTGTTTGCGCTTAAATCATTCCTCGCTACCTTCCTCACGCTTTCGCTAATCATTAGCCTCTACCCCGCGTTGTCCTCTGCATTCAAATGATGCGGTTGTTTGTGACGTCGATCACGTGTTTATTAAGTGTTCGTATCTTTCGGTGGAGTGTTCGGCTCTGTACTCCCACTTGCTTGGGCTGGGGCTTCCTGCTCCTTTTTGTGCTCGTTATATCCTGTCTTTTCCTTCTACACTTATTATCCCCTCCATTGTTTCTTTCTTATTAGCGATAGCTGATCGTCTCACTGTATAACTTTCGTTTTCCCTTAATAGTGAAGGTCCTCGGTTGACGAGCCCAATTAAAAAAAAAGAAAAAATCAAAGCAGCAAGAATGTGCCACTATTTTAAAAGTAATCTCAGTCGACAGTGTACTAAAGCATGATCAGCCGAAGTCAAAAAACGGCCTACTCTAAATTGAAAAAGTGACCGGTGCCTTAGTTAATTACAAGTAAATCGTAATTTCTTTTGTTTTCCGTTGCGGCAATAAAAAGGACCCCGGTATCCTACGAAATCGCATTATAATCCGGCGCGCATTAGTCCGGGTGCTCAGGTAATCGGAAAAACTAGAAGCTTTAATACTTCATTGACAAGTCAGTCTTCGCAACGGTTAAAATCCTAAACAATGGAGAAACTCGCGTTGTTTTTCAAGTGTCGAACTAATCGAATTGCGGACTTTACCAATAACTACAAAATGTGCATTTAAGGAATTCTTCGGTGCTATTCGTAAAATGATGACCCTAGTAAGTTAGCTCTGTTTGTATACTTGCGAGGGCAAATAGATAAGGACAAACAAGTCACATTTCTCCTTTTTTTTTCCCCCTTGTTTTGGTTTTTTCCTGGGCTTGCTAATAATAGACGATTACCCATCAACATGTGTAAATAATAGCAATTAGAAGTCACAAAGAATGGAATCCGACTAAGAACGCTATACCAAGGATGGTGGAGGAACAATGACAATCAACGTCGATAAATGCAAATGCATCCTAAAAATAGAAGGAATGACATTGCCGAAGGTAAAAAGGAGTTAGCTGTTCCATATCATGGCCATATCTGCAATTGCAAAGCCCACAGTACCGACGGACAACGGAATCAGCCAACAATTAAGAAAGAAGAAGAAACACGGGATGTTTGAAAAACAATTAGGACCATCAAACACCAAAACTATATATGGAATACGGCGTTTAACGTGCTATAAAGAGTGATCCGAAAGTTAAACAACTTTCTCCAACGCTATAAAGCAAAGTTTGTAATTTCTCCTGAGCTACTTCTCTGCGAGTAAACTTAAAAATTCACATTCTTTTTTAAAACCATTTCACAAAACCCATATCGGTTTAAATACTCGACGATCCATAACTTTTTCCGATAATATTCGGATATTCGAACAAACTATAATTAGACTTTATCGGAAAATATGTATGCTTATATAAGTTAAAAATTATTCACCGACGTATTTCGCGAACACAGTCCCATATTCACGCGGTGTATACAAAATTAATAAACTGCAGCGGATAAATTTAGTATTGTCGCTGATTAATTTTTAACGTATATTTTCCAATTAATTAAGTCTAATTGTTATTTGTTCAAATTCATATATCTACAGGTACTCATTTTTTTCATTCTCTTTTTTTTTTTTTTTTATTAGACAAAAATAAATTCCCAGTTAGTATTCGGTAAAATTCAAATCTATCATTTCATCGCGGTATTAGTAAAGCTCTACATTCAACATAGAAAAAGTTTAATAGTACTCGTTTATTTATGGGGCAGCGGCGAGCGTTGCATGTAAAACTTTCCGAATAACTGCGTCTTAAAGTAGAAGCATTGACTTTTAATTAATCAGCTAGTAATTAACGGGAAAAGTAAAACGGAAGAAAAAAAAGACTACGAGAAAAGTTAAAAGGCGAAATTAATTAAACGCGATTAGGAACTACAGCGCTAAACCGTACTCTTTGCGAGCAGTTCGATTTCAAGGTTCGTTAAAATTTTACGCTTCTTAATTAACTTCTGATGGCTGAGATCGCAAAAAGAAATAAAATAAAATAAAATAAAATGAAATAAAATTAGGATAAAACTGAATAAAATAAAATAGAATAAAAGCTCTGTCTTCATTAAACGAAAAACGCCCCTTCAAGATGAAAATTTAACAAGTAGAGAGGAAAAATTGGCCAAACGAGCTTTTTATACTTTGCATAAGACAAGGTCGTCTCTGAATTGTCATATTTACCTTTCGATTACGCACTGCTCTGGAATTTTCTAAAATCAGATGAATTGCGACTTTATTTACTTACACATAAATGAAAAGAAACAAAACAGAATATGGACAATTTTTCCTCCCCGCGCCGGTATCTGCAAAGGCTTCTCGCTTCTCTCTTTGTTGGAAAAATCAAAAATCGTTTTACCTATTTTATCATAAACAATTACCGTGTAAAAGTAAAAATGACCGGACCGGGAAAGAAGACTTGGAAGAACGTCGTTGATTTCGAGAAATAATGTTGTGAAAATTTCTCATTTAATTTGTTGCCACGCGAAATTGAAAAATAAAAATTTAGTTGTTTTTTAAAAATCAAGCTTATTTCGTTTTTTTTATTTTTTGTAAGTTTTAGCTCAAAAAAAAAAAAGAAAAAAAAAAAAGATTTTAATAACTCCAAAAAAAGTACATAATAAAATTCTTCGCGCAATGAAAAATTTTATCCGCGAGTAATTTTTGAGAATAGCGAATTTCTATCTTCCGAGACTTGTCGAGAGTTCCGTAGATTTAAGCTAAAAAAAACTGTTTAAAAAACAGATAAAACCTCTACTTCTGCAGTCGACGTTTTTTCTCAGAACATTAAAAACTCTTCACTAAATCAAATAAATTTTAAAATGTAATTTTCTCTCGATAAATATTTTATCACTTTGATACGCTTCGATGAATTTTTTCAAATAATACTTAAGCCCGCTCAGTAGGGTAGTGATCGGGAAAAAGGTACACCACGGCGGGGATTGAGTTGACAAGTCGATTATTTTTTATAAAAACCGAGAAGTATGTATGTATATATCACCCGATGTTTCCGCGCTTCATCAAAATCTTCACCATTGTTATGCCTTTCCCTACTTCCATCAGCCAACGACTTGTAGTGTAAATTATTCGCTACTGATGCTATGGTTCGAAAATTACCGATTTACGAAGTAATTATTATTACGAAAATAACAGTAAAACTCTAAAATCTTACTTGACGCGATTTTTAGTTGCCGGATTTAGTAGCATCGGCATAATGATTGTTTTTTGTTGTTTTTTTTTTTAATAATACTGCCCGTCTGTGGGTGCCCAACACTATTATTCATAAATATAATTACAAAGCTTCTTAATACCTACTTAACACTGCATACAGTACGCGTACCATACGATTATTACACTTGACGAACATCCGTCTTAATTATTTACATATATGACAGATTATCCACCATTATATACAATTAAAAACTAACTTATTGTGTCCCTTATTTATGTTCTCAGCCAGCCACTTCTTAATTACTAGTTTCCAAAGTCTTATCTCCGTGTTTATTAAATCTTCTGGAATTCGTACCACCAAATTTGCTACAACTGTGCCTTTCTTCCCAATCCATTAATTAAAATAGCAATTTTTTTTCTTTTTAAATTTTCCTTTACAATTTGAATCATCACGTACTGTTGCAACATGCTTTTCATTTCGGCAAGATTGATTTCATGCTGCTCGCTACTTCTTCTTCATCGAACTTTATCAGTGGGTCGCGAGGAAGACATCTTATCTGAAAACAGTGATTAATAGTTTCGTTGCAGAAGGAGACGAAGAAGAAAAAGAAAAAAAAAGAATTATAAAAATAGAAATTTTAACCGGTGACCAAGTTTTAAACCATCAAATATCTCTTACTTACCCGATAACTGTTATCAGGTGAAAATCACCGGCATCTTCTAATCCCTAGGTCACGAACGAACTCTTAATAACATCAAACTATTTTTATTATATACTGATAATTCGGTCAACATTTTGATTTAGAGCATTTCGTGACGCGTTTATCTCTGTGCTCCCGTTTCTAGCGGTCAGTTTATACTGTGACAATTTAAAATCATTCGGATTTCGGTGACTTTTTTTTTTTTTTCCGGTTTCAACTTTACAGATAAGTGAACGATGTGAACTCCAATTAAACACGTGATTGGAATTATTTATCAGACACGTACTAATTTAAGGTGAAAAGTAAATTTTATCCGTAAGACGTGATTGGTTTTTCGTAACTGCATAGAATTCTTTCGCGCGCGGAACAATAAAAATTATCCGCTTAACGTCTCAGTCTTTGCAGTGATCTCAATACTGCTTTTTTTTTTTTTTTTTTTTTGGGCTTGGCCGACTTAGGGCAGCTACCCAGGACAATTGGACTAGATTAGAGATTAGATATTCTTAATACCTTCGCAAAGGAATTTCAACTCATTATGTAAATAAGTGAATGTTACGTAAATGTAATTTTCGTTCATTTGAAAGCTCTATAAGTTGAAAATTTTATTGAGGAAGATATTTTCCTTTTTAATATGTCCTAAGTAGACTACAGTTTACGTACATATAATATATCGTTTTTTATACCGCTGGAAAATTTGGGTTCGGAAATTGATTTTCATTAATTAATTTCGAATTCGGTAATTACGATTATTGCACTTCATTTTTAAAGAAATATTCCTGTAATGAAAGAATATATTTTTCATTCCGTAAACTACAGTAGGCTAACCGTGTCTTTTTTAATGGTTGCGCTTACGATGCGCTAGTATCGAAGACTGCTGAGAAGAAATGATTCAAACAGTAGTACAATAATTGTAAGTTTAACAATTTCATTGTTACCGGTGAATTAATTAATTAAGAACGTCAATCTAATATTTGCGGAAGAGCAATTTACCGACGAATTTAGAAATCTAATAAAGTCTACATTTGGAACTTCGCACATAACGCAGATCGACTAAAGTCCTAGCAAATACACCGTGCCTGAAAAGCACAAGTGCAAAAAGTATGTGTTCGAGTATATTTCGAATAAGCTTAAAATCGGGGGATACGAATCTGAAGTCGCTCTCTCCTCCGATATAAAGATTAACTTAAACCGCCATTAATGAAACTCCTTCAACGGCGACCCTTTGACGACAGTACGATCAATTGCCCCTAGCAACATAATCACGCAAACAAACTGCAGAGGTTTTGATGAATTAGAATAATTATTAGTTCTCAGGAGAGACTTGTCAAAACCAACATTAGCAGCGCTCTCGAATAAACGGATTAGTTATAAATTCATCAGCTGAAACGGTTCAATAAATACCCTACAGTATCTAGTCGCTAAATTAGATCTTCTCGAGTTACAGCTTACTAGTGTCCGCTTAACGGTAAGATTAGAGAAACTTTAGATTATCTGAACTGAAACGTCAATTACCAGTACCTAACAACTCCATCCACTTTATACCGAGAGTGATGACAACAGAACAGACCATTCTTGATACCATAATTAATCATTGACAACAGAACAGATCATTCTCGACACCATAATTAATCACAGTTAAACCGTACTTGTATATCTCAACCACGCATGTTTCATCGTTCCGTAACTTTCTTCACCAGTGCTCCCGAAAATTAAGTTCTCTCTCTCTCTCGCTCTCTCCCTCTCTGATAGTCTCTGCCGCAGCGATTACTTCCCTATATTTTTATATTTCTCAAGTTTCGCTATCACAAATCTGAAGACTCCGAGGTTTGTACTTCACGAGACAGACTGGAAAAATCATACGGCCAAAATTCCCTCGGTTCCTGGGATCACTGATTTCGATGAAATTTTACAGATCGAAAGAAAAGCATAATGAATCGTGTAAAATATTAGCGTGCGCTTAAAAATTAAATTTTTATAGCCATATAGATAAATTCCAGATTATATTTACCTGGTGTAAATGGTTTGGAAGACCGATTATTCTAAAATGAAGTACATTAAACATAAAAATTACTAAAAAACAATAAAGTAATGGAAAAAAAAATGTTTAATTTAATAAAAATGTCACTACGTCATCTATTACATTTATATATTATAAAGACAGTTGTTTTATGTAATAAAGTAGCGAAAGCGATGGTAACTAACACTGACAACGGGCGCAGTAGTTTTTCAAATCTTCCGCCGGTTTTTCAGTATTAACTCTGATTATTTATTTTACTCTTACAATATTTTCACCGCAAAATTTGCAACAGTACGGCATTACTGGAGACATTAGAAAGCACAGTTTAATTTAATATTATTAACGTTTTTTTTGTTGTTATTGCATATCTATATAATATAATATATACATGTATATAGTAATAAAATCAACATTAAATTATTTAAATATTTAAAAAGTCTGATTATATTTATATAGTTATAAAGAATTCGATGAATATATTTCAAATACGTTTTATTTTGTTGTTATGAATATTTAAATATACTAAATTAAGTTTCGAACCGCTTATGTACACAAATTGCGCGAGTAGCGGTGAAAATAAGGCAAATTAAAAGTGAAAAAATCCATTACCGACACGCTAGTGAGGCGAGACTTGGACCTACTACGCCCGTTGGCAATGTAAATTGCCATCTCTTTCATTACTACACTACATACAAACAACTAAAGTAATTACGATTAGTAGGCACACCGTCCATTTCATTATTCATGTAATATAAAACGAAAACAATGTAATTATACAGAAATTATAATTTTATAAATGTTGAAATATTAAAATATTATAAATACCGACTTGTTTCGTAGTAATAAACTAACACCCGTCGATGTTTATGATATTTTAACATTTCAACATTTATAAAATTGTAATTTTTTTTTTGCCTGCATTGTTTTCGTTTACATTAAAGTAATCATGTTTTTATATTAATGTAATAAAGAACGCATTTAAATTTTCATTGTATTTACACAGTTTACTTTTTTTAAAGTTACTATAGTTTTTTAGTAATTTCTATGCTTAATGTGTACTTCATTTTAGAATAATCGGTCTCTCGAACTATTTGCACGAAGTAAATATAATCTGAAATTTATTGCACATTTTCGTCTAAAAAACGGCTTTATTATATACACTACAGCTTGTAAGTATTTAAATTTCCCGCATAAATCTAAAATAGCTTTGAAATATTTTACACAATTCATATACTCATGTGTTCTTGTATCGGTCTGAAAAATTTCATTAAAAAACGGCAATCCAAACGTCGTGACGTGTCCCCCCCCCATGTAAATCCGTAATTGACGTATTATTCTTGATGCCGCTTAATGGTTTTCAAATTAACTTTGATTTACAAGATAAATCGTTGGTACATCTTTTTTACAAGCTTTTTTTCTAAGTAGAACTTATTATTACTTTCGAAAGTAATTTTGTTAAAATTTTACTTCAGTTCGTAAAAGATAAATAGCAAGTTTATGATGGATATTCTTATGACTATCGAAAACGATAGAAAAAAAAATTATCGATTATATTTCAGCGATTATTAAAGTTTTTTTAATTTTCAAGTTTTTCTTCGCGACAAAAAGTTTTGAGTGATTAATATTAATTTCTAACAAAAACTGTTTTCGTGTGGAAAGAATTCCCCCCCCCCTAATAACTTAATTTTGGCTAAAAAATTTTCAGCGGACGTTTTAGTGCGATCAAAGTGTTAGCGTTGTCACGTTGGCAAGAACACTGTTTAATAAACACATTCGATCCACTTACTCGAATTTCATTCTAGACTATATATTATAGCGTGTGACCATGTCAAACTTTGAAATGGGCTCGTAACTTTCCATTGTGAATATAGCTAATTGCCCATAACTCAACATGTTATTCAGTAAAACGATCGATGAAGTACATTATCTGAAATAGACGGAATCTACGTCATTTTAATGGTTTTTTTTTTTTTTTTTTTTTTTGAGAGAGGACATTACCTAGAGCAAGATAATAATATCGAACGGTATTCCTATCTTTTGTTCTTATACTGGCGGTGAGGAAATACCTGGTTGCGCTTTTACTATTTCAGCCGGATAGGTTCAATATGAACGAACGTACGATAACACTCGGACCACCAATTATTAAACGGACAAAATGCCACTGACCTTTTGACACATGTTCTAATACTAATATGATAGCGGCAATAGTTCAGACTGGCACGGATAATTTACAATTCTCAGTTTTATTAATTTTTCAACATATTCGATTTAACGCAGAATAAACGTCGTTCAGTTTTCGGTCGCCACAACTGGAACAAAATACTGAGATAGCATAACTATTTCGTTGACGTCGTAAAATATTTTCGTCAGCGTGCGTCCAAAGCACGAGCAAAAGCTAAAAGGAAACAAAAGTCGATAGTAGCAAAAATTTATGCAATATCTTTCGCCATTCATCTAGTCGAAATATAAAAAGTTTACAATACCGCGATTTTCAGTTAAATGCTTCTTAGACGGTAGCATTAAGTGAGCAGGACGACTACACACGAAAATTACCGAACAGAACACTTAATTTTTCCATATTTGCTGGATTACATTTTAGAAAATTCAGATGCCACTTTTAATATAAATGCCCTTAAAACTTTCAGTTATATTGCTAAAATCACTCTATTATGTTACATATTCTTATTTCTCTTTTTATTTATTTATATTTTTTGAATTTTTTATTTTTTATTTTACTTTATTATTATTATTTTTTATTACGTTATACATTTCAAGCAGTTACAAATACAATTGCATGAGTAATTATGTGACTGGATACGATTTTTTCTAAAAATATCCGATGCTTCGGATTTTTTTTCATATTTTCCCCTGTACCATTATATATATATATATATATGTATATGTATATATACTTTGCTATATATATTAATAAGTTGTAGGTCTCACAGGGCAAGTATGCCCGTTGCGTGAGTTCCCGACACTCTTATTATCGTCAACTCAAAATAAATTACAGTTTATGCTTATTATATAAATCAAAACGAAATATTTAATTACAAGTATTTTTCTTCCGTAAACTGCTTGTAAACTGCCAATAATAAGTAAATAAATGAATGTCCAAAAATTGCAGTTACTATCTGTTATAATTATGTTAAAATCAAATTTTATTCACTATATTCACACGTGTATAACATTAATTATTTATAAATAAACATAAATTAGTTTCACTAACAATATATACAAAACTTAATGAACATTTAAAAATCACATAAAATCTTCTCGTCCGACCGGTTTCGTCAATTGTTTGACATATTCATGGACTAAATTTTTATTGTGTTGTTATTTACATTATTAGATTGTTATAAGGCAATAACTCAATATATAAAGATAGTTGGTCTATGTGAATGTAGAACAGGTGTATAAAACTGATGAAATAACAATGAAATAATTAAATAATATACATAAATTATATAAAATAAAATAATGAAATATAACAAATATAAAACAACAGATGATAAAGGATATGAAAAATATAAAAAAATATATATATGTATTTTAATTTTATTATATTTATATTTTAATTATATGAGATTTTTATATTAAATAACATGTTTTTGACATTGTTTGCTGTTTGTTTAATGTCATGGTTTGGTATTTATTAATATAATAATCTTCTAAAGCGTTTAAAAGTTTATTGTCAGTAACTATTTTTAAAATTGTCATGTCTGTTTGTATATTATATGTTATTGTATGGTTTTGTTTGATTATCTGGTCAGCAAATGTTGATGTATATACGATTAAACATAATTATCTTGAAAAACCAACATTTGCTAATCACCTAATCAAACAAAACCATACAATAACATGTAATATACAAACAGACATGACAATTTTAAAAATAGTTACTCCCTTTCTTCAGAACGTTCTGTCTTCTATTTTCAGCTTTTGCATCTTGGTCTTCCTACTCCATACAATGACTCTTGTCTTCTCTTATCTCCTACCTTGTCAGTTGCTCCTATTCTAGCTTCTTTCATTCAGTCAATCTCGCACCAGATTAAAATCTAATATGTTTAGCTCCTTTGGAACTATTACTTAGATTCCTTGGTTGATTGAGCTGTTGCTCTTCGTTAGCGTACTCATAAAAAAAAAAAAAAAAAAAAGTTACTGACAATAAACTTTTAAACACAGCAGAAGATCATTATATTAATAAATACAAAGACATGACATTAAAAATACAGCAAACAATACCAAAAAGCATGTTATTTTTTTTTTTTTTTTAATAAAATTATTGGTGTCGCTCACGCACCATTTTGAGCTGCAATGGTCATTACAGCACATGGGTCAGGGTGACAAGGGCTATTTCATAATTTACTTATTAAGCTGTTGGTTCTAAGAAAACCGAATTGCTTTTGTACGCGCGTTGGGTCATTTGACAGTATAGTTGAAAGTGGAACACCGGCAAAAGCGGAGCAGGCGAACGCCACACATTGTTGTAACAGGTGTTCCACGGAAGGATAAGAAGAGCCGGAACAGAAAGGGCACGTGGGTGGGAGAATAGTACCTTCAAGTATATAATTGTGTGAGACCGCCGTATACCCAACCCGCAACCGATTTAAGACAGCATATTCTCGACGCGTAAGGTAAAGGGAAGGGAACCATGGATCAGTTGTAAATTTTATGCTTTTCATAAAGGATGGTTCCCTTTGCCACTGGCTGATCCACTCAGCCATCATACGTTCATGGAAATAAACCTTCACTTTGCAGATTTGTGGCGCTGCGAACGGCATTGGTGCGGGCACGTCATGTCAACTCGCTCGTTGCCTTGAATTCCCATATGACTCAGCACCGTTACCTGATTTCTTGCTTGATGGAGCAACTTCAACGTATAATTGACTTCCAGGACTAAGATATCCATGTTGTTCTGCGAGGAAATCGATTTTAGAGAAGCCGAAGAGTCAGTCATTAAAAGTATGCTTCTCCTGTCTGCAAACAAGTTACCAGGCTACTGTATATGGCGCACAATTCTGCTTCTTGTACCGAACAGTAATCATTTACACGCAACGAAGTGATTTCACTACTGATTTCGTATGCGCACGTGGTTGGAGATGGGAAAATTTGCGGGTCTGCTTTTGAACAGTCAGACCACTGCTGGGTTATATTAATGGTGAGCATTTCGCCAATAACAAAAACACCTGAGCCATATCTTATCAATAAAAAATCCACCTGGCCTTTATTTAAACAATATCTAGAGACTAACGTAAGTTTAAACATGCCTCTGAAAACTAATTACGAAATTGATAAAGCAGTTCAAAACATAACAGAAATCATACAAAATGCTGCGTGGCTAGCTCTACTCCCAGTGTAGAACCTCCCAAGGTGTCTAATAATATCCCGAAACATATACTAACACTAGTGCGTGAAAAGGGGAAATTACGAAAAACCTGCAATACAAATCCGGCTATTAAAACGCAACTAAACAGAAAAACCAAGCAACTGCGTAAAGTACTGCATGAAAATAAAAACGAAACGCTTGCAAAACATTTCTGTCGAGTTTGTCACCGATCAAAAACGATGATTACTCACGGTGCAAAGGGACCAAACGTTTACAATGGCCAACTGTGTGTATTCCACCAATACAAAAACCTGACGGTAGCTGGGCTCGCACTAATTGCGATAAAGCGGCGCTTTTTGCTAATTATTTTTACGATGTATTTACACCGAATCCTCAAGCTGCTGACTCCACAGATATCCTCGAATACCTGGATAAACCGCTACAAATGAGTTTACCTATAACACCGGTTGCTCCTAGTGAGATACAGCAACTCTTCAAAAATATGAAACGGAAAAAGTGCCCCGGATTTGACTTAATCACAGCGGAGCTTTTAAATGATCTACCACGTAAAAGTATTGTATTTATAACACAAATATATAACGCTGTTCTTCGTAATCAATATTTTCCGCTGGCTTGCACGTTCTTGCAGATAATTGTTATACCGAAGCCTGGCAAACCGTCTGAGCTGGTCTCATCATATAAACCCATTTTCGTTGTTTCTTGTCCTCTCAAAGATACTGGAAAAATTAATTTTAAAACGATTGCTTCCAATATTATCTACCAATACAATTATTCCCGATTTTCAATTTGGTTTCCGTAAGCACCACAACACTATAGTCACAGACTAACGAAGATTATTGAAAATAGCCTGGAAAAAAAGAATATTTGTACAGCCGCATTTCTGGATGGCCCGCAAGCAATGGCATCAAGGATTATTGTACAAAAATTAAACTTCTGCTTTCTCATTCCTTCTGTCTCCCCTATTTAAATCGTATATACAGGAAAGATATTTTCGAGGAAAAATAGCCGATGAATACTCAGATATTTTTCCGGTAACGTGATCCTGCACGGGAGCGTTCTGGGTCCAATATTGTACCTAATCTAGAAGTCCGACTTCCCGATGCTGGATAATACAGAAGTAGCTTTGTACGCGAATGACGCAGCCATCTTGGGATAAGTGTAAAAACATAGCCACAGAAAAACTGCAGGAGTCACTTCGGCATATGGAAACTTGGCTAAAACGATGACGTATAGTAGTCAACGAAAGTAAGTAGACACACATTTTATTCACAAATCGAAAAATTGAACGCCTGTCCAATCAAAATAAATAACGTCGTAATACCAAATGTCAATAACGCAAAATATATTTAGGCATGCACTTGGACGCTAGGCTGACCTGGGGTACTCACATTCAGAAAAAAATCGAGCATTTGGGGTTTAAGACTAGAACCATGTCGTGGCTGTTAGCTAAGAGATCGGGCTTGTCGTTAGACAATAAAACTCTATTATATAAAGTAGTAGCTGTAAAACCGATCTGGCTGTATGGTATACAGCTGTGGGCTGCGCAAAAACATCGAACTTACAGAAAATACAACGATATCAAAATAGAGTACTGAGAACCATTACTGCAGCCCTCTGGTACGTCTCAAATTATACCCTCCATAATGACTTGAACGTCATGTCTGTGGAGAATGAAATCAAAAAACAAACAAATAAACATGTCGCCCGACTGAGCATTCATATGAATCCACTTGCTACCAATTTTCTGGACAGCTCCGGTGAAATACGCAGACTGTGACGAAATAAGCCTTTAGACCTTGTCCAGCCAGTATAAAGTTCAGAGGGAGTACTACTGAGTACTACACCCCCCCCCCCCACAAAACATTCTTTATCGCAATAAATTAATCGCTAAATGACCACTAAAGTTGGTCCGTTGTGATAAAATAAGAATAAAGAAAAAAAAAATTATAAATAATTTTTATTAATGGTGAATATAGTGAATAAAATTCGGTTTTAAGATAATTATAACAGTTAGTAACTGCAATTTTTGGACATTCATTTATTTACTTATTATTGGCGACATAATTAAGTTAATAAGGAAAATTTGTTCTTATTAATTAAAAATATCAATACTTGAAACTCGTTTTTCTTCTACCCAACGCGGTATGTAGAAAGAAAGCGACGAAGAAGACGAAAGTTTAAAGTAATGACCCCTCCTGTGTTTACCTTTTTTTTAAAATTAATTTTGTTTTTTTTGAGTAGATTTAACACTGCGATTACCAGTTTTAATTATTCAAAAAGAAAAACGCGTAAACATTACCAGAGTTCAAAATTTTAAAATAGAGACTACTAGAAATGAAGTTAAAATTGCAGCAAAACGCGAAACTGGTAAAAATAGTATAACAATTCCTATTTTATTTTGTCAAACAGGGAATATTAAATTTCGGTACTCGCCGAATACTTTTCAACTACTTTCAAATGTAAATTAGCAAAAACAGGCGTGCGTATTTTATTAACATTACAAAATACATTTAATTTCGGCGAAATTATTCTTTTCGACACAATGCGAAATAAACATACAGACCACCGTGAAGGGAGCCAATAGCAGCAGCAGCACCACCATCTTTTTGTAATTCTGCACGGATGACAGTGATCAACAAGAACTGCTCGTACAAGATTATTCACTTTTTAATTTTTCCCATAAAATTCCGCTTAAGGGAACATCGGAATTTTCCCCCATTCCAGTTTTTGAATTTCTCGAACAGTTTTTTAATCTTACAATTCCAGATTTCAAATATGCTCCTTAGAAGGCCTCTTCTTCTTTGGGGTCCATGGTAGTAAATCGGGTACTAATGATATTTTTTTCGCGAGAATAAAGTTCTCACGTACGTTTATAAAAAAAAAACAAAAAAATGAATAAACGTTAACCTACGCGCACTGCCTGATTGTGGAAAAGATTAATCGCGTGTCATTTTTTTTTTGAAACATAAAAGAGAAGCAAAAATAAATGTCTCAGTAAAAAGAAAAAAAAAAGTTACCGATTAAACTATTTTTTATTTATTGTTCATATTAGCTCCGGTTCCGGATAATGTTTAAAAATTCCAACGGAACGAGCAACATGAGCAAAAAGGACGCGATAGATGAAAATAAGGATTAAAGGAATAATGCCGGATGACGAAAGAGAAATATTGGAGGAAAAATCAAGCGCTATGTAGACAAACGAAAATGGAACAACGATTATTGAAAAAACGAAAATGATTACGGTATTAGGAATAACTTTTGTCCATCCGGAAAAGAGACTAGGATACTGAGGCTTTTTATTTGCATAATAGAAAAGCGAGAACAAATTAATACGAATACGGGTGTGAAGGGGAGTATGTGATAAATAGGAACAACTTAGAAGCTCGGAAATTAATTTTAAATGCGTCTGGAAAAATTGCCTATAACGGTGAGATGCGAACTACAAAGACGGAACAGTAAGTGAAAGGAAGTAAAGTGTAAATCCCCCTCCCGCGGACAATGCTCAAGTACTATAACAGTTGTCACGTGATGGATAAATAATGAATTTATGCGCGGAGTTTCGCTACCCCCCCCCCCCCAGGCTGATTTTTGTTCGCCTATTTGCGTTCTTCATTCGGCGACAAGTTTTATTAGCAACCAAAATTACTGTCAAAGTACCGCTAATTATACGCTTCTTAAATAATGAAATTACTCTCCTAATCATTCGTAACACGATGATTAATGATCTATGTTCAGTGGTTCAAGACTTTAAACGTGAGACGAAAACGGTCAATTTACAAGATCGTTACAAGACCTAACAGAAATGTCTAATAGGAGACTTCGTATTTTTCCGTTTCGCGATAATTTGTCGATAATTGGTCGCAATAAAATGACCGCGTCAAAACATGCCCCTTAGAGGTGTTTCGGAAAAGTTATCTACTCGCGAAATAATCGTCCAACAACTTCCGGCGACGGAGCCGGGGGAAGGGAACACTTTCCAAAACTAGGTGAGCGTGCGTACCTCGGTCGGTCGTAGCACCGTACGAAATAATCGGTCCTGCGCGTCCCGTTCTGTAAATAGCCGTTATCGGGGAGAGATACATCATCAATTTCTGACTATTAATCTTAAATCTGGTTAGACGATAAGAAAGTTTTAACCATTTGACAGTTTCTGGTAACTGCTCGCGATTGATCTTTTATATTCGTTCGGCTTTTCTCGATTCGTTCATCATTTTCTCAGCAGCCTCCCCCCCCCATATCTGTCGACAACTGCCGGTTGCTCCTACCGATTTTAATGGAATCGCTAATACAGCGAGCATTTTCGGATGCCATTCATCTTCTTTTGCTCATATAAGCGCGCCTCGTTTTGCAGTCTTATTTCCTCGTTACTAAATCAAATTTTTAACACTATCTATCATGCCTGTAGAGCAACGTGAACTGAAAAATAAGCGGGAAAATTTTTCTCCTTTTTACTCTTTTAATTCGTTTAGGCTCAATGCGGGCACACATGAAAATTCTCAGTGAAATCGCACAAACCGCCTACGTTGTTACTGTATTGAAATACAATTTATTTATCACGAGTACTCACTGTGTGAAAGCTTCAAACACATTTATTACGATTTAAAAAATTACACTGTGCTTTTACTGGCGTTATCTTACTTTTTTTTTTTTTGTTTTTTTTATTATTATTAAAAAATAAGTTGTGGGTCCCGCAAGGCATACTGCCCGTTTGCAAGTGCCCAACAACACGCTTATCATCGTTTATTCAAGAAAAAATGTGTTACATAATTCTTTAATTATACTGTTTATTTTCATACTTATAAATAGTGAGAAAATATAAACTAAAACTAAATTATAATAATAATAAAACAAGATTAAAAAAGATAAAAACAAAGCAAAACTACTTATTTATACAATTTCATAACCACATGTTCGACTAATACGAATAGTCGATTCTTCACCACACCGCGAGTTCCCCCAATTTATCTAACCTAATGTCACTCAATGTTATCAACCAACCACTTCATGATGTTAACGAATTACGTACAGATTTCAGATTGTTAGATTATTAATTAGTAAGTCGTCAAAGTAAAACTGGAGCGCCCAAAAATACGTTCGGTATCAAAAGCTCATCTTAAAAATTGTCTGTGCTCCGCAGAGATTTGTATTATGCGCAGTTTTGTATAGAAGAATTACGGATAAAAATTGAATAAAACACGTTTATCGACACGTTTATCGAAACGTTTATCGACACGTTTATCGACACGTTTATCAACACGTTTATCGACACGTTTATCAATACGTTTATCAATACGTTTATCGACACGTTTATCAATACGTTTATCAATACGTTTATCGACACGTTTATCAACACATTTATCACAAGCACAAATATCAGACAATAATCTCGTTTTGCTTATTTTGTTCTTCTTCTTCAAAGGAAAGTCAATAATTTTCTTTTGCACACTGTTCCGAACTGATTACAAAAATTTTTCTAAATAGGTCTCTAGATTGTTTATTGAAAATTCTGGAATTCGAATGTGCATAAAAAAAAACGGACACAAAACGGACGTATATCATTGCGCGCCATCCGTCTACATTTCTTCGTAAATGTTGCCGATTTTGAGTTGTACACTTACTATATAGCAATTTTTCGTCAACGTTAGTCGTTTTAAAAGATACTCGGAGCAATCAATTTGCGATAAACTGTTTTTTCACTGCGAAAATCATTAAGCGTAGCAGCAGAAGAAGTAATATCGAGCGCTTTGTATAATTTTACAATAAAGTACTATTTTCTTTTTTTTTATTAATAACTATCTTGAAATAGACCTAGATGAAACACTTACGTGGCTTCATCATATCAAGACAAAAATAACAGAACTAAATTTGAAAACGAGACAACTTCATCAGTTGCTTGGACCACCGCGTTCTCAATTACACATTGCAGTAGTCATTAAACCAGGCGACTGGAAGGTCCGCTAATCCGAACCCCAATTCCTGTCCCGGAGGCGAAAATTCACCCCAGACCGGTAATCCGAACACGAAACTCACCCCAATTCATGTCCAGGTGGCCAAAATTCACCCAAGTTTCCCCCTATTCCTCCGAGTTTCCCCCAGACGGTTCCCGCTCGTTTCCGATAAACCGAACGTCCAAACAGTGTCCCGAGGTCAATAAACTGTCCAAAGTGTTATTCGGGGGCGCAAGTAACCCCAATTAGTGTCCAGGTGCTGAAAGTTCCCCCAAGTTCCCCAAATTTCTCCAAAATTCCCCCGTACGCGTCCCGCTCGTTTCCGATAAACCGAACCGATTATTAATTAACATAAGTATATTAATTAATGTCCGAAAGTAACCCAAGTCTCCGCTGACCCCACCCGCCCACTGCTTTACCGCAATTTTTTTTCAAAATTCAGGACCTAAGTATGAAAATTCTAAAATTTAACCCCAATATATTATTTAAAGCGTAAATCTAACCTATAACTCCAGTTCACACCTCTCACACGTATATTTCGTTCCCGCGCACGCTCTGGTCGCCGTCGCGAAAGCGCACGCGCCGATCCCACGCATACCCCGATCTCCACCGCGATATCCCTGCGCACACACGCGCTCCGTTCCCGATACCGCGATTATTTCTTTAATATTTCAAAGTCTAAGTATACATAATATAAAATTAGTCGAAGTATATTTTTTATTTTCCTGATTTCCCGATCTTACTGCCATATGCGAAAGCGCTCGTCCCGATCTCGCGCATATATCTAACACAGCGTTATTTTCCGCGAAAGCGCACGTCCCGATCCCGCGCATATATCTAACATAGCGTTCTCTGTCGCGAAAGCGCACACGCCGATCCCCCGCACGTGTTGTCCGTTTATACTATCGCGATTACTTTTTTTTAATTATTAGTTTTTTCACATAATAACCCAATCCTTGCTCTGTTGTCTAAACCTAACCGGTTATCCAAAACATTTACAAATTATCAAATCAAGTATTTCTATAGTCTAAAATAGCCTTAGTATCCTTTACCCCTTCCACCCTCTTTTCCGATCGATTCCGTTGTTTTAATATCGAATATATCGCATTCTATTTACTTTTACTACGACCATTAAACCCCCGATCGACGTTCCCAACGCATCCGTCATCTCATATTGAGAGGTAATTATTTTTTTCTGTGACCGCTATGAGAATGCACACCGTCCATTCCCGCACACCCATCTGCTGTCGTTAGTTCCCATACCGTTCATAATAACTTTTATTCAACTCCAAGCATTATGGAATTATTCCAATTATATATTTTCTTCACTTCCGATCATTTCTTCTGACCGTTCATAATATTTTTATTTTTCTCCGATTCTAAAAATAAATCCTACAATGTCTTTAACGCGATGAATGCGCACATATCTGCCATCGTTAGTTCCCATACCGTTCATAATAACTTTTTTCAACTCCAAGTATTATGGAATTATTCTAACTATATTTTTTTTTCGCTTATGATCGTTTCTCCCGAACGTTCATAATTTTTTTCAAGACATATGTATTCAAAAATGAAATCGAGTATAATTTTATTTAACACGGTTTCATAATTTCCCTCACCATCCCCTATTCATCCTACACAAATTACAATTCTTTCATAATATATGTTCTAGACCCAGTCAAACAATCAACTCTCGCAGAAGTGTAGACGTTGCCTCCAACACCCATTTTGCTATCAATTATTGTATATTATTGTTAGATTATTTTTCCAAAAAGTCTTTTGAAATTTTTTTCCGTTCGTACATTTTTTTTTTTTATTTTATTTGCACGACATCCATTTCCATGCATACACGTTTCCCTAGCAATTATAATATGTTTTATTTATTTTTCAACTCCTCCCAGACTTACATACACGATATATTGTCACACTCACAGATAGGTTCCTTATTGATCGTGAACATTTTTTTTTTTTTGTATTATCCGCGGGAGCATATCACATCAGACCCACACATATACCACACACAGTCATTATATTTAATTTTTAATTATCGATCTTTAATTATTTTTACCGGTATTATTTTTCCGACACATTCACCCCGTCATACATACTTTACATATTTTAACATTTTGATAGAGAAAATCTCAGGGCACTAAATAATTTTTATCAACATCGTAACTAATTTTAATATTATACACATCTCAGCATAATTATTAAACGAAGGAACTATTATTTTCATTGACGATATTGTTGCTACAAACATTAATCGTCCTTTTCCAGGTATAGTCAACCTCTTCATATATTCCGCTCGTCTTTCTATTAACCTTTGACCGCTCAATACTCCCCCGCTATTTACCGTTATTCGCTAGAGGAATATTTTTTTAGACTCGTTCAAATACACACACATGCACATAAAAAAATAGACATCAACGTCATCGAACACTGATCTCGACATTTCCAAGAAATTCAATCGCTGCTCCACAGTCTAAGATGTCTCCGCCAGCCTCACCAGTCGTTTGTAACATTATTGAAGCGCCTGTCATGTATCGTTATTTACGACCTTTTACAACATACAAATTCACGACATGTATACACCTTTTCTAGAAAGCATGGTGAAAATGGACAATCTCTCCCGATGAAAACCAGCTTGAATGATGTACCGTTATTTCATTCATTTTGCAGAAGGTTAATTTAAGGCGTCCATGCATCTTTTCTACTAATAAATAAGCAAATGTAATCTTTAAACCTTTCTACCTTTTTGCAATCAATTTACTGATTGTACATACTTTTTATATTTTTTCCACATACTCCTTGATCGTCACAACCACCACAAAAGCGCACCATCCATTCGCACACACTCATCTGCTACCGTTAGATCTCATACCATTCATAATAATTTTTTCAATTCTATTAGTTTAAGAATATTTCATTTTTTTTTTGTTGTTTTTTTTTCTAACTGTAACATTTTTTTTTTTTCGAAATCTTTCGTATTATATTTTTTCTCCAATATGTATGCTCACTATCGTAGCGTAAATGTGCGTCGCTTATAACCTTACATGCATGTTGCCATACCATTGTATTAGATCGTGCGACAATGTTATTGAGTCTGCTGAAACAGGATCTTCCTCTTCATATCTTTTGTAGAAAACGGTTTACATGTACACACCTACACTCAAACACACATATCTTCATCTCCCCTTGACAGCGTCTTTCAAACACCTCTATAACCAAAGGAATGTGGTTTTTCTGGCACAACCCTCCCTTTTCAAAGGCATGCATTGAGGTAGATTGTTGAACGGATCTGATCGTGCAGGCAGTATTAGTTTTATGTTAAACGTGTTCATTTTGTAGAATCTGTGTTCTTCACGCATTATTATAAATTTACTGTAACGGTAAAAGTAATAATTTTCTATTTTTTAGTAGAAAGTTAAAAAAACAGTAATCAAACATGAATAACAATACCGAATCGATTGATATTAAAGCCGACGAATTTATTCAGAATTCCTTTTCGAGTGATAGCGACTCGCATACGTCTTCTTCACCTCCAACACCTCAAAATGATGATGGTTATACATCAGAACAATCAACATCCCTTGTACGTAAAATCGTTGGTCCTGTATTATTATCAAAACAAGTGGATATAGCGGAATATTTTGTAGATATCAGCGTCCATATAGATTGTGATTATGGGTTTCGAGTAACTGAACTAGCAATGATTGATATGTCTGGAGGGAAGTGTTTGCATACGTTGTATAAGCCAAGCAGAGCATGGCATGCATCAAAAATGCCACATTTACAATGTTCTTCAGTGAGTTATTACTTGAAGAACCCTTCATTATTTCCCTGTCGTGAAGAAATATTCATCGCGCGCGATATATTCACGATATTGTCCCAAAAACCGATGGCTCGCGTATATGTTTTAACAGTATATGCTAAACTTACACTAATGGAACTTAACGAAAAGTCTGAATTGTTGCGTGATTTAGACTACGAAATCGTTAATATGGATCAAGTCTTTCGATTACCTAGTATTGAGAATCTACATGAAGAGTATTTTGGTATAAGCAATTTGATAACTTGTAAACACCATAATGAGAATGATAGTTTTCATTGTGCAGTGAAAAACGTTATGGTGATGAAGGCCTGGTACGATCATGTTATCCATCCGCTGAAGCTTATGATTAATCTCAATATAAATGATTTAAGACAGTTGTTCATTACAGCCACCAAAGAAATGATAATTACGTTATTTCCAAGTTGTGTTGGAGACATTTATACATTTTTACCAGATAGACTAAAACAGGATGATACGATAAAATCACTTCTACCATGTTTTGAACATGAGAATGATGAAGAATATTATTTCGATGACGATATATTTCTGCATAGTACTCGAAATTGTATGAAAGTAAAAGATTGTATCGACTGCCAACGTACAATTCGCGCAGATTAAAAATTCATTAATTCGATCGTTTTCAACAATTTTGTATATTTTTTCTGTATATTTTTGTGTGTATTTGTACATATATATATTTTTTTCAGACCGTTCGTTTTTATGTTTTCTTTAAAATTTTTTAAATATATTTTTATACACATGTAAATACTGTTTTGTATATATTTTGTATATATTTTTTCCCTCAATATCTATTCATTCTCATATTGTATATATTTTTGCTAATTATTTTTTCATCTTTTTCCGATCCTTTCCGATTTCTGTTTATTTAATTTATTTAGCGATCTATCCTTCTCTCCCCCTCTTAACTTAAAGTACTGGTAATGACGAAATTTTCAAAAATCTGAACCAGTCGAGTATAATGTATATATAATTATTTAATTTTCGAATATATTTACACATAATTTGTTCATATCTGTTTAGATTAAAAAATTCGATTTTTGTCTGTAATACACCATTTTTTTATTTTTTTGTGTGTAATAAGCGAATTTAACTGTTATACTTTTTCACGTACATCACGTATTTCCGCAGCTGTGAGAGTTTTCATCTGTTTGTAAGATAAAACCTCTGACTCTAAATGTTCTCTAAATATTACCTAAATATTATAGAAATAGCCGAAGTATATTTTTTTCGTTTCTGTCCATTTCTTCCGACCGTTCATAATTTTGTATTTTTTCTCCAATATGTATGCTCACTATCGTAGCGTAAATGTACGTCGCTCATAACCTTACATGCATGTTGCCATACCGTTGTATTAGATCGTGCGACAATGTTATAGAGTCTGCTGAAACAGGTTCTTCCCTTTCATATCTTTTGTAGAAACAGACTCACATGTACACACCTACACACACATACACACACATATAACCCAAAGAACACCTGCAAACTTCATACAGACACACCTGCAACAAACTTTCACCAAAGGAATGTGGTTTTTTCTGGTGCAACCCTCCCTTTTCAAAGGCATGCTTCGAGCTCGAATGTCGAACGGATCTGATCGTGCATGCAGTATTAGTGTTATGTTAAACGTATGGAATTTGTTGAAGCTGTGTTCTTCATGCGTTATTAAAATATTCTCAAGAACGATAAAGTCTGTAATTTCCTACGTCTTTTCTCTTTTTCGTTCGCTCTTTATTTTCTGTCTTTTTTCTCTCTTATTGCACGTTATTCTTTTCGCTTTTATTTTCTCTCATTTTTTTAGTATAAATATTACAATAATAATCGAATATGAATAACAATACCGAATCGAATGTCGATAATGTCGCGGATTTCATTCAAAATTTTTTCGTAAATGATAATGATAATGCAATGTTTCCGGACGATTTTCCAAATATACATATGCCGCCACCACCACCACCAGCAGAAGAAACATCATTACAAGGGCCTTCGCTACATTCATTCTCAGATTTCATTCCATTGGCTACATCAACACCTTTAGCATCACCGGTAATGTCACAAGATTTGCAAACTCCGTCGTTAATGCAAGTACCTTTGGTACATGATGAAAAAGAATATAGCACAACAATGTTGGAATTACCCAAAGAAATATTTAACCGAAAATCAGTCGTCTATGTTAAAGACCCTAACGATCCAGAAAATAAAAATAGTTTCATGTATGCGGTTTTAGCAAAATTTACATCAAAACCGTCATCGATGTGGCAGTACAATATTCTACAGAAAGTATACGATTTCAGCTTTATTCACTTACCGATCCAATCGCTGGCTGATATTGAAACGTTTGAAAGAATAAACGCTGTATCAATCAACTTATACAAGCTGATAGAAACCGACTATACAGATCAAAGTACATTCAACTACAAAATAAAAGTCGTGTACGCCTTCCGAAAAAATCACAGTTTGTTAAATCATAAACATCACACAAACATATTATATTGGGGATCTAATGGAAATTATCAATTCGCATGGATTAAAAAATTCAGTCGATTGTTGCGGATCCAGTCGCCGAAAGCGAAATTTGTATGCTGGTCATGTCTCGATCCCATGAATACCGATTACGAACATAATAATACTCACAGGTGTGACGCGGTCAGTTGGCGTAATATGCACCATATGTAAATAAATAAAGACGTATTTTTCGTATTCATAGATGTATTTTTATTTTTCAAAAAAATCTTTTTACTTTGTTTCATGCAAATTAATGTAATCTATATAATATAATAAATATTTTCATATGTATACATTTTGTTTTTTATTTTCCATAAACCTAAAATTTCAATTTTACAATCGTTGTTAATATATTCACAACTTCAGTTTGTATTAATGTCTCTCGTTCCTTATGTTGAACAGACGAATCAATATTATTTAACTGTTCAGTTAAGTATGCGGAGTCTTTTTATCTTGCTTAACTTTGAAGATATATGATAGATTCTTTTTTCATTTGATAGTGTAAACGTTTTCTTCCTTTACAATCTTCTTGTGCTTTATCACTATTACAACATTTTTCATCATTTTCTAACTAATTGTAACCATTTTTCCACTATTTCGTAACATGTTCTTATGTTTTAGAACTTTTTGCGCTATTTTTTTCACCAATTTATACTATTTCGAAGTATTTCATATAACTGAACGCTACTTAAGAAGTTTTTCGATAATCATCACCATTCCTCGCAATATTCATATGTTTTAACGCTTTTTACACTATTTTTCACAAATTTATGATATTTCGCTTCATTTCTAATGTTTGAACAACTCATATGCAGTTTTTCGACAATTTTTCACTGTTCATCACTATATTTGTTTATGTTGTATCACCTTTTATGAAGTCTTCATCAAATTTCACCTTCATTCAACAATATTTTCGTTATTGTACCCCTTTGAACTGTTGTTTTACCCTAAAAGTGAGTGTATATCTAATTTGTTATAATTAAGAAAGAATGTAATGTATATTACAAATTTCCTTTCCTGGGAGTATGATTGTGTGTGCAGAATAATACACTCTGGTAAGAAGCAGACTGTATCCACCATCAAGCAGGGTGTGTAAAGCGTGGTAATTAACTCTGGCATTGCACACATTGCAAGGTAGTTACGATATGTTTGAGCATAAATTAGTTGTTGTATATCATTCATGTTAGTCATTAAATGTTCACACTGAGAAATGCAAGGGGGGGGGCGTAATCATATGAACCATTACGATTTTTATAATTATAATATACACTAAGCATGTATGTATTACAACGAACACATCAACTCTGTTAAGGACGGTAATGTTTGGAGGTAGATAGTGAACCGTTACATTAGAAGAGGAACATGGGTACATACATGGAAACATCATTAGCGATATTACATCACATGTATGTCATCAAATTTAACTAAAATATTGCGTCCATAGTAAAAAATGCGAGGATTTTTCCTAAGAGGTTAAATTTTATGTCTAAGATGGCGAATATAATAAAATTGATGCGATTTTAGCTGAAGATGGTGTATTTTATACTAAAATCGTTGTTTTACACCTAAAGTGAGATTATTTGGGGAGATAAACGGTCTTTTTTCATATAAAATTTTATGTTTTTTCTAAATGTGGCTATTTTTTGTCCTAAATGGAGTAATTTCTGTGTGAATGGCACTTTTTAGACTGGCCTATATACTTCTTGATGTGATATTCCATTCATTGTGAAGCTATGCTTTGAAAGGGTTTGTGTCTGGTTGTGTGAAGTTTCCAAACTTTTCTGATGCATCGATTATAGTATAATAGTTGTTGCGTGTTGGTGAGTTGATGGTGTTTGGATGGGAATAATAAATAGGGGTAAGAGGTGGAGTGTACCACATCAAGCAAGGAGAGTACTGTTTGATAATTAACTCTATCATTTAAACACATTGCAAGTCAGTTATAATATGTTAAGTCAAAATTAGTTGTTGTATCTCGTTCAGGATTTTACATTAAACGATCACACTGAGAGACGCCATGGACTCGTCATCATGAAGATCCATGCAATCATTACATTATTTTTCACTAATTTGTAATCACCATTTTTTTATGTTTTGAACGAGTCTTATAATGTTTTTTGATAATTTTCATGGTACAAGGTTCATAATGTAAAGTAATTTTAATTATTTCAACAGTCTTTACACACAAATAAAGCAATATATCTTAAGCACACTCAACATAATACAAATTTTTACAAACAGAAGTAAACAACGGATTTACTTAGAAATTTTAATAAAACTTAAGAATCATATTATATATGAAATTGCTTGTTTTTTCAATCAATGATCCAAACTAGCAGGTTTAGAATTATATCAGACATCGAGTAAAAACCACAAATTATTTAATGTGTACATCTTTGCTACTTTTTACCTTATATATGTGAATGTACATATCTACACATATTCATATATATCCAGATATATACATATATCCATAAATATCAACATACATATATATATCTACATATATGCATATATATCTACATATATACATATATCCATAAATATCTACATACATATATATATCTACATATATGTATATATGTAGATATATATGTATATATGTAGATATATATGCATATATGTAGATATATATATGTATGTTGATATTTATGGATATATGTATATATCTGGATATATATGAATATGTGTAGATATGTACATTCACATATATAAGGTAAAAAGTAGCAAAGATGTACACATTAAATAATTTGTGGTTTTTACTCGATGTCTGATATAATTCTAAACCTGCTAGTTTGGATCATTGATTGAAAAAACAAGCAATTTCATATATAATATGATTCTTAAGTTTTATTAAAATTTCTAAGTAAATCCGTTGTTTACTTCTGTTTGTAAAAATTTGTATTATGTTGAGTGTGCTTAAGATATATTGCTTTATTTGTGTGTAAAGACTGTTGAAATAATTAAAATTACTTTACATTATGAACCTTGTACCATGAAAATTATCAAAAAACATTATAAGACTCGTTCAAAACATAAAAAAATGGTGATTACAAATTAGTGAAAAATAATGTAATGATTGCATGGATCTTCATGATGACGAGTCCATGGCGTCTCTCAGTGTGATCGTTTAATGTAAAATCCTGAACGAGATACAACAACTAATTTTGACTTAACATATTATAACTGACTTGCAATGTGTTTAAATGATAGAGTTAATTATCAAACAGTACTCTCCTTGCTTGATGTGGTACACTCCACCTCTTACCCCTATTTATTATTCCCATCCAAACACCATCAACTCACCAACACGCAACAACTATTATACTATAATCGATGCATCAGAAAAGTTTGGAAACTTCACACAACCAAACACAAACCCTTTCAAAGCATAGCTTCACAATGAATGGAATATCACATCAAGAAGTATATAGGCCAGTCTAAAAAGTGCCATTCACACAGAAATTACTCCATTTAGGACAAAAAATAGCCACATTTAGAAAAAACATAAAATTTTATATGAAAAAAGACCGTTTATCTCCCCAAATAATCTCACTTTAGGTGTAAAACAACGATTTTAGTATAAAATACACCATCTTCAGCTAAAATCGCATCAATTTTATTATATTCGCCATCTTAGACATAAAATTTAACCTCTTAGGAAAAATCCTCGCATTTTTTACTATGGACGCAATATTTTAGTTAAATTTGATGACATACATGTGATGTAATATCGCTAATGATGTTTCCATGTATGTACCCATGTTCCTCTTCTAATGTAACGGTTCACTATCTACCTCCAAACATTACCGTCCTTAACAGAGTTGATGTGTTCGTTGTAATACATACATGCTTAGTGTATATTATAATTATAAAAATCGTAATGGTTCATATGATTACGCCCCCCCCCTTGCATTTCTCAGTGTGAACATTTAATGACTAACATGAATGATATACAACAACTAATTTATGCTCAAACATATCGTAACTACCTTGCAATGTGTGCAATGCCAGAGTTAATTACCACGCTTTACACACCCTGCTTGATGGTGGATACAGTCTGCTTCTTACCAGAGTGTATTATTCTGCACACACAATCATACTCCCAGGAAAGGAAATTTGTAATATACATTACATTCTTTCTTAATTATAACAAATTAGATATACACTCACTTTTAGGGTAAAACAACAGTTCAAAGGGGTACAATAACGAAAATATTGTTGAATGAAGGTGAAATTTGATGAAGACTTCATAAAAGGTGATACAACATAAACAAATATAGTGATGAACAGTGAAAAATTGTCGAAAAACTGCATATGAGTTGTTCAAACATTAGAAATGAAGCGAAATATCATAAATTTGTGAAAAATAGTGTAAAAAGCGTTAAAACATATGAATATTGCGAGGAATGGTGATGATTATCGAAAAACTTCTTAAGTAGCGTTCAGTTATATGAAATACTTCGAAATAGTATAAATTGGTGAAAAAAATAGCGCAAAAAGTTCTAAAACATAAGAACATGTTACGAAATAGTGGAAAAATGGTTACAATTAGTTAGAAAATGATGAAAAATGTTGTAATAGTGATAAAGCACAAGAAGATTGTAAAGGAAGAAAACGTTTACACTATCAAATGAAAAAAGAATCTATCATATATCTTCAAAGTTAAGCAAGATAAAAAGACTCCGCATACTTAACTGAACAGTTAAATAATATTGATTCGTCTGTTCAACATAAGGAACGAGAGACATTAATACAAACTGAAGTTGTGAATATATTAACAACGATTGTAAAATTGAAATTTTAGGTTTATGGAAAATAAAAAACAAAATGTATACATATGAAAATATTTATTATATTATATAGATTACATTAATTTGCATGAAACAAAGTAAAAAGATTTTTTTGAAAAATAAAAATACATCTATGAATACGAAAAATACGTCTTTATTTATTTACATATGGTGCATATTACGCCAACTGACCGCGTCACACCTGTGAGTATTATTATGTTCGTAATCGGTATTCATGGGATCGAGACATGACCAGCATACAAATTTCGCTTTCGGCGACTGGATCCGCAACAATCGACTGAATTTTTTAATCCATGCGAATTGATAATTTCCATTAGATCCCCAATATAATATGTTTGTGTGATGTTTATGATTTAACAAACTGTGATTTTTTCGGAAGGCGTACACGACTTTTATTTTGTAGTTGAATGTACTTTGATCTGTATAGTCGGTTTCTATCAGCTTGTATAAGTTGATTGATACAGCGTTTATTCTTTCAAACGTTTCAATATCAGCCAGCGATTGGATCGGTAAGTGAATAAAGCTGAAATCGTATACTTTCTGTAGAATATTGTACTGCCACATCGATGACGGTTTTGATGTAAATTTTGCTAAAACCGCATACATGAAACTATTTTTATTTTCTGGATCGTTAGGGTCTTTAACATAGACGACTGATTTTCGGTTAAATATTTCTTTGGGTAATTCCAACATTGTTGTGCTATATTCTTTTTCATCATGTACCAAAGGTACTTGCATTAACGACGGAGTTTGCAAATCTTGTGACATTACCGGTGATGCTAAAGGTGTTGATGTAGCCAATGGAATGAAATCTGAGAATGAATGTAGCGAAGGCCCTTGTAATGATGTTTCTTCTGCTGGTGGTGGTGGTGGCGGCATATGTATATTTGGAAAATCGTCCGGAAACATTGCATTATCATTATCATTTACGAAAAAATTTTGAATGAAATCCGCGACATTATCGACATTCGATTCGGTATTGTTATTCATATTCGATTATTATTGTAATATTTATACTAAAAAAATGAGAGAAAATAAAAGCGAAAAGAATAACGTGCAATAAGAGAGAAAAAAGACAGAAAATAAAGAGCGAACGAAAAAGAGAAAAGACGTAGGAAATTACAGACTTTATCGTTCTTGAGAATATTTTAATAACGCATGAAGAACACAGCTTCAACAAATTCCATACGTTTAACATAACACTAATACTGCATGCACGATCAGATCCGTTCGACATTCGAGCTCGAAGCATGCCTTTGAAAAGGGAGGGTTGCACCAGAAAAAACCACATTCCTTTGGTGAAAGTTTGTTGCAGGTGTGTCTGTATGAAGTTTGCAGGTGTTCTTTGGGTTATATGTGTGTGTATGTGTGTGTAGGTGTGTACATGTGAGTCTGTTTCTACAAAAGATATGAAAGGGAAGAACCTGTTTCAGCAGACTCTATAACATTGTCGCACGATCTAATACAACGGTATGGCAACATGCATGTAAGGTTATGAGCGACGTACATTTACGCTACGATAGTGAGCATACATATTGGAGAAAAAATACAAAATTATGAACGGTCGGAAGAAATGGACAGAAACGAAAAAAATATACTTCGGCTATTTCTATAATATTTAGGTAATATTTAGAGAACATTTAGAGTCAGAGGTTTTATCTTACAAACAGATGAAAACTCTCACAGCTGCGGAAATACGTGATGTACGTGAAAAAGTATAACAGTTAAATTCGCTTATTACACACAAAAAAATAAAAAAATGGTGTATTACAGACAAAAATCGAATTTTTTAATCTAAACAGATATGAACAAATTATGTGTAAATATATTCGAAAATTAAATAATTATATATACATTATACTCGACTGGTTCAGATTTTTGAAAATTTCGTCATTACCAGTACTTTAAGTTAAGAGGGGGAGAGAAGGATAGATCGCTAAATAAATTAAATAAACAGAAATCGGAAAGGATCGGAAAAAGATGAAAAAATAATTAGCAAAAATATATACAATATGAGAATGAATAGATATTGAGGGAAAAAATATATACAAAATATATACAAAACAGTATTTACATGTGTATAAAAATATATTTAAAAAATTTTAAAGAAAACATAAAAACGAACGGTCTGAAAAAAATATATATATGTACAAATACACACAAAAATATACAGAAAAAATATACAAAATTGTTGAAAACGATCGAATTAATGAATTTTTAATCTGCGCGAATTGTACGTTGGCAGTCGATACAATCTTTTACTTTCATACAATTTCGAGTACTATGCAGAAATATATCGTCATCGAAATAATATTCTTCATCATTCTCATGTTCAAAACATGGTAGAAGTGATTTTATCGTATCATCCTGTTTTAGTCTATCTGGTAAAAATGTATAAATGTCTCCAACACAACTTGGAAATAACGTAATTATCATTTCTTTGGTGGCTGTAATGAACAACTGTCTTAAATCATTTATATTGAGATTAATCATAAGCTTCAGCGGATGGATAACATGATCGTACCAGGCCTTCATCACCATAACGTTTTTCACTGCACAATGAAAACTATCATTCTCATTATGGTGTTTACAAGTTATCAAATTGCTTATACCAAAATACTCTTCATGTAGATTCTCAATACTAGGTAATCGAAAGACTTGATCCATATTAACGATTTCGTAGTCTAAATCACGCAACAATTCAGACTTTTCGTTAAGTTCCATTAGTGTAAGTTTAGCATATACTGTTAAAACATATACGCGAGCCATCGGTTTTTGGGACAATATCGTGAATATATCGCGCGCGATGAATATTTCTTCACGACAGGGAAATAATGAAGGGTTCTTCAAGTAATAACTCACTGAAGAACATTGTAAATGTGGCATTTTTGATGCATGCCATGCTCTGCTTGGCTTATACAACGTATGCAAACACTTCCCTCCAGACATATCAATCATTGCTAGTTCAGTTACTCGAAACCCATAATCACAATCTATATGGACGCTGATATCTACAAAATATTCCGCTATATCCACTTGTTTTGATAATAATACAGGACCAACGATTTTACGTACAAGGGATGTTGATTGTTCTGATGTATAACCATCATCATTTTGAGGTGTTGGAGGTGAAGAAGACGTATGCGAGTCGCTATCACTCGAAAAGGAATTCTGAATAAATTCGTCGGCTTTAATATCAATCGATTCGGTATTGTTATTCATGTTTGATTACTGTTTTTTTAACTTTCTACTAAAAAATAGAAAATTATTACTTTTACCGTTACAGTAAATTTATAATAATGCGTGAAGAACACAGATTCTACAAAATGAACACGTTTAACATAAAACTAATACTGCCTGCACGATCAGATCCGTTCAACAATCTACCTCAATGCATGCCTTTGAAAAGGGAGGGTTGTGCCAGAAAAACCACATTCCTTTGGTTATAGAGGTGTTTGAAAGACGCTGTCAAGGGGAGATGAAGATATGTGTGTTTGAGTGTAGGTGTGTACATGTAAACCGTTTTCTACAAAAGATATGAAGAGGAAGATCCTGTTTCAGCAGACTCAATAACATTGTCGCACGATCTAATACAATGGTATGGCAACATGCATGTAAGGTTATAAGCGACGCACATTTACGCTACGATAGTGAGCATACATATTGGAGAAAAAATATAATACGAAAGATTTCGAAAAAAAAAAAATGTTACAGTTAGAAAAAAAAACAACAAAAAAAAAATGAAATATTCTTAAACTAATAGAATTGAAAAAATTATTATGAATGGTATGAGATCTAACGGTAGCAGATGAGTGTGTGCGAATGGATGGTGCGCTTTTGTGGTGGTTGTGACGATCAAGGAGTATGTGGAAAAAATATAAAAAGTATGTACAATCAGTAAATTGATTGCAAAAAGGTAGAAAGGTTTAAAGATTACATTTGCTTATTTATTAGTAGAAAAGATGCATGGACGCCTTAAATTAACCTTCTGCAAAATGAATGAAATAACGGTACATCATTCAAGCTGGTTTTCATCGGGAGAGATTGTCCATTTTCACCATGCTTTCTAGAAAAGGTGTATACATGTCGTGAATTTGTATGTTGTAAAAGGTCGTAAATAACGATACATGACAGGCGCTTCAATAATGTTACAAACGACTGGTGAGGCTGGCGGAGACATCTTAGACTGTGGAGCAGCGATTGAATTTCTTGGAAATGTCGAGATCAGTGTTCGATGACGTTGATGTCTATTTTTTTATGTGCATGTGTGTGTATTTGAACGAGTCTAAAAAAATATTCCTCTAGCGAATAACGGTAAATAGCGGGGGAGTATTGAGCGGTCAAAGGTTAATAGAAAGACGAGCGGAATATATGAAGAGGTTGACTATACCTGGAAAAGGACGATTAATGTTTGTAGCAACAATATCGTCAATGAAAATAATAGTTCCTTCGTTTAATAATTATGCTGAGATGTGTATAATATTAAAATTAGTTACGATGTTGATAAAAATTATTTAGTGCCCTGAGATTTTCTCTATCAAAATGTTAAAATATGTAAAGTATGTATGACGGGGTGAATGTGTCGGAAAAATAATACCGGTAAAAATAATTAAAGATCGATAATTAAAAATTAAATATAATGACTGTGTGTGGTATATGTGTGGGTCTGATGTGATATGCTCCCGCGGATAATACAAAAAAAAAAAAATGTTCACGATCAATAAGGAACCTATCTGTGAGTGTGACAATATATCGTGTATGTAAGTCTGGGAGGAGTTGAAAAATAAATAAAACATATTATAATTGCTAGGGAAACGTGTATGCATGGAAATGGATGTCGTGCAAATAAAATAAAAAAAAAAAATGTACGAACGGAAAAAAATTTCAAAAGACTTTTTGGAAAAATAATCTAACAATAATATACAATAATTGATAGCAAAATGGGTGTTGGAGGCAACGTCTACACTTCTGCGAGAGTTGATTGTTTGACTGGGTCTAGAACATATATTATGAAAGAATTGTAATTTGTGTAGGATGAATAGGGGATGGTGAGGGAAATTATGAAACCGTGTTAAATAAAATTATACTCGATTTCATTTTTGAATACATATGTCTTGAAAAAAATTATGAACGTTCGGGAGAAACGATCATAAGCGAAAAAAAAATATAGTTAGAATAATTCCATAATACTTGGAGTTGAAAAAAGTTATTATGAACGGTATGGGAACTAACGATGGCAGATATGTGCGCATTCATCGCGTTAAAGACATTGTAGGATTTATTTTTAGAATCGGAGAAAAATAAAAATATTATGAACGGTCAGAAGAAATGATCGGAAGTGAAGAAAATATATAATTGGAATAATTCCATAATGCTTGGAGTTGAATAAAAGTTATTATGAACGGTATGGGAACTAACGACAGCAGATGGGTGTGCGGGAATGGACGGTGTGCATTCTCATAGCGGTCACAGAAAAAAATAATTACCTCTCAATATGAGATGACGGATGCGTTGGGAACGTCGATCGGGGGTTTAATGGTCGTAGTAAAAGTAAATAGAATGCGATATATTCGATATTAAAACAACGGAATCGATCGGAAAAGAGGGTGGAAGGGGTAAAGGATACTAAGGCTATTTTAGACTATAGAAATACTTGATTTGATAATTTGTAAATGTTTTGGATAACCGGTTAGGTTTAGACAACAGAGCAAGGATTGGGTTATTATGTGAAAAAACTAATAATTAAAAAAAAGTAATCGCGATAGTATAAACGGACAACACGTGCGGGGGATCGGCGTGTGCGCTTTCGCGACAGAGAACGCTATGTTAGATATATGCGCGGGATCGGGACGTGCGCTTTCGCGGAAAATAACGCTGTGTTAGATATATGCGCGAGATCGGGACGAGCGCTTTCGCATATGGCAGTAAGATCGGGAAATCAGGAAAATAAAAAATATACTTCGACTAATTTTATATTATGTATACTTAGACTTTGAAATATTAAAGAAATAATCGCGGTATCGGGAACGGAGCGCGTGTGTGCGCAGGGATATCGCGGTGGAGATCGGGGTATGCGTGGGATCGGCGCGTGCGCTTTCGCGACGGCGACCAGAGCGTGCGCGGGAACGAAATATACGTGTGAGAGGTGTGAACTGGAGTTATAGGTTAGATTTACGCTTTAAATAATATATTGGGGTTAAATTTTAGAATTTTCATACTTAGGTCCTGAATTTTGAAAAAAAATTGCGGTAAAGCAGTGGGCGGGTGGGGTCAGCGGAGACTTGGGTTACTTTCGGACATTAATTAATATACTTATGTTAATTAATAATCGGTTCGGTTTATCGGAAACGAGCGGGACGCGTACGGGGGAATTTTGGAGAAATTTGGGGAACTTGGGGGAACTTTCAGCACCTGGACACTAATTGGGGTTACTTGCGCCCCCGAATAACACTTTGGACAGTTTATTGACCTCGGGACACTGTTTGGACGTTCGGTTTATCGGAAACGAGCGGGAACCGTCTGGGGGAAACTCGGAGGAATCGGGGGAAACTTGGGTGAATTTTGGCCACCTGGACATGAATTGGGGTGAGTTTCGTGTTCGGATTACCGGTCTGGGGTGAATTTTCGCCTCCGGGACAGGAATTGGGGTTCGGATTAGCGGACCTTCCAGTCGCCTGGTTTAATGACTACTCATTGCAAATAAAATATTGCTATGTCACATGGTATTAAAACCATTATACGTAGCTGAATTATGGGGATACGCTTCCAAAAGTTCTGTGAACAGAATACAAAAACAAGGTGCTACGATTCAATGATCAGAAGCACCATGGTGTGTATGTGTCCAACGAAACACTACGTCAAGATTTACAAGTGAAATATGTTACAAAAGAAATAAAGCTGACGGTTAAAAATTACTTATCGAAGTTGAAATGAAAATGCTCTTGTGACGGATTTACTAAAACGACCAGCAAGTTGCAAGAGGTTGAAAAGAAGGAACGTTATCGACCCCTAGCGAGATTATTCGATAAATAAATTCGGGATCGTGATCTTGAAATTCACGATCTTATGAACATTAAAATCTGGTAAATGACGCTATATTATAGTCAGTTCTAGATGTGAAGAAAAGAATAAAAAAAGAAAAAAAAAATTAATATATGATTTTGCTAATCGTAAAAAACTACGATACCTCGACGTCGTTTTCAAAATCGTGCTAGTTTTATTTAAATTTCATACGAGACTGTCTCTTATTTTAGTACAATCACGAAGATTTCAATTTGCAAACACTTTGTACGTCGCGTCGACAGTGATCAGCTTATTACTATTATAAATACTACATATTATAGGGACAGATAGTGCGCGATCGGGTCAGTTGGCGCAGGCAAAAAGTACAAAAATACCACCACATCCGACGAGAGTCATTGGCCGTTACTTTTTATGCGAATTAACGGTCGTTAATATTCCGCAGCGTCGTTTCCCATTAAACATTTCGGCCTTACATTCGAATATGGAGCGTCACTGGCTCGTCCAATAGTGGGACTGTACTTTTTTTTTTTTTCTAAAAGTAATTTTTCACGTATGCGAATGATGACGTAAACCTTGCACGCCCAATCGGAGTTCACGAAAATTACTCGTTGCGTTGTTATTTTCTTTTTACCATTTACTTTCTTCATCGAATCTCGCGCGTGTTCTTTTTGTAATTAATTGATGTGTAACATCGTGTATACGAAAGGCAATTCATTCGCAACTTAATAAATGTTGGCCAACTCCTGCTGCTTGCGCTTCTTTACGCGACGTAAATATGTCAAATTACGAACGCTGAACAACTACCAGTCGTCTCATAAATTCGCTTCTTCTACACATTATTATTTCGGTTAATCGTAAGTAAACGGAACAAACCACAATTTCGCTCTTTTCCTTCTTTCTTTGTCAATCCTTTTTCTATTGAATCTAGAGCTTCCCTTCGTTCGCCTTACTAATCTTTTCATTTCTTATTTTTTCCCCTGTTTATCAAAGGTTTTTCACCTTTTGTTAAGTTGATGTCCTGTTAATTTTCAAATGCTTAACATGAAAAAGATTAAATACAGCGAGTTTAATCGCGAAGTTACTGTGTATTGATACGATTTCCAATTAATGCTATACATCTTGAGATCGCCTTTAATTATACGAAGTTCTCCGTGCGTTTTACTTTAGGCCTGCCAAGGGTCCTTCGTGTTTTAGTAATCAATGCGAATCTGATATTCTCAATCTTCATAAACGCTTTTCTTCAAAGTCCACGCTGCCCCATTATATTAGCTTAACGTTTTTTTTAAATTTTTTCTCATTATTTCCACTTTACCGTTCTTCAACATTAAAACAAATGCTTCGCGGCGCCAATGAATCAAATTGTGTAAAAAATAATTCTTTCAGGGAGCAAACTTAATGAAACAAATTGTCAAATACACTAATTCTTCTGCAGAGCAAAGTTCGCTCCCGCGATCTCAGGCTTCCGTCCGGCCTCCGTCAGCGTGGTCTCCTCTGTTTTAGGTACGTAATCTGGGACTCAGATTTGTGGGATAACCTAAAACAAACTAAGCTTTACGAGTACTATTAGGCCTTTTATTCCTTTTCAAACAAAACAACTCGCAAGTAGGACGCAGCCAGGACTCCTCCCGGCGGAGTGTTACCCCGCAGACACATAAAAGAACAAACGGAAGAAATAATAATCCCGTAAAAAAAAAACTTATATATTTTTTATATATTTTCGAATTTGGCAGGCGAATTATGCACGTTCTAATCTACGGAAAATAAAAAAAAAAAAAACATAAAAAACTCAGCAAACGGCTTACATCGACTAGCGTAGACTAGGTATACGCAGGTACGCGCAGCGTGGCGTGGACCACAAATATGCACGGACAATCTCGCAAGCACATTAAGAAACTAATTATTGTACATTTAATGGTAAAGCGCCGAAATTAATTCACACAAAAGGCTACGATCAGCCGATCAATCGTACGATTACGCACACACACATCCGCTACAGTACCACGACTCACGCTGCCGGCAATATCAACCGATGTGCACACGCCGCAGACAGACGCTATCCTTCTAGAACGCACACAACAACACAATTACACAGCCCTCAACTCGACACGTGCCAAATTTTTGCCGGAAGAATAATTCAGCCGTATAGGTGTCCCGGACCGTATTCTGCACTGACACGAACAATATACGATAATGCTGATAAATCGTAAATTAATGATTTTAGGTCATCAGGAGATAGCGCCGTAAATACCGAATCCGTATCAACATAATATAATCTAGGTTCGTAACATTCTTCTCTCAATAATTGCACTATGAAAACCTGTACCCATTGCCTTCTTTTTCTTGGCTGTTACTTTCGACTTCTAGTGCAGGAGTTTCTTTTTTATTTCACTCCTTAAAGTTTCCCAATAAACGTATTTTTACCGAGTTTATACATTTGCATATATTCATCCTTTCTACTTGCTATCCTTGTTTGCTTCCGCCTCACTTGATTTCATTTTTGTCTTACACAAATGTCTTAAATTTCTCGTTTAAAATTGAAAAAAAATTATGCCTCTGCACGTATATGTATATACACACATATTAATGACGGTGTCAGACCTGGGGTAATACGAAAAACCATGTAACTTCTTTAAAAAACGTTCTTACACGATTGTACGTTAAAAATTACACATTTAAATCATCTTTCCGGAAAATTATCATATAAGGGTCGAGACAAACGATCCAGTTTTTATATATTTATATATTTATATCCGTATTTATGTATTGAAATATCATCAGTTATTTTAGACGCTCTCAATTGGATAATTCCATGATTATACCGTGTCGATGTCGCTGTTATCTATCTTCGCCAAGTGCTAAAATAAGTTGTTGGAATTTGTATCTTCCCTGTCCAACCATCGACCAATTTTCTAACTTTGTTCTATTGCACACTTGGATGCTGATGATAACGGACAAGAAAATGTAGTGAATTTATTTACTTTAATTTATAGCAGTTTTATAAACACAACAAATTCGACGTTTGCTGACACGATTTGGTCATTCGCACTGGACCGACAATGATTTTGGACATCCAGTGCTATCGAAATTTGAAAGAGTGTCTTCGACGAGTCGACAAGCACTTTCTGAATACTAAATAATGATCATCGATACTTTTTTTAGCAATTTTTTTAGTCCTGTAGCTCAATCCCGCTGTATGAATTTCCGTGCATCCGCTGAACGCTCACCATGTGCATTTCTCTCAGGCGATGGCAGATATCGAACTGTCAAACCCTAGCCAGCAACCGGTTTCATGCACACACACATACTTCACCTACTTCACCTTCACCATGCTGAAATTTAATTTATATTTATTAACATACTCTATTATTAAACCGTGAAATGTATAGATTATTATACATGTAAATAATAAAAGTGAAACACTAGGAATATTTCAGGAAAGTACAATTTTTCTTCTAGTTTAGATAAATCGTATTTATGACAAATCGGAAAACTTCGGAAATGTGAAAATATGGTGATCGCATCTAAACCGGCAGTGCATTGAAAGGTACACATATGGGTAGTTCCACCCTTTCGATGATACTTGGACAGATTCCAACAGGATAACTAGAGCTGAATATAATTGGCTGCAATTTATCATTGTACTAACCAAGGTATCGGCAATATTTCCCTTGCAAGGAAGAAGAACAAAACGAAATAAAAAAACTGGAAAAACTTGGGAATAATGTAAAACAAAATTTTAAAAACAAAATTTAGGAGACAATTTAGGACACAATTTAAATACGTTCCTCTTAGCGGAACCCATCTATCTTTATATTCTAATTATACTTATCTACTAGGCTTCCGAGTCCTCACTGCACCTCGTAAGTCTTATCACTTCCCTCTCCATTCATTATCACAGTTTGTAGTTCCTTTTTTTTTTCTTGTTTTTGGGTTTTTCGCCGGGCTTGTCAGCAACGGACGATTACCCAGCGTAACAGGAATTTAGGAGTAACAAGGAATGGAATCTGACAAAGAACGCTATACACCAAGGATGGAGAAACAATGACAATCAACATCGAAAAATGCCAAACATATGTATTCTGAAAAGAAAAGGAATGACATTGCCGAAGGTAAGAGCAAAATGAGTTAGCTGATACCATGGCCACATCTGCAATTACAGAGCCCACAGTACAAACGGACAAAAGAATCTGGCTACAAATAATTAAGGAAGAAGAAACACGGGATGTTTAAAAAACAGTTAGAGCCACCAAGCACCACAGCTATATGAAACACAGCGCTTAGCGTCCGTAAACAATTATCCGAAAGTTCAATGACTTTCTACACCACTATAAAGCAAAGTTTATAGTTCTTAATTATGAAAAATTAATAATAATTATGGTGACGACTGCGAAAACGGCGCCTACCATCCAGTTAAAAGGAAATGAGTAGGATTTACACTAAACACTATGGCCACACTGCAACAGCAGCGACCGCAGTGCCAGCTGGCAAGGAGTTCACTATCTACTGTTAGGGCCGCAAATGTGACAGCGAGCCCGTAAAATTAACTGCGAGCTGTGCATGTTTGTAACTGTAACTGCAACATCAGTGCGTGCTTATTGTTTAGGAAGGAGTTCATTGGAAGTAACTGGACACGATAAGTTAGGAATGCCAAAGTGAAAGAGAACTACAGAAGGGATTAGATCGTAATATGATGAAGTATAGAAGATAGGAATTTTTCTACAATTGGAATCATCAACGTTGACTGTAGAGAGAGAATAAAGGACACTCAATATGGAATTAGAACAGCATGTGGGAGCAGCTCCACGTATAGAGCTGCCCTTTCAGATGATAAAGAGGAGCACTCAAAGAAGATATGATCAGAGTCACATACGACTCTATCAAGTTCTGACTGAATTGGTATTTAATTAACTCTTTCCCTTCTTATCGAGGGTCCTGCGCTAATGTGCCTATAAAACAAAATAAAAGAAAAAAACCAAATTTAGAATACAATTTACAGCACAATTTAATAAACCGTAATTTCTGCCTTGTTATCTGTGAATTCAATTAACGTTCTGTTATCTCCTTTGTTATCAAACGGAGCTTGTATGTATATTTAGCGGTATGAGGCCTGATCAGAAATGATCCCCATCTCCCCGCAACCATCGACTGCGGCCAACAATCTGGACTCCACTACCGGCAACAATACTCACTGCATCTGCCCGCCGCCAGGACCGGCCTATCGCTTCCGATAAGTAAGAATGTCTCTAATCTTACTAATACTAACACGTCGCTTAATAGCACCTGATAAAAAAAAGCCAACCGCTCATAATATTCCCCGAATGCAATCTGCTTCTCTTTCCAATAAATTAAAATCACTGATCTCTTCTGTTACAAACTTTCAGCCTCCTACTGATGAACAGGGAATCATATTTCCCGCTCTGCCGCCAACTGAATTAAAGGATGATTTACCGGTTTTAAAGCAAAAGGTTGGAGGTGCGCGTAATATCATCGCCGTATCAAAAATAAGTTTGAACCACATTATGATATTCCTATCTCCTGAAAGTATAACCGACAATTTCATGCAAACCGACGGAACCATCCAGCTGAATAATCGACATGTCAAGGCAATAAGACTTAAAAACCCTTCGCAGAAACTTCTACTTTCAAATGTCTCCCCGACAATTCCGAATGAAGTCATTCGAACGTATTTAACAGTCTGCGACTGAAAATTATCTCTACAATATCTTTGTCCGAGCGAGTCCCGCTGGTGAAGAATTTTCGCTCGTCATCAGTTGGAGAAGAATACGTACAGGATACTGTACACACAGTATCTTCCGGAAAGTTTTGTTATTTCCTTTAAAGACTGAGAATATCGTATTTTCCTCCAGCTACTGAACCATACGTGTCCACATTGTAATACATACAATTCCGATCCCCACATCAGCTGTCCCACCATCTTCTTCTTCCCACCAACTACCGGACCTCTCGAACTCCTCTGTATCAGATATCGTGACGGACATCGTGCACAGAGGGCGTAGCACAACAGGGATGACGATAGAGTAACCTTCAGCTGCTAAGCAACCTGCACGAAGCTTTTACATAACGCGCACTGCAGTACAAGGTCTATATTTCTGTCCCCAACATCAATTCCGCCGACCTACATGAAATCGAGAAATTAATGATGAACCAGATTTTCCCCCATTAGCTAGCGCAGCAGCAACGGAAACTGCGCACGCTCCCGGAAATCTTCCTATGAACTGTGGTACTGATGAATCCAAGTTAAATAGAGATGACGCAGATCAGCCTATGGATTTGAGTAATGATAGTAAGGCCATCCAACAGCAGCCAACTAGTATTATCCGAACAGCGCTCCTTCCACTCGAGGAACTTTTCGAACGAGCCATGGCGATTTCTGCAAGGAAAAAAGCCTTCCGAAGATATAAATCTACCTACCTAGCCTCTGATCTCATTGCTTTTAGGAAAGCCCGTGCTGCCGCCCGTGATATAATCCGCCGGAAGAAACACAATGCATGGGCAGCCTTTATTTCTATTATAACTCAATCCACATGCAACCGAACAATTTAGGGTAAAATTAAAGTAATAACCGCCATTTCTACTATTCTATCAATCACCCCTATGGAAATAAACAACTGCTCAAAAGCTGAACCCTCTGAGGTGGCAAATATGTTTTCCACACACTTCAGTCATGAATCGTCGTCTTCGGTTTACTCCCAAAATTTCCTATTGCATAAAACTAAGGAAAAGTCCCAGACAACTATTAATAATAATAACGCCGATGAGTGCAACAGCCCTATTACTCTAAGCGAGCTCAATTGTCAAATAAAATTTCACTCAAAAAATTCAGCCCCCGGCACCAACGGAATCCATTAAAGAATTTACCACCACAGGCCCGATCGTACCTTCTAGCAATCTACAATCAAATATGGTCTCAAAGCTGCATACAGTTATCCTGGAAAAAATCTGTGTTATAGTGCCCATTCTCGTCTTGTTTCAAGTTACAGGTCAATTTATTTGATTTCGGTACTGGCTAAATCATTGGAAAAAGTGATCAACAGAAGAATCACTTAGGTCTCAGAAACCTGTGGGCTCCTCTCTCCTTGCCAGTCTGGCGGACGGAAAAAAAATCGACGATAGAACGTTTATCCAGCTTGCGTAATGGAATTAGAGCAGCTTTCGCCAGCAAGGAGCATACCTATTCAATATTTTTTGACATGGAGAAGGAGTCTGGTATGGCGCCTGGGATTACACCGGAAGATGGTTAAGAGCGATATAACAGGAAACATGATTATGTAGTTAAAAGATTTTCCTCATGACAGATCTATCCGGGTGAGAAGAAGAAATTCCCTTTCACGTTCTCAATTCCCTGAAAACGGGCTCTCCACTCGGGGCTTTGCCCTAAGCGTGACCCTTTTTAACCTGTATATAAACGACATCGTTGAACGCATCACCCTTCCGGTAACTGCCCGTCATTTCGATGATCTGAACATTTCCTTAACATCATCGAATCCTTCCTATGCCCAACAAACTTTACAAAAAGTGTTAACAAACTTAGAAGAGTGTCAACTTGAATAGGAAAAAAAACCTTCTTCTCCTCCAATCCTTTTTTTAAACAATTCCCTTCTCACATTTTCACCTATTATTCGTTGAAAAATGATTGCAGTAAATATATTACTACATCGAAATATCTATCCTACAAAAGCCATAATTCTTCTCGCAAGCTGCTGCTAACACTTTTTCAATCCCTTATCCTCAGCCGTCTCTCCTACAAATGCTCATTATATTCTACCGCTTCCTCATCCCTTTTTAAAATTTTGAATCCACTGCAGAATTCTTTTCTCCGATTAATACTGGATGCGCACCACACGTCCCCCGCGCATAGCCTTCAATCCCTATCGGGTTCTCCACCCTTGCACTTTCAAAGATCCTTTCACTCCTTCCGTGATTCTCTAAGAGTTTTCCTTCTCGGACTTTATGATACTTACCCCCATCTCCTAATGGTGCTCTCCCTTGTCTATCGGAAATTTCATTAGACTCCAACATCGACCCTTAACACTTAAAGAATATTAATATACCATTTCCTCTTCCATCCTAGACTACCCTACCAGCCGAGATCGATTATTCCCTTGCGCATTTCTCCAGGGGAAATGTTTCCCCTTCCTCCCTCCGAACCAACATTTTCTCGACCATACAAAGCTATTCAAACCATCAGTCCTATTATACCGATGGTACGAAATCGTGCCCCGGCTCCGAATCGTCTCCTACTGCTTGTTCCTTTTACTCTGGCCTGGTTTCGTCGTCCTCGCGGCTCCATGACCATTGTTCCGTTCTCGATGCCGAACTTTACGGCATATTCATAGCCCTTAAATCTATAGTTAAATCCGCTGCACCCAGCAGTCGTATTTTGATCGTATCTGATTCGCGTGCAAAACCACTTTAATCCAATCACTTATCCTAATGCTGATATGAGCCTCCCATCAAATTACCTTCCTATGAGTGCCAGGCCACACTGGACTTACGGGTAATTTGTTAGCTGACACTGCTGCTAAGTCTGCTCTGTTGTGCCCCATGCCTTGTCCCCCTCTCCGCGACATAATAAAGTCTATAAAAATTTTTGTGCAATCCCGATAGAGCAAGATTTGCTCTCCAAAGATAAAGCACGGTATTGACCCTGGGTTCCCTCCCTCCGACCTTCCGAGAACCCATTTTGTCGCTATGACAAGGTTCCGCATCAAACATACTTCTCTGACGCATGATCATCTTTCTTTTTGAATGCCCCTTTTGTTCCTGCTCTTTTAATAAAACACCTGCCCCTAGAGTGCCCTTTTTTTGCTCTTCAGCGCTCTAATCACCGCATAGTGTCTCTGCAATCATCTCTAGTTAACTCGTCCTCGAATATCGCAGAACTATCCAATTTCACTATACAACTAGTTTGTTCCGTGCCATTTCCACCGTGATAGTGTATCGTAATAGTCCCGGTAGCTGCGCACGGTACTCAAAAAAAAAAAAAAAAAAATACACAACCCAGAGAACATAATATGAAGCGGTCGTTTGTTTTGGAAGAAATTCATATCAGTCATATACTGACAGATCGTGAAGTGCGGTTCGCATTTTGTTCACGTTTTATCTCATTATTGCATACCGCCGAGTAATTTATTGCGTTAGAGAGAAGTCAGACTCAGGTTAATTTTAATGAAGGCATTATGTCTGCTGTTCCAGAAATTTTTATAAAAAAGCGATGCATCCACGCGGTATTTATTAATTTATTGTACCGCGACGCTGGAAGAAACACTTTTGTTTGGCATTCTGCCGTCGCGTATCTTCCGTCATACTGCAGACGTGCCCATACATGCCTACAGACAGTTTAAAGATATTAATTAATAATGAAATACACCGACCGAGCGTGCAATTAGTCTGGCATGTCCCATGAAATTACCCGCCACTGTAAATCAATGTCAACCCGATTAAACAGTACGGTAAAATCTCATCGGCCACATTCTGAAAATATTTTTTAATTTTCTTCTCCATTATCGCTTGTTGGGACCACCGCATTGATTCGTTTTTTTCTGATTTTGTAACAACGTTTTTTCTTCGCTGTATTTTGAAAAAGTGATTTAAGTACTTTTTTTAAAGGAAATTTAAAGTTACTTTATGTTTTTTTTTCTATGTTTTATTGTAGTTCTGAATCAGATTCAGATAATGAACAATTAGAATTTTCCATAGATCTGGACTGTTAATTATCGGCCGTGTATAAGTAACAATTTTTTTAATATAATGAGAGGGCTTATTTTGAAATCTAGTAGAAATTGCATATAAATTAATTTTAAAAATTTCTTTTCTATATACTAAAGCGTTTATAACAAATTCCCTACATATTCTCATTAGAGATTTCCGATATCACTGTTCAAAAATATGGGTTAAAAAAAAATTTATCATTTTCATAATATTTTTTAAATGCCATGGAATTTTTCGTAAATCTATGTGAGAGCTTTGTAATTCTGTCTTTTGTAATTTTCAAGTTTAAATTTTTTTTAAAAACTTTACAACGTAATTGATGTGTAACTAAATCAGGTTAGTTTGCAGCATGATTTAACATCTATGCTTCATTGGAGCTATGGTAATGGAATCAGTTTCAATATTAATAAATGTAATGTTATTTCATTTACAAAAGAAACACTCCTATAATACATGATTATTTTATGAATGATACAATTTTGAAGAAAATTATTAGTGTGAAAGATTTAGGTGTATTACTTGATTACAAGTTGAAGTTTGATGACCACCTTCGACAAATAACTTTAAAAGCGAGTCGCATATTATCATTTATTATTCGTCGCTGTTCACCTTTGTAGAATTTAAATACATTATCGGTTGTTTATTACTCGCATGTACAGTTACAGCTGAAATATGCAAATATTGTTTGGAATCCTTCTAATAAGAATCACATACTCTTACTTGAAAGGGTTTAAAAGCGTTTTTTAAGGTGGCTGCACTTTAAGTTTCATTATAGTGATATGTTCCAGTTCAATTATAGACAACAGTTGAAGGAGTTCAGAATGTCCACGTTAGAAAATAGAAGGAAAGTATCTGCTGTTGTTATATTTATAGACAATTTATTGACTGGTACTGTAAATGATTTTAATTTACTTTCAAAAGTTGGGGGTTCCGAGTTCCCAGATTAACGACCAGAAAAACGCAATTATTGCATGTGCCGTTTGCAATAACGAAGAGCTTTATGCGAATTTTGCTCTTTTGACTGCGGTAAAAATAACAAATTATTTCTTAATGAACGAATCGGAGGCTGACATGTTTTTCAATAACATAAATAAGTTTAAGCAGATGGTTGAATTATTTTACTGCTCAATGGATTAATTGAAAGTGTACGCAGTCTACTCTTTTCCATATATTAGCGATTTATGAACAATTTTAATACATAACTTATATTAATTCGCTTGTGTTACATAGTATGTATGGTTCGGTGTGTGTGTGTATGTGTAAACACGGAAACGATCAGAAATTGACAGAATGAATGTAGAATCAACTGAAACAATGAACAACGAAGGAAATGACATAGGAAGCACAATAAGGAGTAGAAAGAAAGCCCAAGAGATAGTAAATTAGGATAAAGGATAGCACGTTCCGCCGAGAGGAACGGACATTCAAAAAAGATATGATTAGGATCACAAATAGCCTCGTAAGTAGAATGAAAAGGACAGTTCGAAGAGGGGTAGACAAATGAAAACGAAAGCGTGACGAAGGTAAAAGACTGTAGTTAAGGCGCAAACGAACAATAAACAACACAACATTGGAACGACGAAGTGAAAGGAAATCGCAAAACCAAAGGTGATCAGGAAGAAGATTCGGCTGGATGGACAGGTAATGGGCATGTTTGTTGCAGAAGGAGGGAAAATAAATATCTAACCAGAGTCTAGAATGGAAAGTTTTAAATAGAGGAAGCAGGTTGGAAACGGGAATCTTAGCAAGAAAGAGGCTGGAGGATGCAGCAACCCGAACTAGTTACCTTTTATTCCCTTGTGACTAGGGACCCAGAACAGACCGATACAAATGAAATGATTTGCAAGAAAATTATGGATAGAGGAATGTATGCGAAGAGTGACAAAGTCGCAGGAATGAGCAGGAATATTTAAAGAAATAGCTTGAAGCGCACACATAGTTAACACTTTTTATGCTGTAACAGAAAGTAGTACTTAAGTTAAGTTGATGTTATATTGTATAAATAAAGATATAATTATGTTGGGAACCCACAGACGGACTAGTGCCTTGTGAGACCCGCAAATTATTATTTAAAAAAAAAAAAAAATGATCAAGTAACTGGAAACAGAGCGTTAAATATAAATAATGGAACGTAGGATGACCATTAGTTCAGCGATAACCATCGCACAGAAGGAAAGAAGACGAAAGATTTTCGGTAAAATATAGGAGGCTCCAACTCCACTCGACCTCTTTGAACCATCCGTAAAGATAGGAAAAAAGGGAATTAATGGCACTAAGAAATTCTTGCAGTCTTCGGCTTTTGCAAAATGGCAATATTTACGAATTCGTGTTAACTTATAAGATTCGATTTTTTAAAATTTATCTTTTGCTTTTCTTTCTTCTTCATTTTAACTCGAAATCTGCTGATGCCTTGCTGGATAAATTTTGGAAACAAAAAATAACTCCCTATGTAGGATAGTACCTGCATTATCGGTAAATCGCCGAATAATTTATTTTCAAGTTTTTAAAACAGTTTTGATTCATTCACTCGTAAAAAAATTTTAAAAATTAACGGTTCAAAACGCAATTGCTATGATATTCTTGACGATTAAATGAGGACCTTCGGTTTCCATATTTTGGGCGTTAGCACACGTCAGCGGTTGACACACGCCTCGACAGAGGTCCTAAAAATTCCTGTCCAATAAAAATTTCACTTCGATTAAAATATCAGCAAAGGCCAGTTACTTCATCGAAATCGCTAGCTACTATTTAACATAAACAGCACCAGCATCCTCGGCTATTACGGGGTCATAAATTATTGTTGTAAAAACAAGAAAAAATGTTTAGCTCCGCCTTCGCTAGAGAGCTACGGAGGTTCATTAAAAGTAGCAATTAATATATAATTTCTTCTTCTTCTTCTTCTTATTCTCGCGGAAATTTAAAAAAAACAAAAAAACGCCTTACCAAAGCACCACTGAAATGTAACCTCCTCAGTCTGTACACACGACCGAATTTTTCTAAATGCGAAAACAGTTTTAAATTTTGGACGTTTGAACAATTTTTCGAACATGTTAACCAACAAATTTATGAGATATCCGGGACCGAAACATCCACACAATAAATTAAGAAGATAAACAAAACATCATCGAAACTTCTCGTTTTCAGAGTGCTCCTCTTGTAGAACGGATGTTTTGCAAGCTGGCCAAACTGGCTACCTATGATTAATGGTTGTTGTTGTTCTCATTTGGTTAATTTATATATTATATGGCGGTGTTCATTTTTTTTTCTATTTAATTTTCAAATTTATTACATTTTTCTATGTCTATCTGATAAACTATTTGTGTACGTTTGGTCGCGTTTTTTTTTTCCCCGGTTTATTTTTGTTAAGAAATATTCATTAGGGGAATTAAACTTCATTATTCACATTCTGGTGCGCTTAGTTGACCTCAGCAGTGACCAAAGATATTAAGAACCGATTGCGGCGATTAAGAATAAATTACACGGAAAATGTCGTAACGGTAAATTGATGATCATAAAATTTTAGAATTTTTTTACACACACAGTTTATTCAAACATTTTGTCATCACTATATAACAGAATTTGATGGAAATTCTTCTTGCCGGACCTATTCGAATAGTCTCCCCTTGCACGAGATACCGCTGTGTACCTTTCGGCTTTACAATATCATTCGAAATAAAAATGAATTACATATGTACGTAAATATATAATGATAATGGTGGGAAACATGTGTTTGTAGTGTATATGTATATGTATGAAACATATATATTTTCGGTGTAATGTGTATGTAAAAATCCGGTTTTTAAAATTACAAAAAAATACTAATATTAAAAAAAAAAAAGAGACAACAGGTGTGTAATTCCTTAACTGTAGCTCGGTAAATCTTGGCCATTTCTCAGTAAGTTTATACGAATGTGATTTTCTTATCGCTTCTTCATCGTGCTTAACAATCTCAGTATTAAGTTAATAAATTACGTTTTATCTCTAGTTACTTTCCTCAAAAATAAAAAAATAAAACTGTTTTTTTTTTTTTTCATAAATTTAATTTAAAAAAATAACGGATCCGATGAATTTAGTGAATTTATTAATTATTCATCCGTTATTTCTCACTACAATCCTTTTTACTTTTCCACAGACGGCGCATTTAAACATAAATTTCTTGCTTGTAAGTAGAATATTCTGCTTCCGATACCGCACTTTCTATCTTCAAGCAATGCTACAAACAATCCTTTTAATACCGCCACTGCAATATAATCATCAGCCTTTTGTTGCGGTCTATTCCCTTTCTTTTTAAAACTCACTATTATCGTTCATTTCCCCAAAATGAATTCTTCGTGTTTTTCAACGAAACTGATTAAGAACCTAAATGGACGGCACGTCCCCGGTGATTAGAAAATCATAGAGAATATTATTGTTTCGGACTTTGAAGAACACTTTAAAACAGATGCGGCGGTGACTCATGACGTTTATATCTGAGAAAGGTGTTTTTCTAAAATTTCAATTTCGAAAACAATAAAAAGCAAAATTTTTTATTATTAAAAATATTCTTCAGTAATATTTATTTTGTAAAAAACACATATACATGTATTATAGGAGTTATAAAAAAAAATTTGTACAGAAACATATAAAAACGAATTAAAATACAAATGGACATTTAATGATAAAGATTCGGAAAATAAATATAATTAAATATAATTACATTACGAACAAAAAGTTATCGGTGAGGCATCTTTTGATCGAGTGTAATCACTACCAGCAGACCAGACAACAAGCGGGTATTACCAACGGCCTTCCAGAGATGTTTTCGGACGCCGAGAAGTGTAAAAAAATCGTAGTCTTTCTCAAAGACATCTCTGTATTCCAACTGATCTCACTTCCCCAGCCTTCAGCTAATTTTTTGATTTTTTTTTTTTTTTGATCCGCTCATTTTCAAATATTCAATATAAAATTTTATAATTATCTGTAAAACCGTAGTCGCTAATGACCTTGTAGTCCAAAAGCGACTTGTAAATATAATAAATAATAAATAGAACAAAAAGTCTTATGTTTTTCTTGAAAATGAACTTTCCACGATAACTTTTTTTCATCAAGTCCTCGGCGCTTTTATTTTCAGACATCAACACTGGCATTGGTATTCTCAGTCATCGAATTTTCTAAAGATAATTTTGTCAATTTGAGGGTGGAAAAGCACCTGCTGTTTAAGTTTTGAAAATAATAGTTACAATTAATTACGCAGCTTTTTTTAATCGTTTCAAGTGTTTCTTTTGAATTTTTTTATTCTGGCTCGTTAACTAGGAATTTTATTTAACCGGAAAGGAGTCAATTAAATTTTCGTTAGATCACATATTAACAATAATGAAAGGATCAATAGCGGAATTAATGTTCCGAAAGGGAAAAATAGAACATTAAAGGTCGATATAAGAAGTAGGTCTCGATAATTAACCTTTCAAAGATGTAATTCTGAGATATCTGCGAGAGTATATTCAAACATCTAACGATGTCTTGAACGTTTGAAAAGTAACTCGTTTTTTTCCTAATTCTGACCCTTGGTTCCCTCCTTCTGTCCTCTCCAGAACCCACTTTGTGGCTATGGCAAGACTCCGCATTGGACATATTTCGCTGACTCATGATCATCTCTTACTTAATTGCGAGCCCCCTTTCGAATGCCCCTTTTGCTCCCCCCCCGCTCCTACAGTAAAACACCTGCTCCTGGAGTGCCCCTCCTTCGCGCTCCAGCGCGCCAAGCTCCGCATAGCGTCTTTGCAGTCGTCTTTGGCCAACTCGCCTTTGAACATTGCAGACACTATTCGGTTTCTTTATACAACTAACTTATTTCGAACCATTTAACTCTCCGATTGCCATAGTGTCGTAATAGCCCCGGCAGCTGTACACGGCACTCAAAAAAAAAAAAAATAAAAATAATAATAAATCACAGAAGTGGATTTCGGAACTGCTTGAAATAATTAATAAAATTATCAGGGGGCGTTCATTAACACAATGTCGTTTCTAACTTATACATGTATAAGGAAGCAATTTTTTAATCTGAAACATTATTATGATACACACTTCTTTGGTCATGGTAACATTTTTATTTTCTGTAATATCACTTTCAGTTATGTAGAGAGAATTCTGTCACATTCGGAACAGAGAACAAAATTCTTTCGGTAATAGCACAATGAAATGTAAGCGACTCTACTATTTCGGAAATAAGTAAAAAAAGGAAAGAAAAAAGAATAAACAGAACGCATGTCACTTGCGCCGGAGACGCGGAATGTTGTTGAAATACACGCCTAAAATATAATGTATACATCGCAGTGTAAGCCTAATCGTCATAGACGCATTTTACGAGAGCCACTAAGTCATGTTTAATTAAGCTCGGAAAACTTCGGATTTGTTCGTTTCTCGTGCGTAGTTTAGAGTGGTCTACAGAGTAGAGATGAGTAAGTTCGTTATTTTTTCGGACAGGGATCCGGTACTGAATCACAGAATTGCATCCCAGATATGTATGCATCGGGCCATATAGATCCGGTGTTTACAAACGCAGCACACTTAATATACTGACACTCGTTTTCGCAGACTATCAAAGTATACCAATACTGCATTAGATTACTTCATATTCACTGAGGAGCTGCAAAGATTGCTGATATTGTGGTAAATTACTTACGGATGCTTGCGTTTGTTGCCAATCACGGTGCTTGATTCTGCTGTTCGCGTTAAATCAATTGTTCGGGTTTTCTTTTTATCACTATTGCTTCAAGAGAAGGTGTATTTTCTTTCTTTTTTTTTGTTTTAAATGTTCGATGAATGAATTTAAAAATCAACCTGATCTCTTGTGTCAAACAAAAATAAAATAAAATAAAATAAAATATTACTGAGCTATAATTTTTTTTTTTTTTACATTGCATTACCCCGTTTTTAACTACTAAAGTTATCACGGTGAGAGTTGCCTAGGCTACTTAAAGACCACCAATCAAATCAGTCCACCATCCTGAATGTACTTCTTCAGAGTGTTATACGATTATTTGTTGTTTAATATTTTTGTAAACGATGTGAAACAGTTGAGCAGACTACATTAAAACTATAGCATTCAATTAGGATATGTTGCACTGACGGATATTGTAATTCTGCACAGTATGATGTTAAGGGGAGTTAAAGCTATATATTTCGAAATCAGAAAACAAAATCAAAATCGATTAAGCCAAGTCGATTACTCATATTATGATATAACTGTGTCTAATAAATAACAAATATATCCTATTGCACAAACAATTAATATTTAATTGTTCTTACAGAAAAGATACCGACTAAATTGTCAAAAAAAGAACTTGTTTTTTATGCCAAATTTGACATTAAGAAAAAATATTCGAAAAAAATAGGAAAAATTGAGAAAAACTTCATGCCTTATTCAAGATCAATATTTTAAACTTTCATAGCGGAACCGTGTGAACCTCGATCTTGTCGTTGCTCGGACGAAGTTACATCATCGAATGCATTGCCGGATACGGATCTCCGCAGATCTGGACCCATACTCATTACTACTGCAGAGGCTCACATTTCTTTAAGCCCTTGTACTGTAATTGGTTACGGCGATCGTGTGATCGTCGAACCAGTTATTTAAGATGCCATCAATGTTCGTAACAGGCCCAGCGCAATATGCGGTTAGGATAGATTCATGCTGTGCGTTTTCGATCATGTAATAATTCGCACAAATTTACTCGGATAATTTATTTTTCTTTTTGAGTGCCGAATGCAGCTACCGGGACTATTACGACACACTATCACGGTGGAAATGACGCGGAACAAACTAGTTGTATAGAGAAAAATCGGATAGTGTCCGCGATATTCGAGGATGAGTTAGCCGAAGATGACTGCAGGAACACTATGCAGAAATTAGAACGCTGAAGAACAAAAGAAAAGCACTCCAAGAGCAGGTATTTTATTGAGGGAGCAGGAGGGAGGGAACAAAACGATCACTCAACACGCAGGACAATTTGAAAACGAGACATTTACTCGTATTTAAAAAAGAAAAAAAAAAAAAAAGTCAAAATTCAAAACCATTTTGTATTATTGAAAAAAATGTCTTTTATCATTAAACGGTACGCCTCGAGGTTGGAGCCCTGGATCGTTTCAGAAGGAGACGCACCCGAATAGACGGCTCAACTGTTTAATTTCCGCTTTTAATGCCGATCCGAGTTTTTTCAGTCAACAGCAACCTGTCCAATTCTGTTTATCAAAAAAAATGTTTTCCGTGACCTTTCTCAAGCACTTTTCTTAGGGTCAATATACCTTCTTTTTAATATTGTTCATTAACTTTTCCTTTTTAGGGTAAATATTTTTTCATCGTTTTTGACGGAGTTTCGGCGCTTTTTTTTTCTTTCTAAGCGGACGGCACCAAACAATATTGCCGTTCTCTTTAAATTTTAAATCTTCGCGGAAGTAAATTTAATTAATGTTTCAGTACCACTTAAAACATTCTTGCCTTGTCCCCTGAGCCGATATCGGTAGAATAAATGTAAAATAAACGAAAAAAAAAAAAAAATTGGTGCAATATGTCGCATCTCTGTGAATTTAAAAAAGGACACAAAATGAATTATACGGGGTACCTTGTATCGTTTGCAGTGTGTTATATCTACCGGGCTAACATCAATTTTCAAAAGAAAAAGAACCCTTCCCGGACTCGACGGAATCATTTTTTTTTCTAGCGCCTATGACGCAAACATCCATTTGTGATGCAACAGGCCGTGCTTAATTTACTACAAAATAAAACTGCAAGCTGTGTCATTCTTACGAAGTGCCTAGTGATGTCGGGATATCTGAAAATGAAAGAATCAACGCACCGCATCTTTGGCAGCAGTTTACTATCCGGCCAATTGCCATTTCACCGAAATCGGTAAAGAAAAAAATCCAAACTAGAGTGGAGATCCAACTCCGAGCTTCATCAGAAACATCCCCGTATAAACTCAATTAAAAATTCGAAAAACAAAAAATATAGCACACTAAGTAAGTGTGACTGCATCGCGTGTATTATTGTTTATTTATTTCGTATAAATCAAGCAGTTTACGGTAAACTAAAACGTTTATAATTTATTTCTTTACATTAAAGGAGATCAGAATAAAAATCGATTAAAATTTACCGATCTAAATTCGGTTCCAATTTTTTCGTAATTTCCAGAGATGACGGTTTGTGTCGTTACTAATGTGGTTTGATCGAAATAGACTGGCTACTAAATGGATTGATCCGTGACAAGAAAAAATGGAAAATGCAGTTTGTGTAATAAAATGATACGAAAGCAGCATTAGTTTTACGAAAGCGTTTGAGGAGTAAAATGTAATAGAACTTTCTTTTTTCGACCTGAAGATTAAATTTCGATCTATAAACTTAATAGAATTAAATTTAAAAAATAAAAAAAGTCGAAAAAACATTGTAAACTCTGGATATAATTCAACCTATTGTTGAAAATCTATGTTGTTTAGAACCCATAATGTTTAAAACCTATGTTGTTTAAAACCTATGTTGATTAAAATCTATGTTGCTTAAAACGTCGGTAGTTCACTTCATGATATAAATTTCAAACTGTACTCATTATTTCGATTCTAGCTCGGTGCTCGATTTCAAACAGCAATTTTAACAAACTTCAGTTCTACAAAAACTAGCTCGTCGTATTTCAAACGTTCCTCCATTACTGGACCAAAATTGATAATTCGCATAATTTTAATTATAGTTACCCCAATTTAAAAGATTTTATAATTAACGTAGCAAAAAAAGAAAAAATTGTGTCATTGCTAGGAACAACATACTTAAAAAAAGAATATGGATGGATACTTAAAAAAAGAATATGGATGGTTACTACCAGCCGGAAGACAGTAGTGCGTTATCGCGTTCATATTTGTTGTTCAACGATTGAAAGTAATAAGACTAGATAATGGAAAATAAAATAATAGAGAGATTGGACCTCATTTGGGAAGAAATCAAAGCAATAAAAACGGTATGTAATAATACTAACATTAAAATCGATAATATTAACGCGGAACTAGCGAGTCTGAAAAACGAAAATGAAATAATTAAGAAAGAGATGGAGGATATTAAAAAAGAAAAGGAATGTCTACGCGAGGAAATAAATAAGATAAACCAATATTCGAGAAGGGACAACATTATAATACACGGAATAGCCTATGAGAAGGATGAGAACATCAAATCGAAGGTAGTTAAAATAGCGCAGGAACTAGGCGTACAGATTAAAAGAATTCGATTTGAAGGCGGTGCATCGGCTACAATCGCGGGATAATATAACAGCGGCAGTAATAGTAAAATTAAATAATAGAGAGAAAAAATCACAACTGATAATTAATTCAAAGAAGAGGAAATTATGCGGCAGTGATGTAGGACTAGAGTCATCGGCGAAAATATACGTAAGTGAAGATCTAACACAGGACACAAGAGAAAGACTACTCGCCGCGAAACAAGAACGAAAAAAACGGAAACTTGGCTTTTGTGTGGGAAAGAGAAGGGAAGGTATACATAAAGACTACTATAGATGCAAGTACGATAAGAATAGATAATATGATACAGTTGAATCAAGTACTGATGAATCACACGGAAACACAGCCGACGTTAACCAACGTGAAAGCAAAAGCGGACACGCCGATACAACAACAGCAGCAACATAAGAAAACAAAACAAACAGTTATTGATACGTTTACCGTAGCTAATTCAAATAACGCGTCGTCAATTATAACACGTTCGAATAAAAATAAATGAAATGTAAGACCAAACTCGAACTTTTGCCCAGTCACGCCTGGTCAGCGAGGGCATACTGGACTGCACCCCTCAAACAGCACTTCACAGGATAGAGTTAAAATCAAAGGTAAAAATAAAAATAATATTAAAAAGAATTTTAAAACCGATTTTAAAAATATATTTAAAAATAAAATTAGAAATACTCGTAATTATAGTTATAATAACGAAATAAAGTTAGCAAGTTTCAATGCAAGAACCCTTAAAAGTAAAGAAAATGTTATGGAAATAGAGGAAGCATTTGATAAAAAGCATTTAGACGTATTAGGGCTCTCAGAAACTAAAAAACAGGGAGAAAAAATTTTAGACTTAAAATCGGCAAAAGTTCTATGCTGGACAGGTAATAATAAAGGGCAGAAGGGAGTCGGCTTCCTCATAAGTAAAAAATGCAAAAAGAACTTGATAGAATATAGAGGTTATAGTGATAGAATAGCATTAGTAAAATTTAGAGTAGACAAATTTAGCTCATTAACGATAATCCAAGTCTACGCCCCAACATCGAACTCTGATGAGATAGAAATCGAGGAATTTTATAATAAATTAAATAAAATTATATTAGGTCTAAGAATTAACATGAATAATCAGATTATTATAATGGGAGACTTCAATACTCAAATAGGTATGAGAAGGTCGGAAGAGGAAAAAATTTTAGGCCCATATAATTTTGGAAGGAGAAACGCGAGAGGTGAGAAATTAGTGAAATTCTGTCTGGAAAATAATTTTAGTATTATAAATAGTTATTTTAAGAAACGCAGAGGACGACTATGGACCTGGACCTCTCCAAACGGGAAATATAATACCCAAATAGACTACATGCTGACTAATAGCCGAGTAAATATAAAAAACTTTGAAGTAATAAATAATTTTCAATACTATTCGGACCACAGGCCGGTGAGTTGCGAATTAGTGTTCAAAGAAAGGAGAAGGTTACCTGTGCAAAAGTTAAAAAAGATGTACATATCGAAGGAAAATGAAGCTGAATATAACAGAGTATTTAAAAAGGTTCTGGAGACTAAACGAATAGAAGAATATCAATTCAATATGGAAAAACTGGATGGGTTAATTAAGGAATTAATTATAAACTCAAAGAAGGAATTAATGCATAAAAAAGTATTTGGAAAAAATGGAGGGCTCCCACAAGACATTTCGGCTAAGATAGAAGAGAGACAGAGATTGATAAATAAAAGGAATAAGTCCCCAAAGGAAAGAATAGAGCTAAATTTGATGTGTAAATTAATAAAATATAAATTAAGAACCTTCAATAAAGAGAAAGAAGTGGAGATGATAAAAAAGATTTTAGAATCAACAAAGAGTACAAAAATCATAAGGAAAAATTTAGGACAAGGATTAAATTGGCATGTATGTTTAGCGAATAGAAATAACCTTAAAATATATAACAGACTAGATATAAACACCACCGCTACAAATTATTTCGGTAATCTCTACAAAAAAATAGACGATATGGAAGAAACTGACTTAATAAATGAAATACAAGAAGACGAACCAAAATTCTTAAGAGAGGAAATAGAAAAGGTAGTGGGTACCTTAAAAAGCGATAAAGCAACAGGTGCAGATGAAATTACAAACGAGCAAATAAAATACGCAGGAGGAGAAATGATAGAGCTATTAACAATTCTGTTTAACCTGATTCTAAGTAATAGGAAAATTCCTAAAAGTTGGAAAGAATCAAATTCCTAAAAGTTGGAAAGAATCAAATATTATTTTAATTTATAAAAAAGGAAACAAAGAAAAAATGGAAAATTATAGACCAATCTGTCTAGGTTCTACCATCTCTAAAATCTTTTCAAAAGTCCTAACAAATAGAATAAAAAATATATTAGAATTCGAACAACCTCCAGAACAAGCGGGTTTCAGAAATGGTTATTCAACAATTGATCACTTACATGTTGTAAACCAATTAATCGAGAAATGTAAAGAATTCCAGATAGAGTTAAATTTATTATTTATCGACTATACTAAAGCTTTTGATTCACTAAACCATAGATTCCTATTATCAGCATTAAAGAAACAAGGAGTCCCCGAGAATTTTAGAGCAATAATCGATGATACGTATAGAGGCATGAAAGCTAGAATAATAACGGATAAAATAGGTAAATTTTTCGAAATAGGGAGAGGTATTAAACAAGGGGACCCGCTCTTCCCATTACTATTCTGTTCAGCACTAGAGGAAACGTTTAAGAAATTAGATTGGTCAAATAGGGGTATAAAAATAAACGGAAAATATCTAAATAACCTCAGATTTGCTGACGACATAATATTAATATCGGATAAAATAGATGATTTACAGAGTATGCTAAACGAACTCAACGAAGCAGGAAAAGAGGCAGGTTTAAGTATAAATTTAGAAAAAACAAAATGGGTGTCAAATGGGAGTTTGAATAAAGGAATAAGATTGGATAACAAGAGGATTGAAAGACTTGACAATATTATTTATCTAGGTCAATTAATTTCGGCGGATAATAGAACAATAAAGGAGGTGGAACGTAGAATTGTACTTACCTGGCGGAAATATTGGTCCTTAAAACATATCTTTAAAGGCCCATATATTAATAGTCTAAAATGTGCAATACTAAACAGCTGTGTAGTACCCACCCTTACTTATGGTTGTCAGACTTGGACCTTATCTACAAATTTAGAAAATAAAATAGAAAGACTGCAGAAGGCAGTAGAGAGGTCGATTTTAGGCGTTAGACTAAAGGATAAAATTAAACATAAAGACATCAGGAATAAACTTAACAATACTAGTATTTTTAATAGAATAATAAAGAGACAAAAATGGGACTGGACGGGACATATAGCTAGGATTGGAAGCGATAAATGGACAAAGATTGTAACGGACTGGAGTCTTTATAACAAACGAAAAAGAGGAAGACAAAAATTAAGGTGGGACGATAATATTTCTAAAATGTTAGGACATAAACATTATCAAAGAGTAGCCTGGGACCGGCGTGAATGGGCACGTTTGAGGGAGGCCTTTGCCCGATATAAGGGCTAATAGTATTACTTATAATTTAAGATTATATTATATAGAAATATACTTATGGCTAATAATAATAATAATAATAATAATAATAATTACTACCAGCCGGAATGTACATTATAAACATCGTCGGATTAAATTTAGTTAGCGATTATCAAGTAACGATCTTAGCATAATTGGCCGTAGTTTTTATTATTTACGACTTTTTTTACCCCAGTTTATTTCGTATAGCATTTATTGTATATCTAAACGTTCTATATTATTAAATTCCAGTCGGCTGGTAGGCAATGTTTGTATACTGCGCTACTTTGTTTAATCTTCGCTAAGTTTTTCTTTCATTCGGTTATTTTGATACTGCTGGAGTGAAAGAAATTACGCGGCTCCAGACCGTACCACTAGAACCGCTTTTTAGCGCAAGTCTTTTCAGAATTTCACAGGTTAACTTTAATACTTTTTTTTTTTTTTTGATAAATGCCGCCGGATAGGAATGTGCGTAAACGAAGAAAATTTTTGATCAACCGTTTTATACTTGGGGGCATTAAAAAGCGGCTGTCGAAATTGACTTACTCAAATCGGCTACTACGTGCTGGAGCGAATCCTGCAAACACGTGCGTGAATTGAAAAGGTCTTATCTATTCGTCCCGTACGGGCGCGAAAAAATTCGCGTGGTCGTAGTGTCGTTGCTTCCGATGTAAGTAAACACTTGCTACTCACGTCTACTCGTTCAAGTTGTAACCACAATCATAGTTGGAAAGAACAGGGACCACCACCGGATCAATTTTAAACAGTTACCCGTAGAGCAGAGTAGTGTGAATTAACGGTCCCCTGTCGATCGATAATTTTTACAGCTCTTTTTGCGACATAGTTTTGCAGAGTTTCGCTTGCAGCAAGCACATTAGTAGCGAAAACGGCACATCGAACAAATGGATTAATTACGAGCAATGCTGTCGATTCTGCACGCTGTTGAAAATGTTATAAATAAATAAAATTTAACAAATTGTTGAATTACGCTTCTTAAGGGAAGGATCCCCGTCACTGCTCGGAACGATTCTTCAACTGGAAGTAGGCTTTTCCCGGAGAATTTATGAAGTACTACCGTACTCTTTCTCAGAGATCAATTCGAAAAACAGGCCTTTATCGAAAATCGTCAGAACCCCTAGAAAATGTTTAAATTTCCATTTTCACAGGTGTACACAGACGGTTTCGTGCGAATTGTTTATTTCCATCGGCCAGCTGCTAAATGTAAATGATAAAAGTGCTACACAACAGGTACGGGCTAGTGTGTGTATATTCTCCGGATTATGATGCATGCAGAGAACTTTTCGAAGGAAAGCAGTAATACAGTAAAGTCGGGTTGTTAGGGGAAGCGAAAAAGCTGCTTTATTAGCCTGCGGATGGTTATATGAAGATAAAGATGCACCATTTGTTCGACTCCGGTCCGGATGGTCACAAATCCAACGCTCGCTTTCATTTGTCCCTCGATGTGAAGCTTATACGCGATATACGTGTGTATCTTCCTGGAAAGAATTACCTGCAGCCACCTTTTAAATGTTACATGTATACACTTATTCGGCCCTTTGCGCGCGTGTCCCATCGAATAAAACAATGCCACACTTTTTTCAGTTAGAACGGCAAACGTTCGGACGGTGGCACTAGTGTAGCAAATAATCCTTTAGTTTATAACCGGGATAAGAAAATCTAGTTGAAAAATGTCTTCCTCACACGTTGCAAGTAAAATTTACAATTTACTTTCGGCACAGACCCGCTTACTCTGAAGCTCTTGTTTACGTACGTTATTTGTGAGAAATGCAAAAATAAAACACTTTAAATATTATTATTCTTATTTTTGTTTAGTATATCCGCGAAATTTTCGAAAATTCACAAATCAGTTTATACACATCTCGTAGTTTGTTTGCTTCCTTTTTCCTGGTTGGTGCATATCTACAAAATACGTGTAGTTTATTATGTATGCGCGCGTATATTTATTATTAAAATAAACATTACTGTTTACGAATAGTTAATAATATTTAAGAGGGGCAAGCACCATTACGCAGAAACAATTAGAAATCAAGAGAATATATGCCGATCGGACCAGTTTAATAAGAAGCGACAGATAATAATGCGTGCGGAAGGAGGAAAAGAGAGTTTGTGTAAATTAACTAAAGTAATAAAACTACGCGGGAATTATAATTATATAATATATTGGTATTTATGAAAAAAACACCCACATGTTTCGTAGTATAAACTACATCATCACAATGTAACATTCACACCTCCGGTTTCCTTAACCGTCAGTAGTAATTAAAGTGGCCTACACTGACCGACACATATTTAAGAACAAAAAGGGTGCGTCACATCATGTATCTAATATGCCGTTTTTTGTGCCGTCTTTAACTGCGAAGGTTGCACGAAAATATTATAAATGTCATCCATAGGATTGACTTGTAATTAGTTATTGTGTCTCTTTAGGTTTTGCTATGCGACCAATCGGACTTTATCGATTTCCAACTGCGTTGGGAGGGGTTACTTTCATCTTTAACAGTCTGTCCATCACACTCCTATCCCTTTTTGTTCAGACTGCTGTTATCCCTTTTGTCTCGACTCAACTTGTAAGCTACAAACCTAATTGTCCTTATATCGCCTTTCATTTAGCTAATTCTATTTATATCTCTTTTCCTTGTTAAATACCTTTTTGCTATCCGCAAGACGGAGGATAGTGAATGAAATGTCATTCGATGGATCTAAACTTTTACAGCTAAAGTAGTAAAAACCTGAGTTTTTTTATAAATAATTGCTCTTCAACGAAAGTTGTTTTTTCCCCCTTCTTTTTACATTCATCTCTTCAAGGACAGCTTGTGAAGATCCGAAAACGAACCACCCAGAATAGGGGGAGGGGTAGTATTTTCTTAGAGGTTATGACGAATTTTATGTTTTCAACAGATCGGCGCATCGCGTTCCTTCCTCATTCAAATTCAAAGCAGTTTCTCGATCACCTCCCCCCATATCGTATCAGCTTTTGCATATTACGTTACTCTATTCGAACAACTCGGTATAACAACATCTTCGATGGCGGCAAAAATTTAAGGTCATTATCTGAATAAATAAAATTTAGCAATATTTTTTGTACCGACCGAATGAGATCGTTTCCTTGATTTTAAAATGGAAGATCTTTTCGGCTGCAACCAGACTAAAATACCGAATTATATGTTTTCTTGCGTGATATTATGAACCGATTTTTGAAAGCTATTTCTATTTTAACGAATGCAACAATTTCTTCTTTTTTTTTTTGCAAACTTAACCTAAAAATACGAAGAAAATCGTACGCACCGAGAAAATTGTAACTTTCATCGTTGCGAAGTTGTTTTACTTATTCTACAGGCTTCGAAATTCAGTAAGAAACCAAACGACAACTCGAGCGTAGTATCTAGTAAATGTGCCCGGGGTCCTACTATACAACGTTCGCGGCATTAAATAAAACGTGTTTATACCGCGATAAAATAAGGGAACATTTTCTATTTTTCTCCATTTCGAAATCTGCGACTTTTTCAAAACATCCGAACGATAGGTAAAGAGATGGCGGGGTAAATTGCTGTCGGCTAAGAGGTCGGTAAACTGAAACAACCGTATTTGGAGAGGTTTCGCGAATAGAAAAGTTTAAAGAACAAGCCAACCGAAATTATTTGAAATTAAAAGTTAATTTTCAACCGGCATACGGTGAAGTCGGTTTTCACGAATGCAGATGATGTTTTTGGCGAAATTCCCCGTCCGAACGGAAACCCGATTTTCTGCTACCGACTGGTCGCCGTCGAGCATTTTCTCGGAATTAGTATCTCTGCGTGTGACATTTCTGCGGAAACTGTTGACACGTCTTTCTGTAGGTGTTTAAACATGCGAGCAAACCGACTGTGCTATTAAGTGTTTGTCTTTTGTAATAGACAGCTGTGTTTCGAACAGGATTTTATTTTGAAGTACCGCGCGCTTTTTATATCTGTTCTATTACTGGGTTGTTTTTTGTTTTTGTTTTTTGCCATCATGACTAAAACGCATTACGATAGTCTCAACGCGGTTGCGGGAATTCTAAGAGGGCTGTGTATTTTGGGATTGTAAAATTTCTGAGTGCCAATTACGAATTTCAATTTTTTTCAAGTGTAAAACTTGTATTACTTAAATTATTGCGTTGTATTTCAGCCGAAACTATGGAATTTTGTACGGTTTTGGCGGAAATTTCATCGCAAGTTAAAATAACTAAAACCGGAAATAATCCAGAACATCGATTGTATATCATGAATGTTTAAAACTAGCGACTAAAAACAACGTCGCGGGGTGAGGCATACGTACCTCTATATCGGCATATCCCTGTGAATATATGCACAGAGCACATTTTAGATATTAATTGTAAAGGCAGCGATTTGCTTGTCTGTGCGACCGTGATTATTTCGTACTCAATCAACGTTGGAATCATCAAGTTAAGCGTTCTATTCGTCCGATCACAGGACATAGCTTATTGGCGGGTTTAATTTTTATACAATTACCGTATCCCGTACGTATTTTGCCAATATTAAAATGAGAAAAATTTAGTTGTTAAACTTTGGTTTTATTGTTGTTGTGGTTTTTTTTTTTATCCTCGTGTGAATGAAACTTTCGGCTGTCGTTAAAAAAAAAAAGAAAAAAAAAAAAAGCTACCTCGATTAAAATAATAAGAACCTAGAGCACTGTTTGTTAGTATCACATACGAAAACTATTCAATCGATTGAACCGAAATTTCATAAAGTAACCCGACCTGTTTTCTTTTTACCGGTCCCTACTAAACTGACTTTCGTACAAGCGAGCAATATTCGCTACTTTTTTTTTAACTCCTTAACGGGTTGAATATGTGAGGACATCCTTGTATTTTTCAAGAAAACAACATACAAAGATATCGATGATTTTCGCGAAACCAATATTAGCGGAAAATAAGTTAAAAAAAGAACAATCAGCAGTATGATTTCATTTAAATTGTCGAAAATAACTGCGAGGCCTTCAATAAAAAGAGATAGCTACATTCCACAAATACAATTATTTACGCTCCCCAAAAAAAAAATAATCTCACTACTTACTCGGTGCGAGAAATGAAAACGCCATATATTATAGAAACTGAAATATTTGTAACCTACGTTTAAAGATTGCAGTTACTGTGGACGTGAACGGTCAAAACGATCGTTCGGCGGAACTCGCGTTCATTATAGCCTCAGAGATCTCTACTCAATGTGACGTTACTGACTTTTTTAAATTTCTCTTATCAAGGGTAACGAAGCAACATCGCAAAATATAGATAAGAAAAACCTGTTTGTTAATATTGTTAAATAAAATAAAATAAATAAATACTCCTTATTGAATTAGTACTAAATAATTTATATTTAAATAAATTAAATAATGAATTAAAATAAATACCTCAATTTTTTGGAAACGTTTTCGGTCTATATCATCGCGTTCGCTTAAACTGAGGCATTGACTTTAATTTATTAAACTAATTTGATACTTATTTTTATTTGTTAATCGAGGGTATTTATTTATTTGATTTTTGTAAACATCGAAAAAGTTTCGATGTCAGTTAATCGAACGCCGTAACCACCAGCCTCAGTACACCTCCCGAGGTAATATCTGCGGTACACCGGGGTGTTATTATGCTGTTTAATCTGTCGATAGTATAACGTTACTGATAAGATTCAGCCGACGCTTCAGCATACTGAGCTGCAATCACAATGGTCACTTTGTACATATTCGGAACACAGTATTAAACATATGATGCATAATAATGATTGCATCTTCATATAAATAACAATATTAATTTGTGTTGTTGTCCACTGCTTGAGAACAGAAAAATTTTTAAATAACAATCCTTTCTTTTTTTTTTTTTTTTTTTTTCCACTGTACCAGTCGAGGGACCACAAACAGCGCCAGTATTAATTTTAATATATGTATTATGATGATAGAAATGTGACCAATCCAAAGCCCTCCAGTGAGGGGTTTGGCTTATAATAGTTCACTACAACTTATAAAAAGGGATACAAAGTCTAGAGAAGGACGAAAAGCTACATAAGCAGTACAGCACAATTTTGACCATATGGCCCTTAGGATATAAAAAGCGAATGGGATGGATTTTAATAGAAAACAACATGAGATTAGTACAGCAGCGTGTACAATGTAATATTTTGAGCACAATCGTCATGATAACAGTGCTATTTAGTGTATTTCATAAAAGCTCGGCACGCATTTAGTGTGCAAGAGTGCGAGCACCACAGCAATCGCCTTATGGAACGTTATCCATACGTAGCAAGTCTACTTCTTATGATATCTGACAAAAACTCGAACACCATGGCAATCACTATGTTAAGAGTGACCCATACATGTCATGTTTATTTGGGTCAGATGACCTGGATCCCATAGTAACCGTTGCTGTTTGGTCGGACAACAGAGTCCGGTGAAGTAAATACTTGATAAAAGTTTCGAGTCATAATAACTGATGCTAACGTATTTAAAACTAAATGCACTTAAGTTATGGGAAGAGCGTCACGACACCACTTCCTTCTCTTTAACCTTCTTCTCGGATTACCCGGAAGAGTATTTATAAACATGCTACTAACTTTAGGATTGGGATGTAGATTTAGATTTTCAAAAAATTTGCTGTACTGTTGAGTATGAAATGATTTAACAAAAGAAACATGCAGATCTCGATGGAGAGTTAGGTTTGAAACATATTTTGGTGCTGCTGCAATCCCTCGGAGGATAATGGACTGCTGACTCTGAATACGAGCAAGGTTGCTTCTACTTGTATTTCCATATAGTTCTAGGCCATACCTCCACACCGGAGCTATAATCATCAAGTAGATAGATCTTTTTAACCTTATACTTAATTTAGATTTATTGCCTATCAGCGAGGATAGCTTTTTAGTGTGTGCGATTAGCTTTCTCCGTATTTGTGCAACGTGGAAGCGCCACGTAAGGCGACGGTCAAGGTACATGTCGAGATACTTGACTGTGTCTACCTGTTTGAGCTCTACATTGTTTATTTGTAATTTAGGGCATGTAACGTATCTGTTCGTGAAGGTTATGTGCTGACATTTTTCCTCACTAAATTTAATTCCCCATTTTTTGGCCCAGATCATTATCCTGTTTAAATGGTCCTGAACTGCATTATTCGCATATGTACAATTAGTATCTGAGGACAGTATTGCTATATCATCAGCAAATGTGGCCAGAATTGTCTGATTTGATACAGAAAGGTCAGCCGTGTAGATGGAGTATAGAATCGGACCAAGGAGGCTACCCTGCGGAACAGAGGCCGATACCATACCTTCCGTAGACATTGAACCATCGACATTTACTACGAGGGTAGTTCAAATATAAACCGGAATTTTTAAATAAACGCGCGAAAAATTTATTGTGGAAAAAGTAGTTGCACTGGCAGTTAGACCGGTTTGTTATGTAGAGCAATTAGAACCGCGTAAGCTCACTTTTTAGTGTAGTTAGAGCCATGAGTGAAAAAGAAGTACCAGTGCCTGTTGCGCAACGCATCATTATTCGTTTTTTAGTCAAAGACGACGTAAAATCCGTGGAAATTTACCGAAAATTACGCGAACAGTTCGGGGATGAGTGTCTCTCCAAAACTCAAGTGTACGAGTGGTGTTCCGCGTTTCGAAAAGGACGTGAAGTGGTGTCAAACATACCATATGCGCGGCGCCCAAAAACCGGCATTACAGATGAACACGTCAAAGCCATCGAACAACTTATTTTGGCCGACCGACGCGTTCGTGTACGCGATATGACCGACGAATTGGGCATCAGCATAGGTAGTATTGAGACAATAATTCATGATCGGCTAGGTTATCACAAAATTGCAGCCAGATGGGTGCCAAGACTTCTGAATTTTGAACAGAAATTCACTCGTTGGGAAGTTTGTACGCGTCTCCTGCAGCGGTATGAAGAGGAAGGAGAGAATTTATTGCGGCGAATATTCACCACGGACGAAACTTGGCTACACTACTATACGCCGGAGAGTAAACGCTCGTCTACGGAGTGGCGGAAGAAAAAAGAGGGAGCGCCAGTCAAAGCGAAGAAGGTTACACAGTCAGCTGGGAAGGTGTTGTGTACCGTGTTTTGCGACATGAAGGGAGTGATCGCAGTCGATTTCCTAACTGAACAACGTACTGTGACGGCACAGTATTACAGTAACCTCCTAAAAAACACAGTCAAACCGGCCTATCGAACAAAAAGGCGCGAAATTCCGATCCGTAGTGCGATACTGCTTCAAGACAACGTCAGGCCACATACCGCTCGGCTCACGATGGAGACATTGGCCGAATTGGGCTGGGAAACACTTGAACATCCTCCTTACCGTCCAGATTTGTCGCCTTGTGATTATTATTTGTTTGGCCCGTTGAAAGAAGCACTTGGTGGACAACGTTTCGACAGCAACGATGAGGTGGAATCGTTCGTGCGCAAATGGCTATGTGACAAGCCGCAAGATTTTTACGAAAAAGGAATAAAAAAATTGCCGGAGAGGTAGAAAAAGTGCGTAGCGTGCGAGGGGGGTCATCTCGAAAAATTGTAAAAAATATGAGCACTGTAAGTATAAAATAAAAATTTTTATGACGAAATTCCGGTTTATATTTGAACCACTCTCGTATAAATGACCTATTTAATAGATAGGACTGAAAAAATAAATATAAGTCCGGTGGTAGTATTTGTTTGAGTTTATATAAAAGCCCAGTATGCCAAACCCGGTCAAACGCCTGGGCGACGTCCAGAAAGACCGCAGAGCATACCTCCCCCTTTTCAAGCACTGATGATATGGCATCCACTAGTCTATGGCACTGTTGCATGGTAGAATGCTGTGTTCGAAAACCAAATTGATGTACTGGTATCAATTTTTTATTTTCAATTACCGGAATTATTCTTTGTAGGATTAATTTCTCGAAAACTTTTGAGAGAGTATTTAGCAAACTGATTGGTCTATAGGATGACAGGAGAGACAACGGTTTCAAGGGTTTTGGTATCATAATTATTTTAGATTTTTTCCATGATTTCGGATAGTGACCTATTCGTAGGATGGCATTAAATATAAAACAGAGAAGAGTGGCAGATTTTTTGGGCAGGTGAATTAGAATTTCTCCCGTTACTCCATCGAGTCCAGGAGATTTCCTTAGAGGAGCTTTTTTGAGACATTTGTATACCTCATTTGGAGAGAATGGCCTGGTGGGAAGGCTAAGCTGTAGTGGTTGCTCTAGATAACGTTGTATAACGTTAATATGTTCTGAATCAATGTTTCCGTGAGGCATGAACGTAGCCTCTAAATACGAAGCGAATGCGTCTGCTTTCTGTTTATCTGTTCTAGCCCAACTACCGTCTTGCATCCGAATGTTGTGAGTCTCTGAAGATTGCCGCAGTATTCTTTTGGTTGCCTTCCATAAGGATCCATCCTGTGTATCTAGAGTTTCCAAGTAACTACTGTATGTTTTTTCTTTATATCTCTTAATTTCTTCTCTTAGCTTGTAACGGAGATTGTTGTATGTAGCTTTTAATGCCGGATAGCGGTTCTGTTGCCATCTTCTCCTTGCTGCCCGAGTAGCTTTTATTAACTTCCTGATTTCCGCTGGAACATATTTATTTTGGTTACTATGTACTGTTTTATATGTGGTAGAACTTCTACATGTTGTCTGTATTAAGTCCATCCTTGAACTGGAAAAAACGCATTCAAAGTTTAAATTCGAAAATAAGACAGTCAATTCCAGCTTTGTATAAAATAAAGCAGGTTCTAGCATATCGTACATTACGTATAATATACAATAATTCAATATCTAGAATTTTATGTGGAATTCAAATATATTACGTAAGGCTACGAAAACGGAAATAAATAAAATAACCAGAATGCAAAAAAGGTGTTTGAAACTTATACTTCCCTACTAGAAATAAATCGACTTTAGGTCAATTATGTGTGGAAATGTTCCCCCAAGATGTGTACTGTTTCTATTATAGATTACTAGAATTTAATGTCAAGAATATTACCATCTAAGTGAAAAATTCGATTAACAAGAAACCAACGTAATATATATGTATATATATATAGCATCTATCCTCGGGGCGTAAGTCTACGAATTGATATAATACTGATGATTTTCAGTTTTAATTAAATTAATAAGTACAATCCCTAATCATATATTAAAGGGGAAAAAACTTGGTGTGTGGGAAAAGGAAGTACATGAAAGAATGGTGTAAAACCCAAGTTTTCGAATCATTCTATTGTATAATTTTCTTTTATTGTTCCATTTTTACTTATTTATTTTCGCCGTTCCTTGTTATTTTTTCGCTTTGTCATTTCTCTTTAAAATAAGATGAGGTTTCTTTCGCTTTTTCATCTTTCTTTTCTTTCTTTTCTTTGTATTTCGAAATATTTAGCTGCCCTCATGTATCGGTATGCAGTATTTACGATGTGCGTAGGTATTTGTAATTGTCTATTATGTTATAATTTATATAATCTTAACTAATATTATGGTATGTATAGGATAAGCAAGAATAGTTGTAATTTTGTATACTTAGAATGAACGTTAATAAGAATGTTCGGCACTCACACAACGGGCATACCTGTAAGACCTACAACTTATTTAAATTTTAAAAAAAGGAAAAAAAAAACGATTACCTTTACAAAATCCCCTTCCCATTCCATCTCTACCGCGATTTTTCTTTAGATTTCTATTCTCCCTTCTTTTTCAATTGCAACTCAACTGGCCATTCAGTCATCGGCTGTTCTGTTATTTCCTCAATAGTTAGCCTTCAGCTTAATCGTAGTCTACTTTCCGCTGCGCTTTTTCTCTTCCGAACTTCAATTTCATCTGCACCTTGTATTCCAGTGACCACTTTTTTCCTCAATTTGAGTATTGATATCCGCGCCTACTTATAGGACTCATTGCATTACATCTCTCTCTTCCTTCTCTTTAGATTGTTCCCTTGTTTTCCTCAATTCCTAAACTTTTCCCGATATAACCTCCGTCTTCGTTAATTTTTCACGTTGGATATTGCCGACATGGCCAAGAAAAAAAACAAAACCGAAATTACTTTATAATCTGAAGGTAATTCAGCAAAGAAATAATAATAAATAAATGAGAATATTCGGAACTTTTCGTTTTCTTCATTTCTCGATAAAATTCCTAGTAAAATGATAATATGTAAAACGTGTTTTGTTTCCTATATTAATGCTATTCGAATGATGAAACACGTATTCACCTAAATGAATACTATTTGTCTAGCCGATACGAAGCTTACGCGCTGTCTAATCAACTACAGAGATATTTCAGTGTTAAGGATCACTTCGAATCAAAGCGCTATTGCGGTTTCTAATATTTTATGGAAACGTAATTAAAAATTTTTCAATTTTCAAATCAAAATTAATTTTTCTTCTTTCGTTATTTCTCTTCATAAAAATTATTTGCATTTTTCTGATTAAACTTTTGAACGGCGCTTTTATTTATTGGACTAATTAAAATATCCTTAAAAATTAATATCTAGATTTTGTTACGGATCAGATTATTTCCAAGTGCTAAGTGTGCGCGTGTTTGAGTGCTCGTCGTACTCGATCATAGACTAAATCCCAAAGTTATACTCTTCTCCAGATTAACAAATTCAATGTCACGCTTCAGATTAAATAAATGTGAGTTTTTTCGTTTTGTGTTTAATTGCATTAATCAACTAGTGGATGATGTTCAATCGGCAAGGATTTATATTATTAGAACGTTCCTTTTCTTTTTTCTAGGATGATGTATAAACGTTTCTAATTTCAACTACTAAATGGATTTCTTTAATCCGGGCTGGGGATAATAGACGAACCTCTTCTTATATTTTACAAACAAAAATATTCTTGTAAAAAGACAAATTCCGTATGATAACTATTAGAAACCGTTTTATTGTAGAAATTCGTGTATTATCATTTACTTTTTTTTTATTGTTTATTCGTAAACAAGTTTCTATGTATTTAGCGAATATGTTTAGCAACGGTTCTTTATGAAACACAAAAATTAGTACTTGTTAATGGTTGCGGTTTAAAATGAACGACAATCTACTGTAGGAATATTTCATTATTCGGATAATTTCCATTTTTGCCTTTTGTCATCGGTCCAACATAATTTACAAACACACATTTAATCCTTTGAAATGTTACTGATATATTAATATACACGTATAAATATGTATATGTATGAAAGTATCGCTTCCTCATCAAGCAGTTTTTTCGTTTTGGCTACAATATGTTGTCAGTCGTTGTAACAGTCGCTATGACACTCCCTCGTGTTGTAATTTATTTCTACTTTGCCGTCATAACCGCTGGAATGTGACGGGAGTCTTTTGATATAGACCACTTTTTGTCAACAACGATTAATTTAGAAAAAAGCATAAATCAACTTTCTTCATGTTTGAAGTGACACCGTGTCAAGACTTCCGAAAATCGCGATAATAAATTACTATTAAAACAATGTGAAAAATGAATTTATTTAAAATTCCTATCTGGACACCGCTTTGTTGAGTAATTGATTTCACTTAAATTTCAGGTAAAGTAATTCCGTTCGTCGAGTTGACAGTGGCTCATGCCTCGGTATTAACGATTCTAGCGATAACATTCGAACGATACTACGCCATATGCGAACCATTAAGGGCCGGCTACGTGTGTACGAAAGCGAGAGCGTTTGTCATTTGCATCGCTGCATGGACAGTAGCTGCTTTATGTGCCAGGTCTGTATATTCGTCGGGCAGCGCGGCTCGTGCTCAAGTTTTCTAATGTAAATTTTATCACCTATTTAATATTGCTTAGTAGGTAATTAGATGAATTCGAATTTGCTTTTAAACGAGCTTAGTGAGGCCTTTTTTTTTTATCGGTTATTGTAAATGCTAACTTCGTAGTTTTTTGCCATACGTATCACATTATGCTGATCATCGAATTGTCCACCACCCATCCCGATGATGATCTCAATGAAAAAATTTGCACCATATATATTTCCAATTTTCATTTTCATTTATATTTATATTTTGACAAATATTTATTCATTTTACTTATAATTGATTTACTCTGACCGTAGCTGGTCCCTATTTATATTCGGTATTTCTTCTTTTTGGCTGTAGACAAGCTTATTTTCAGGAATTAAGAGACCAAAAACGGGTTGTCCAATTCAGTTTTGCGTGATGTACACAATAGGGGTGTTTTGACGAAGTTTTCCCGAGACAAGAACTGATACCTCGAATATATACAGATTTAATTCGAACAAAGAACGTTTTACAAACTGCGTAAACAATTCTCGATTCTAAAACCTCGCAACGGAAATGAACATCCTATGCGAAACGTAATAATAATAAAAACAATATGAAAATAATTAGAAATGTCGCTATTAAATCCGTAATTTTAATCAATTGATAATTATTTTTATATCACCTAGAAACCGTTATTTCTACTGTTTTTATAACGAAATTATATACTTAGTCCCGTAATTTCCCTTCTTCAGATATCCTTCCTTATCCACCTCCAATCACGCCAGACTTTGGCAGGATATTTATCCCTCCCTATTTTCTAATCGTCATTCTCATTGCCGTTTCATTCAGTCAATTCCTCGTTCCCTGTCTTGGTTCCATTCTATTCCTATCAGTTGTCGCTCTTCTATTGTCTCCCTAATTCGTCTCCAAATCATTGTCTACTCCCGTCCTCTCGCTTTCGATTTGCTCTATCGCCTTCTCCTGATTGTTCTCTCCACGATTGTGATCCTCCTCGTACATGTGATGCTAATCACATTTTCTTTGAGTGTCCTGCTCTTCGTAACGAACGCTCCCCCTTTTATACAGTCAGCTCCTGTCATTAGGTCTCCCTACTCCCTATAACTCTTCCTTCATCCTCTCCTTTCCTTCATCTTCTGTGGTGTCCGCACTGCTGTTCTTTGTTGCGTCCATTTTGGACCGCTTAGTTACTTAATTTCTTAGCTTTTCTTGTTGTTGGGTCAATGCCGCTGGCGCGCTCAAAAAAAGAAAAAAAGAAAAAAAAAAAATTAGAGATTTAATAAATTTCATTTCATAAGAGAAAATCCTATTCTTGCGTTAATATTGCAAATATATAAGTTATAACATTTACATGTTTTCAAGGAGTAAAGGTTGTTCTTATTTCGCACTATCAATAATATATAAATTCAAATTAACCTGCAAACGGTTTAACAAAATTTTAACTAAAAAGCACGGGTTAAAGAAATCATGTATACGGAATAGAGTAAGCGATATCGAACAGTATGAGAGAACAAGGGTAAAAGATACCTCTCCTTATAAAATCAAGTTACAAGAACTCCTTGGCATTCCTGGTATGAACAGAGACTATTGTACTACTCCTGAACACTTAGTTCGAATGAAAATAATACCGGACGGACGAGATGCCAGAATAGAAGCGACGATTGAACAATTGGTGCAGCAATGCTCAAAAAATGAGAATGGGAGTAAAGAACTTACCTTTTTTTCTTTTACAGAGATATAACACTATTCCTACATTTATAATTTCTACGTGCAATTCAATTCATATCCTCTACGAGTGGGGTTCACAAATTCCTGATTGTTTCTGATTCCAAAGGCGTTCTTCAAACCATCTCCTCTCCTCCTTCTCATACTTCTGACGGTACCATCCTCTCTATTCGATCTCTTGTCTCCTCTTTGTTCTCGTTCCGCTCCATTCTCATAGACTTTCTATGGATCCCTAGTCATTCCAATATTGAGGGCAATGACTCAGCTGACTCTTTAGCTCGCTCAGCCGCCCGCATTGGTCCTTTCCTCGACTCTTTCCCTTCCTCAGACATTCTTTCTCTATCACGCTCTAATCATTCTAGACTTTGATCCGACATGTATCCATGTTTATTCTCTAATCATTATTCATACTACTATCTTATTCAACCGGTTCCTAGTTTCCTGCCTTGGTTTCAACCTATTCCTACCTGTCGTCGTTCCGCTGTTGTTTCCCTAATTAGGCTTAGAATCAATCGTTCTCTACTCCGCTCTTCTCGCTTTCGATTCGCTTTGTCCCCTTCTCCTTTCTGCTCTCTTCACGCTTCTGAGCCTTCTTGTATTTGTGATTCAAATCACATCCTATTCGAATGTTCTGCACTCTCTAACGAAAGCTCCTTTCTTTACGCCCAACTTCTAGTTTTGGGTCTTCCTACTCCCTTTAACGCTACCTATATTCTTTCCTTCCCATTGCTTTCAGTTATTCCACTGCTACTGTCCTTTGTCTTTTCCATTTCTGACCGCCTGGCTATTTAGTTATAACTCTTAATTTTTCATGTTGTTGGGTCAAGGCTGCTGGCGCCCCCAGAGTAGGAAAAAAAAAAATATATATATAATAAAAATAATAGAAAACCCGTTATCTGACGAGACGAAATATTTATATTAGTTCATTGAAAAAGAAATAACATTATTATATAATCATAATTAAAAGACAAAATATACGAAGATAAGAAACAAAAAACTGGCCGGGCGAATGTCGGGGGAAAAAAATTAACAAAGTCAGAACTTAAATTATTCAGTTAATTTTAAGATCAAATGATTACAGATGGTTTGTTTTGTTTTTTTAAATCCCCCCCCCCCCCTTGGGCACGCCAGCTAAGGCCCTACACCCAGAAATAACAAGAAAGAAGAAATCCGTCAGTTAAATTTTGATTCGGTCAGATATGTAAACTAACGGATGAAATAATGGATGGCGAGGGGAGGACAAAATATAAGATGCACAATAACGAGTAGGTTGAGTTTCAGCAGGCAAGAATATAGAACACAACGTTTGACAGAAAGGAATGGACATTCAAAGAAGATGTGATTGGCGTCGCAAACCACCGCTTCATTGGGGTGGAGAAGTCAATTTGGAGACGAGACAAGAGAATAGTAAAAACGAGAGGAAGGGAGAGCAGAATGGCCAAAACGCAAGCGAATTATAGAAATGACAATAGAACGGGGAAGTGAAGAAAACTCAAAGAAGAATCAGGGATTAGAAAGAAAACTAGGTTGTACGGACAGATAAAAGGATTCATCGTTATGAAAGGAAGAGCGATAAATATCTGACCAAAGTTTGAGATGAAACTTAGTACATAGGGAAGTCAAGTTAGAGAATGAAATTTTTCTTAAGGAAAGAAACGAGAAGAAGCAGCAACTCGAGCCAAAAAATCACTCATTTCATTACCTTTAATGCCCATATGGCTAGGAACCCACGGCAAATCAACACAGATGGAGTAGAATTCTGATGGACAAGACAGCGTGTGCGAAGAATGATGAAATCGAAAAAGTGATCAGGAAAAGGGGAGCTAATCGCTCGAAGAACACTTATAGAGTCTGAAATAATCAAATAGCTAGAAAACCGGTGACTGGAGGAAATTAAAATAACAGAGCGTAAATTCGTTTATAAAGGTAGAACAGGAAGAAGGAAGATGAAATGATTCAGAGAAATTGAAATCTGGAAGGATAAAAGAAGAACCAACACCATGAGGTCCCCTGGAGCCATCCGTGAAGATGGTTATGGAAATTGGGAATTGATAATGCTATGGAATTTCTTTTGAATTATTGCTTATGGAAGGGATTTGGAAAGTGAAGGTACAAAAAAAAACATTGGGGGAATGGCAGAGATCGGCAAAACTAAAAGAAAAAGCAGGAAGATTTGTGTAAGGCCAAAAGGAACTAAGTCGAAATGAAATGAAAGCTAAAGTAGGGATTTTCCTAAGTGTAAAACGCCAGTTCTTATAAAATTATGGATGGTTGTCATAAATATTTTCATGTAAAACATATGAAAAAAGTGAAAAAAAGCAATAGTGTAAATATAATTATTTTGCAATAAATTATTGAACGACAGTTCTTCTGTTGTGTATACTTTTGAAATTTCTAATATATAGAAAAATTCCCGAATTATCTTACGAATGGAAAATTAAACAGCAGATATGAGTTATCAAGTAGTAGAATACAATTCGTTCATCAGCATAACAATTAGAGACTGATATGCAAATCGTAAATACGTGAATTTTATCATGAAATGAAACGACGTACGGTAAAAAAGTATAGGCCAACAAGCAGATAATTTCTCTTTAAGCAAAATTATACATGAACCTAAAAGTATTAACATTGTCCCAAAAAAAGAGCGAATTTGAAAAAATCGTTTATATGTGTACTATCACTAGCGCCCTCCCCACCATGCACAAAACTTCCAGAAAATACAGAGAAAGATTTCTTGTTAGGATTTTATTTCAGGTCTATACACGTTTCGCAGTCAATTCAAAAAATACCGAAATTACCGACATGAAATTTGAGGTAGTTATAAAATTTGTGTACCGCTGCTACATTTTCATCCTGTCATTCTTCCAGAAAAAACGTGAAATGAGTGCATAAAAAAGTTCTTTCTCGGCAATATTTCGTCTTATTAATTCCTAATTTTTATGTGAATTCTATTAACAGAAAAAAAATGTATTGATTGACATCTACCCTTCTTGTTTTGCCAATCGCTCTTCCTTCTTCCTCCTCCTCCTTCAGCCTACTCTCAATTCACAGCCCTGGTTCCAATTTCTTCCCTTTTCTCGGCTCTCGGCTATTGTTTTCTTAATTGGTCATTTCCTCCTTCCCTCTTCTCGTTTTTCTTTTTCTCTTTCACCTTCTCCCTTTTTCCCTCTCCACTCTACTGATCCTCCCTTTATATGCGACCCCAATCATATCCTTTTTGAATGCCCTGCTCTTTTCCCGAATGCTCTCATCTATACGCCGAATTCTTGGCGTTGGATCTTCCTACCCCTTTTAATGCTTCCTTTATCCTTTCCTTCCCATCTCTAGCCGTTATTCTCCTCCTTCTTTCCTTCATACTCTCTATCGCCGATCGCCTCAGAATCTGAATAGGTGATCTAAGCTTACGTAGTTGGGTCAGTGCTGATATCGAGCCCATTTATTAAAAAAAAAAAGGGAAAAAAAGAAAAAAAGAAAATCTATTCGAATATTTGACTTGTTCATCTTTTTTTTTGTATTCCCGTCTTATATAAAAATTTTAAAATTACTTCAATAGTAATCAGGTAGTCAGAAATAATTGAAAACACTCCAATAATGATATTTTAAAATCCCTGCTCGCTTCGTTCACGCCATGGCAACACCAGCTGACAATTAAACATCGGAAAAATTTGTTTTATAGCTAAGCAGTTGTACGGCAGAGGCGGATCCGGAAGGACATTTTTGGGGGAGATTATATAATTACGTAAAATCTTCTACGTTTGAAAAATACCACTTGTTTCATAAAGAAAATCAAATAGCGACCTCTTTAGAAATTTAAAAATGCTTTAAAATTACGTAATTATTAAAATTTTTAATTTAAATTTTGTCTTATGTTTAGAGGTGAAAAATAAAACGAAATTATAAAATTCTAACTAAAATGGTAGTTTAGAAATAGTAAGAAAGAGTATTTGTATTAGACTTTACTTCTTTTTTATTTTTGTTAGTAATCCGATCCGATTTCTCTTTGCTCACGAGCCAATTTACATATATATATTTCTCATTGAACTATTTTTAATTAAAATTACAAAATAAAAAATAAATAAGAAAAGCAAAAGGTCGGTGACGTTCGGGTTTAAAGTAAAATAAAAACGTAACATTAATAAGTGTAATTTTACTAGAAAACATAGGTGAAATTTGTACAAATCTTTTATAGCATAAACTAAGTTTCTCCGTTATAACAAATTTTTTCATAGAGGCTTTGGTTCTTTGGGGGAGGATGTCACCTATTTTTGTCATAAATTATACTACTACTCTAGTATATAGTGCGCAGCAGTACGTAAACATTTTTAATGTGTTTTTTCGATAGTTGAACAATTAACAATGATGCAGGATGAGAAATCGAGATGAACAAGGAGAGGGGCCTCTGTAGAAGTTGGGGAGTAAAGCGAGAAGGGGACAAACCCTCTTCTCCTTTTTAATAATTTGTTTTTTACTATTTCAAAATCGACGTAGAAATAAAAAGAATGTTCCATTGTAGTTTCGAAATTCTCGTTTGAAAAACCGTTTTAATTTTTTCACACATCTTTTATAACATATCGCCGAAGTAGCGTTTGTGGAAACGTATTTTTCCGTTTTCTGGGGTTAAAAAATTATAAATTTTCTCCATTCAGCAAGAATTATAATGAAAATAGGGCAACGTTTTTGTCTGCTATAGGTTTTTGAAAATAATTTCGTAATTCTAACGTTTGCGAAAATATTTTTAAGAGGAAAAAAAGAAAAACATATTTTCGACGAACGCCGGATGTGCATTGAAGCACGGGGGAGCTCCACTTAGCCGATCACCTATTTCCGGTGAACTCTGCGCTATAAACCCGAATGAAACATATAAAACCAGTGCGAATCCTATTGTGATCGATGAGGAACGTAAAAAAGGCTTGCAGTCTCCCGCTTCCGAATGAATTCTTCTATAGGCAGGAAGTACAGTTATAAGCAGTAAAAGAAACTATAATAATTATAATGTAAAAGATATAATTAAAAAAACAAATCCGGCGAAAAAGTTATAAAATGAAGTTAAAATCAGTTATAACAACGTTGGAGGGAGGCTGAATAATCTGGTCATATTCACTCCGTTTAACTTTTCATTGGTCACTCACTATTTATTTCTTACTGAACACAAACACTAATTTATTTTATTTATTTATTTATTTTTTTTTGTAAAACAAAACCTAAATCGATGTAAGAAAAGAAAGAAAAATTACTATACCGAATTGTGGTTGAGTTTTTCTTTGGGTTCGAAAAAATTTATAATCTTCAACTTATTATAATTATGGCTCAGCTCTTATTCTTCTTCATAATCCCGCCTCTATTTAACCTCTCTATTCAGCCATCTCTTCAGCTCTCATCCAAGGTTTTCTTGATACTTGTTCTCTCTTAAACGCTCTGCAATCTCTGCTATTTGTCATCTTCGCTTTTAGACATCTGAATCTGCTCTATTTTATGTCTTTTTCACTCCCAACCATATACTTTCCTTGTAACATCACCACATTTCGTTTAAATGTGCTGCCTTCTCTGCTGCCTTCTCTGCTTCCTTCTATTCATTCTTCCTTATTAAAACTTGATAAGCCCCTCTTCGGTGCCCTTCTTATATTCTCTAATTTGCTTCTACTTCTTCGGTTACTCCTGGCCTTGAATTATTTTTATCGCCTCTGTTTAAAAGCCTAAGAATAGAAAATTTATTTTCTCCCCCTTCCCATTTCTTGAACTAACGACAAATCTATTAAAAAAAAAAAAAAAATGATCGACGAGAAGCCTTATTTTCTAACAAATTTTTTGTATTAACGTTTACCACCATCGGTTTTCATCAAGTTTATAATATGCACTTAAAATACATCACCATCCAAAACAATCAGTATAAGCGTATATGTCCCGTTTTTACCAATTTTATTTTTTCAACAATAAAGATCGAAGATTTTTGTTTGTTAATGAGTTCATTTATAAACTGCTCAAAGTTAAATTTTGCGTTACAAGCAATAATTTTCTATTTTTGGGTCCCAAACTTGTGGTCATAATAATTGATTTGACGCTGTAGCCATCAGAAATTAACATATACGTTTTGTTATAGTTGAATCAAGACACACATTATCAATTTAAAATAAAAATAACTGCTATTATACAAAGTAAATAAGACAAATATAAAAAATTACAAAAATTTAAATTAAAACAATTTCTGGTTGTATGCAAACAATTTGTATACTCAATAAATGAAGCAGAAAACTGAACCCACAGGTAACATCAGCAAACTAAACTCCGATCTTAATACCAGTTACAGTGTTTATTTGTGGAAGAATACACTGAAACTTGCGCAATCACACCAATTCTTCTATGAAACGAGGCGAAGCAATTGGTTTTTGCCTTTTATTAAAAAACTTTAAGCTTACAACATACATATATGTATTAGATAAAAACCTTCTGTGGACCGCATTGAATTTTTTTTCGAATTGCATTAATATACTTCAAGTAACAGTAGAGAGTTCATTGGGTACGATCGAGCACATTTTTTAGGTAGGAACGTACTATCATGTACTGACAAAAATTGCAGAATTTCAAAATTCTTATTTATTAATTACAAACGTTTACTTTAATTTACAGTTTAATTTGGGACGGTCTATTGTGTGAATAAATTAGCAGTGATTAGTGAAAGTTTTTCTTTTTTTTTGCTAACTATATTAAAAGAAACAAAGTCTTCATAAAAATTGAGACTTCACTAATTAAACATTTAAAACTTACATGGTCGGTATGATTAGGAAAAAAATTTACGGGGTAGACACCATGTCTAAAAAAATTTATCTTAAAATCTTAACGTTTCGTAAAGCTGACACCTGATGACGCTCTAAAACTTTCCGAAACGTTAAGGCTTTAAGATTAATTTTTTAAATACGGTGTCCACCGTAAATTGTTTCCCTGAGACTTCACTCTGATTCTAAGAAATAATATTATTTTTAAAATCACCCTGTAGTAATATGGTGTCTGTGTTTTTTATTAGTGAGATAGATTGTCCGATGTATGGGGGAAAAAAAAAAAAACCGTACAAATCATTCTCGGTTCTTGCAAATTTACTAATAAGCTTTTTTTCAGTGATACAGTCCCCCTTTAACGGAATCCCGCTCATCTTAAATTTAGTATATCGAGGTTCGCCTACCATGAACCATCAGTTTGAGCGGCAGATTCCGTTTTTTGAAAAAGTAAATTAATTCTAATGTTGCGGGGTAGTTATTGACGTAATACAAGTAAAAAACCGCGAATGAACGGACACATTCATAAAGCGCGAGGTCTACAGCGCCTGTAGACTCGGGTTAGAAAATGAAAATTCATACTTCGATCATCGGACACTTCTTACGAAATGAGAATTATCAGAGGAAATGGAAAACTGGTCCAGTACTACTTTTATTAAAAAAGTGTACATCGTGAGAAGCTTAATTACACAATTCCCGATGGTAGATTTACAACACTTAATTCGGGCTTACACATCAGACGTGCCATGGAGTTTCTCATTCCGAATAATATACTTACACCGGTTGTAATCATACGGGAGAAGTCATCTGGGTAAGAAGTGAATCACTGTAAAGAAGGAAAAAGGAACTAGCCTCCGATTCTCACGAGTACCGTTAGGCTTTGTACATCGCGGAAAGCTCAAGTTCACAATATCATGCCTATCAATCGGGGTATTTCCAATATAATACACCCGCGCTATTATTTTTTAAATATAGTAATATTGATAGCGAACGCGGATTTGGCTTTTCTAGGTTATGCACTTCGGGGTTTATTAATCAGAAGTTGGCTGTCGCGATTCCCATTTAAAGGCCTCTTAAGACAAAGTTGACGGCATCAAAAATAATACAAGAATTCTTCGCGCTTGATTAAAAAAATTTGCATTACGCCTGAATGGCCAGCTTCGGGAGGGGGGCTTTTACATAGATTAGATCGTATTGATTGTATTGTCCGATTTGCTCGCAATACGCGCTTTTGTTGAAACGTTACCGCTGCTATTGTAGAACGCTTTTTATTCGATGTTTGTTTCAGTCCTGCCGCTGTAGTATCGGAGTACATGCACCTCGAGTACCAAGATGGGTCACTAGTGGCCGTTTGCTTGACGCGAGCCGACAAATTTTGGCCAACGGCGGTCTTCTTTGTGACGGCTATAGTGCTCTTTTACGTGTTTCCGTTTTTACTGCTAATTATTTTCTACACGCTAATCGCTAGACGCTTAATGGCCGAACCGGAGACCGACTGTTCGGAGAGCAGCTCGAACGCGAGAGCGCGCAGACAAGTGGTCGCCATGTTAGTTGCGGTCGTGGTGACGTTCTTCGTCTGCTTGTTACCGTTCCGAATTTTGGTCCTCTGGATAATTCTGGCGTCCGAGCAGCAGCTGTTGCAAATGGGATTCTATAACTACCACCTGATCCTGTACTTTTGCCGAATTATGATCTACTTGAATTCGGCCATCAATCCGATCCTTTACAACTTGATGTCGTCTAAATTCCGTGTCGCCTTCAAGTCGATCGTGGCGAACCTGTGCCCTTGCTGCTGTTCGACAAGCCGCCGGACTGGTCAGCACCGAACGCGATCTCACCTAGCACACGCCAGTACATTCAGTAGTAGTACGCTTTCCCATTCGAGCACGAAAACCTCGTTATTAGCTCATTCTCGGAAGCGCAACTCGCTTCACTTGGAAAGACGTAATTCCGACATTTTCCCGGAACGTCGTCTGCACGATGCTTCGAAAAACGGCTCGGTTAGAAAGCTCGTCCTGTTAAAATCTCTCTCAGCAGACGAGGCTGCGGTAAGCGGAACCACCGGGCAGCGGTTTGTAGACGATTTACTGGAAAGTGAAGTTGAAAGCTTCGTTTAAGAACACAACTTCGGGTAAGTTAAAACGACATCATAATATTGCACGATCTTCGACGGAAACGGGTCGCTCGAAAGCGCTCTTCTATATACGTCCACGCGTTATTCTTCATTGTGTTATCGGCGTTCTTCTCTTTTCCTTCTGATACCGATACCGTACGAGATTATTCGACTAGCGCGGAACTGTTTCATTTTACGTTTAAATTTCCCGCGCAAAAGTTCCCTCCCGCCTTCTATTCTCTCAATTTTATAAAAAACCGTATTTATTTAGTACGATTATTTCAGTACACTTTACCCGTTTCCCATATGTCTGCTATCGCTTTACAATTACAATTTACTCTAATCCGCTCCGAACTATGTCAACTACAGAGAACTCTTCAGCGCAACTTAAAAACCTTCTTATACTACAAGTTCTGAACGATAGACCGAACAACGAGAAAATTGAATAAAACAAACTCGAATAAGTTTTAGAGCGAGCGAGATAACTGGTTCTGTGTTTATTTTGGATCAAATAAAAACTTTTAACAAATTTTTAAAGTAGTTTCTCTGGGTTGTAACGAATTTAAGTGTTTCCTTTGATTTCCGACAATTCCGCTGTAGTGAGACAATCCGTTCCGCTAGGTATTGCACGTCATACCATCACTTTAGGACGAGCATTTTTTCTTCCTCGACGATCAACTGGTATTAACGTGTGTATGTGTTGTAAATGAACGCAGACAATTAATATAACACTTGCAGACTGCTCGTTATTTAACATTTAAATTTTCTCTTAATGTTTGCATTTTTTCGATATATTTACGTCGGACTAATTTTAAATTCGGGACTCAGTCGTACAGTTACAAACTAATTTTTCTCGAATAAACTAATAAAACAGCGTCTTGGCTTTTTTTAATTTTTGGAACTTTTTGCAGCCTTCAAACTCAAGTTACGGAAATGCACGATGAACAGAAGCGAAATGATGAAAAGTGTTGTCGAAGAAATAAAATTTACAATGTTGATAAAAGAGAAAAAAGGCACAATAATTTTTTTAAGAATATTATAGAAGACAAAATACTCCGAACGAGAAAAGCCAATTAGCAACACTCCGAGAATTATAACAAATAAAGAAATGATTGCCACACGTAAGAAGAAAAAGCGATCCTAGACATGTACAGATCGGTGTAATTTTATAATCACGTCGTGTTTCAAAGTGTAAATTCTTCGTATTTTCGATCGTTAATAATGCGTGTGCCGCCTTTAATACGTAAAAAGAATCGTATATCGTGCATATACACCGTTTGAAGAAAAACATTTTACAGCACGTATGATGTATTTTTTTTGTTTTTTAATCGAATTTTACGATTAATAATACTTCAGTCTACAATATTATGCGAATTTTGCTGGAAAAAAAAGACTCGAAATAAACATTATTATTAATATTTCTGCTAATGAAGAAATGTGCTCCTCAAATAAACTGCATTCGGACTTGCTAAAATTGTATAATTTTTTTAAAAAAATTACGTGTTTAGTAAATGTGTAGTAATCAAAAAACAAAATAATTCAGTTTTTACTAATTCGTATCGTTACAATTGCAAAATTACTATGTTCTAAATTTTTTTAAATTTTAAATTTAGCACGAATTTTTATTGTTCCTCCAACAACTTTGCTCGGCATCTATTTCTAAAATATTTCCACGCCTCCGACTTCATCCGCGGTTCATCACTTTATAACTGCTGAATCCACACCCACTAATGGCTTTTTAATTCTTTCATAGTCGACGTAGCGATTTAAGTTTCATTTTACGTTTTATCAAAAAATATCGGCGCAAAAAGAATAAAAATCTCTCGAACCAGCAATAATTTTACGGCAAAGAGAAAAACTCAAAAAAAGCAAAATAGACGAAACGTAACTATCAGCATCCTGGCTGAGTAAGACGATTAATTTTAAAAAGAACGTAGAATATAAGCGACAAAGAAAATACCTTAACTAACGTTCAAATATCTAGACTTCGGGTGAACTTTAATGTACTAAATATAATGTTCTAAATATAATGTAATAAAATAATAAAGCTGTCTAAAATATTACCAAAATATAAGCATTTAAGTAATTATTACTCGATCATTAATATAAAATTCAATGTTAAAAATTGTAAATATATTTAATATATTTTTTACGTTAATACTTACTCTTCCAACTTTAAATTTATATTAATGATCGAGGATACATGGAGATTTACGTTGTCGGATTCCATTACGTGTTTATAACATCATCGTTTTCTAAGTGTGAAGGAAACTTTTTTAAAGTAAATGGGCAATTTTTTTCACTTCACCGGAAGTCGTGGTGGATAATTAAGTAACATCAAATAAGATTTCCAGTTAATGTTTAACATCTGTTTCGGAATCATCTTCAACTCGTAACAATAAATTTTTTTAAGACTCCGGCAGTTCCTTCTTTAAAAAAAAATTTCTTATAACTGATTTGTCATTAAAAAACGAAGTCGCTAATACTCATAATTAGTTAATTATGAGAGCGGGGCAATTAGAGATTACGATCCGAAGTAAAATGTAAAAACATTAAATTGTCTAAAAACACGTTTGAACTTATCGTTTGCAGTAAATCACGGACAGTTCTGTCTTTGCCCACTGTAGAAAACACATATTACCTGATAAATGAAAGAAGCTTTTAATTTCTAAGTAGCGCTATCTTACGTCTTTTTACCGAACTATTAATTCCGCATTTGTCCGCAGATGTCATACAGTCTTAAACGGCGTAAATCTCAGTGAGAAAAGAATATTTATCTCATCGAGATAAATTGCCGCATAAATTTGACGCTTAAATGCAATAGTAGTGATCGAATCGGTTTGCAGTTTATATGCTTTTAATAAAACTTACTGATTGTTTACATTTTTAATTATTTGGCGCGATTTTAGTTTAATAAAAGCACGTAACCGATCGAGCTTTAATCTGTATATAATAATGCTTTTAATATTCTTTTTATTTAGCACATTAAACTATATAAATAAAGGCCAACGTAAAAACATCTTAATTGATATTCTTCAGCGGGCTTTTTCCGGCTAACCTTGTAATTTGTTTTTAAGTAACACTATTCTATCGTAATAATATTGCTGCACGTTTTGTTAAGTAATTCAAAAAGATACACTTGGCGAATGTACAAAAACACTTGAACAAAACTAAATTATCGACATCGAAAAGCTCAGATTTCCGTTATACTTTTTTGTTCACAACATAAAAGGATCGCGTGCCAGTATTCATTTTCTGTTTTTTTTTATATTCGCCGACGTTACTAAATGATTGCGTTAACTTAAAGTGCGGAAACAGCAACCCGAATAATTCACAGATTCGTCGGGATATACGTTTCCAAATTGCCCTGAAAAACTGTAACCAAAGTTTAACAGTATCGGAAAGTTGAACAAGGCTTTCGTTTTAATTACAATTATATCGAGTTTTTAATGAAAATTAAAACGAGAAATCGTTCACAACTTCCCTGAAAAACATATTCATATAGAACCTTTCTAGTACACTGTGCTGCATTTTATAAATCTGTAAAATGGAAGCGGATATATTTTACCTTTGGTTTCGTATCAGTTTGCGATACGTAAATTATTTCTTCCGAAGCAGGACAATTTTTTCAATTATAGCCCAAAAAGGTGTCCATGCGAATGTATCAATTCTTACTTTGTTCGCTTGCAATAGAACGTTTAGCAATGTACTATTTTTAAATTAGAAATAAGCGTGCATTAGATACTATTCTGATTCGTAGCGATGGCATATTTTGGAAATACGGAAAACAATTTTAATTTTACCGTTATCATTTTCTGTTACAGCCCGATGCTGGTCATTTCAAAATTCGAAATCGCGGCTGATAGAACCGAATGCTGGTCACTGACGGATCCGTTTTGGATAAAAGTATTCTTTTTGTGCACCGTATCGATATTCTTCTTTCTACCGCTGATTGCTCTGGTCATTCTGTACGTCGTCATAGCCGAACACCTGATGGCCAACCCGGGTATCAGTACTTCCAGTTCGAATACGTCCGCCCTCAGGTACCGGCGGCAGGTGATCCTCATGTTAGGCACGGTAGTGTTCATATTCTTTGTTTGCCTACTGCCCTACAGGGCGCTGATCATGTGGATCATTTTGGCGCCGATCGAATTTCAGCTGATCTACGTGTACGGCTACGAGACCTACTACAAGATAATTTGCTTTTGTCGCTTCATGTTCTACCTGAATTCCGCCATAAATCCGATACTGTACAATTTAATGTCGTCCAAATTTCGCGATGGCTTCCGTAAACTTTGTGGCCTCCGATGCTGCTGCCCGGTGCGACTAGGACGAAAAGGCACCGTCACCACAACCACCGGTTTAACCGGTACATCTTCCAGTCAGAAAATGGCCCAGGATACTCCGCCGTCCTCTTCTATCCATCACAGCGGAACCGGTGACTCGGCAAAAAAGAAAGCCTCCACATCCGAGCTGATAACAGCCGCTAACATCAGTCCTTGTTCTTCTGGCGAAGGTTTCATGAAGAAACTAAGTGTAGCCACCAACATAGTCAGATTACAAGAAAATTACGTCTAGTTTAAACATATTCTTTATACGCTTTTCTCGTCGTTTTCGTTAATTAATAAACTATATCCGAACTATCGTAAATTATTTACTTCAACTGTTTGCACGCGCCTAAATTCTTTTCGAAAACTGATGGAAACAAATTCGCTTTCCGAATAAACGACCTGCGGACTCCTTCCAAAAACTGCTGTATTTCATTTAGGCGCGACTCGTTCAACTAACGGCAAAGTTATGCAGACATCACAAAGTTAAGCATTTCTATTCGAACAGTCACACTTAATTAGCTAAACGTTATTTCTTATGAAATTCTTCAACATCACTATAAAGCTATTTTCATCACTATTAGTAATTGCACAACACAAATGATGTTTTCTGTTATTGGATTGACATTATATATATATATATATAAACTGCTGGACAAAAGTCTTTGTCCACCTTCCATTTAATACCTTTCTTTGTTGTAACTACTGAACAATAAGTTAGATTGTTTTCAAATTTTAACCAGACGTTATTTCATCATTCTTTTATGTAGTATAATATAAAAAAATCGATTCTGAATATTTAGATATTTGTTTTTGATAATCCCAAGAAAAAAAGGGAAGATATGGGAAAAAAGGAAAAACAATTCAAATTTGGTTACTTTTTTTAAGGATACAAATGAAATTAAAATAAAGAAAAATAGGTTTAAAAATTTAAAATAAACTTACATTAGTACTTAGTGTTACCACCATGAGCTTTTATAACTGCACTGCTGCGTCTGGGCATACTCTCTACAAGGGTTTGTATATCTGTCTGTGAGATTCTTTCAAATTCTTCTGTTAGAGCACTCCGGAGTTCTGATAATGATGCAGGTGATGATCTCCGATTTCGAATCCGTCTTCCAAGAGTGTCTCACACATGTTCAGTTGAATTGAGATCTGGACTGCACGCTGACCACCCCAAGCGGTTTATACCAACTGACTCTAAAAATTCAACTCGCCCCATTTTTCCACTGTCCAATTAGCATGGGCGCGTGCAAAGATCAGTCTCGCTTTACGATGACGTTTGGTCAACGACGGACCTGTAACGGGTCTTCTTGCTTTAAAACCTTGTTCATTTAGTCTTCGACGAACAGTGCGCGTGAAAATGGGTGTTGCTCGTGTAGAATTGAAGTGCTCAGTAAGTGTTGTTGATGTGGAACATCGATTATTGAGGGCCGATCTTACTATTCTACTATCTTCTCCGACATCTGTTGCTCGTGGACGTCCACACTGTAAGACCTCAATCCAATTGAACATGTGTGGGACATGCTTGGAAGACGGATTGGAGATTGGAGACCATCACCTGCATCATTATCAGAACTTCAGAGTGCTCTAGCAGAAGAATGGGAAAGAATCTAACAGACAGATATCCAAACCCTTATAGAGAGTATGCCCAGACGCAGCAGTGCAGTTATAAAAGCTCGTGGTGGTAACACTAAGTACTAATGTAAGTTTATTTTAAATTTTTAAACTTGTTTTTCTTTATTTTAATTTCATTTGTATCCTTAAAAAAAGTAACCAAATTTGAATTGTTTTTCTTTTTCCTCCTTTCTTCCTTTTTTTCTTTGGATTATCAAAAACAAATATCTAAATATTCAGAATCGATTTTTTTATATTATACTATACAAAAGAATGATGAAATTACGTCTGGTTAAAATTTGAAAACAATCTAACCTATTGTCCAGTAGTTACAACAAATAAAGGTATGAAATGGAAGTTGGACAAAGACTTTTGTACAGCAGTGTATATATATATATATATATATATATATATATATATATATACACAATGCCTTGCTTTCTGTTTACTTATCTCTTCAGTGTTGTAGACCAAAAAACAACATGGCTCAGCAACTCTTAAATCTTCTTATACCCTAAATCTCTAAAAACACCATTACAACGAAGTTCTTGCAGTGCCTATGTAGGAGCATTGAGGCCCTTTCACGTTATGCGACTTTTTGTCGCACGGTTAAAAATTGAAATACGACATAAAATCGCACAAACGTATCCTTTCATCGCATCTGCTAAGAGAAAAATGTACCAGTATGCGTACGCAGTGTTGATATATTAAAGCATTTTTGTACGTTGTTTTCCGAGCGTTTTATTCGTGTTTTAAAGTTTTAACTTATTTTAATAATTCTCTTTTTATGTATTCGGCGAAAAACAACGTTTAATTTTAGTGTACCTGTAGCGTCGTCGAAAAAGCAAAAAAATAAAACAAGGCTTGAAGTTCATCCATTACTAACAGAGAGACCACACACGTTGATGCATTTCAAATATTGTTTGAAAAATTACAAGTACATCCTACAACATTTTTTAATTACTTTCGGATGTCCATGGAAATCTATAATCGATTACTAGGAAGTCACCGAGAAAGAGAAACGTAGTCGGCAACAAAACTAACCAGGCTATGTTGTCACATCCGATGTTAGGAAAGAAAAATTATTAAAGTCGCATAGACGGGGACACCAGAATTGCGCACCAACACTTCACACAGTGACAAGTCGGACTTGAATTGCGCACCGACCCGAAATAGACCACCTGCTGAGAACTCGAATTGCGCACCGCTATAAAAAAAAAACTTTTATTTTATAAAATCAACGAAAGAATAAAATGAGTAAAAGTCGCTCTTTCGGTGACTTCCAAAATGTCTTATCATATCTCGATGGTGATTCCACTTATTAACTGTACTCCTGCTGACCCGTAAATTACATTTAGTAACTTCTCTACCTGAGCATTATGAAGAAGTAAATTAATATTGAAATCCTCACATATCAGAAAATTATCCTTATTATTTAGGTTTTTTAAAAACGCTGCGAATTCTTTTATGAATTCGCTTATATTTTTACTTGGTGATCGATAAATAACAATTAAACGGAAAAAAAATTATCAACACTCTTATCTATATCTACCATCACCAGATCCATGATTGACCTATTTTTAACTTCCAGAATATTACATCTAAAATTATCATTTATGAACACAAACATCGCTCCGTTATACTTCTTTGGTATTTTTAGTGCAATCTTTGTGAAACCCGCTATATTATATAAATTCAAACTCGCTTATATTTATTTCTGTTAGTACAATGACGCTTTAAGGTGTCATGTGAATGTAGCTCAAAAATTCATCCCTGTTACGCCGGACAGTTTTTATGTTTAGCTGCAACACAAGGAATAGTTTGGTGTTTATTTTTAACGTATTATCTGGATTTAGTATCCTGCTTATATTATCATTCCATTTTTTAATATCACTGTAGTTTGTACAATTAATCCTATTCCCGTACTGCATCGGTGGAGTTCCATTTGAGAGGAACACTTGACAACGTTTCTGCACATACGAATAAACAGTTCGAGATAAAGAGGAAGCACAATTACACATACAAAAACCATTACATAGAGTTCGTAGTGCTCTCTTTAATAACCCCAGTTAACTGGTATGCTAAACAGCTTAAATTTATTGCGATATTCTTAAATACTTCGCCGTCAAAACGCAACGCATCCTAATTAATCTAACTCTAATATTATATGCATATATCATATTATTGATAGACATATGTATTTAATATATCTACATATACATAATATATGCCTATACATATATTTACAAATATACATATATACACATACACACATATATACACATACACACATATATACACATACACACATATATACACATACACACATATATACACATACACACATATATACACACACACATATATACACACACACACATATATACACACACACGCACACATATATTCACAGCCTGGCCGTTGCATTACTAGATAACTCCAATGAAATCAGACGCCTGAAGCGGATAAAGCCAACGAACTTGCTGCAGGGTTCCAATATATTAAGCCGAGGATACCAGATGAAACTCATATCGCTGGATAGGAGTTTCCGCAAATTATCATCACCCACACGCCAAGTGCTAGATAGCACCAAACAAGGCTAGTCGCACACTCACGAAAGAAAAGAAAAGAAAAATCGTATACCGAAACAGTGTTGGATCGATTCAATAATTTTGACTACTTCTTGTTTTCTGACGAACCTCATTTCCAGCTCAACGGACATGTTAACAAACAGAATTACAGATACTGGAGCAGTAAAAATCCGACAGCTTAACATGAGAAGCCACTTCATTCGCCTAAGGTAACCGTATGGGCTGCAATTTTAGCAAAAGGGAATCATTGGTCCCTATGGTTCCGTAGATTCTCGCGGCCGTACGGTCACTGTTAATTCTGCTGAGTATATGTTCCGTACTCGCTTAGAAGATTGTAAAAGTCGAGACGGTGGCTATTTAGATGATGTTATTTTTAAAAGGTAAATTCCCATAAATTGGCTATCTTGTAAGAAAATAATTTCTAATGTATGTCAAACAGTTTTTTTAATACGATTTTTTCAAATGTTAACGAATTCATGGTCCACCCTGTATCGTAGTTTACTCTATCTGAACAATCCTACACCTGCTCTGCCGTAGTTCTATCCTTCCGTTCGTTACTAATAATTCTTACTCTTGTTAATTTCATAAATTCTATTACGATTTAACAAATAGTACAAGTCACTGAGTCCGTACACCTTGCTGGAATGCCTGTAACAAAAAAAAAACAATAATAAACTAAAACTATTTTTATTTTTACTAATTATTTATTTATATAATTAATTTCTTTCTTGTCATAATTTTGTTTACTCGCGCAAAAGAAATTGTATTACAACTGTTAAGCATTCTAAACCAGCCTGTAAAATTATAGATTATACTATATTCCTTTTTTTATTCCCGCACCCATCGATCAAAAAACTTTTACCCAGGCTAATAAGAAAACATTCATTTATCCCTCCCCATTTTCTAATCGCCATTCGCATTACCGCTTTATGCAGCCAATTCCTCGTTCCGTGTCTTGGTTTCATTCTATTCCTTTCAGTCGTCATTCTTCTATTGTCTCCCTAATTCGTCTCCTCCGGATCAATCATTCTCTTCAGCCCTATCCACGCTTTCGATTTGTTCTGTCGCCATCTACTTATTGTTCTCTTCACGATTGTGATCCTCCTCGTATCCTGCTCTTCTAAATGAACGCTCCCTTACCCTCTCCTTTCCAACATCTTCTGTGGTGCCTGCACTGCTATCCTTTGTTGCGTCCATTTCGGACCATCTAGCTATTTAGTTTTTTTAGCTTAGCATATCCTGTTGTTGGGTCGATGCAGCTGGTGCGTCCACACAAAAATAAAAAAAAAAAAGAAAAAAAAAGACTATTTCTTTGAAATTGTTTCAAGCTCTATAGGAAAAGCAGATTTATATTAGCGGAATTGTTTTTTCAAAAAATACTTTTTTTCTCCCTTTTCTAAAACAGAGATTTAAAAATTCTAAAAAAGCTCAATTTCAGAGGGGTCTCCGTTAAGCTTACACTGAGTAATTTTTTCGAATATATACCGCCATCGGTTTTACATTAAACAAGGGAAAAACACATTTTTTGTAACGTTTTATTTAGCGCACATTCGATTGACCGCTAGATTATTAGTTGTTTTTTTTTCTTTCGTTACCAGTTTCAAAAAGGAGATTTCGGCAAAATCTGGCTAACATAAAAAATTAACAGATCAAAATAGGTGAACCGTCTAATCATTTCTAGTTTAACGATGTTATAGGAATGTTGATTACTTTTCTCCGTGTATTTATTCGATAACGCTTACTGTTGAACAAGCTGCTGACAATATGACCTGTAAAGGCTACACTGATAACTTTTCGATGATATACATATTTGCTACATAATTCTATGTGCACATTCATTGTATACGCCCACAGTTCAACCTATCAATAGTTTTTAAAAAGCCCGCGCTTCTAAATGTTTGACCATATACACATCGATTACTTTGCGTACGATTAATTTGCAGAAAACAGCTAAATTGCTTTTTAGTTCTTGCAACTTTGTTAAATTGCTGAAAAACAGGCGAACGCAACTTTTTCGAGCGGCCACCACTTTTCATCAATATAACACAGATCGAAAATCGTTGTTAATGTTATAGGAATTATCATTATTGAAGAGTGAAAAATTTAATTAAGCGAATCGTACTACTACTTTGGTAGGTAAAGAAGTCACCTGACGAAAGAGGCGACTCGAAGTTACGTTTAAAGAAGCAGTCAATTCCAATGATTTGGTGAACAGAAGCCTCTCACTAAAAATGAACTTGCAAGGAAGAAGAGGTAATCTAACTATACTATGATGGTCATCCCCGGCAAACAAAGCGTGAATGCGGCTCCTTATTACACCGTGCTGGCTTCAAGTCCGCAAAGTCATATTGGTCGGTCAAAAATAGCGAAAGCCGTATCCCTTGTTAGTAGACATAGCCAGGAATGTCTTTCCATTCCCTCTTTTCTTCAAACCATAAAGAGGTCGGTCGAGACATAGTGACCTCCCAATAGGACCACCCCCGGGGCGGACTATTGTTGCTTAGCCGCATGCGCCTAGATCACATACAGGTGTGGCACAATCACGTGTTGAATGGGAACGACCACCAACCGTTTACCTCTTTTGCAACACTCAGACGCCATCATTTACCAAGCATATCCTGCTGCAATGCCTCGTATTTCTGTCTACACGAGCTAAGTTCGGCATTTCTAACCTGCCATCGGCCCTTTCTAATACGGCACCTGGCCTGGGGTTAACGCTGCTCTTCATTAGGGAAAATTACCTAAGGTCTAATCTGTAATGCATAATAGACTTTGGGACTACCGCCGTAGTAGTCTTAGTAATTGCACGCGGTTCTTAAGTTGTTTGTATATATTATTATTTGGAAAACAAAAGGAAAAAGAGAGGGGTCCATTAAATCCTTAGATAGATTATTTCTCGAAGTTTTAACGTTATTAGAGGAGCTTCCTTTAGACTGGTTTATCTAAATAATGAAAATAATAAGTAGTGCTCCAATAGAAAGCAAATGGAAATAAATAAATCCATATAGGAATAACTAAATAAATGAAAAGTATGACGGTTTAGATGAAACATGAAATGGATTACTTTGTATGTTTTTTAATAAACAGCGAATGAAAAGAAAAAAATCGATAAAGAACGTTGTTAATTGAACGTGCTAAATAAAATAGACCAGATGAAGAATTTATTACTGTCGTAAGCAGAAAAGTAGCAAGACAGTAATCTGCGATAAGACTTTTGATAATATTGTAAATGTTATCCGATGAAATGCGGAACAGAAAAAGAACTATTGAACGCGATCGATCGAATTAAAAAATGACGCGCACCCCTACCTATAGATTATTATGTCCAATTTAGAAGAAATAAAAATATCACCGGGCGAACAGGTATTCTTTTTTTATTTTTGGGCGCGTTGTGAAAATGAATGCAGCTCAAAAAAAACAACTTCTCATTTGATTTTAAACAAGTGTTCAATCAAGCATGATGTTTCATGCGCCCAGGGATATATATTCCGTATGTAAGTTAACGATAACCATACTATATTTATATTTACATAATACTAAATTTAAAAAAAAAAAAAAAATGAATTTGATTTCTCCGCTGAAAAAGGAAGAGAAACGTCGTTCTTGCGCTTTTTGAAATTATCGCCATCTCGAAAATTTTGTTAAGAAAATGAAATACGATTTCCTTTAGGCGACAAATAGCGATCTCTCAATCGATACATCACACGACCGAAAAAAATTTTGAGTATTCCGCGCACCCCAGGGTCTAATTTTGACGTTGGAAACATCCAACTGGAAAAATATACAGGGATATACGTATTTTTAACCTTGTTCAAAACTTTTAACTATGCTATTCGAGTCGTCAAGAAAGGAACATACGTCTTCTTTCGCGCTTTTTTGAACTTTGCGTCAACTTCAAAAGTTTCGTTAAGGAAATGCCTCTTATAGGTCCGTTCCCGTCAAATAACGATTTTTCCAGCATGTTGATATCACATGCCAAGAAAAAAAGAATTATTTTTTTCAAAATATTCGAGATTTCAGTGCCCAGAGCGCCGAATTTTAAAATTGGAAACTCGAATGTTCTAAACCAAAAAAGTATAAGGGGGGATGCGCATTTTTTTTAACCTTGTTCAAAATTTTTAGCTATAATGCACGGGTCGCAAAGGGGGGGAGGCTACATATCAGTGTTCTCACGCTTTTTTTAAGTTTCGGATAACCTTGAAAGTTTCGTTAAGAAAAAATGAAATACGGTTTTGTTCTCAACAAGTAGCGATCTTTCCATTAATATATCACGTGCCCGTGAAAAAAAATAATTTTTTTTCAAAATTTCGAGCTGCTGGCGCCTAAAGGGGCTAATAAAATCATTAGCTGTAATACCTGAGCCACAAGCAAGGGCTACACGTCTTTTTTGGTGCTTTTTTGAAATTTTAGTAAACTTCCAATATTCGGTTAAGAAAATGACTTATGGGTTTTATGTTCCAGTCAAACAGCGATTTTTCCAACATGATATCACATGCCCGGAAAAAAAGAAATTTTTTTTTCCCCAAAAGTTTGATCTTTTGAAGCCCCGAGGGGTTAATTTTAAAGTTAGAAACCTATATGTTCAAAACCGAGGAAATGTACGTGAATGTGCATATTTTCATCCTTCTTCATAATTATTAGCTATAATACTCGCGTCCCAAAGAGCGAGCTACATATTAGATCTCGAGCTTTTTTGAACTTTCGAAAGTTTCGTTAAGGAAATGAAATACGGGTTTGTTCCCGGCAAATAGCGATCTTTTCCAACGATATATCACGTGCCCGTGAAAAATTTTTTTTTTCTTCAAAATTTCGAGCTTTCGGCGCCCGAAGGGGCTAATTTTAAACCGGGAAACCCGGATGTACCAAATTAATAAAATACAACTGGAAGCGTGTATTTTTAGCCGTGTTCAAAATTTTTAGCTATAATACTCGCGACGCTAGGGGACGCGTCATTTTTCGCGCTTTTTTGAACTTTTCGGCCTCTTTGAAAGTTTCGTTAAGAAAATGAAATACGGGTTTCGTTTTCGACAAATAGCGCGATCTTTCCAAGAATATATCACATGCCTGGAAAAAAAAAAGATATTTTTTTCTAAAATTTTGAGCTTTCGGTGCCCCGAAGATCTATTGTTAAAGCTGGAAATTCGGATGTTTTAAATTAGAGAAATATACGTGGAAGCGAATCTTTTTAGCCGTGTTCAAAACTTTTAGCTATAATACTCGCGGAACTAAGGGGGGACACGTGGTTTTTCGCGCTTTTTTTAACTTTTCGGCAATTTTACATAACTTTTGTACTATACGTTTTTTTTTTTTTTTTTGATTTTACAAAAGGACTCCTGCATTTTATTTTATATTTTGAATTTCACCTTTAACGGTTTATCGGGTGATGAGTTATGATTTTTTAAGAGTGATTTTTGAGGTCGTTTTAAATAACATATTATATATTTGCCGCCCAGGGTAATCGGTCATCTTGAAGTTATAGATATGGTTTTAAAGAAAATTTTAATTGTAATTTATGACCCGGCTTTGAAGTTTATAAGTGTCATGCCGTTCGTGAAATATTGCATATTTTAATTGAATATTTTTGTTGTTTCTGAACAATCTTACTAGGATTATTCTGTGAATTATATGTATACGGAATCCTAAAAAAGTGAAAAATAAGAAGAAGTGTCGAATGCATTTAGTAAATGTTTCATATTTGTATTCGAATTTAGCGTGATTTTTGCGATTTTTTATTACGATTAGCAATCGATAGATAAAAAAATTTCGTTTCTTTTTTAATTTCTGAGAATTACACCGATGCTTGTTATGTTTTATCGAATAAACAATGTTGCATTACGTTTAAACGTGCTATAACAATTAAGAACTTCTTTTTAAACACTAAATGTAAAATTGTTTATATTTCTTAATCTCCTTTTTCCCGCGTCTAAAGTCATTGATTTTGATTTTCCCAGTTTCATTCTTATGTTTGCTTTACTTCATCCGTACAATTTGGTTAATCACGGAAATGGAATGTTGGCTTCGTTTTATTAAACGAGTTGATTGAATATACTTTCTTCAACTGACTTTTTTGATATATTTTTAATTGCCCGATTTAAATTTCTGTTTCATTTTGTCAACAATAGATTACAATGTTGAACACAGTTTACGTACATTTAATGAGATAAAAAAAATCATCTGTACGCTGCTAATAATTTAACGTTTCCCTGGAAAAAAGGGAGGAATAATAATTTCGACGTCGCGGCCCGATAAAATACGATTTATCATCTCGATGATCTACACTTTCTTAAAATGTTTTTACTACTTAGTCCAGGAGAGGAAAAAAACAAAAGCGTTTACTATAGCAGGTCCGATAGTCGGTTAAGATGGGAGAAACGTTGATGTCTCGTCTGTACATTTATGAGTCCGTAAAAGTATTCAAACGGTTTCGAGACTGTTCGTTAACCGATATGAGACTAGTCTATCGGTTTGCTACCAATTATCAGCTTTGACCAGACAGATGGTTACGGACTGACGCATCTTCTAACCCTAAAAATTAGTTACCAGTTGGTTCACTCACCCCTGACTAGATGAAAACACTTTAGAATTAAATAGAAAACAAAAAAATCGGTAGCAATAAAAAGAAACACATGGTCGTATTGTGTGTAACAATGACGTAATATCTAATATTAATTCCGATAAAGTTAATAAATTGATAAAAAATGAGAACTGCATTCCGCACAAAGTACGCGCCGTTTTTAGAACAAAGATTTATTTATTTTGTCAGCGAGTTTATCATTACTTTTACATCATCATCCTAATGGGGAAGAAACTTTACGAGATTAGTTTATAAATTTCCGTAAACTTCAATTTAAATGAGCGTATCATCAGTTCGCGCTTCTAACGTAATTGCGCTCCCGAATAAACTGCGTCGTTGGCTAGAGCTTCGTGAAAAAAGCTCTGCATATTGTGCGATAAGGAATATATTTTAATCCTTTTGGCGCGGTTAAATTCTGTAGTTTTGCAATAAATTTTTAGAAAAAATTTTTTTTTTTTTTTTTTTCGGGGGAAGGAGGCACAACTCAGCGCACGTAGTGAAATTTGTAAGTTCCAATGTGCGGCGGGGAGATATTCTACCTGAACGAGACACACAGTTAACCAACCTACCATGCTACGTTAGTTAGATTTAAAAAAACAACACATTTTAATCAGACTTTATTTAAAAAAGAAAACAAAAAAAAAGGTATTTTAAATGAAAAATTTTGGTCCGAATAAGTGCCACCTATTTTCGCAGTAAGTTTAAAATAGATCACAATACGGCGTGAACGAAGAAAACAAAACTGACAACGTTAAATGGTGTTAAAATTTTACGTTTATTTTATTTAAAAAAAAAAAAAAAAAAAAAAAACGATATTAGAGAAAAAGGCATTTCAATGCCTGCGAATAGTAACGAAAATGAAACGTTCAAACAACTAGAGACACAGATTTAACGTGCGTGCGGCTAATAAAATTATATTTATAAGCGGGTATTTTTAATTATTAATAATATACAGCTAAGCTGTGAGGTAATTGGTTTTTTCTAATTTCCCTCGCAAAAAAAAACAAAAATAGAATAAAAATTTTGGAAATTTAAATATCGAAAAGGAAGAAATATAAACAGTTCAAGACTTGTATTCGGACTTTTAAGATTAAGTACTCGATATGAAAACAAATCTTATTCGCTTCAAAATTCGTCAGTGCAACTGTTCTAATCCTGAGAACGAACGATATCAGGTAAACATTACTTTTTCCTTTTCCGATCCATCAGCATGCCTCGGAAGATTATTCCGTTGCTTCAATTCCTCCGCTCTTCGCACGGGTAGAATTCCCAAAGCACGATCCTAAAATAAAAATTTTACTCCGAGGAATCCTCATCACCGCAACAATCAAGCTCTTTCTAAAACTCCCTTTCTCCCTTTGAACTAAAACCTTTCGGTAGAATAACAGTGAAACTATTGCGTAATAGAAACTGTGACAAAGAGGGAAATAAGAAAAAATAAAAAACTGGAAAAGGCGAAATAAGAAGAAGAAATTCAGATTAGTGAGAAAAAGAAGAAGATCTGTAAAGAGAAAAAAAGGGTTGAAAACCGGGTTTGTCATCGCAAAAGGTTTCGATAGAACTTCAGATTACACATTTAAAATGTCCCCCTGGCTATTTCTTTAGTTCGCTTAGATCTGTTAAATAATTCTTCCTTTCTCTATTCTGCTCTATATTAATCGATGATTAATTGGTAATTTTTTCTAAGTTTTTTATATTCATTTTCTCGTTGACTGCCGTTGAACAGAATTTCTGACGATGTTAGAAAGCTGACAAAAAATCATGAAAATTACAAATTTTAATAAAATTAAAGTTTATTGTTATTTTGGACAACTAACAAGAATTGAACGAGATGATCATTTTTATTGAAGTTGTAAAAAAATCGTTACTGCTTATTTTGCGTTCCAATTCGGCTGGAACAGAAATAACTGTTGACAGGAAAATATAACGAATATGAACTAAATCCAGCATCTATTACAGTTTTCGGGATAATTAGAACACAATTTTCTCTAGATAGAGTAAAATTATGGAAAAATTATAAACATGTACACAGGTATGCAAAAAACAAGACTCGTAATCAACAAAAGAGGTGTGACTATTTCGTCCCAGAAAACGGCTCATGTGAAACAACGAATAAATCAAAGTTTTTAAAAACTAATAAGTGTAATCAAACTACGCACCCACGAAGAAATCTGTGTTCTTCTTCGCACAGGCGACTTCCGCGTGGGTGTGGGCTGCGCGTGGGCTGGATTCAATGTACGATAGCCGAATTAAATACATGTTGCGCGAAATAAACTCCGCATCAGCTGTGTGTATGCTGGGTTCAATATGTGGCGGGCTTAATACATATTATCTAGTGCATATTAAACGTTAAAATCATTTTCAGAAACATGTTCGTTAAACTAAACATGGGGGAAGCATAATTGGGTTAGTAAATGATTGTCATTGTGTAGACGTAATAAAATTCAAAAGAAACAAAGGTTTTAGTAGGAGTTGGAAAAGTATTAAAGCTGGGGTTAGTCAACAACAAATATTGTTCAAGACTCTGCAATAACTGCGTACAGGTCACTAAATTATTACACCGGTTAGACAATGGTATATTATCAAAGCACATGCAAACACACGACCGTACCAAATAAAATATAGTATGGGTTAACGAATTATTAAAATCTCTATTGTGACCGAGTGCTAAAAGCGCCCGTGCAAAAGTTTTTTTCAGAAGAAACAAGTGTAGCCATGAGGATGCTTGGTGTTTGTTGAGTTAGGTTGTATTTTTTTGATTGATAACGCTAAAATAGTCGTATGCATACGGTAAGGAAATGAATACGGTTGATACAGAACATGTAAGCATGGTGGTTAACTCCTACTCCGGAATCAGTAATAAAAAGACGTATCTTCTAATTGGCTGTTCAAAAGGGAGTGTGCCCATGTGACCAAATACTGGCTCTTGATTGGGCGGTGCCTAGCCCGGATTTATTTCAAACTTGCAGATGAATCATGCTCATGAGTTTTTCGTAAAATTTAAAAACGGAACAATAATACACACTTAATGCAAAAGTTACAGTTGCATTACTTTTCACAATACGCGGTATGTTAAATCGCCATATAAACACGTGTCGTGAACAAATTTATTTCATCGCGAAATTTCAATTTTCTATTTAACACGGTAAATAAATAAAGATTATTCTGCTATTAAACGCGAAATAAGAAAAGATAAAATTTTTGTAAGTCGGATAATTTATGACAAATCAGCAAGACAACGGTTGCATTTTTAATGAATTTCATTTGAAAATTGCAACAAGCGAGTCCCTCGCAAGTATGATAATGTCTATTAATATTTTTAGCTTGTGAATGTTGTTAAATTTTTGTTTATCATTAAAGCCAGCATTGGTCGTTCCCCCTTTACAATTATGCTGGCTTCGAGGAATCTTTTAAGACCTTGGCTAGTCGATTTATCTAAACATTTGAATACCGCTAATTCGTGAATTTCATCTAAATCGTTAGAGCAATTTCTGAGAACCAATTACATATATATGTATATATATATGGTTTTTTCTCGTATTATAAGATTATATTACATATTGATATCATTGTTGCGAGGAGGTTTAGCGGTTTGCCGATTAATAGACGAATGATATAAAAAATAAATAAAAGGGGCAAATTACGCATTAGCTAATTAAAATGTAAATAGTGTATATTTTAAAATAACAGTCAGACACTTCTATCTGTACGGATTCTTACATGTGCTCGAAGCAATTGTGAAAGAAAGCAATCGTGATTCTTTTATAACTGCTATTAGTTTAAAGCTGTGAATTTTCACCTGCTATATTTTAATGAAAAACGTGACGTTTCGGCAATCAGACAGTGAAAACTTAATACGCAAAAGGGAAAAGGGTGCGCACCTTTTTTCTCTCTTTTTACAAGCCATGGACAGAAGTATTAAATTTCATGGAATAATACCGTCGCCTACTCTTTAAAAATGAGAATGAGGGAGAAAGGAACTAACTTGTATTTCATAGGTTCTATATATTGAAATTCTGAAGCCGCCTTCAGTTGCCCCAGTGAGATAATTATCAGTGAGATGGTTTCAGTTATTTTTACCGCTTACTCTCATCGTAATTTAATATACTTCTTTCGTTGTTAGCGCGACATTTTTTATCTTTTTTGCCTATTATCATTTATTAATAGTTTTAGTATTATTTCAGCTCATTTTTAAATAATTCAGCTAAAGACTCTTTTCCGATAGAGATGTAAAGCATAATCTAAATCACCAAATAGGAGTAAATGCTTCCTGCTCTAATACTATGTCCGCAAAAAATGCAGGTATAATTTAACCGAAATAACGATGGAAACCAAGATATAATTCGCCTACAGCAATCTAACTGGACGATTTACAAAGTATCCTTCCGCCTCAAAATTGGTAAATGTCGTTGTGAAACTTGGAAAATAAAAATGTAGTTCATCTTTCGTAATTAAATTCGACCTGCGATCTTAATTTCTAATCTCCGAAGATTCCTTTAAAATGTCCAGCAACCTCTGTAATTCCATTTTGGCATAATTCGCGACATTCCAACTGATTCCAAATATTTCCTTCGAAGTAACCAAATGTGCAAGGTCGCGAGAACAGGCTCCGTTAAGCTAGCCCCTCCCATTTGTTTTAGAATCGTTACTTCTCTCACATGATGTTCCAATTCTATATTGTGTGTCCTTTATTCTCTCTCTACAGTCAACGTTGATCATACAAATTGTAGCAAAATTCCTATCCTCTGTACTTCATTATATTAAGACCTGTAGTTCTCTTTCACTTTGGCATTCCTAACTTATCGTGTCCAGTTATTTCTAATGAACTCCTCTCTAAACGAAGAACACACACTGATGTTGCAGTTACAGTTACAAATAGGTACAGCTAGCATTTAATTTTACGGGCTCGCTGTCGCATTTGCGGCCCTAACGGTAGATAGGTGAACTCCTTGTCAGCCGGAACTGCGGGCGCTGCTGTTGTAGTGTGGCCATAGTGTTGGGTGTAAATTCTGCTCATTTCCTTTTAACAGGATGCCAGGCGCTGTTTTCGCAGTCGTCGCCATAAATATGATTAATGTTTCATAATTAAGAACTATAAACTTTGCTTTATAGTGATGGAGAAAGTCATTAAACTTTCGGATAATTGTTTACGGACGCTAAGCGTTGTGTTTTATATAACTGTGGTGCTTGGTGGCTCGAACTGCTTTTTAAACATCCCGTGTTTCTTCTTCCTTAATTATATTTGTAGCCAGATTCCTTTGTCCGTTTGTACTGTGGGCTCTGTAATTTCAGATGTGACCATGGTATCAGCTAACTCATTTTGCTCTTACCTTCGGCAATGTCATTCCTTTTCTTTTCAGAATTCATACGTTTGGCATTTTTCGACGTTGATTATTATTGTTTCTCCATCCTTGGTATAGCATTCTTTGTCAGATTCCATTCCTTGTTACTCCTAATTGCTGCTATGTACACGTGTTGATGGGTAATCGTCCATTGCTGACAAGCGCAGGGAAAACCCCAAACAAGAGAGAAAAAAAAGAATCGTTAAAAAGCTAGCACATTTACCTTAGACCTAGCGCAACCATAGAAACAGTGTTATACTAAACACGAATTAGAGAGGATAACTTAATGCTATTTCCTCCCCCATCAGTGGAATATTGTTGAAACATTCAACGCAACATTATCCAGCGCACTCTAGCACATCGTTTAATTGAACTAGCGCATCCCTCATTTCAAAACCCCCAAAATACTTACAATTTTTATATTGACAATTGGTGAGTCAGTAATACGTAAAAAAGGAGATGCTCAAAATTTGAAGAATTATAGACCAATTAGTTTATTGTCGCAAATATACAAATTATTTACTCATGTAATAACGAGCCGACTAACACAACAAATTGATCAACCGAGAGAGCAGGCTGGCTTCAGGCGAGGATTTAGTACAAATAACCACACCTATTAACAATTACAACATTGATACAGAAGTGAGTACAACATGGAATTATGCGTAGCCTTCATAGATTATGAGAAGGCGTTCGATTCAATCTGAGCAGAAATAAATCCGTTAAATCTCATTAGAATCAATGACAAGTATATCAACATTATTAGGGATATTTACAGCTCCGCAACAAAGACGAATAAGTTTATGGAACAAAACGGAAAACATCCCAGTGTAAAACGAGGACTTAGACAAGGTGATATCATTTCCCCGAAATTATTTATCCGCGCACTGGAAACCGTATTTGAGAATTTAAGTTGGGATACGGCAGGTATCAAAATAGACGGCGAATATCCAAAGCACCTCAGATTCGCAGATGACATAGCATTAGTGAGCACAAGCGCAGAAGAACTACAGGCGATGATAACAGACCTGAATATACATTCTAATAAAATAGGATTAAAAATAAACCTAGACAAAACAAAAATAATGACAAACACCGAAAGACGAATAAGAATAACAATAAATTCGGAAGAAATGGAACAGGTGAGTAGTTACATTTATTTAGGTCAGAAGATCACAACGAATAAAAAGAACATAACGAAAGCAGAAATAACGAGGAGAATATCACCGCCATGGGTTGTGAAAATTAGGCGGGGTATTACGGAATTAACAAATACCGATTAACTTGAAACGGAAACTGTATAACTAATGTGTACTTCTGGTCCTGACATACAGTTCGGAAACGTGGCTATTCACAAAAACCGGTATAAAAAGGATTAGAAAAACCCAAACATGAAACGAAAAGGCTAAATAGAAGGCAGATGGGTCGTATTCATAATACATAGATACGCGAACAAACAGGGCTAGAAGACGCAGTTGAATAGATGGCCAAAATGAATTGGAACTGGACTGGTCACGTAGCTAGAAGAAACGATAATAAGTGGTGATAGCGTGTCTTGCAATGGTGGCCAATGAACAAAAAAAAAAAAGAAACCAATGAAGAGCAATTGGTAGGATGATATAGTAAAGGTAGCTGGAAAGAACTGGATGAGGAATGCACAGAACAGAAGTGGATGGAAGATGTTGGGGAAAGCCTTCATGCAGGAGTTGATTGATAAAGGCATATTGTGATCGTGAAGTCAGTAATTTAAATTGTACACGTTTATAATCTACTTAGTTTACTGTAGTACTAACGCTTACGCAGGATATAGCTACGTATGTTAAAATAAAATGAAAATATTTCCTGAAAAGAAAATAAATTGAAAACACTCTTATAAACTCAGTTCACATAATTTAAAGCAATTATTACAGTACAGTATGCACACACCTAGGGCGAACTAAAATCTTGAAATATTATTTTTAATTTTTACTCCGGCATTAATTGTGATGTGGATGTTTTTGAGTTTTAAACGATATTTTTTTTATGAAACGAAATAAGTAAAACATTTGAAATATGTGCTTATATGCTTGTATTGGTGTAATTAATTTTTTTTTTTTTTACATTGCGTAAAATAATAATAATGCACATTTTATTGTACTAAAAGGAGAAACTACTTCTGGCGTTTCGCTGTAATCATTACGGCACATCGATTTATTATTATGTTTTAAACCGTATGCTACAAAATACTCCATTTCTGGATTGCTTAAACCTTGGTAGGCTATAACACCTCCTAATATAAATGTTTCCCCCCCTGTATTTATAAGCGTTTTGTAATATTATCCAGAGTGTGGTATGAATTTCCAAGTATGAAGATTTTATATTGATCGGTTCAATGAAAAGATGCATTAAATTATTAAAAGAATGAGTTTTATTTCGTTCGCAGTGTTTACAAGGTTTTTGAATTGACATATAAGAATTACGACTTTATTCATTGAACTAATATTGACTTGTTTCTATTGAAATATAATATAAATTGTTTCAGTTTGTAAACATACGGTGCACTTTTTTCTTCAATAATGATTGACTCTATTTTTGTTTCTGCAGAAATTACCCAAAATTCTTCTGATCCTTATATCCGAAGAAATGATTTGTACAAAATATTTGAGCTAGTTAAAAATTGTAATTTTTTCAAACATGTTACACAAGATAGTATAAAATGTTTTATATTGAAACCATAGATATTTCAATAAGAAAGGATATCCGAAAAGTGTGAACAATGACTTTATTTTAAGATTCGTCGGCCATATTGAACCAAACCCAGTTATAAAAAAATGAAAAATAAATAAAACATTCGCAAAAATATCAAAATGATACGGGTAATCAGGCGTATGTTCAGCTGTCAATGAGTAAACTATTTTTTTTCTGAACCAGTTCTGGCAAGTAGACTGCTAAAAGAACAAAAACAAAGTTTTATTTTAGACCATTCAAAATTGATTCTCCACAGAACATGTCTGTGTGCTAGCAGGGATCCCTCCATTATCCTATACGTTTAACTTCTACACCTCCCGTAATCACCTATACTGGTACCAACAATACCACTTTCCCTCAAGGAACACTACGACTCCTCCTCCATCCTTTCAAAATGATCCAATACCTGATATCCTAAATTCCTTGGCTGCAAAAAAACAGCAAATACAATTCGGATCTCCTACTGTTCCTAAAAGAACCACCATGGGAATACTCGCCATTGAATGTAGACTTATCACTCTTGAACCACCGTACATTTAATGAGTACCAATATACAGTTCGCCAGAAAGGCATCGAAAAAATACAAACTTACACGATACACACGTTTATACAGATGGAACAAAAGCAGACGTCGCCGGGACAGTCATCCCAACAGCATGTGCCTACCTAATTTTTCAGGTGAAGTTCAAACAATGGGGCTACATGATTACTGCACTTCATTACTATATGGAATCCTCCTTGGATTGGAAGCATGCGAGAAGTGCGAGTCCAATAAAATCAATATATAATTATTACAGATTCTCTGGCTTCCCTTCAACCTATTCGGTTACTTACCATAACCGGTTCACTAGTATACAAAATAAGAACTACGGCGCATCGCCTAACCCAAGAGGATCCGCAAGTAGGGTTCCTCCTTTGGGTGCCGGCATATGTTGGAATATCCGGAAACAAATGTGTAGACCAGGTCGCCAAGGCAACGTTGTCTGCCCCTATGTCATTTAATGCTCCATCTCCAGAAACAGTTTCCTTCCTAAATAGAAGTATGAAAGCAAATTGGATATCATCATAGTCTCAACAAGTAACCTTTCTAAGGAATGTAAAACCAAACACTGAATCTTGGTGGCCACCGATCCAAATGTACAAAAAAGAATTCTCTGTTCTTACTAGGTTGAGACTAGGACACACAACATCCGTATCCCATAATCATATCCTTCAGAGAACCCCTCCGCCAATTTCTTGCCCATTTTGCAATGCAGCAATGGTACCTTCTGTCGAACACACCCTGAAACAATGTAAACGTTTAAGGAGAAATAGAACAGGTTCAAACAGTGCTATCTTTCCTCAACATAAATAACCTTTTAGGTAAACTGTAATAACTGCTATGCTCGCCGTGCCGTAATGACCCTGGCAGTTATACACGGCAAGCGAGTAGATAGTATAAAAAAAAAAAATAAATAAATGACAAAAAAATATCTAGGCATATTCATATAAAACCGAACATCCATACCGCCGATACTGTAAAACGGAATCTGGATAAAAATATTTTCGAAAAATATTCAACCGTTCTCCATGTCATAGAAATATTAAGAAAATTATTATTCGAATTTACGCTAGCATTATCGTGTTCTCAAGCTTTATAGCTCGTGAATACGACTTCTCCGCACTTTTCAGAATCACGACTTTAGCGAGGCGAAAAGGACGAAGAAACCATTCAAGCTAAAATCTAGCTATCTCACAGCGGCTCGGACCGCCGTGTCCTCTCAAACTATCAGCCTCGCCTGGAGGCTCGCGTAATTGACACAAATAAAATTCGATTATTACTTAATCAAATAAAATATATATATATATATATATACTCTCATAAATCCACAACACTTAATTTCTCGGTGACCAGAAGGAATTTGAAACTATGATCATATTATCGGAACATAAAACACGATTAAGCAACGACATACAAAAAATAATAAATACTATATATACAAAAAATTCGTCCACTCGTAATAATAATTATGACGGCAGGAAAAATTAATCTGATTACTGATACGAGCCCGCTGACTACGTAATCGCTTTAACAACGGTAATCAAACTGAGATTTAATTTCCGACGAACCGAAAGAGTCGCTAAAACCCCGCTAGTCGATCGGCTGTCGGTACTGCCCAACCAGTCACACTGACACATCATTCATATCATATGCGTAATTTTGGCAAAATTACGTTAGTCGGGCAGTACGTCTAGCCTTTGTTAATTTACGTTATACTCTTAATTGTGTTGGTGCGGCATCGGAATAAGATTCCAAATATCAAATACGTCGAGAAATCTATGTATACGAAATATTATGCCGTGTGCAGATCTAAAAGAAATAAGATGAAAATATAAAATTTTCTTCACATTTCTCACAGCATAGTAAACCAGAATTCCAAACCCAAAATCAAAATTTCATCTACGTTACTCAATAGTCGGCTCATGACAGTACTATTCATTTACGAAAAAGGCAGTTCAGGTTAATAAACAGATCACTCTTTCGTATCCTCCGGTATTTTTTACGTTCGGTTTTTGTGTTACGACGACACCTGGCTGTCTTATAAATGACTATTATAAAAGCTTCATAAATATCTAAATGCCAAAAGGCAAATTTTCATTGATAAAATATATTATTGGAATTTTTTTTTCGCCTGTTGCACCTTCGATATAAGCTTAACTCCTTTCTTTCCGCAGCCCAGTCCGATTGCCATTATTTTTGAACAGTTTTCATCACCTTTGTAATTATGAAAAATTTTTGTCATTTATATAAATATGTAGTTTTCATGCTTCACCCGTACAACATTAAAAACTTAACCTCAGTCGGTTAAATGTAAAAAAAAGTTCAATATTTTTACAGTTATTTTGAGAGCTGTAGAACACTAATGGAGCATGCCGATAACACGATTAAAGGTTGCACACTAGGTATAAAAACGTAGAGCTAGCCGTTAAAAATCGCTACAGTAAATTGCAAATTAGTATCACTGGGTTTGCTGTTATTTACGCACTCATACGTGATTATTTTCCGATTTTATAGAAGTTTGACGATTAACGCAGGAATCGTTGAATAAAGAGCAGAAAAAAGGATATAGATGCTGTGATTAAAACGGCGAGAAATAAATAAGGCTAATGTTTTCACGTTTGGTGCCAGTCATGTGCTTATGCGTAATTAATTGCATCCTGGGGGAGTTTTGACGGGTTCAATGAGGGATGCGCTAGTTCAGTTAAAGGTTGCGCTAGTGTACGCTAGATATATAAATGCTGCATTGGCTGTTTCAACAATATTCCATTAATGGGGGAGGAAATAGCATTAAGGTGTCAACACCAATTCATTTTTGGTATAACGCTGTTTCTATGGGTGCGTCAGATCAATTAAGGGTTTCATTATAATGCGCTCGGTGTATAGATGCTAAGCTAGCTGTTCCAGCGATCTACCACAAAAAAAAAGCTGGGGTGGGGCTAACGTTAAGTTGCTGTCACTTTTAGGTTAATAAAGACTATTATATAGGTGCATTAGCTTTCGTAATGGTTGCGCTAGGTCTAAAATAAGTGCAGTAGCTTTTTAACAATTCAAACCAAATAGGGGGAGGCTAGTTTAACGGAGCCGTGAGAACATACATATATGTCGGTGAGTCATTTAATTTCGGCGACTGAAATTAAACATTTTGATTCTCTATTCTTCGGCCTACTATTTATTCCTACGAATCAACAATCCGTATAAATCTAAATTATGTGGCAACTGCCTTTAACATGGCCACTTCGGTCTATCGAACAGTCACAGACTAGTAATGTTTTTTTGTTTTTTTCGGGAGGGCCCATATTCATTTCCTAAAAACAATTAGAAGTAAAAAAGTTATTATTTTCTTTAAATTCACTATTACTAATGGAAACCGCTCTAATTTGATGCTTCCGGTCAAGTATTTAAAGACTTATTAAAAGTATATATACATATATAAAACAACCATCTTTGGAAATCTCATACTTGGAGACCAAGAATATCAATTAGTCCAAAGTTGGTTCGTTCAGCCTTCACATTTTCCGATTATTTCTAGAACTTTTTTTTAATCTTCAAATTATTTTAACATAAACACAGAAATTATTCCGGTAGATTTTGGTCCTCCGAAAATGATTTCCTTCTACTGCTAAATTACAACATTTTATTTTTTTCCGATAAATATCGTCTCAATTTAAATAGCATCTCTAAAGATTTCTACTCTATAATTTCTGAATCCGTTTTTCGAATGAATCATTATTTCATTGACTACGATCCCTTCTCCAAACTAAGATGGCTTAATTATTTAATGGCAGTAAATGCTGAATTTAACGGAATTGTCATTGTTTAAGAAGATCATGGCCGGGAAAACGAAATATCTGACGGCTAGGCTACAGAGGGACCGGTTATTTTCATACTAGCTTCCAGCGGGAAAGTACTCGGAAAAGCGAGGAGAGTACGCACGAGATTTAACATGATGACTAGTAGAAGTTCTGGGTCGGAGCAACCTCTTTTTTATATATAAGAAAAACTAATAAAATAATAATAATAATAATAATAATAATAATAATAATAAATGCGGAATTACCAATTTTTGGACGATACGATGTCAACTACATACACCGAGTTTGGCCAGCTCTCTTAAAAGTGTTCGTAACCGAAACTTTTCCTTTCCACCTGCTTTTACACACCTTAATGTTGTGTTTCACATTCCCTGTCATCCAATTTTACATTCTGTTTCCCTTTCTTAGATATTCCGTTTTTCACGATTTCTTTTTATATTATTTTTATGATTTCTTTTTTTTATTCCTTTTATTGATTTCTTCTTTTGACTATAATAATTTTTAAAAGCAATTATTAGATTCCCTCTCGTAAATTCAGCATCGATTCTCTAAATTGGTTTCGTTACCGTTTTTCTTCTAGACTCGCCTTTTACTAATCAATTTGGTCAGTCGATACCGTGCAAGAACCAAGACGCAACGTGAATCAAGGAAAACGAATGATGTTACACGGCATATTGTTGAATTTTTATTCTAATGATTACAAGATTACTGTTAAACCGAACTGTGAGACTATTTCCGAGTCCGTTCACTGTACCAAAATCTTCCGCAGGCTGAAATTTCCGTCAGACTTCAACGGAAAATTTTTTTCCCCCATATAAAGACGTTCGTTTTGGGTCGCGTGCTTTTCTTTATCGCGTTAATTTTTCAACTAGCAAACGAACAGAAAAGCTTAAATGAGTAGCTGCCACTTTTTATCATATTCATTCTTATCTAATCAGTAACGGTAATTACTTACATTCGTGACTAACAGAAACACTTTTTTCTTTTTCACACTGCTGACACTGTCGTAGTCTGATACTGTCGTTACATTCTGATTGTCCGTAATGTTCTTTTAATTTTTCCGGCAAGTCGAATCTAGAAGAAACATGGAGCGAGTTCCCACCTCCGATCGAGAAGTACATCCATCGGAAACAGCCGGCTGGTTTTCGAAATTCTTTTTCGTGTAAGTATTTTTTTCCGATCTCCGTTTTCTGAATGAAACAAAGTTAACAAAAAACCGTCGCCGATCGCTTGACGATTATATGTATAATTTTTGAAACTTACGACGTTAGTTAATACGATTTTTTTAATTTATCCGATTTTTGTTAAAATATAACGAATTAATTTTAAAAGCAGCAACCAGTTTTCTGTTTTATGAACACACTATTAGTTGTGTCCGTGCGAATAATAATAATAGTCTTTTACACGCTGCTATTAACAGTGATGAAATATTAATTCGCTACAGTTATTAAGCCGAAATGACTGCACGCACTGCAACTCGAAAACCTTAATAAGAGTGCACCTCCCCAGTTAGCATAAATTTAAATTTCTTCTTCTCGGAAATGTTTCGTGTCTTCTTTATTTTTTAATTTAAAAAACTCGCACATTATTAGCGACTGAGCGTTGTTTGAAACCGTCTGGTGCCGTTTTTTGCTTTTGAACAATAGGTGTATCATTGGAATAATTTTTTTCATGTACAATATTTAATACGGTTGGAGAGTAAGATAAACGGGAAGTTTTCAAAGTCAAATAAATCGGTGTTAATGATCGAAATAAATAAATAAATAAATAAAACAAAAAACAAAAAAACAAACAAACTGTTAGAACCAAAAAATATGTGGAAGATTAAAAGTCCTTTCCCCTTGTAACAAGTAGGGTAAGTACATTAGACAAAGTGAAAATTTCGAATTTTTGTATAATGAAAAAGCTTGTTCAGACGCACGTTATTTGTTTACGCCTTGACATTACTTGACGACAGTGAAAACCAGCAAATAGCACTGGGGATGATGGAATGATAGTAGCGAGTTTTGTTTTAACATTTTTATAAAATTTTACGGAATTATCGCAATTTCAAGTGGTACCAGTTTGGTACCGGAAAAGAAAACTGCTTAAACGCCGAGAAATGGACGCTTAGATTTTTCTCGCACATTGAGCAGCAAATAGGGTAAAGAGTACTCTACTACTAAGCGCAATTATTTAATCATGACAAAGAGAAGAAGATAAAGTGCAACCGGTAATAATGAAAGATAGTTATTTTCTGATAGTTCGGAAGAAGTATGTGATTTCCGCGAAAAGTGTAAACCGAAAAAGAAATGCAGAGGGAAAGCCGACGAATCACAAAAGAGGAGACAACTAGAAAATAACACCGGAAACCGGTGGTAGAAGGCAACAAACATATGACCTAGTGACGAGACGGTACTTGTAGAATAAAAATCGTGTAATAAATAAAAAACCATAACGAATTCAATCTTCGAGAGGAGCTCCTCGAATAATGTTTACAGGTAAAATTAAAATAAGATTAAAAATTTTCCCGTTTTCTTCGGTGCTGATACGCGTATATCTCTACTCGTATATTTATGACTATCCGATATTTAAACAATTTTATCAGAACTAACGATAATTCAAAGCCGTTTTATTCGTTACCAGTTAATTTCTAAACGTATGCGCAACATCGTAAATGCAATAAATAAACATGAAAAAAGGTAAATTCCAGAAATTTTATCGTATTCGTACTATCGTCAGCTTTTTAAGGGCTCGTTCATTCAGAATTGTGCCTCTAATTCGTAAGTTTTTAAATATTGACTAATTTCTGATGATGGCCATCAGTAAGCTGGTCGAAACGTTAAGCGAATAAATATATCTTTTTTTAAAACACAGCTATTTCCGAAAATTATTTATTATCGTAAGTTTTTGTTATTTATCGCGTCTCTAAAAGACACAGCGCGCGTATGTTTTATAATCATGTTCCTATTCACTATTGTTATTTCCTTTTATTCGTATTTGCGAACCCTTTTTAGAGTTATAAAAAATCTTAATTGGAATTTAATTACGATTATAATCTAGTAAAGTAACTTTTAATTTTAAACTTTGTGTAACAGTTCACTTAAAATATTTAAAGCTTTCACAGTGATTACTTATAATAACCCTAGAACTTGTTAAATAAGTGGGCCGAAAAAAAAGAACTAAAACAATACGCGACAGTCCATGTACGATTAAAATCGACGAAAGCGTCATATTAAAAAACAACGAAATCATAATTGTTCGTGATTTCTAATATTTTTTTCAAATTCGCAGTTTTTTTTTTTTTTTTTTTGAAAATTTGTTATTTCTTACATAAAAATCTTTCGTCAAGCTAACTGTTATTATTGTTAGTTTCAAAATAATTTAAGTTAGTTTTAATTTATTGTACTATATACCTATTATAATAAACGTTGATAAGAGTGTTGGGCACTCGCACAACGGGCATATTTGCCCCGTGAGACCCACAACTTATTTATTTATATAAAAAAAAAAAAAAAAAAATCTATTTCTATCTTTTATATTCGATGTTCTTTTTCCTTCAGCCTTTTTGTTGCGACTTGTCATTTTATTTTATGTTTATTACCTTTTTACGTGAAGCCATTTCTTTGTTTTCCTTTCCTCTATTTTTTCCTTCTCTATTATTATTTCCTTAGGTATTTTATTTAACGTTTATGTTATAACATATTTGCCCGTTTGCTCCCCCATCTTCTTGTTTTTGCTAACGGCATATTCCGTTTGTAATTTTTTCCTCCAATTCAATTTTCTTTTCTAATCTAAATTGTTTTTAAAGAGTAAAAAAAAGAAGTTAAACTCCAATCAAGTTAGGTATTTTGCTTGGATCAGAAACCTATAAGTCACCGCAGACGTTCTTCAAACCATCTCCTCTCCTCCTTCTCATACTTCTGACGGTATCATCCTCTCTATTCGATCTCTTGTCTCCTCTTTGTTCTCGTTCCGATCCATTCTCATAGACTTTCTATGGGTCCCTAGTCATTCCAATATTGAGGGCAATGACGCAGCTGACTCTTTAGCTCGCTCAGCCGCCCGCATTGGCTTTTCCTCAACTCTTTCCCTTCCTCAGACATTCTTTCCCTATCACGCTCTAATCATTCTAGACTTTGGTCCGACATGTATCCATGTTTATTCTCTAATCATTATTCATACCACTATCTTATTCAACCGGTTCCTAGTTTCCTGTCTTGGTTTCAATCTATTCCTACCTGTCGTCGTTCCACTGTTGTTTCCTTAATTAGGCTTAGAATCAATCATACTCTACTCCCCTCTTCTCGCTTTCGATTCGCTTTGTCCCCTTCTCCTTTCTGCTCTCTTCACGCTTCTGAGCCTTCTTGTATTTGTGATTCAAATCACATCCTATTCGAATGTTCTACACTCTCTAACGAACGCCCTTTTCTTTACGCCCAACTTCTAGTTTTGGGTCTTCCTACTCCCTTTAACGCTACCTATATTCTTTCCTTCTCATTGCCTTCAGTTATTCCATTGTTGCTGTCCTTTGTCTTTTCCATTTCTGACCGCTTGGCTATTTAGTTATAACTCTTAATTTTTCACGTTGTTGGGTCAAGGCCGCTGGCGCGCCCAGGGTAGGAAAAAAAAAAAGAGTTTCCATTCTTTAAGAATGCAACATTCCATACAATATTTACCACCGACTCAGTAGTATATTCCTTAATTACATTTTATTCCTTTCAATCTTGAATAGGATATTTCTAACTTCCCGCAAAGTATATACGCAATATTTGTACATATTTGAATGTACGTCCTGTTATACAATTTTGACATGATTATATCTTATAACTTGAGGTCATTCCGAAAATTTGTCCGTCCCACGAAATGTCACACCAAGACACGTCAAATGTCGCACGAAATGTTACCGTGACATTATCGCATATATATAATTATGCCCCATTATGTATATATATATATATATATATACATGTAAATAATACCCTTTTTTTTAGTTTCCATGTTATTATTAAATTAGCAATATAGTCTTTACATGCTTCTCCCTATTATGGTGGGACTTCTTATTCATCAACCTGCGCAGTAATAAGAAGTGTATTCATTATATTTCTAAAAACACAAACCGCCACCGAACGCAAACGAAAAAATTGCAGAAACGAAAAAGGGACAACGAAGCGAAGAATTTGCCATACATTTATACGTGGTGATACGCCTTTTGATTCAAAAACGACAGATGTAGAAAAGTGTTCTGAACTCGCATTCTTCGGATATCAGTTTAGATTTTGCGCGGTCGCGATGCAAATTATCCGAGACGTGGATCGAAAATGACCACAGTCAATCAAAGTAGCGCAGCTTTCCGCATAGTATATTCAAACGAAACACAGTTCGTCCGGGCATCTGCTAAAGTATGACACATTCAGACGCTCCGGAATCTGTCGAACACAATCTGTTAAAATTTAATCAGTCGGAAATATGAGTCAAGAGGATAGCGACAATAACGGCATCGGCGACATTTGCTTAGTGCAAATAACTATAAATGGAAAACGCGCCCTGCTCGTATCGGTCTAGATCTCGCCAAACACTTCCTCCGAACGCACTCAAGAATTCTTCCTCCTGAACCTTCTATCTTGTACAATGCGAAATTAAAAGTTACCACAATATTCCGATAGTTCTCAGTGGTGATCTTAACTTGGATTTCCGAGGGTCTCCCACATTCAGAGAATTTACGCGCGCAGAATTCAGACTCGAACCGAAAAATCAACCAACCTTTTCCACATCATGTAATTTCCACGTGCTATGACGCCGTCTTTTCACGACAGACCACTTGAAACGCGCAACTATATCTCCTACTTTAGTACGCCCTCTCCTTTTTCGATAACGACACATACCTCCGATGTCTACGTATCGATGTAAATGTAAATACCGTATCTGTCTGCAAAGAATCACTTTCTGTGCAATAAAAATCATAAACACATCAGCTTTCACACTCGTTTATTTTTGTAGATTCTGGTTCGCGAAAAAAGCCAGCCCACCGACAACTCAACGAAACAACCTAGATAATTCCTATGACGAATGAAAAAATAAGGGAAAGGCAAAGCTGCCCGTAAGATATAAAGCTAGCCTAATGACGGCTTGATGAAGCAACATAGATAATTGCTATATCAAGTGAAAGAATAAAGGAAAGATGGAACTCTGCCCATAAGAAATATATTCATGTATTAATGTATCTGCGTGATAGACACTCGTTTGTTTTCTATGAAATTTTTCTTCCTTTTCAGTTATGTTTTATTTCTTTCCAGCTTTAGAAGGACATTTCTAACTGTCAGCAAAGGGTAAAAACTAATATTTGTACAAGTTTGAATATATTTGAATGTACGTCTTGTTACGAAAACTTTCAAGTCCCTACGTTTCACTATTTGTTAGTCCTTTGTGCTGGGTAAATGTCCTAAGTTGACCCCAAGATAAAAAAAAAAAACAAAAAAAAAAACACTTTCTCTGTGTTCTCTAAATCGCATATTCTTTGTCGCTACAATATAGGATGTTACGAATGTTATATTTTCGATATTCGCGAATGTTTGGCGAAGTCATTAAAACAGATTATTTTATTTAATCATTTTTATTGATAATTACATTAATACGGTACAATGCTAATAACTCGAAATATAGAAAAGATCTATATACTCTGTATATATTATATAGTTTTGTTTTAATAATCAAATTTTAAAAGTGGCAAATTATATTTTATAAATAGTAATTTAGCTGCTTAACATGGGGTGGTTTTATATCACTTACATTTGTTGAGGGATACAGTCTGCCTCAACAAATGTAAATGATATAAAACCACCCCATGCTTTATTGTGAATTAAAATTAATTATTAATGGCCACAAGTTTTCATTCTCACGTTAGTATTTCAGAAGAATTTAAATTATTTTACGCTTTTTAATGCATTTTAAAACTAAAATTTTATCACTCATTTTTTTCGTCATAAATAAATTTAAAAATACTAAAAGTAGTTTAGGAAATATTTTCTTACAGGGAAAATAAGCAAAACTGGGTTAAAAACTAAAATTTACCCAATAACACTGTAATTTAAGAAACACGATGAGCAAAAAAAAGCTTACGTATTCATTAGTTTACCTACTACTTTTTGTAAGGAATAATTTTAATCGATAGATAGTCGAGAAGTCAACAAATGAATAAATAAATGAATAAAATTTACACTGTTTAAATTATATGACAAAATAATGAACCCTGTATCGCAGTATTATTAAACGGGCACTATATTGTATATATTGGAGAAATTACGGTTGAAATGAAACATTTTCTAAAAATATAAGGTGTAGAACACGTTAATTGTGATAAAGTTGTCGTTGCAGCGTTCATCAATTCGGCGAGGTCTTTCCTACTTAATCTGATAAGGTTTTACGTTTCTGTTGTTAATTTACTGCTGTCGTTATCATCGCCTACGATATTTTCTTCTTAAACTACACGACTCCTACTCATGTTTTCAATTTTGATGAGGTTCGCTCTTTAATTCATTCTTATCTATCGCCACCTTATTTTCTTTTCTTTAACTTGTTTTTCTCCTGGCCCGGAGATTCATGTAACACCTTTATTGTTATTCCTATCTCTAAGAATGAACATTTCGTTTTTCGGCCCATTTCTTTAGCTCCCTGCTTAAGGAAACTTTTTGAAATCATGCTTAACAGTCGGCTTGTTTAGTGGCTCGAACACGATAACTTGCTTCCAGACGATCAGTTTGGTTTAAACGCCAACGGCATATTGCGAGAGATTAGAGAGCATCGCATTATGAAGCAGCAAATAGAATGGATACAGGATTTATAAAACATGAGCAGAATGCAAGTATCACCTGCCTAATCCGTATATGATAGAGACTTAATAAAGGGAACCTTCTCTGCGGCGATACATATATCAGTATATTTATATTTTTCATATACAATCAATACAATTTACAATATTAAAGAAAATAATCATAAATTTGCAGTAATTGCGCGATGGCTTAATAAAGTATAACATAGCGCGTTACAGAACTATATTTGGAAAAATGAGTTAAAACCCCTTCTATAGATATAGAAAAAAAAAACAAAAAAAACAAGATCAATTAACAATAAAATAATGGCGTATATAAAACAAAAATAAAAATAAAAAACTACAATATTCTCGTTAAATGAAAGTAAATTTATAAATGATTATTTTCATGTACTACCCTATTACGTGTGCAAAAATTTTACCTTATTGCTAGTTTTTCTGTTTTTTCTTCGCCCCCTTTTTTCCTTTCTTACATACTTCATTGTTGGTACACACTTGCAGTATTCCATAAATAGAGCTATAATTAAAATTAGATTTAATACAATTGCACGTTCATACTCTCGCGTTCATGAAATATTACAGCTTAGTTGTAACAATAACATTAACTATGAATATATTAATAATAACATATAACATATATTTAAAGACGTATATATTTTCTTATTTTAAGAATAATAATAATAGCAATAATTTTTCTATAACCATCAAAATAAAAACACAATACCCATTTAAAACTCATCTCACATGTTCTAATCAATTTCACGGACAACTATACTACAATTATATTAGCTACAAAAGACAAGTTAAATAGAAATAGAAATTAATCATTTATTAATTATTTTCAAAAGTTCATTATATATTTCAGGTAAAATTATCTTTCCACCGCAGTAATTCAATGCGCACAATCAGAACTTAATGGGGTTATTCCTGTGATTTACATAATCGATTAGACATTCGCGTCCTCTTTTGTACTTCTTTTTTTTTGGGGGGGGGGGGGGGTTGTCTACAAGAACATTAGCTCAAGAACAAAAAAAAAAGGATGCAAGAGACTCAGATCTTCACACGATCAGAAATAGCCGACAAAAAAGGATCAAGAGCTTGGACAACAGAAGAAGAAGGAAAGGAGAGAATGAACGAAACATTGTATGGAGTAAGAATACCAATTTGTAAAAGGGAGGAGTAGAAAGCAGCTTGATCGGTTACAAGAGATTATGTTATCGGGGTCACACACAAATTGGATATTGGAGGGGTGCAATGAACAGAAAGGAGACGGCACAAGAGAGTAGCGGACAAGCGAGGAACAAAGCAAATTGTGCCCAAAGCGCAGGCGGAAGATTGCAGATATGTTGGAGCGACGCGTGGAAGGAAAGTCAAGAAACCAGGGGAAGCGAAGAGAAAGGAAGTCTGAATAGACAAGAAAAAGGAATCCGGGTTGGAGAATAAGGAGACGTAAAAGTCAAACCATAGTTTGGAATGAGCAGCTGCAGACAGAAGGGTAATATTGGAAGAAGAGAAAACAGGAAGAAACCTACCGGAAGTGGAAGATAACCGAGCGAATGAGTCAACTAACTCATTACCCTCAATTCCGGCATGACCCGGTATCCAATAGAAGACCGTTTAGATTAAATGAAAAGGGAAAAGATCATGGGAGCGAATAAGAAGAATAACGTAGTCGGTCGAGTGAGGAGAGTGAGGAAATGCGATAGTGTGTAGCACGTTTTGAGCATCCGACAGGATAAGGATATTGCGAGAGACAAATTTAATAAATGTATCTTTAATTATTCTGATATTTTATTGTGTAGTATTGTGCTCACACATATATGTAGCTTGAATTCTAGAGTGATATTTGTTAAATCTAGATACTTTTGCCTTTTCAGTGTTAGACCCTCTGGTTATATCATTAACTAGTGAAATATCAAAATATGATTTATTTTTTAGAACATATTGTAAAAGTTGTTTTTCGTACAGTTTTAAAGATTTAACAACTTGATCACCAGAAAATACTTCATTTTTTGTGATAATTTTAAAAATTGATTTTTGAAGTTGACATAATTGTTTTAAATGGCAATTCAGTGCGCAGCCCCAGTGTGTTACTCCGTAACTTGGTAATATAAGTTTATATATTGTTATGCTTATTCTGTATTAAATATTTGATTTAAATAATAAAAAATATAGTTTAATTTGCATACTTTTGATGTTAAGTATGTCAGATGTTTATTCCACGAAAGTTTGCAATCTAACTGAAGCCCAACATTTGATTTGATATTTTTTTTTTTGCGTTACATTATTTTGCCACTAATTTTGAGATTGTCTAACGCGGGCTGTGAATAGACTGCATATCATATAATTAGATTTATTCAAATTTTATTTTCTTTGATATGTTTCGTGCACTAACTACTAATACATCATCTACATAACGGTATATTCTTCCATATACACGGTAATATCACATAGGCCATTAATATTTACTTTAAAAAGTATAGGGCCTACTGTACTCCCCTGAGGGACACCGTAATTTAGATTAATAAATTCACTATATGAATATACCGTTAAGTTTGGTGGTGGATGATATTTATTATCTAAAACAGACCTTATCTGTCCATTGCTTTTTTTGATCGTCACGATATTCGTAAGGTATATTGTTTTGGTATTGTGGTTTCACTTTTTCAGATAATTTATTGTTTCAGATATTTCTTTACAACGAACTATTAAATATTTGTACGTTTAAATCTGTGAATTATATTCCTTTTACGTGATAGCATCAAAATTTCATCAGTTACTCAGGGCGATCTTTTTTTAATATATATATATAACTCGGCCATTTTGGCCTCGCAAGGAGCTGTGCCCCTTGACCCCTCCTGCTTTCATTCCTGTCTCTTTCTCTTCTATACTTTGTATAAAATGATCAAAATTTACAACGTAATTCTTACTGGCATCAACACACACAAAAAATAACATAACCACAAAAATCCTATTCTAACATTTACCTTCCGTTATATAAAATTAAGACATTTTTTCGTTACATTTTTCGTTACATATTTCATTACATAAAATTGTGACATTTTTTAAATAACAATAACAAAAATCCTACAAAATATAACAAACGTTACATAAAATTGGGACATTTAGCGTTACATAAAATTGGGACATTTTTCTGGGACATTTTTTCGAATGGGTTGTAGCCTAAGAATTACGTTGTAATTAATATATATATATATATATATATATATATATATAGATAGATAGATAGATAGATAGATAGATAGATAGATAGATAATCCCTCAGATCTTTTATGATCTCTACATTGGCTTAACATAGTTTAGGTAAGGAGTATCGATCGACCTCATCCATATATACCCAAGTTTCAGTCAAAAATTATTATGCTGTAAAAAACTTTAGTCTCATTTATAAATATAACAAACTCGTTAAAGTATTATTTCTTAGACTTTTTATATTTAATCATTTTAGGATGTTGTTCGTTTTATGTCATACAAAAGAAAAAAAAATTTTAATTTTATGTTAAATAATATAATATCATGGTAATAATAATAATAATATTAAAGGTAGTACTAGTTCGAATATATTACAGCCATAAAAAAGTTTGTAACAATAAACTTGTGTCGCAATAATTATAAGACGAATTAACAGAGTAATATTTAAAATATACGTACCAAAAGAAGAAACTTATGTTTTAGTAACTTCTTGTATCGTTTGATTATAGCACTGAATGTAAATTAAATATACTCTATGAATATTGTTTAGGATATTATCAACGAATATATTAAAATTGAAGAGAAGACTAAATTTGACATACGATTATAAATTGAAATAATACATGAATAAATAATATCAGTAGCGGGTTTTTGGGATCTCAAAGAATAATTCGTTATTCTTCTTCTTCAGGTGCCGTACGCTACAAAGCGCGTTGGTGCAACCTATTTGTACATTTTTAGCTGTACCGATATAGGTAGTGTACTAGGCAATTGTTTATATGCAACGCAGGTGTATACACGCAAGACTACATTCAGAACTGATTAGTAATCGTTTGATTTATCGATATACAAATGCAGTCCCGTGTGTGTCTGCTGTGTACTGACCTAGCGCGCACATGATGTTGTACGTGGTGGTTTCCATTGGTTTCCACTATTAGTATTATTTTAATCTGAAATCTATAAAACAAATTCGGAAATAAATAATAATAATTAGTCATTCTTGATATATACAAAACGCTTCAATTTTATTTATTGAATGAATGCAGATGATTGAGGCGTCTTCATTATTATGTGCAAGGATTTTTCCATCACGGACCTAAATGAATTTCCATCTTTGTCTACGCAGATCACGCGAGACTTTATATAGCCTGGAATTATCTACAGTGAACTGCTCATTAGCGTAGAAACGCTGCATAGCATACTTACTTGAAAATCTTATATCACTTATATTTTTTTGTTTTTGTTTTTTTGGGACACGTCAGCAAAGGACCATCACCTATACACTGAGATCTGGAATGAATATAAAGCGTAAGCAAAGATGAAATGTATGAAACACAATATGGAGTGGGAAGCCCGATTGATAACAAGTAGAAATACAGAACAGAGTATTCAGTATATAACGATGGGCTTTCAAAAAATACATTATTAGAATCATAGAAGGTACATCATTTGGATAAAGAGAGCCATTTGAAGAAGGTGTTAAGCTAGGACGAAAACGAAAGGAAGACAACAAGGGATGATTAAATCGTAAGTGAATAATGATGGTGACAGCAAAGTGGTCGAGCAGCGGAAAATTACGGAACTGATAAGAGTATCACTTAAATTAGGCAGACAGGCAATAGGGACTTGTTATAGGAATTCAGATTTTACCAAGCGCCTACAAAATTTAACTATTATACTTTTTAATCGATGGCAGACGTCGATATCCCTCTCATCGATCATTCCAGTTACATCACGAATTTTAGAGATTAGATTATTTATGTTTTCATTTGGCAACTGAAGAATATTATTTAAGAGTACATATTCCGCTTCGTATATGGTTCTATTTCCAATAGTCGATTTTGTAAGTGGTAACTTTGTTGCTGTAAAATCTTGTTTTCTTCACGTAGTGTTGATTAACTTTGCACCATTACTAGCAAAAAAACACGTAGCTCGTCAAACGAACCTTTCATTAACCGCTGTAAAGCATTGAGTCGCCTTTTAGTGATTCAGTAGGTCAATTTAGTCACGTTAGTACACTTAGTCGGCCAGCGAGCAAATGGGGAATTATCAACCAGTTCTCGCGTTGGCAATCGACAGACCGCCACTCCGTTAGCTCTACATTCCCCATTTGCTTCTACTTTCTGACGTAAGACCATTACATGCATGCCCTAGACGGATAGAGCTGACGGCATAATCTCCGTCTATTGGTATACCCTTTTTGCATTTAGTACACGCTATATTAGTATAAAATATTAGAACTGAACGCAGAACGTGATGAAAATATTGCAAAGTTTGAAACGAACGTAACCTATGGACACCTCAAATTTTTAGTTTTGAAACAGCGTTGGAAAAGTCTCGAAGAGTATTTTAATATTGTTAAAATTTTGAATGCAAGTACGCAAACTACAACGATATTTCACTGTAAAACATAAGACTCTACAAGTAAATACGACTGTTCCACACACGCGATAATGGCTGATGTGCTTATGCAAACGAAAGACGACTATCCGAGAGGAACTAGCAAAACGGATTGGACCATTATTTAAGGAGAGATTAATTAAGGAATGATCAACAGGACCAAGAGTGTGGAGGATTTATTGGGGGAAGATAAAAATATGAATATCGAATAAAATAGTTTTCTAAAGTTGTTTTAAATAGTTCTGAAGTTGAGAGTTAGCCTGGAGATGCTGTGATAGGTGGAGTAAGTGAAGAAGCCACCAGCGAAAAAATAGGGAAGAAAATTTAGCGGCAGATAAGCAGTTTTAAAGGAATGGTTGTTGAACAAGGTTGGACCAAGACAAGAGTCTTAACGAAATCCATTTCGGATATAGGAAGCAAGACAAATTGAGCTAAGTGAGGAAGAGTTAGTTTTCGGGATCGGGATGACAATGAAAGTACTCCAAGCAGAAGGAGTAAATCTGAATAGGAAAAAGGAATTAAACATATTTAAGAGAAAAAGGCGGAGAGCCTTTTTAGAATATGAAAGAAGCATCTATACTAGGGAAGGAATATGGAGAATTGTGTAGCGTTGCTTAAAGTTCAGTATAATGAAAGGAGAAAACAGAAAATGTGAGGAGGGGAAGAAAGCCGAGATACGACAGGATTCTTGGCGGTTCAGGTCGTAACTAGGGAATTAATTTGCGAGAAGAAAAAATATGATTTGAAGGATGTTGAACTAATGCAGATTGAAAGGCTTTCACTATATTTTAAATATGGCATGAAAAAGTGGAATAGAAGTTTCTCTACGAGATATTTTTCGCTGTTTTGAAAGTAAATCTAGCTGCAGCGTTGAACTTTTACTAGAGAGAAAGTAGTTGGAAAGAGTAGGTCAAGAACGAACTTCCTAAAGGTGGATAAACTTCGATCGAAAACAGCCTTACAATCCTGATTCTATTAAAAGGTGAATTTAAATTGCTTGCAAGTTAAAAAACAGATAAGAGAAAAAGAATTAGTTAAGGCGCGTTGAAAATAAATTCCTTAAAAAGGTTATATTGGAAGAGGGATGTAAGCACGAGGGGATTGAGGAAAGCGAAAAATCGACATAAGAACCAAAACTGGGCTAATCCATTTTAGAGAGGACCTATCTGCGTGAGATTTTGTAGGATTGTATGGAAGAGAATATGGGGATCATCATTCAAGAAAATGATTATAGGAACATCCAAAGATGCCATGTAGAGTGAACAACCGAGACCGAGATTAACAGAAATAGGTCAGTAGAGCTAGAAACTAGAGGATTGTTGACACAAGGAGGAAAACGGTCGTTAAAAAGAAATAGATAATTTAAAAGAATGAAATTTTCTAGGATTAAACCATTGTTATTATAACTATTGCATCCTTAGAAAGGAAAGTGGACATTCCGATTTCCGCCTATGACGAAGGAAAATAATAAGGACTTAATGAAAGCGGGAAAAATAATTTTTTTTTTTTCATTTGTTTTAAAATAAATTGCGACTCTCACAAGGTAACTGCTTGTCTGTGAGTTCGCGGCAGTCTTATCATTTATTACATAATATAATTACAATCTTATTAAACTACTATGTATACAAAGAAACCGTGCATATAATTAAAAGAAAACAAGTTTAGTCAAGCATGATGTTTCATGCGCTCAGGGTTATTCCGTATAAGTTAACGATAATTATCACACACATTTATGTAATACTAAATTTAAAAAAAAGGAATTTGATTTTTCCGCTGCAAAGACGAAGAGGAACGTAATTTTTTGCGATTTTTTGAAATTTTCGTCATCTCGAAAATTTCGTTTATACCGTTTGGTTCCCGACAAATAGCGCGATCTTTTCATCGATATATCACATACCTCTAGAAAAAAAATTTTCCCAAAAAAGTTTCGAGTATTCCGCGCTCTCGGGGGTCTAATTTTGACGTTGGAAATCCGGATGCTCGAAATTAGAAAAATATACGTGCGGAAATGTACATATTTTCAACCTTGTTCAAAATTTTTAACTATGATACTCGCGTCGTCAAGAAAGGGACATACGTCATCTTTTTGTAACTTTTCGTTTTTTTGTCGTTTTTAAACTATCTTATTAGAGGATTCTATATATTATATGCGTACGACGAATCCTAAAAACGAGTTGCGCATCATCCATAATTAATTATAAGTATATTCGATTCTCTATAATCGGACTATATGTAATTTCAAAAAAATTAATTGTTCATTCTATTATGTTATCTAATAATCATCGTCTGATTTGTAATTTCCACTTGCTCATCTCTATATTCATTAAATTCTCTGGAATAGGTTCGAGCAATTTAATAACGACTGATTCATCAACATTACCTATTTTATTAATTTCCCCTTTCGGTCGAATGGAATACATTTCCCCTATTGCTTCTAGTTTTTCTGCCTTTCGGTATCGAGATAGTAGGTAATCTTTTAGTCTTATATTCAAGTAGTCGGTAGTGTAAAATAAAGCATCTTTGGAGACATTTCATTTTCCTCTCTCCACCAGCTGATGCTATTATTGTCATGTTTCTTTATTGAGATTATTGCGTTTTTACTTGTTATTTTAATTATCATACTTTTTGCCTCTCCCCATTCCGTATCTTACATCAGTATTTTGTGGCTAACCGTCTCAAAAGTTTTACTAATATCAATAAAAAATTATAAAAAACTGATTCCCATTAGCCAATTCTTAGTCGACATTATTCATTAGTAAAGCGAGACTGTTGATTTCCCTTCCCGAAACCCAAACTGGTTATTGTTTCGCTCCAAATATTTCCTTAGATGAAATGCTACGTATTGTTCTAGAATTTTTGCTGTAATTGATATTATCGTAATTGGACGGTACTCATCATAAATGTTCATTTATATATCGGTCTAATAATAGCGATTTTAAGACCTTCATAAACTATACTTTATATGATGGAACAATTGACTAATTTCGTTGTATTATTTTTAATATCTCTAACTCTCATTTCATTCCAGTCTGGAGCTTTACGTACTATTAACTTGTTAATTAATTGTTCTACTTGTAAATTTGAAACTTTTGATACATCAATTTTTTTTTTCTTTCCTTCACATCCAGAACTTACTATATAGGCATTTACTAGATTTTAGTATTAACAAGATCGCAAATTTCAAGATCTGCCAATCAGGCGATCTCAAATTTATTTATTGAATTGTCACGCTAAGTCAATAACGTTCCTTCTTTTCGACCTGTTGCAACTTGCTGGTTGTTGTAGTAAATTCGTTGCAAGAGTGTTTTCATGTCAACCTCGACAGGTGATTTTTAACTAACAGCTTTATTTCTGCTGTAACATATTTCGGTTGTAAATCTTGATATAGTGTTTGGTCGGTCGCATATCATGGTGATCCTGATCATTGGATCGTAGCACCTTATTCTGATAGCGTTGTATTCTGTTCACAGTACTTTTGCAAGCGCATCCCCATAATTCAGCTGCGTATAATGGTTTTAGTACCATGTGACATAGCAATATTTTATTTGCAATGTATAATTAAGAACACGGTCCAAACAACCGATGAAGTTGTCTTGTTTTTAGATTCTTCTTTATAGTGCCATACTCAGCTTCTGAACGTCGGCGACTACAGCGCAATAACAAGCGGCTACTATCAGTTCCGAATGTAGTCTTGCGTGTATACACCTGCGTTGCATATAATAATTGCCTAGTACACTACCTATATATATCAGTACAGCTGAGATGTACGAATAGGTATTCGTACATCTCATCTGTACTGATATAGGTAGTGTACTAGGCAATTATTATATGCAACGCAGGTGTACACACGCAAGACTACATTCGGAACTAATAGTAGCCGCTTGTTATCGCGCTACAAGTGCAGTCCCGTGTGGGTCTGCTGTGTACTGACCCAGCGCGCATGTGATGTTATACGTGGTGGTTTGCCATTGGCTTCCACGTGATTATTAGCGAATATTTATTTAATGCTTGTAATAAGTTCTATCGCCGGAAGTCAAGCTTTCTAGTAACTAGGCTATCGCGATGCTTTTAGATTAAGTTCCGTTATTTTTGTCTTGATATGATGAAGCCGTAGCCGAGTGTTTCATCTAGGTGTAATCCAAGATATTTTACGCACGAATATGTTTGTATTTGCTTGTTATTTACGGATATATGATATTTGTTACGTACGATTTTTCTAAAAATAATGTGGCTACTTTTATTTTTATTTATTAATATTTTCCATTTATTCAGCCAGTTAATGATTTTATTTAGTACACCTTGTAAATTTTCTGTGTACTTTTCTGGGTTCTTGGTCATGTCGTCAGCTGCCATATCATAAGTAAACAATAAATACAAGAGAAGACCAAATACACTTCCCTGAGGCACACCTGCCTCAATTTTATGTGTGGATGATTCTGTTCCACTTACTATGACTCGAAAATATCTGTCTTGTAAGTAAGATTTCAAAATATTGTAATACTGAATTGATAGTATCTTTTTGCACTTGTAAAGTATTCCTGGGTGCTATACTTTATCAAATGCCTGTTATACATCCTCTTTACATCTACTATATATACACATGTATTCCCTATATTCACTTCAGTATGTTTTAAGTTTCCTTTAAGTTAGTTTTAGCTGATGATGGGTTATGCCTGAAAACGTTTCTAAATAGGTATTTATCTAATTTATTGTTCTACATTGTTTGTTATTAAAGTTTGTTTTATTATACAGTTTTAACAAACAGGATGTATTCACCTACATCAAGGATTTCGTCTGCCTCCTTTCTGTTCCATATTCACAGCTGAATTGGTGGCTATCCTACGTTCCATTATTTTCATTTACTCCAGTCACCTTTCCTCTAAATTCTTGATTATTTCTGACTCCATGACCGCCCTTTAATTCATTCTCCCCTACCTGATCATTCCTGTGATTTTATCATACTCCGCATACGCTCACTTATCCACGTTCCCTCTTCCCTTCATTCCATTCAAATTTATTTGCTGTGGGTTCCTAGCCGTTCGGGCATATTTGGTAATGAAGCGGCGGACTCTTTGTCTCGGATTGCAGCCTCTTCTCACCTCTTTTTTTTAAAAAAAGTCCCATCATCTAATCTCCTTGCGCTGTACAAAATTTTTCATCTTAGGTTTTTTTCGGATATGTACGTTCCCTCTTTTTCTAAGGATTGTTATTTTTATTTGTCTGTTCAACTCCAGCCAATCCGTGGTTCTGTTTGTTTCCTTCACTTTGTCGTTCTGTTGTTGTCTACGTTATCCGTCTGCGCTCTTAAGCCATACTTTATTATCTTTCTCCCGTTTTCGTTTTTTGTTGGTTGCTTCTCCATTTGTCCTCTCCACTCAAACGAAAAGCGTGTTTGCCATGATGAAAGTGGTCATCTCTTTCTGCTGAGTGTTCTACTTTCTGTTCCATTTTATTGATACTCGGTCTTTCTACTCCATATTACGCCTCTTATGTCCTATCTTTTCCCTCTCCACAAATTGTTCCTATTATTTGTTCGTTCCTCCCAACAACATTTGATATCATATGAAGACATAATTGACTCCTTCCTTTTCTAATTGTTTCTGGGTGAAGGTCCCGGGTTGACGAATTCAAAAAAAAAAAAAAAAAAAAAAAAAAAAGAAAGACAGACAGAGGAAGTAACTCTTTGTTTTTCAAACATTTCTTTGTCTGCTGGCCAGTGTGTTGGTTGGCCTCCAGATATTACACTGCATTTTTCCGAGTCCATAGCCGTTTTTAAGTTTCGTGCTGTAGGTGTAGTGAAGCGCGAAGTGGCCCCCAGTAGGTATTTTTTGCGTTCAAATCACCTCCGATAATAAATTGATTTCCCATTGTTTTAATAAAATCTATAAATGCCTGCTGTTGTATGTTGCGCTTTGGGGGACAATAAACGGCTGCTAATGTAATTGGATTGTTTCTTAATTTTATTGTGGCACGTGTTCTTACAAGTAGTCTTTGTCGTATTTTTCTTCTACCTAGTAGGGAATGCTTTCTCTAATGATGATGGCTGTTCCTGCATTGGCTTTTCTATCCGAATGTAGAGTCCAGTAAATGGGATTGATATTTTCATGTAACTTTTGTCGGTGAACTTCCGATGTAAGTATTATATTGATATTGTTTACATTCAAGTAGTGTTCTAATTCAAGTTGATGTTGCAGTCTCTTATAGTGCCATACTCAGCTTCTGAGCGTCGGCGACTACCTATTCGTACATCTCAGCTGTATAGATATAGGTGGTGTACTAGGCAATTTTAATATGCAATGCGAGTGTACACGCGCAAACTTCATTCGGAACTGATCGTAGTCGCTTGTTATCGCGCTACGAGTGCAGTCCGATGGTATGTCTGCTGTGTACTGACCTAGCGCGCATATGATGTTGTAGTAGTGATGAAAAAATTATTCAATTTGAAATAAAATTATTCAACTATTGTGAATTATTAAATTGAATACAATGCTGTTTAGGTTGCGAGAAATATTCAATAAATTTACCTGCGGCGTCCTTTGCACTTTCAAAATTTTTTAAGACGAAGTTATCAATTGAGATTTTGTTTTTATCGCATACTATTTTATCAATTAACTAGCTCTTTTTTTGGTATTGTTTGTACTTGTTGATTTTGGTTTTTTACAATAGTCTAATTTCGCTTTCTTGATTTTTCTGATTTAGTCATATTCCTCTACATCTTTTGTAATTTTTTATATCGAGAATTTGTTAGGTTACTTTTAATCCATTCATAATAGATATTCCTATTTTTCATCAAATTAAAAAATTTTCTATTCACGTATTCGTTTTTAAACTGTGTATTACTCTCATTTGTAAGTTTTTTGCTTTTCACCCTCTTCATACATATTAATAGACTTCGTTTGTATTTGAGAACATATTAATTCAGTTATATTTATGATATTTTAAAAATTTTGGAGCAATCTCCTTTCGCCTACTTTATGCCTTTTGAGTGTTTCCGTACTTTTATTGCTGTTCCCACGAAATATACAATATATGATATAGTGATCGGATATTTTTGAATTAATAATATCTGGGCATATATTTCTTCAGTAAAACTTCTTATAAATATATTATCTATACAAAACTGAATTAATCTTTTTCTACTAAATTCTTCTCTGGTTATTCCATTAGTCAATCTTATGTTACCGCACCTCGACATAATATTTAAAAAAATTTCTGATCGAGCACTATATATTTTAATATAGTTATGCTGAAATTCCCGCATATTATACAGTCTTTCTTTTTATTTATTTTGTTTAAAAAATTATTATTTAATTCAATATTAACAAACAAGCAATCAAACGCATTTCTGTTAAATCTATATATATATATATATATGTAAAAGAAAGTCATGTTAGTTACACCACTTATAACTCAAGAACGGCTGGACCGATTTTTGTGATCTTTGATTTGTTGGATTTGTCTCCGTATCGAATAGCAGAATACGAAATTTAAAACAAATATTATGAAGAGAATTCATTTTTTTTTTGTTGTTTTTGGCCCGAAAGGGGGTTCACACAATTATTTAACCCTAATTTTTGGATTTTATGAAAGGGCTTCTGTGTTTTTTTTTTATATTTCGAATTTCGCTTTTAAAGGGTTATCTGGCGGTGAGTTATAAATTTTTTAAAGGTGATTTTTGAGATCGTTCTAAATTCCATATTACACATTCGAGGCGGTTTCTTGTCGCCCAGGGTAATCGCTCTGTTTAAAGTTGTAAATTATCATAGATGGAAGTTTAATTGTAATTTATGATCCAATTCTGATAAGTCAAACAGCTACTGTATAATTGAATATTTTTGTCGTTTGTGAACCATCTTATTGGGTTATACTGATTTTTGTTATTAAGGGGAATAATGCCTTGCTGCCACGTGAATTACCTTTCAATGTAATTAAAGTACTTTTCATTTTGATTTTTGTACATTTATGGAACTTAATTCATTTTGAGTATTAATTTTATCTTAATAAAAAACTGACTTTAATTCGGCTGATAAGTTAACACAACATTTATTTTTTAAGGCGGTACGAAGTTCGCCGGGTCAGCTAGTTTATCATAAAATTTAGATTTAATTACGTTATTAATAAAAATAATAATTCCTCCATTGTACTTATCTGGTTTTTAATATTATTTTTGGTGAACCTCGAGATGTTACAAAAGTTTGATTCATTTTCGTCTATATTTGTTTCTGTAATAATTATCGCGCTAACAGGTGTACTGGAAATGTACGTTAAAAATTCGTCCTAGTTTATATTCCTAATACATATATATATATATATATATATATATATATATATATATATATATATATATGTGCGTATTTTTAGGTGAAATAGTTCTTTATTAATTTCTATATTATTTTCAGCTGTATTAAATAAATTATTGAACCCATTCTTCCAATCGTGTATCGATGAGTAGTTTGCACAACCGATTTTTTTACAAAATTGGATTAGTGACGACATAAATTTAGAACATTACATTATGATACAGTAGTAAAAAGAACTGATCACACTAACTAACAACTACAACATTTATAAAAGAGAACTTGTCCGTTAAAATGCTATTTATCATCGTGTTCATATGTTAATCTATAGATACCCTCCCACACAAACACATTATATTCACATATATGCTAGTCGACAATCTTACATATTGTTTCCAACTCTTTGTATAGTGGACCAGCATAATGTATAGTGTCCCATGTTTATATTTAATCAGAAACGAATTAAGTATTTGCAACTTCGCGTTTACACCAGTAATAAGTGTTTGTTCAAGTTTATCTCCTTTATCAGTTTTGTTCTGTTTCAAACGACAACACAACCTACCCTTTATTGAAGTACACACACACGTACTCCTGTAATAAAATATTTACTCTCGTAGACTCTAATACTCTTGTAGTGCCACTTATTCGCAAAATTATCTCAATCTCTGAGCTCTCATCAATGTGCGGTCGGCCGAACACACACAAAAAACTTCTTGCACCACACGTATTTACTATAGGTTAACCAGTATGTCACTTCATTAAAAGACAGCATGGTATAGGTAATAAGTAAAATATTTATTATATACATACATACATCTGAAAGTAATCATATCCAATTGTACATAATAGGAAAATAATGGATTTAAGCGTACTGTATTACAGCTGTTCAGCTAGGGGTAACCCAGCAAGACCGCTACAAACAAATTTGCCTATGTGTATATTCGATTTCTAACTCAAACTAGGGCGAGTCGATGGCCGCCAATTTATCACGTAACCAGCCAAATGGATGGCGAATTATGTAATAAATAATTTACGATATAGATCTCCGACGAATGACTCAAAGATGCGCTCTAAGAAAAATTCTCGGAGAAAAAAAAATTCTTTATTCACTTCCCCTTTTTTTAACTTTTTTTTTTTTTGTCGTCTGTTAACATAACCGAGCCGAGAGCCTAGCCAATATTTCCTACGGAATTGCACGACGCGACCACAGCCATCACACAGGCACATCAGATACTACCAAACTATTCTACGATTAAATGATACTATTACTATTGTTTCCTTTTTTTTTATTTATTATTATTTTCTATTAATTTTATAATCAAACGAGTAGAAAAATGCAGCTGCACACAAAACGAATTACAGCGATTACTAAAAAACACACTTAACTCTCAATAAATAATCCAATTTAGCTTACACGCTTATATGAAATACATAACATAATAATAATTATATATATATATATATATACAGTAAAACTTCTACTAAGGGACACTTCTAAATAGCGGACATTTCCTAATAGCGGACAATTTTTAAATCCCCGGCATTTTCCCATAAGACATAATATAAAAATATTTCCCAATAGTGGACCTTCCCAATTACGGACGCGCGGACACTTTAGTAAGTATGATTTTGGAAATTCGATTTCTGTTAAACGGACAAAGTTTGTCAAAAAAAGTTCAATTAGTGCCCCAGATTATTGTTTAATAGACGAGGGATTGCATGATCCATGTACCGACATAAATGAATTAGCAGCTGAATTCATGCAACAACAAAATCCATCCGATGCATGATGCAGTAAACTGTGATGACAATAATGTTTATGATAGCGAGGAAGACACAACTACCGAAGTTGACGGTGAAACTTTAAATAATGTTGACTCGTTAATTGGAAAACTAAAAAAACAATCGTATTTCATTCATAAAGCTGACGCTGAAGGTTTAAAAATGGTATCCGAACTGCGAGTGCATGTCGAATCGCGGATTTTAAGTGAAATAAACAAACAAAGTAAAATTATCGATTTTTTTTATATACAAAACCTGAAATACTCGTATGTTCGATACGCTAGCATTTACAGTATGCGTTAAAAAAAAAAATATTTCGAACATAAGTGATTATTAAAATAATAGATTATCTCGCGTTCCTAAAAACAAAAAGTGATTTATACTCTGTTACCTAACTTGTTTATCAACTAATCCTGGAATACAAACATAAGTAAATTCTGTAGTAGTACTGTACATACTTACATATTTTTATATTATAGGAACATTTTTTTCTTTTATGTTTTAGACACATGTATGTCTTTAAGTGTAAATATGTACTGTATTTTTTATATTACGTACTATCTTTTATATTCTTGTTAAATACGTTACAATATACAATAATGTAAATTTCAGTAAACTGTACATACATTATTATTTCCGATTAGCGGACACTTCTTAATACCGGACAAATTTTTTTGTCCCCCGACTGTCTGTTATTCAGAAGTTTCACTGTATATCCGGCCTCCTCCACGCTCTTTTGGCTCAAATGCCATAATATAGGACGAAAAACATATTGAATATTTATATATCGGTAAATAATAATTGTCCTTCATACTACAATAAAAAATTATAAAATCATTTACTATATCGCCACTAAACATTTATAATAGTTTATTTAAGTCCATCTCAGATCGAATATGTAATATTTGTTGACTGATCCTCTCTAACATAAATTCTCCCTTTTTTGAACCAAACAAGGCGCAAATTTAATAATCTCGCTTCTTCTTTCGTCCTCTAATTGTTATCAAATCTTGACAAATTTTCGTTTATATATATATACCATTCTCTCACTATTCAAGTTAGCGCTTATGTTCTGAGATTCGGTATTTCCTTTTCTTCGCGAATATTTTATTCGCTGGTTTCCTGGAAGTTTTAATATCGCTTTCGGCAGTATAGCATTTCTTGGAGACAAAGTCTGTGTGTAGCCACCATATCTTCTTCATTTATTTCAATATCAGTTTTTTTACAAAGTCGAGTTATTATTTGTGCTAAATTCTCGTTGTGTGTTTCGGATATACCATATAGCTCAACATATTCTCGACGTCTGTGCTGTGTTCCAACTGGTGGACTGTAGTTAATAACTTCAGTATCTGTTAATTTTTTTTTTAAGAGTACGCCTGTTAACTAACTTTCTCCGGCAAAGCCTTGACTTCTATTATCAGATTTGTATTTATTTGTTGCATCCCTTCATAGTTTATTGAAACGAAGTCAACACATTTTTTAATTTCAATAACTTTGTGCTTCACGGAGTCTTCTGCTAAGGAAATGTATGTATCTTCCGCATCGTCTTCTCTGAAATCTTCCTGGGTTATGTTATTTCTGCGTTTGATTTTTTTTTGTGGCCACATCACTCTTATCGCTCTCTTGACATTTTGATTATTTTTTTAGGTGGCACTGTTTACATTAGAAATTATCAATATTATACGAAGCTTACGGATAAAAAGTTAGTAATAATGTAGTTTCGCTTGTTCTGATAACGTAATCTTGATTAAAAATACCGATAATAAGAGAAAAGAAGTTAACGCCACAGCCATAAACACAACCGTAGCACCATGAATAAACTCGGAAGTTGGGAGTAATATAAGCAGAGACGAAATTAAATGAACTACTGGAATTGTTAAGAACTGAAACATAGACACGATTGGAATAGGGACGGTTAGGAGGTAGATGCTGTTAGTTGGAAGCTGGATGCCATTTATAATTAGGGGATAGCTTAATCCTCCAAAACCGTCCGTCCTATTAGAACTAATAAACGAAAATCCGCCCAGAATTAAGGTCGGATGAGCTCTTTAACCATGTTTCTGAAAGTGTTGATACAACAGCCTCCCGAGATGAAGCTTATTAGCACTATGGCTACGACAATTGTACCGAAGTATTTTAAATTGTCGAAACATGGTGAAGAACAAAGTGAGAAATGATCGAATTAAGATGTCGGAATAAAAGAAAGAGGCGAACAAAGCGAGAAGGAATGAAGGAATTTAAAATACTAAGCAAAAGGAACGGAAGAAGAAGACGAGGAGAAAGGGGAGCTAAGAAAAAATGTTCATGGCGAAATAATACAACTAAGGATAGATTTATAGGAAAAATAGGAGTAGATAAAAATATCTACCGCTCATATAGGTTATTATAGAACCGGTGTTGTACCGAGATAAAATAATAATAATGCAATTAGCAAAATAAACCAACTCACAACGCTGAAAACAATTATTGCATCGGGGTCCTTGTATGCTATCAACTAACCTAATTAAAGCATTTTGAAAAAAAAAAAAACTTAATTACACTTTATCAGAAAGATGTATATATATTTATTTTTTTATTATTATTAAAAATAAGTTGCACGTCCCACAAGGCATACAGCCCGTCTACGGGTGCCCAACACGCTTATCATCGTTTATTCAAAAAATATGTTACAATATTTCATTACAGTTATACAATTAATTTTCATAATTATAAATAGTCAGAAAAAAAAATTAAAAACAAAATAATAATAACAAAACAAAAGATAAAGACAAAAGATAAAAACAAAAGATAAAAACAAAAAATAACTACTTATCATTATACGAATAATTTGGTATCACACGTTCGACAAATAGGGATAATCGATTCTCCGCCACAGCCAGTTCCCAATTTATCTAACTTAATTTCGCTCATTAACGTTATTAACCAACCACTGCATAATTAATACGTTCAATGTTCCTATCTATTTTTGCATTATATCTTCGAGGATTCGTTCTAACAGCTTAATTAAAACTATTCCATCCGTATTATCAATCTTCCCATTATTATTCCTCGCTATCCAGGCTTCTTGTCATTGTAGCTATTGATATATATTTGTGGTGACTTATATTCAAGTAATCAGTGACAAAAGTAGCACATCCTTGGAGACATTTCTTTTCTCCCTCTCCACTAATTAATATTAAAATCATTTATATAATTACCGACATATTTCGGGAATCAAGTTTTTCTGATAAAGTGCAATTAAAGCGTTTTTTCAAATTCGGATCATCAGGAAAAGTCATGGATGATCAAGTGCCTAACTAAGGGAGGTAAAACAACTCAAAAAGAACACTGTTCAAAAATTAAACAGATGATCGAGAAGCTGCTATTGCTCAAATAAATCATTGCGAGTGAATCCTATTTGGTATGCTATCAACCGATGTAATTAAAGCAGGCAGCAACACAAAAGGGACGTTAAAAGAAAGTTGAAATAAAAAATGGTAGACTTTAAATAACTCATTAAGAGTGGAAAGCCGAGAACGCACTAGGGAAAAGTTGAAATTGAGACGAATAAAGCAATCGGTAGCATAATATGAATCATAACTTATAGTAATGCATAAGAACAAAACTTCAGAAATAGAAAAAGCAGAGAGAAGAGTAAACAATACGAACATTTTTAAAGATGGAAAATGAGCCTACTTTAAAACTTTAAAAAAATACAAAAGAGAAAAGAAATTAATCTTTCTTAAATTAAAATAGTTCAAAGTATTCTTAGTGTACTGGTCTTTGTAACTAAGGGATTAATTAATAAGATAATAGCCGGCATTGCTTGATAAAAACTTACTTGGCATATTTTATCTTATTATCGCTAAATGAATAAAATGATAACATCTTGCTCTCCCAATGCGATCTAAAGTGTTACTGAATATTAACGATGATTTTAATTCTTTAGGTATAAACCGACATTATCCGCATTGTCGAAAACCGTAACTACCTATAAATATACGAGCAAATTATTTCAATTTTTAAAAAAAAAAAAAAGTTAAAATAATTACTATTTCTTAAGTTTTTGAATATTTAGATATGACTGACGAGAAATTCCAACATAAAATAGTATTTACGATGTAATTCTTCCAACAAAGGTTATTTTTGCTTTGTTGAAAAACAAAAAAAAAAAAAAAACATTTCGTAATTGACGGTTGTAATAACAGTTTTATGTACAATAATGGAAATAATAATCAATAAATATTTGCAGAGAATATTCCACACTCGGAATTTATTATATAGCAAAGAATGCGGATTCAGATTAGCGCGTTATGGAATTTTATATACACATAAATAATATAACTTGTGATCATAATTTGTCTCAAAAAACCTTTTTGATTTGATACAAAGGTGTTTAAAGGTGTTTTTTTATGAAGTCAAAAGGTATAACAAGAAAGTGTATTTTTTGAACATGTAAATGATTCTAAAATAGATTTAAAAAAAAAAAGTACATAGTCGATTACAAAACGCATTAATGCATTTCTCGTTGGATAATAAGTCTCGAGTACGGAGTGTTCACTATTTTTTTAAACAATAACTTTGTAGCACCATCATTCAACAACTTCGTTATTTTCACGGATACGTGCAATAAAAATGTAGACCGAACAGCCGTCGCACAGAACTTTATACAAGACACAGACGAATTAAGCCTGAGCGATACAGTCACAACTATCTGAGCGACCGATGGATTCAAATCCGAATTGGCTCATCAATTTCGAGAAAAGTTTCAATAGAGAATAGGGAACCTTAAGGTTCCGCCTTAAGTGTACCATTTTTATTCTCTATGTAAACGATATTGTTGACAGCACCAGGCTTCCAGTGATTGCTCGCCTATATATATATATAGATTATCTGAACATATTCGTAGCATTGATATCCCTTCCATGGCTCAGTCTATCCTGCAAAACACCATTAATAGATTGCAGCAATGGCCAGGAAACAATGGACTAGATTTCTCCTCTCAGAAGTATCAATATGTTGTATTGCATAGAGGTCGCCTCGTTCAAAATCCGCTATCACTACAACTGAACAGTATCACAATTCCATATAAAACAACAGAAACTTTCCTTGGCATCTTAATGGACGCCAAACTGACTTTTTATATCCGATTTAAAAGATAAATCCCTTCAATCTTTAAGGGCGATCAAGTTCCTGTCAAATTCTAAGTTTAACGTCTATCTTCTAAATATTTACAAAGCAGTGGTCCTCAGAAAAATAAATTATGGGAATCAGGAATACTCGTCAGCGAGTGGTTCCCTATTAAAAACACTTGATCCAATCCACAACGCCGTTATATGATACTTGGCGCCCATCGTACATCCCCAGCAAAAAGCCTATGTTCGTTAGCTGGTGTCCCACCCTTATCTTATAGCAGAAAATTCTTCACTTACCGCCATATGCTTTCATGGTCTGCAAAGAATCATATTGACGTAATTGTGGAATCTGAATTTCTCAAAAATAATCTACCTGAAGTCAATGTATTTCCTTGGGATAATGTTAACTCTGAACTACTAAATTCCTTATTATTATGATCTGGTTTTCCCTTAGTTTTCTTGGTCGTCTTTAATGCTCACTCTCCGATTTGGGAATCGAGCTTAGTAAACCACTAAGGCTCGCTGGTGATTGCCATTTTTTAATAACGATTTCAATCTTCTTTCGTCAACTAATTTTACTCATTCCGATTTTACATGATGATCTAACACATTACTTCACAGCTCTATACTTAATAATTTCCTCCTGCGCTTTGGGTGACCTCTACTCCAGTGATCATTTTCACATTATCTCATATCGAGTGCCAATAGTGGAACCTTCCGTCTCATTTATGAAAACCGGTCGATGTTATGTTAGTTTCCAGAAAGCGAATTAGAAACTTTACGAGTAAAAGGTTTCAATTAATTTCAGTTTAGCCTATCTGTTGATATGATTTGAATATGTGTACGTTATCTTTTGTTTCGAAACGATTTAGTTGAATAGTAATGGGGTCAGCAATAATCTACGGTCTGTAACAACTTAAATCTGTACAAATGACTTTAGGATTTTAAAGAAATATAAGCCTCTAGGCATATCAGAACAGCTGATCCACGGCGTATGTGAAGTAAAAAGAGCAGTATCGCGAGGCTACTTATTGTTACACTGATGCAACGAAAACGGCCTCCTTCAAAGATACATTACTTTATTGTTTGCGCCTTTAAAGTATCCCCCAACTGCTTACTTGTTTATTTCCCATCTAATAAGCATATTCTTCTTCAATGCCCTAGATTCTTACCTTTTCGAACGAAATACGGATTTTCTAATGCGCAGCCAGGTCTTCAAATTCAGTGGTGAGTCTCTTCTTCTTGCAATGACGTACTTCATGAGCGTTGTCGATTATCATAATGTGAGTTTTAACTGACAACACTAAGAGAATGTGTTTCTACCGCTCGACATAACTCCCCGAAATTGGATAGCCCTGTCCATTTATAGATATTTTGGCACCGTGGCATTGGTTTACGGCCAATTCTACGCCGTCTAAGCTTAATATTTCAGTTTACGAAGGACAATGACTTTAAATCTATAACCGAAAGTTGATTCTCGCACCGTAATAGTTTAATTATTGTTCACGGTCCTGGAGTCGAACACACATATATATATATATATAAAAAATTGGATAAGTTTAGGTTTTAGCTCTTTTGGCTACCGACGAAATTTCGATTTCAGTCGAAGATTATAAATCAAAAATTTTGATGACAATTCGACTAAAGCATTAAAAAAGTTTAAGTAAGGTAAGCTATATACCTCGTCGAAAAATTTAAAAACATATCGATACTTCCGATCGGCACTTATAAATTTTACACACTTCCAAACATAAACCTCTTAAAACGTCTTTGGTTGCAATCTTTAAAATGCAATAACTTTGGTACTACTAACGAAATTAAAGTTAAAATAAAAGCTCGATTAAGTTATATAAGTTTCCTTTACACTGGCCTGATAGCTCTTTTAGCAGAAGCAAAAGAACGACCGGTTCGGAAAAAACATATTTCAGCTAATGTGATCTAATTAAGTGGCAAATATTTTTAAAATTTTAGACAGCCACTGTGTAATTTTATTATTAATTTTAAATTTAGTAAAAAGTTAATTTTAAAATTTCTTTGATATATGAACTAGGTTTATTATTTTAATATGTTAATTAAAACTTTATATATATATATGTATTTTATAATTTTTTTAATTATCAAAGAAAGCAATTACTCTTACTGGCCACCATTTATAGACGTTCGTGCTACCGTTAATATAGAAGCACATGTTCATTAATTTTATATCCCCGTGTAGTACATAAAAAAAAAAAATAGACAATATTGTATAATTTTTTAAAATCTCCGTTCTCCACAAGGCAAAACTAAATGTTTACCCGGTGAAACCCTATTTATACTATGCACTAATGACGTAACATGTTACTGCTCGACTTTACATCGACAACGTCAACATAACTCTGTCATCTAACTTTCCGTCCAATGCCCAAAGTATCCCGCAATAAACTATTGATCAATTACAACAGTAGTGTGACAATAATGGTTCAGATTTTTCAACATCCAAATTCTCATATGTTGATTTCCATAAAGCCCATTTGTCGTCCTCCGGTGTGTCTTCGAATTTGAAAAATTTTCCACTAACGGTTAAAACAAAAGTCGAATTTCTTGGGTTATTATTTGATTCCAAACTAACTCGACTTTTCCACGTGGCTGAAGTCAAGTACAAAATGCCTTCTCCCGATCCTAAAATATTTATCTAACATTAAGTGCAATATAAATCGAAAATTTCTCTTCAGTGTTAATAAATCATTCATCCTTTTAAGAAATTCCGACGTCTACTTTAAGTTGTACAACGCTGATACCATCCTAGGAGTCTTTCGATAAACATACTGATTTATTACTTCTAAAGTATAATATACATTTACAATACGTTGATGTACAATATATCGTGTTACATACCATCAAGAAATTCAATATAACCATTTACATGTATGTACAGATAGAGCGAAATCTATTAGCGACAAATCACCAGCTAACAAGTTGAGAACTTGATGCACGCTGTCCAATCAATGATTGCAAAATTATGTGGAATTATATATTATACCCAACGCAACATTGAATCACCTAAATATATATATATTTACCGACGAATGATACTTATCATAGATTCATTAAACTCCTTACATTTGTTATGTCGCCGAGTTAGTAAAAACGCGGTAATAGCACAAAAGTACAAAACGATTTATACAATTGCACAGGAAGAGTTTCATGTGAATTCCGAATCATGTAGAATACATAAGAGCGACATAGCCGCTCAGCAACATATTCACCATTTTTTTTTTTTTTTTTTTTTTTTTTTTATTTCCCTTCTACAACTAGCCCTTACAGGCTATCTAGCAGATCTTTATATGAAAGGTGCGGAGTGGAGAAGGCTAGGAGGGGGAGGGATAGGATGGAAGGTGCAGAGTGGAGAAGGTTGGGAGGGAGAGGGACAGGAAAGAACATGACTAAGAAGAGGCCAGCGTGACAGAAATGCAACCACCCGTTGGTGGGCAATTTCTGGTGCTTACGCAGTTAAATGCACGTTTACACGGTTAAATCAAAAACTTTCCTTCTCTGTAGACGCCTAACTTCCTCGGAGTTGTCCATCAGTGCGATCGCTAGCGGATTATCGTGATTCTCCAGTCGACGAAGGTACTTCGTCGCCTCCTCTGATACTACTTCGGAAACATACTTCACGTCGAAATCGGTATGTAGCGTTTTATTTGAAATGAACCAGGGAGCGTTTGTCATCATACGCAGTACTTTGTTTTGGAATCGTTGCAAGATTTGTATATTAGTGTGTTTCGAACATCCCCATAACGGTGCTCCGTACCGCCAAATTGGCTTTAATAGCATCTCATAGAGTAATATCTTGTTCTCCATCGTCAATTCGGATTGTCTTCCTACTAGCCAGTTCATATTGCGGAGCCTGATGTCCAAGTGCTTACGTTTCATCATTATGTGGTGCCTCCAAGTTAGTTTGTTATCCATGTGTATACCAAGATAGCATGCAGTATTTTTTTGTGGTATTTCGTTATTACCGATACAGATTTTTGGCACCGAAGTTATATGACGGTTTGTGAATGTTACGTGCGTTGACTTAATCGTATTTATTTTAAGGCGCCACTTGTCAAACCACGATGCCACTTCTGTGACCGCATGTTGCACATTCGTAATGCACTCCTGTAAGTCATTAGCGGAGCAGACCAGCGCAGTGTCATCTGCAAACGTGGCGATGTCGACATTTTCAACCTCTGGTACATCAGATGTGTATATGACATATAGTAATGGCCCCAGTACCCTACCTTGCGGTACACCGGCGCCTATTTCACGTACTGCCGACAAGGATTCACCACTTTTGACCCGAAATGTTCGATGCTGCAGATACGATTTCAGCAGCACGCAATACGGAGTAGGTAGTATTTTCGTCAATTTGTCCATCAGTCCTGAATGCCACACAGTATCGAAGGCTTTTTCAACATCAAGGAAGACAGCAGTGCAGACTTCCTTTTTTTCCAAGCAGTCTTCAATTTTACAGACGATACGGTGTACCTGTTCAATAGTGCCGTGTTTCTGCCTGAACCCGAATTGATGCAGCGGAATCGTGTTTCCAACTATTTCCACTAGTCTTTTGTGCAACAACTTCTCAAATATTTTTGACAAAACAGGCAGCAACGATATCGGTCTGTAGGACCCTGTTTTTTCCGGTGGTTTACCTTCTTTGAGTATTAGAATAATTTGCGCAAGTTTCCATTGTGTCGGGAAATATGACAATCTCAACATTGCATTATATATGTAGGTTAGCAATACTACTGCTTTGCGAGGTAATTGCTTTACTATTTTAGGTGTGATCAGATCATAGCCGGGGGCCTTCTTTGGGTTTAAAGTCTTTATTACTGCTTTGACTTCTCCTGGTGACACATATTTTATGGATGGCGAGTTCACTCTTTCCCATGAGCAGTAGGTTTGATTATTACCAATGTTTGTAGCATGCGGCTGAAATACCTTTTCTAGGTAGTCTGCAAATTCCTCAGCTTTTTCTTCATCTTTCCTAGCCCCCTCTCCACTTTTTTTAAGTATTGGAGATTCGCCTTGCTTCGGCTGTTTCATTTGCTTTGTAGCCCTCCACAAGCTATATCCATTTGCTTGTGAGGGCGACAGGTGCTTGACGTAGCTATTAAATGACTTGTTTTTTAAGTCCTGTAATGTAAATCTTATTCTTTTAATAGCACGATTAAGTTGATTTTTCATTTGTGGATCTCTGTTTCTCTGCCAGATTTTCCTCAATTTCCGTTTGTTTTGAACAGCTTCCCTTATGTACTTAGGATAATTTTGCACATGTTGATGCGGTTTAACTTCCATTGTTGATGCCCGTGCTGCTGAGCATATATTGGTGACAATATATTCGATAGCATTTTCTATATCTGAAGGTGATTTTAGTGGAATCCTTAACGACAGGTTTTCTTCTAGTTCATCTGCAAACTGTGTCCAATTTGTATTATAATTTGTAAGCGTCATTGCCTTTTTCTTCATTATTATACTAGCACTGATTGTCAAAATTATGGGAGTGTGATCCGAGGTTAGCGATAAATCGTCATCTATGGCCATGTAATTTGAAGAGATTCCTCTGACAATAAAGAAGTCTAGAAGGTCCGGGGTTTTCCTTCTATCGCTAGGCCAGTATGTTGGTTTTCCAGTTGATATGGCGTCACATTTGCAACACTTCATTGCATTCATTAGTTCCCGTCCCCTGGGAAGAGTTAGCCGCGAACCCCAATATGTGTTTTTGGAATTATAGTCTCCACCTATTATGCATCTACTTCCTAATGTTTTAAAAAATTTGACAAAATCTGCGCTCTTGATTTTGTGTTTCGGTGGGCAGTAAACCGCGGATACCGACACGCATCCGTTGTTATCAGACACCATTACTGATGACGCCTGTAGATGTTCCGACTGATATTTGTTTAATTCATAATGCTTTATATTACTTTTAATTATTACCGCTGCGCCACCGTGTGCTCTGCTGTCTGGATGCATTGTGTAATAAGCGGTATAATTTGGAATCTTAACATAGCTCTTATCAGTAAAATGTATCTCCGAGACTAACATTATGTCAATTTTCTCATTATGTAGGAACATTTCTACTTCTCGTATACGTCTTAGTAGTCCATTAGCGTTGAACGAAGCTATTCTCAAATCCTTCATTTTTGGGCCAGTGTAGCAACAATTGTATGTAATATGTTTGTTATCATGTCATTTTGTTGCTTCATCATTTCCATCATCATATTTCTTATTTCGTTTATCATGCTCGATATCATGTTTTCTACGTCTCTCAAACTGCACTCGCTTATTTGGTTTCCCTCTGGTTTTCTGTTTCTATGTGCAGCCGCCATTCGTGCGAAGGACACACCTCTATCTACCTGGTTAGGTATTGAATTTGCTTGCGGTGCAGCGACAGTTCGAATATTCATAGGTGGATAGTTTAGGTTGTTTATAGCTGGAGGTGCTACATCAGTATTGAATGACGCCACAGTTGGAAGGTTAATTCTTTTTTGCTGCCCACTCTCCCCGTATCTCTTGTTTATAAGGTCTTGATATATTTTACAGCCCTTGTAGTTGGCTGGATGCGGTCCATCACAGTGTGCACAAACAGCTGGTGTATTCATTGCTTGGGTACAATTTTTTGAGTCATGATTGCCAGCGCATTTAACACAAACGAAATCGCAGTTGCAGTAGGTCTTTGTGTGGCCATATCGTTGGCACCTGGTACATTGTGCTATGATGTTCTTCTTATATGGCGCTTCCACTTTAACACGCATATTTAATAAGTAGTTCAGTTTATATATTTCCTTATTATTCTCATTTGGCTCGATCTCAACGAAAAATATGGGTAAAGGTTCTTTAGTTACCCTGTGTTTAATATTAATTACGTGCCTAACCTTATGACCTTCAGTCAGTAGCGCAAGTTTAATGTCATCAAGCTCAATAGAATTATGCAGATTGCGTATCACCACTTTGAAACCTTTCTCTTTTGGAACTTGAAATGTATGGTGTTTAATGTTGGCATCATTGAAGTAACGAATTAATTTTCTATATTCGTCTATTTCCTCGACTCTAACCTCTATTCTTTGATCACTCATCGATCGGCATTTGATTTGTTTTGGATGTACATGCTTTGTTAAATCAATAAACATTTTACGAAAGTCCATTACCCCGTACACTGTGATGGGGGGAACTTTAGGTTTACTATTTCCTACACTATTACTATTATCCTCGCCAGTGGAATTTCCTTGGTTCTCGTTACCATTATGCTCAGAGTCGTCGTCATCCTTGGCGTCGTCTCCATCTTGCTGGTCTTGTAAACAGGAAAATCGGTTCTTCGTTGTTATTGCAGCTACTGTTGCTGCTACTGCGGGGGGAAATCGTTTCTTTTTAGCGGTGTTGCCGCCACTTAGTTCGGTCGATGTGCCACTGCTACTACTTCTACCGTTCTTTCCAGTTCTACGCGACCTTTTTTTTGATTTAACGTTTTGCCAATCCGTTCGCGCAGATAATGTATTCGCGTGGTCTTTAGTATCACAAGTCGTGAAGTCACCTTTGCTAACACTGCTACCTTGCTGGGGCAATTGCTTGTCTATTTCCATGTTAGCTATTGCTGCTGTTGCTGCTTGCACAGTTGAAGCCAAGAAGGTGTGTGTGTCACTTTTAAGCGACTCGTTCCCCGTACGAGATCCTGGAGGACCCATATCTCGGACGAGGAGACGGGCAATTTTTCGTTAAGACTGTGTTCGAGTTTCTTACTAATAGCCGCTGTTAGTGAGGAACGAATACAACCTTTCCCACCGATATAAATTATTGATAAGAAGCGAATGTCTGTTGGCTGCTGTAAATTAACTAGATGAAATAGCCAGCTACTTTAAATAAGCAAGTTAAAGAGATAACGAAATAATGTAATATTAGAATAATCTCACCGACAGCGCCGGAACATCCGATGCAGCGACCGCGATAAGAATACAAAAGATTGTTACGAAGATAACACTAGCGTAATATCCCGAAACGAACGCGAGAGAACAAAACTCGTATCGAGTCATTCACGAGGGAAAACGTCATATTCACCATTCACCAATAACACAAAATCTACCCCCTACTTCGTAATTATCTTTTGTATTTATGAGGAGGTGTAAACAAGAGTGGAACTCTGAATGGATATCAGAAATAATTTTTCTAAGAAGTATTAAATCAACTATCGACTCCTAGTGTCTTCAGATTGCAAGAAACTAATTAATCTTTCGATCTCAGTTTAATCAATATTTACCAATACACTTTTTTAATATACTGATTATTTATTTTGTTAAATATATTAGATTTACGCGGAATACCATTTATCGTCACCTGCCTTTTACGCATATTTACCGAGACCGTGATTGAAAGCAAATTTTATAAACATAATCGGTACACGTAGATTATAGTAATGTAATTTTCATGAGTAACAATAAAGCGATTAAAGAGTGCCTTCAGTGGCGGCATTTAAAGAAAGTCGAAAAAGAAACTGCTCCCTTAAGAAATTAAAATTTACAAAAAAAAAATTAATAATTTGGTTTTTATAAAAAAAAGGGCGAGAGGGGGAGGGGAGAGGGGGGAGGGGGCGAGGGGACGATAATATGATTTACAACTATCAAGTACAAAACACAAAATTTTCTGAGTCTAAATATGCAGAATGGAGAAAACTATTTGAAAATCGAAGATATTGCCCAGTATTTTATTAATAATACGTCATAAAATTTATTAAAAATTACTAAAAAAGCACAAATAATGTAGCAAATGCATAATATTTTCTTACAACAAATATATATACATATATATATTTTTTTTTTTTTGTCTTTTTTTAATGTTATTTTCGCATATTGTCATTACAACCTCCAGAATATCAAAATGATTTGATATCTGTGTTTTCTTTTAGAGTTATAAGGAATATTGTTCGAACATTAAAAGAATCTGGCTTTTATTTAATAATGGTCAATGAAACAAAAGACTGTTTCAAAGCGAAACAATCAGCTATTTTAATTCGATATATATTAATTATGAAGAAGGGAAAAGAAAAAAATATATCAACCATTTCACATTATTTAAAACATTGTAGAGCGGAAAATATTGCAAGATACGCTCGTTTTCATTCACTCAGAACACGGATTAGACATAAAATACTGCATTGAACAAATGACGAGTGGCTGGGTAAATGAGATTCAAGTTGGAATGAAAGATCATTAGGGCATTCGCTGAGTGTTATTGAGGAAGCTAAAAAGCAGGAATGGCCAACCCGCGGTCTGCCTTGAACATTTTTGCGGCCCGCGAGATAACCAAAGTAGTAAAAAATTATGTTCTGCGAATTCATAATCCACACGCATGTTGGAACATTTAATATAACATGGATGGTCACTGCGTCACTGAGTGAGACCTCAGTGACGCAGTGGCCATCCTAGTATTATTATTATTACATTATGTTTACATGTAAGAATAATAGTAAACACAATAATAATAACTCATTACATTTCAATTTTTCACTATAAAGAATGCCTAAAGTGGCTCTAAATCTAATATGAGAATATATGATGTTATATGCGGACCCCCCCCCCCCCCCCGCGCAGTTATGATGCATTTCCAAAGTGGCTCGCAAGATCATTTGGGTTGACCAGCCCTGTACTAGGGAGTTACTAACCATACGTAGGCAAAATTAAATTTCTAGCAGTAATATATTTCTTTCAGCTAAATTAATTATATAGTTCCTTAATAATATTTCGAATTCTTCTTTCATCACTATGTAAAACACAGTAATTGATTTATTTGTATGCTTATTAATTTTACTTGTAATAAAAAATTAGATCTGTGTAATTTCTTGTCCTAAATTTTCCGTTAAGTTGAATGTTCTTAATTGTGATTAAATTCTCCTTATTTTTACTGTAATTGTTTTTTTTTACATATACGCTCACATATTTACAAAATCTCGTATTAAAATGAAGCGCGTAAAATTACATAAATAAATATGTAATGTAACATACAGAAATCATAGTTTTATACATATACAATCGGAAATGTGTACTAAATAGTTCATATAGTTCATTCCAAGCATGATCACTGACCTACAGATTGTCTTTTTTAAAAAAATTAGTCCCCTCCTCCTTTAAGCAAAAATTGAAATGAAGCACAAATAACTAAAGATGCAATAATAAACGAAATATTTTGTTCAACATAATAAAACAAAAAAAAAATAAAAGTAGGTAAGATTTTTTGTTTTTTTATTATAAATTTTTTGAAACTCATCTACATTTTACCACGAAACAATTATTGCAATTCTCATTCAGATTAAAACAACCGAAATAATTTACATGTATAAAAAATAAAATTAAGCAGCTCTACAAATTTTATATGTTTGTGTAACTTTTACAGCTTGCATAATTTCCAGCGAGCTAATTTTGTTTTAAAATTACCCGTTCAATTTACATAATACGAAAATGTTGATTTTCTATTTCGTTTTGTTTCCAGATGGACGGTTCGAGTAATGAACAGAGGACGAATAAAACCTTACAACCCCGATGATTTATGTTCTCCGCCGCAATCTTATCAAGCAAACATTCTTGGAGATAAACTAGAAAAGTAACTACTTACAAAAATTCAAAAAAAAAAAATTGCGTAGCACTACAAAAAAACTTATTACGAATGCATTTGTAAAATGACTTATGATAAATTCATAATTTTTTTTCTCGAAGAGATAAAATCGCTTAATTATCTCAATCATAATACAAATATATTTTTCCCTTCAGCATCAGTTGGAATGTAAAAATACTTTTCCAGATAAAAAAAGTGTACACAAAACCATCCTGTAGAACTATTGTCATAGTTTGTTTTTATTTAGGCTTATCTGACGGCTAAAAGTTGAAACTTCTTATCAGAAGTTGCCTGCTGTGTAAAGTTAACACATTAAAGTAAAAATTTACGACCGAAAAAAAAAGATTAAATTAAATGCCCAATTAATAAACCTAATTTACCTAAGAATCGTTTATTTTTTTTTAGGTTATTTTTATTACTATTATTACACCGAGTCAAAGTTTAGTCCGACCGCGTAAGAAGGTGTAATTTAAACGTTGCTGACAAGCCCAGGAAAAATCCCAAACAAGAAAAAAAATAAATTTATAGTAAAATAAAAAAAGAAACAAAAAAAAAAACAGTCATTATGCAACTATAAGCAATAATATACAACTAAAGGAGTCGTAATTTTTTTCCCTCGCCAGGCAAAAAAAAAAAAAAAGAATTCGTAATTAAGCTATATTTAAAATGTTTACATTAAAACATTAAATACGTTGAGTCTTCACCCGAAAATCGACGTAATTTAATATAATTTTGCTTCGGTGATTATATTAATCGAATTCTTATTCAAATTTTCTCGTGTCTTTAATTTGCACGAATCGTTTGACTGCTTGTAATTTCAGATTATGAAAACATGAAAATTGACCCGGAGAGGCCATGTACTGAATGAAATATGCAAAAAGTTAAAATTATTTATATTATTTCACTAAGAAGCAATGATTAACAACCACTTTTTAATAAAAATACGGTGTCATTATTTATAATATTTCAAAAAGTAAAAATAAATCACATAATTACTTACGCTATAGTAAAAAAATATGTTTGCACAAAACTAAATAGTTTTTTTTTTTTTCTAATTTCTTAAACCTTGGTTAGACCCCGGGCCATGTATAATATATAGACTATTACGGTCCGAGAGTCTCCGGTTACAGGAATGCCCCTAATCCACTGTCCTTGACGAACTGGAAGACTGCACTTTGGTTCGCTTCTGAGTTTGAGAGAACATGGCTGAGGTTATCAAATCCGTGTCTCGTTCTGGAGGATTGGAATGTAGGGCAATTTATGAGAATGTGCTCAACCGCCGGTGGCTCTTGTGCGCTCGGAAAGGACGCGTGGTTGGAGGGTGAGCGCCTTCCAACAGGTAGTCGTGGGATAGTCACGTGTGGCCCAGGCGTAAACGGTTGAGCGCGCGATAATAAACTTGTAAGGTCCCTGGGGGGGGGCACCATGGCTCTACGAATTTCTTTAAATTCTAGTGGTGGGACGGGGTGGAGATGTGTTCTTGTTTCCACTGTTCCATTATTTGTCTTTTTACTGCTTTTGATATTTGAGGGGGCCCAAGTATGCTTTGCGGACTGGGAGCTGTAATGGTTGAGTGAGCTGCTGTGTTCACCCTTTCATTTCCTGGGATTCCCGTGTGACTTGGGACCCACAACACTATTAGATTATATCCCTTCGATTGTAGCTCCATGATGAGTGCCAGGACGTGGTTTGTTAACCCCCTCCCGGAGCTCCCCCTCCTAACATCTTAGCAGCCACTAATGAATCTGTTATCAATAGGATGTCATGGATTGGCTCTGTGGACGCCAGGATTATTTCCAGACATAAGCTTATTGCATATAATTCGGCATCTAGGATTGAGCAGTAATCGTTCATACGGATGGTTGATATTGCTCCCTTTACTTCGAAGGCGCACGCAGTTGGTGACATCCCCTCGACGGGTGCTGCTTTTGCTCCATCTGTATAACATTGGATAGCGTTGCCGTACTGTCTTATTGTTTCACACGCGTCTTGGGTAAGTTGCTCTGACATGCCGTAGGACTTATACTTTTGCAGAACCGATTCCGGAACGAGACAAGAGTTCGACTGTAGGATTTTCCATTTACGTGTCGTTAACATTGATATAAAGAAGGAAAGGAAATTAATAAATCCCCAATGAAAAAGATATAAAAAAAAATTCAATTTATAGGCAATAGACACGATGCTATAGAAAATGATAGCAAAGGGAAAGAAAAGGGACAAAACCTTATATTTATAAACATATATAATCTTTGCTCATGAACTTGGTTATAAGATATTATTATTTAAACGAATAAGAGAAATGTACCATTCTTCAAACATGGGTTATTGGTCATAACACTTTGGTGGAAAAAAATCATTGCAGGTAAAAATGTGACATATAAGTAAAATATAATTTAAATAAATGCGCTTAGAAGCGGAAGCTACAACATAAAACGGGGATTTTTAAAATAAGATATATAAAGTAGATAAAAGCTTCATGAAGACAGATGATGTTTATTAGAAAGAAGATCAGAGGGAGAAGAAATTATAATTATGATTTATCGAATTAGCATCAAGGGGTTTCAAATTTTCTAAGCTTGAGGATTAGGATATTTAATAGCCCAGCGATTAGAAGGAAAGAAAGAACGATTAGAAAGAAATGAAGAGAAATGAGGAAAGATTTCGCGACATGATACTTTATGGAAAGTTGTTAATATTGTAAAGTGCAAAAAAAGAAAAGATTTTAGCCTTATTAGTATGAAGGGGGTATACAAATTTAGGTTTTTCCAAGCTCAATAAAAAAAAAAAAAACAATAAATATTTTTACTATCCATTTTTTTTACCATTTATTTATTCGTGTTTTAAGAATATACAAAAAAATTATCAAAAAAAAAAATTCAAAATTTATAAAGTTACAGGCTGATGAAGTAGAGGGGTAAAAAGAAAGGGCGTGTCCTGGTTGACACGATTCCAACCCTTCTAGTCATCTGAAACAAAAAAAAGAAAAGATTCTTAATTAGTACAGATGTGGTTATAGCCCCAACCTCAGAGAAAAAAAAACAAAAAATTTATCGTAAAATGTTGACTGTTTGGAAAAAAATGTCCATTGTTTACCTGTTTTTTGACTTTTCTAAATTTTTTAAAAATAGTAAAAATCAAAATTTTGACTTTATTCTGGTGGCGGCTATAGAAGGATATATAAAGAAGATCGTGATACCGAATTTCAAGTAAATCGGTTTATTAGAACTTGAGGTATCATGTCAACCGTGTTGAAAAAAGTAGTTTCGATAAAAACGCGTTTCAAGTTTCGAAAGATTCAAGTAAAGTTTCAGGAGCAGTCTAATTGTCATAGAACGGTGGTACGTTATACTCACACTTTCTTAATCGACGATTCCTGCTTCATACCAAATGGACCACCCCTTCTTCTACTTCAAATTGTACATTCCACTAGACGAGCAGTCCTAGCTTCCCTTGAAGCATCAGAAGCTCTGATTTCAGAGCGTTCAATCCGAGTCCCGTCTGACTGTCTAAATGTTCTTTTTTCTTTTTGTCTATCTGGACGCACAGCACTTCCTTTGTTACTCTTTTTTATCCATTTTACACTTAATAAATAAAATATTCACTCAAAATTTCTATATTTTTGGACTGTACACAGAGTACGTAAATCTTCGTTGCTTGAAGATTGAAACGATACTGAGCTGAACTGAACATTAAACAAGAAAAGATTTCAACAAAATACGTTACAATGGCCTTCAATTAATCGATTTTTAAATATATACGAGAGTGGTTCAAATATAAACCGGAATTTCGTCAAAAATTTTTATTTTATACTTACAGTGCTCATATTTTTTACAATTTTTCGAGATAACCCCCTCGCACGCTACGCACTTTTTCCACCTCTCTGGCAATTTTTTTATTCCTTTTTCGTAAAAATCTCGCGGCTTGTCACATAGCCATTTGCGCACGAACGATTCCACCTCATCGTTGCTGTCGAAACGTTGTCCACCAAGTGCTTCTTTCAACGGGCCAAACAAATAATAATCACAAGGCGACAAATCTGGACTGTAAGGAGGATGTTCAAGTGTTTCCCAGCCCAATTCGGCCAATGTCTCCATCGTGAGCCGAGCGGTATGTGGCTTGGCGTTGTCTTGAAGCAGTATCGCACTACGGATCGGAATTTCGCGCCTTTTTGTTCGATAGGCCGGTTTGACTGTGTTTTTTAGGAGGTTACTGTAATACTGCGCCGTCACAGTACGTTGTTCAGTTAGGAAATCGACTGCGATCACTCCCTTCATGTCCCAAAACACGGTACACAACACCTTCCCAGCTGACTGTGTAACCTTCTTCGCTTTGACTGGCGCTCCCTCTTTTTTCTTCCGCCACTCCATAGACGAGCGTTTACTCTCCGGTGTATAGTAGTGTAGCCAAGTTTCGTCCGTGGTGAATATTCGCTGCAATAAATTCTCTCCTTCCTCTTCATACCGCTGCAGGAGACGCGTACAAACTTCCCAACGAGTGAATTTCTGTTCAAAATTCAGAAGTCTTGGCACCCATCTGGCTGCAATTTTGTGATAACCTAGCCGATCATGAATTATTGTCTCAATACTACCTATGCTGATGCCCAATTCGTCGGTTATATCGCGTACACGGACGCGTCGGTCAGCCAAAATGAGTTGTTCGATGGCTTTGACGTGTTCATCTGTAATGCTGGTTTTTGGGCGCCGCGCATGTGCTATGTTTGACACCACTTCACGTCCTTTTCGAAACGCGGAACACCACTCGTACACTTGAGTTTTGGAGAGACACTCATCCCCGAACTGTTCGCGTAATTTTCGATTAATTTCCACGGATTTTACGTCGTCTTTGACTAAAAAACGAATAATGATGCGTTGCGCAACAGACACTGGTACTTCTTTTTCACTCCTAACGTCAACCGAGATCGATTCCGAGACTTCCGTACGGAAGCCAACCGCTCAAGACGACAACATGGGGAGAAATATTCGAAGGAATAGGAGGAGGAGATTTATTCCATCTCATTAATGGTGAGTCGGGATTCTTCGTTTTACGGATGATTCACGTGCATTAAGATGCTGGCGTTATCGTAAAATTATTTGTTAACGCTACAGATATTCGAGAAATGAGGAAAAAAATAAATAAAAATAAATAGATAACAATAATAATAATAATAAAAGAGAAATAATAAAGTAAACCAGACTAAGAAAAAAATAAGTAATGAACGAACAAAATAATTGAATAGGTAAATGATTAAATTAAACTATTCGGAAATTCCAGTGAGTGATAAGTAAAACGAACTCAGCCAACTTAGTCGTTTGGTCAATCTCCTTTTCTTGTAATACCCCAAAAAAACTAAGCCAACTACGTAATTAAGCAGTAGTGTTTATTTTTTAAATCCCACCACTGCCTATTGAAAATCTACAAGTAGATAAGTTTCTTTTGGGCTGAGTTAATGTTTGCAGCTATCGGGGTGTAGGGTTGGTTAGGCCGTGATGTTTGGTTCAGGTAGGAATTAATATTCCGCTGTTTCGAAATTTCACTTGCACTGGGTTGATGTCTATAATTGATGCCCCCCCCACAAACAAAAAGAAATAGAAAAATAAATGTTTTAATTTAATTGAATAAAAATGCACTAAAAAGTAAAAAATAAAATGCTTTTTTACAAAAAATAAATACCGACTTCAAGGTTTATTATAAAAATTTAAAAATGCACTAAAAAGTAAAAAATAATTACTCGCGATAAGAAAATATTTAGATATCAGAGTGATATAACACTTAAGTGGTGATATCGTAATTCTTATACAACATTAAAACCTTAATTAGAGTTGGAATTAAATTCATGTTAGGAACAATTTAATCAACATTTAATGCAGTTTTTAATTATTCGTTTAATATGAATTTGATGCCAACTCCAAAAAATTAATGTTGTATAAGAATTACGATATCACCTTAAGTTATATCACTCTGATATATATATTTTATCGGGAGTAATTATTTTTTACTTTTTAGTGCATTTTTAAATTTTTATAATAAACCTTGAAGTCGGTATTTATTTTTTGTAAAAAAGCATTTTATTTTTTACTTTTTAGTGCATTTTTATTCAATTAAATTAAAACATTTATTTCCACGGTAAAAACACCAAAAGCTACATTTCCATGGTAATTTGGCAAATTTATAGTATTTTAAGTCAAAAATCTAATCCGACGGTGAAAACAATCATGAATGAAAAGCATCCAAAAAGCTTCAATCTCCCGCATTATTAAGGATAACTCAAAAACTATCGGTCGGACCTTGATCAAATTTAAATGGGACCGCATGACAAATGCCACCTTTCAAATAAAAGAAGAATCATCAAAATCGGTTCATCTAGAAGAAAGTTCTGTGGTAACACACTTAAAAAAAAAAAAAAAAAAAAAAAAAAAAATACAGTCGAATTGAATACCTCCTCCTTTTTTGAAGTCGGTTAAAAAATAGAACGAACTCACAACTTTATCGAGATAACATCTGAACACAATAAAGCGCGATTTTACCGAGAGTGCAGTATCAAAAGCTACCGCAACTTAGTTGGTTTAGCGTTGTTTCGTTCATCTAGGATCTGATTCGAATCCTGTGACTACACATTGAAAATATAAATAAATTCTTCTTACATCGGATTATGATTATAGTCGACGAGCCTAAAAAATAGTATAGCCTCGTATACGATCACTTTGAGCGGTTCAGGTGGTAAAACTTTTTTAGTTATCTCAATTTTTCCTAGGTAAATGAAACATCAATGTTACAATAAATAAATCAGTTTATGGATGTTTTTAGGAAACTGAATTAGTGCTGTAAAGTTTGTTTTATTTTGATAAATTTAATCGTCACTTTGTTAAGCAGCAAAAACTTTAATAGTTTCCAGTTATAGCGTTTAATTTTACGGAAGCATCATTGTTTCATCTCTTCTGTGAAAATCTGAACTATTTAAACAGTAACCGCTCGTATATAATTAGATTTTACTTCATCAACTCCATAGATTTTGAAAAATTATGATTTCTTTCTTTCCTATTAAATTTCAGATAAGAGCGAAATATTTTAATAAATAATTCTATAATACAATACAATTTGTAGTAGATAAAACTTAAATTTATCATACGCCGCTGATATCCTAATGACGTATTCATGTAAAAATATTTCTCGACCGTTAATTATCACGGATGGTTTTATGAGATACTTTTATGAAAATTATAATCACAGTTGTATTTTCAAATAAAGAGTTTAATTAAACATACTAAATATTTATTTGGCTTAAACACATTCTGGGCCGTAACTGATTTATTTCATTACAAACGGACACCAATTTTTAAAGTATTTGTTTAACTGGGCGAAGAAATCGTTTTGCTGTATAAAATTTTACCCAATTTTCTTGTCTTTAGATTTCTTTTACATTTTAAATTTGTCTTAACTTTATATTTACTTAAAGTACATTCGTTTCAAAGTAATGATTACTACATAATATTTATATCGAACTGAATTTAACTCTTGCAGGCTACCGCACAAAAACAAATTTCTAGCTGCATCTCTAAATAACCTTTATACTACGTGATTCCTAGGCCGGCCCTCATTAGATTTTAAAAATGTCGTCCCAATTTTATGTAACGAAAGTTAAATATTAAATAAAAACGATACCGGTAAGAATGACGTTGTTAATTTTGATAATTTTATACAAAGTATAGAAGAGAAAGAGACAGAAATGTAAGCAACAGGGGCCAAGGGGCACAACCCCTTGGAGGCCGAATTTATATGTATGTATATATATATATATATATGTTTATATTTATATACGCGCGTGTGCGCTGCACACACATACACACACACACACACATATACACACACACACGCATATACACACACACACACACCTATATATATATATAACGATGCACGAATTTTCTTTTAATTAGAGCGTGGAATGATCAGCTGAAAATTGCCAAGCAGAAAAACAAGGAACCAAGTCTTTTGCGAGCACTAATAGTTACCTTTTGGCCAGAATTTTGGCGGCTATCTGTTTTTCACCTTATCAACGAATTTTTTATATCGTAAGAAATTAAGTAACTTTTTAATAACAAACGAGCACTTTAATTTCTTTTAGTAGGTAAAATGTACAATTTTTGAATATAAAATTTTTTGTTGTACACAAAAATCTAAGACGATCGTTAGCTATCACGTTTGTTCGAATTTCCGTTGGATATTACTATTGTACTGACGGAAGTATTTACAAAATTTAAGTAATTAAATTTTGGTAAAGTACTGATAAAATAATTTGTGTGAAGTCAGTATGTTTATTATGGGCAGAAAGAAAGTTTCCAATTAATGCATATTTGTCAGATGATGTTAAAAGTGAATTTTTAATAAAAGTTTGCATGTTTAATGTTTCTTCATTTTTATTTGCTCGTAATTTCATAATTTAAAAGCAATAAAGTCAAAATTGATTTTAGTATTATTTATGTGATATTCCAAGTAGTAATGCCATATTTTCACATAGGCACATGTACACACACATTCGCACAAATAAGTATCATTTTTTATTTTGCGTTTTAAAGATTGCAATGTTTTTAGCAATTTATTGCATTATTCACTTATCATCCTCTTTTTTTCTTAACAATAATACATTACTATTCATATTCCAGTATTTTTTCCATGGACATTGGCTCAAGAACTGGTAAAAAGGAATAAAGAAGAATCAGTCAATGATAGCCGACGAAAATAAATTTAGCGTTTAGATTCTTGAATCGCGGAAGAAAAAGGAATGGAAGTCTGAAGGAGTGAGAATATTGTTTAATAAACCGTCAAAGTAGAAAGAAGTTTGTTTAACTGAAAGCGACGAGTATTCAAACATTATGTGATCGAGATGACACATAAAGTGGTTGTTGGAGGAATGTAAAGAGCAGTACGGAGACGGCACGAGAGAAAACCTGTAAGTCGTTAAAGGAGGCAGACTATGCCCAAAATGCCACCGGCATATTGTAGAGAGATTAAAGCGCTCTATAGAAGAAAAATCAAGAAACCAGAAAAGATCCTCCTGACTGTATTAGTCTTTTTGTTTCTCCTTTATATCAGTCTTTTATCCGAAAATAGTACACCCCGGCTGCCTTCATTGATGTCTCCTGGAACTTTTGATACATCTACCAATTTTAAGAGATAAAATGACGGCAATCGACATTCCAGTCAATTTCACTTCCCTTACTAATTAAGTTCATGTCGAAAAATCATTCTATCCACCTGCCTTCTTCATTTCTTTTTACTTATAATCTTGTCAATTTCATTGCTTGACATAGAACTTCCACAGCTTTTTCTATTCATCCCAACGATCTTATTCTTTCTCATCAGATCGTCCGTCTCTCTTTCGTTTTCTGTTCCATTGATTTCAATTGTAAGAAACGTTTTTTTCCATCTGCTGAAAATATTTCAGTTGCTACAAGTCTTCCATATGTTCAAATCGATCGCCCCCCCCCATGTGATTTAATGTATTTTCTTATATTATTATAACAATTTTGTTTATTCACGGTAAAATAAATTTTTAACACTTCATTAAACAATTAAATGTATGATTTTTATATCCCCGACACGTTTGGAACGAAACGCGTCGGGGATATAAAAATTATACATTTAATTGTTTAATGAAGTGTTAAAAATGTATTTTGCCGTGAATATATTTAACAATGTGTCTTAATAATAAATACATTAATTTTGTTTATGTTTAGGTATGGAGAATGAACTTTCGTTATAAAATTACTAATATCTTATTTTAAAAAGTGAATAATCGTCTTTTATAAATTTATGTATATCCTTAATTGAACGATTTTTTTTATTCACCTGTTATTAAGACTGATTAATTTCATCAACAAATTTTCTATGTCAGTATCTCCGTTTGATACATTCATAACAGTTCTGAAGTACTCTATTAGATGTACATTATAATAAATTTAACATAGGACGCGGAAGATTTTGCTGAGAAAATTGGGGGTAAGGGGACACCTTGCGTAAATAATTATTATTTTTTTTTTTTTTGTATTTGAAATTCGAGTATTAAATTTTGAAATGATAATACATGCAGGAGTAAAATAAAAAAGAAATAAAAATAAAATAAGAAATATTTGGCTGATAAGAGTTATTTTGGAAACCAATACACGGAGGCAGGCAGAAAGAACATCTCCCATGCACTAAATAGTATTTGCGATATGTATTAAATCACATTTCGGTTTTTATCACACGAGTTCAGAAGCGGCGAGTAAATATTTAAAATTATTAACCTTTTAGATCGTTACAGAAAATCGTCGTAGCAGCTGGGCCGAGAGAAGTATAAAATAATACTCCAAGAGTAAATAGTATTGCTTAATTATTTAAAGCTTTCATTTTTTTATTATTGTTTAATTAGCATATTGTACGTATTTTATAATCATTTGTTAAGTGAAAGAACAGAACAAATTGATTAATGATCAGTAAGAGAGTAAAGAATATAACCAAGTGAGCGCTCTTATAATTTTTCAATATATGGCAGCGGAATTTGGACCTACACAACTCCGATAAAACGCCGTTTGACTGTAAACATTAGTGCGTTTGTTTATTTCTGATAATTTTCTATAAAATCTCACGGAATCCCACGATTATATTTTCTCACGAATTTTAATGTAACTCAGTTCCAGTACTTAAATAACCACGGTAATTAGATAAATAAAGTCTATCACGAATATTAAGAATTATTTAGTAAGACAGTTTTATCAGAAAGACATTATCATGTTCTGTGAAAATATTTATTTTGAAAAAAATTTTGCTATGGAAATGAAAATGATTTACGGTTGACAAAGAATTTCCATCTTCATTCATAGATTTTATATAGATTTAGTTTTTCAACTATGAAACGTGTAAAACAATATGTGGCAAATTTAGTAGAAGAAACCTGTTTGAAAGAGCTTCAATTATTTAACATTTATAGGGAAATAACTACAGATTCCGAAGAAGTTATACTTTTGCTTAAAGAAACGGGCAATTTACATTTTAATATGTTTTTTTTTTATTTAAAATAATCTTTTTTTTTTTTTTGACAATGATTTCTTATAATATTAAAAGTACATAATAGTCCGGGAGGCAGTGAATTTTTTTAGTATTTATTTTTGCAGTTATTGTATATGAATTAGTTTGTTCTGTTAGTGATACAAAACAACAATTTTTGAGTTTGGCTAAAATTTTCGGATGGGTTCAAAAGATAAAAAAAAAAAAACAAGTTCACTTATTTTCCCAGTCATAAATATTTTACATTTACTAAAGTTGAACATGAAATTTATTGAAATAGCAGTCTGGCTTATCTCAAATGGAGGAAAGGCTTTCCGGGTGTTCCACATTAGCCAGATTGTATTTTAAACTGTTAACATGATTATCTGATAAATTTTCAGAACTGCGAAAATAAGGGAGATTGTTCTGATAATTTTTTTTCAGTTTTCCACCTGCCAGACGTATTACCCATACTCACAGATTAGACAGACTATTTGTGTTTTACTTACCTTCAGTATATCTCGTAGTACTATTACAACAATTTTTATCACTGAGGTCATCAGCATCACGTATACGAGGAGGATCACAATCGTGAAGAGAACAATAAGGAGATGGTGACAGAGAAAATCGAAAGCGAGAGAAGGGGAGGAGAGAATGATTGATTCGGAGACGAATTAAGGAGACAGTAGAAGAACGACGACCGAAAGGAATAGAATGGAACCAAGACAGGGAACGAGGAATCGGCTGAATAAAACGGTAATACGAATGACGATTAGAAAATAGGGAGGGATAAATATCCCACCAAAGTCTGGCGTGATTGGAGGTGGATAAGGAAAGGATATCTGAAGAAGGGAAATGGTTGAGGAATGAATCAAGACGACCAGCAAAACGAGCCAAAAAATCAGCTGCGTCATTGGAATCAATTCTGGAATGACTGGGGACCTATAAAAAATCAATAAGAATAGAGTGGGATGACTGCAGAGTGGAGGTAAGAGAACGAATTGAGAGAATAATACTATCAGAGGAATGTGAAGGAGGATAGGATAGGGAGAAGTTAAAACACATAGTTTTATGGTATTCTGTCAATTCCAGCAATATTCGTCTGCACAATAACGGATGTTGTTGTAACCAATTTTCATTGTAAATATAAATAGAACTAGATATAGCGGAACACATTTAATGTATAATTCGTTTCGATGTTTTTATTTGAAAAAGTATTTCCGCGTACCCCTTTAACGTTATTTTTAAATAAAACGTTTATGTATTTCAGATTAGCGAGACCGGTTTTGATGGGATTATTTATGGGGTGCTTTAAAAATAGCGATTACAATAAAGTACCGTATAATGTGGTTATCATCATTGGCGTATCGATGTTATTGTTTTATGGCAGTTACAATATATTCCAAAATCACTTTTTAGGAGCATGCTTCGCCATAGGATGTAAAATTAAAATCGCCCTCTGCTCACTGTTATACAGGAAGGTAGCCTCTTTGATTTCTAATTATTGAATACTGTCTGTTTGTCTGTTATATAAAAAACTGAAATAACAAAAAAAATTTTTTTTTCAATTTTTCGTTTTTGAAATTTTTAAAATAAAAAAAACGACAATCCGTTAATACAGAATATGCATTTAATTTCGATTTTAAAATACCGCATTCATACGAGTACCATGTTTCCGTTTTGACAACGAAAAATCAAAAATAATCAAAAAGTTTCTACTTCGAGAAATATGTTTGGAGTACACTCAAATGTCACTGAAAAAAGCTTTTTATCCCTACACAGGCATACCAAAATTAACCGTAAATCAGCTAAACGTTACCGTTTATGTTAATGAAAAAAAAAATGGATCCTCAACGGTAAAAGTACAACGAGTCAAAGCCGTATCCATGGAGGGGGTAAACCGCCCCATGAGAACTGAAATAATTATTATAAATACACAAAAATCGGAAAAAAACCAAAAATTTAAAATAAGTATTGTTGTTATTGTTGTTGTTGTATCCATTAACGTGCTGTGTACTGCAACATTGGCCAGAGGCACGGGTGAATGGAGTTTAGACGTTATTAAGGATATTGGATAGTCTCAGAAATCTGAAGAGCAGCTGGACATTCTGTTCATTGTCTTCAAGAATTTCAGAAAGGGAACTGGACAGACGTAATTGGGACCGGAATAGATTGAATTTCGGGCAGACTACCAGAAGATGGCGAGTGGATAAGGGAACAGAGCAAAGGTCACAAGTAGGGGGATCTGAGTTATTTAATAAAAAGGAATGAGATAATCTTGCGTGGCCAATGCGCAGACGGCATAATATGACTTCTTCTTTACGGCTGGATCTTGATGAAGTACTCCAAATTTCAGTATTTGAGCGGATTGAACGCAATTTGTTCGAGGTAGGAACTTCATGCCAAATCTTCGACCATTTCTTTTTTAGTAGAGATTTGGTTGTTATAGAAAAGTCCGATGATGGTATTGGTAAGTCTGAAATTGGGAGGCATGAAGTGGCCTCTTTCGCTGCAAGATCCACCAGCTCGTTTCTTATGATGCCCTTGTGTCCCGGAATCCAGTATTGATATAATTTTTTAGATTGTTTTTACCTTTAAAAAAAAAAAGAGAAAAAATATGTTCCATATTTGTATGTACTTCATTAATATTTTATGCAACAATTTTTATTACAAGTATAATCAATAACATATGTAATTTTTATTAATGTTCATATGCGGGGTAATTCATTTATGTAAATTATTAGTATGTAAATCAAAATTATGTAAATTATTAATAGTATGAATATTAGTGAAAAATGTATTGTTATTTATAAAGTATGCGAAGAAAATGTTCAACCCCCCACCTCCCTTCAAAATTCTGGGCACGGGCCTGCAACGAGTATCTTTTCACCGTTATCGGTAACTTTGAGTAAAAAAATACTCATTCTTCGTTATCAGCTAATGTATTTTCATTTTTTCGATGATTTTTCAAGTTTCTGAAGTGAAACTTCTTATGGGAGGACACTACGAGTTTTGAGATAGAGAGTAAACTCGTCGAACTAACTAAATCTGTTAAACTACTGGTGTCCTTTTCTAATGCCCGCTACTTAAACGTTCAGCCACAGAGACAGACTAAGTATAGGAAGATCCGCACAAAGAGAAGACGCCGAGAATGGTCGCCACATTAATGTTTCTGCTTTTCCTTTTTCTTTTCGTTTTTGTTTCATTTAAATCAATAATACTGATTCATTCGGGTTAATGTATTATTACTTTTATAAAATTACTCGATTGTTTCATCATATTTGTTTTCTGTTGTTCCTGTGTTGGCTACCTTCATTTCTTCTGTTTCTAATCGCTTCCTGACTTAACTTTCAAGTCCCTACGTTTCATTATTTGTTAATCCTTTGTGTTGGGTAAATATCCTAAGTTGACGCGCCCAAAGGGAAAAAAAAAATAAATAAATGCCAACTAATTGGTAACTCTACATGCCATAAATTTACGACAGTTCAGTAGAACTAGGCAAAAAAGTTGTTATCTTCACTCAAATATTTTGAAAGAGCAATACACTATTGTGAAAAGAAAAGTTAAATGCTCCTTTAGGCAGAACAGCGGTCATAAAAGAGGTGGGTCGCGTCAGGTACATGAGACGGACTCGTCCGGATAAACAGGTGTCATTATAAAACAAAGCGAACGACTTAAAAACTGACAATAATAGACCGCCGACCCGCGAACACATTTCCATTGTGAGGTCTCAAAAAAGAAAGTTATGAGAGAGGTGAGACAGAAACAAAGATCTTCATAGAAACTTAACTGAAAACCCCTCCAAAGGAATCACAGTAAAAAACGAAAAAAGTGCAATTGTTAACGAGCGGAAATGAGAAAATACTTTAAACTAACTATTAGAAAATGTTTATATGTTAATGAAAATAATAAATAAAACCAACATATAAAGAGAACTGTGAGTCAGTCGAAAACTGACGGTGTTAGAAATGAAACTTTTTATGGAATGCAATACATTTTCAAAGGAGGAAACAAAAAAAGTACATTGAAGTAAAAAATTGAAGTATACTTCAAATTAATAAAAATGATTTGCTAAATCGATAAAACGATCTGCAGATAATAGAAGTAAAAAGGGGCAGAATTAGAAAATTAAGAAGAATAGGAATTGAACCGTACAGTTTAGAACGAGTCGTTTAAGGAAAAAAGAATAATATTATGAACTGAAAAGGTGCCCCAAAAATTGCCACTGGAAGTGGAGGAACGAGCTAAGGAATCTACTACCTCTTTTTTTTCAAGATCGTAAATATTATAACGATTACAGCGGGAACGAATATCTATCTACAAGTCTATTAAAAAGAAACACGGTAGATAATATAGTCGAAAAAAAATGTTTTTAAAAATGCAAAGGTGCCAGAAATCCCATGGGAATTTATCAGTTGAACATGCATCAAATGGCACACATGCTACAGAAAATTCACGAGTAATCAAAGTTAAAACCGGTGATAATATTAAAACATAATAATAATACGATTTTCTTCCATACTGTTGTAATATTTTATGAACTTTTGAAAAAAATATAACACACTTTAATACACAATGCTATTATTATTTATTTAATAAAACAAAAACACTGACTAGTTTCGGATAATTGTATCCTTCTTCATAGTGATATATAAAAACAACTAAAATTAAAAACCAACAAATAAATAGATCTGTCAACATAAAATAATTTCACCACTAACTAATAAAATTTGAAACAATTTAATATATAAATCACAATTAAAATATGAAAATCGAAAAGTAAATTTAAAAATTTTTTTTATAATCTAAAATGATATAACAAATAGAACTTAAATTAGTGAAGTTAAAGAATTAATTTAAATTAACGTAACGTAATATTAAATTTTATTTTATTAAATAAATAATAATAGTATTGTGTATTAAAGTGTGTTATATTTATTTCAAAAGTTAATATTAAAACAATTCATTTACAAAGTCGAAGTCGGTCGAAATAACCGAGTTAGTTTTAATTTAGTTTATGACGTGATCGAAATGTTGAATAATAATTTTAATAATGACGCAGTTTCTATTGAAAATTTATAATCTTATTTTAGTTGTTCAAAATCAATGACTCTATATTGTTACGTATAATTTTTTTCATGCGAATAAATAAAATTTTAATTTCTTAGCAACGACTCTGTTAAAACACGCTTGCCGTGAAAATATATAAATTTGAATTATCGCTTTATTTTTAATATATCACATAGTTATATTGTAGAAATCCTGTTAAAAACGTGCGAGTGCGCAGCTAACATCAAATGAATAATTAAATTTTTATATCAGACGGCAAGTTTTTCAAACGTTAATTACCGATGCTGACCATTTCGTTAGTGAAATCATATTTTTATAGAATTTTTTAATGACATTGCATCCTTACTAGAGGATAATAATATGTATAATAAATGTCAAATAAAATTAAAAAGGGAAAAAAAGTTTGTTTTTTTTTTCGTTATTATTGATAGCAATTAAAGTATGCTTTATAGTGATGCAGAGATAATTTTGAAAATTTCTGTTTCTCGCTAATATAGACACAAACTTTTAGATGACAAAGTTCGAAGAAACCAAAACTAATTGATAAAAGGGTTCGAATAGGAACCCTCTTCCCCGGAGTAGCGATCGGAATATATATATTTGTATAATGTGAAAATTTACAAGCATAGATCGTAAAGCTATAACTTGCGGTGTGCACATTATTTATCCGAATTTAAAACTTCTTTTTCTGTGTTGATAGTCTTTAAGACTTGGATGTAACGCTTTAGGAAGCACAGCTCCCGGTCAGATTGTGAATTTGATGTCAAACGATTTAAGGCGTTTTGATGAAATTGTGGTTTATCTGCAATATTATTGGTCTGGACCGTTGGTGACTTTGATTACATTGTGCATCGTGTATTATCAAGCTGGTCTATACGCTGTTATCGTGTGTTTTTTCAGCATTTTCTGTTTTATTCCTGTTCAAGGTAAATCAACTATCTCAAGAACGTATATACGAAACGTTGTTTATTATACTATCAGCATCTCGGTGATCGGATTTACTTTCAGTAATTTCGCGTTAATGAATTATACTCAAATGAAACACTTTAGAAACCATTTTTTTTTATATGTTCAAATTAATAATCATAGGTTATTCCAGATTAATTGACTGCATAAAAACATATTATCTACATAGGAATATAGTTGATGAATATAAATTGTAATACATAAAAATCATATTTGGCGTCTAAGCTACACTTACGAAAAACTGATATAAAATATTATTTATATATTTTTTTCTTGCAATAAAAATATGTTTAAATTACATACTATAATATTTTTCTGCGTCTCTAATTGAACTGAAGTAGCACTGCACCGTTTATTCATAAGTGTGGTCGTCATTCAACCAGTAAGGTCGTATAAGTTGTCTTCATAGTCGTCGTGTAAGTTGTCTTCAGATAGAATGTTTGACTTTTAAGAAAATGCAATTACGATGCGGGTCTAGCTTCTCTGCATTAGTTTTGTTTTTTCGGGTTTCTCTTTTATTATTGTCGTAGTATTTTCGATTAATTTTTTTTTACTCGTATAAAGAAAAGAAATATAATACTCCCCTTACCATCGACCACATCCTAACTTCCTGCACAACTTATACTTTCCAACGCCAACTCGCTGACCTTCCTAATAATCTTCCTAACATACTGCGGCGCACCTCCTCCGCCGAAACTAAACTCCTCCTCTTCCTCAATAATACAAACATCCTAACTTTAATCTAATATAATACCTTTCCTTCCGTGCCTCTGGCCCTAGTAGCAGGATACGGCACGGTTACAAATCAAAAAGAAGAAGAAAAACAACGTTAACTTTAATTTACACTCACTTTAATAACAATTAAAACTTGAAAATGAAAGTAATATTCTACAATTAACACTCGATAATGTGGGTGCGACAGAAAAAAATGTTTTAATTCACGAAATCCTTATTGTCAAAAAGAGTATTTTTCTACTTTAAGCATGCGAAGAAGAGCTGCCAATGAATTCAAAAACGCGTCAAAAGAGTAATAAGACATTACGTTAGTGTATTTCTGAAATGACGAATTGGTATACTTTTAAATTAAAAAGTTAGATTGATTATTGGTTAAAAAAGAAGTCGTTATAATTCGACGCCCAAAAAAAAAAAAAAAAAAAAAAAAGTCGTTATAATATAAAGGAGAAAAAATACTCAACAAGAAACAGAATGAGGGAACAAATTATATCAGAAAAATACAAAAAGAAAAATAGTGTTTAGCTAAAATCAAAAAAACTTTCTGCTAACCTCTTCATTAAAAATGCGTAATTACCATCACCGAATTAAAAATCGAAATATTTTTTAGCCAATTCCATAGTGGCTCTTTGTTTAATATTCCGAGGTGAATGTTTTGTGATTCGAGTGAGAAAGACTTTTGCATTAAACCTATTTCTAAGCTTAGTCGCTTTATTCCATATTAAGGAGGAATATTTCAATTCCGCTCCCGAAGCAAGCTGTCGTTTATATTTCTCCCGTTGTTTCCTTAAACAGTTTTTATCTTAAAATTGCAGTCATTATGTAATATTAGACGCTCACTTACACTTTACATTGCCAATTTCATTTGTACGTTAGTTTTCATTTAATTTTTAATTTTTTCCTTAAAATATTTATGTTTACACCAATGCTACTGCATTACGAAACTTGAACTTTTTTTCCACATGAAACTGACATTTAGTTGCAGTGAATAACGACTTTATACTGAAAGGTTTACTACTGCGTAAATGTTTCTATTAATTTGCTATTAATTCTTTTTTGATGCTTTGCAGCTACATTATCTAAAATGCAAGCTAAAAACAGAAGAGATCTTGCAAAAGCTACCGACAAGAGAATTCGATTGATCGACGAAATTATAAACGGTATATTTACGATTAAAGTTTACGCCTGGGAGAAACCATTTACAAAAATGGTGGATGTTTTACGCAAGTAATTTTATAAAATACTATTATATATCTTTCTTTTCTTTGTTTAATCGTACGTTGAAAAATATTTTTTCTTTTTTGGATTCGGCGCGAAACCGTCCGACTACTTATGGGATAATATTTAAAAAAAAAAAAACAAAAACAAAATCAAATCTGTTCCTCATCATCCATCCCTAACTCCTGGAAAACTGCCTTAATAATCCCTGTTCTTAAATCAAATAAAGATCCTTTCCTCCCTCATTTCTTTAATATCAAAAACTCTGCAAAAAAATAAATTGTGAATAAGCGTCTCTACTCTGTCCTGGAATCTTTGAAAATCCCATCTGCAATCCAGGTCGGTGGCCGTACATCAAAATCTGCAATTATGCACCTTCTGAGCCTACAAAGACAGATACTTACAGCCCAAAATAGAAAGCAGTACTTATATTCGGTCTTTTTTGACCTAGAAAAAGCTTTCGACCGCATACGGCGATACAATGCGCCTATTAAAGAACGCCAGAATCAACGGAAACATGGCCAAATTTTACTCTCAACTTTCTTTCCGATAGGGCGATACGAGTAAGGATTGGCTGTAGACATCTTCCTCCTTCCTCATCGAAGATGGTATACAGCAAGGGTCAGCGTTGAGCGTAACATTGTTTATACTATATATAAATGACATGGCAGATTGTATACGGCCGCCAGTTACAGCCCGCTTATATATTGATGATCTTAATATTTCCTTCTAACCTTCCGTCCAATGCAAGATCAATCCTTCAATCGACAATCAATAACTTGGAAATATGGGCTGATAACAATGGCCTGGAATTAAATTTCACAAGAAACGCCTGTGTCATCCCGATTCCGACATAACTCTTTTCCTAAAGAATTCACCACTCCCGTTTCTTCACACAATTAAATTCTTGGATCTTGTGTTTGATGAAAAACTGTCTTGGTTAAAGGAATTTGGCTTTTTTCGCTGAAACTCGAAGAGGAACGTAATTTTTTTCGATTTTTTGAAATTATCGTCATCTCAGAAATTTCGTTAAGAAAATAAAATACGATTTCGTTCCCGACGATTTCTCAATCAATATATCCCCGATGCTCGAGAAAAAAAATTTCTTTCAAAAATTTCGAGTATTCCGCGCCCCCCGGGAGTCTAATTTTGACATTGAAAACCCGGATGTTCGAAATTAGAAAAATATACGGGGGGTTGTAAATATGTTTAACCTTGTTCAAAATTTTTAACTATGATACTCGCGTCGTCGAGAAAGAGACATAGGTCATCTTTCGCGCTTTTTAGAACTTTTCATCAACTTCAAAAGTTTCGTTAAGAAAATGATGACCTGTAGTTTTATTCCCGTCAAATAGCGATCTTTCGAACAATGTACCCACATGCCCGGGGGAAAAAAATATTTTTTTCAAAATCTTCGAGCTATCGGCACCCCGGAGAGCCAAATTTTAAAGTTGGAAACCCGGATGTTCTAAATTAGAGAAATATACGAAGATATGCATTTTTTTAAACTTGTTCAAAATGTTTAGTTGTAATACTCGCGTCGCAAAGAGAGAACTAGCTATCAGTTCTCGCGCTTTTTTGAACTTATCGTAAACTTCAAAAGTTTCGTTAAGGAAATGAGATACAGTTTCGTTCTCGACAAGTAGCGGTCTCTCAATCTGTATATATCACATGCCCAGGAAAAAAATAGTTTTTTCGAATATTTCAAGCTTTCGGCGCTCCGAAGGACTAAAATTTTAAAGCTACAAACTTGGATGTCCCAAACTAGAGAAATATACAGGGATGTACATATTTTTAACCGGGTTAAAAATTTTTAGCTGTAATACTCACGGCGCTAGCGTAATTTTTTGCGTTTTTTTGAACTTTTCAGCAACTTTAAGAATTTCGTTAAAGAAATTACAGTTTCGTTCTCAACAAATAGCGATCCTCCCAACAATATATCACATGCCCGGAAAAAACATATTTTTTTTTAAATTTTTGAGCTTTCGGCGCCCTAAAGGTACGAATATAAAGTTGTAAGCTTGGCTATATTTTACCTATGAAACGGTCCTTGATGCATAGTTCGAAATACGTTTTCGCTTCTCCAACATTTTTACTCAGGCTATTGCTTACGTAAACTTCAGATTTTTTTTGCTGTTTTTGGCCCCAAAGGAGGTGGGGTAAATAATTTTTTTGCAGTAATTTTTTGATTTTATAAAAGGACTCCCGCATTTTATTTTAGATTTTGAATTTCATCTTTAAAGTTTTATCTGGTGATGAGTTATCATTTTTTTAAGTGTGATTTTTGAAGTCGTTTTAAATACCATATTATACATTGTTGACGGATTTTTTTTTTTTTTTTTTTTGCCACACCCACGGTTAATTGGTTATCTTGAAGTCATAGATTGTTTTAAAGAGAATTCTAATTGTAATTTATGTTCCGAATTTTAAGTTTATAGGTCAAACCGTTCGTGATTTATTGCATATTCTTTTTTATTTTAGAATCCCAGGTTACGTTTTATTTTTCCGCTCTTTTCTTTTGTTAATTTATCTTACTTTTTTTCTTTAGTACGTACCTGCTCATGTTTATCTACCTTTCAAATTGAAGGCTGCGTTTTATTTTCTGCTCATTTATTTCGTTAAATTATCTTACATTCTTTTTTCTTTAGTACGTACCTATTCATGTTTATTAATATATATTTCTTTAATTGTACTACTTTCTACTATTCGCGCTCCATAGCGCATCTGTGGACCTTCTGTAACAATAATGATAATAAACATCGATTGATCGATTGACTGATATTTTAATTAAATATATTTGTCGTTTCTGAACCATCTTATTAGGATTCCGTACATTATATGTGTGCGGAATCCTAAAAAGGGACATGCAACAAGTGCGAGTTGTGAATTGAAAACATTGAAATTAGGGCCATTTCAGAATACCGAAATAGGAAAAGATTGTACATGTTAATAATTTAAGATATGCGGAGCTGTTGCCTGTGTACCATTACAAAAAAAAAGAAATAATAGCTTTGAGCGATAAAAACAATTTCTGTTATTTTAGATTTTACTTTATATAAACACCACCGTTAAAATTACCGTATATTTGTAAACTGCTGATTGAACGAAAGGAAGACAAAAGTGAATGCTGAACACGAAATTTTGTGAAAGATGAAAAAAGGACAATTACCTAAAAATAAACCAGTAATTTTATCGGAAAATGAATAAAACTAAGGGATAAAAAAATGGAAAAGTTACTCTGGAGACGTTTTAAAGTGCAAAAGAAACCGAACGAAGTAGTCGGAGTCTGTAAGAAATTAAAAAACTAACTTCTTGCGCGACGGCGCCGATGCTTTCTTGCTAAGTTGCCAAAATAAACTGGAATGCTGGAAAGATGAGGTCAGTTCGCTGTTTTACTATATAAAAGTACTTCTCAGATTACCTGCGATCGAACCAATGAGAATAGACCTAATCATTAATGAAAACAGAATTGAAAACAGCACAAGAGCTGGCTACACAACCATAAAAGGTACAGGAAAAGAACATTTACGTGCACGTGTAAAAGTTATCGCGCAACATAACTATGTAGATTTCACAGAAATCCGTTAAACACTGTAAATTGCGCTGAAGTCGGTGTGTATCCGGAAAAAGCCGAATTCATCGATTTGGCGGCTTTATTACACGCGACAAAATATTACAATTTCCTAATGAAATAGTTTATTCATATGTTCATAATAGGTTCGAAATGCATTGTGTTCGGAAAAGTTTGTATCTTCGAACTGTTAATGGAGTCTTGGCAACATTCACTGCCAGGTTTCCGCTGTACAGCACCTTGCTAACCTATACGCTATGTGGAGGAATTGTAATGCCTGAAATGGTAAATTGACAATATTTTACCTTTAAAATTTTACATTCTGTATTATTATGGTGCTTTTAGAATTTCTTTTAAATCATTTATTTACAGCAAAGTTTTAGATCGGCTATCATTCATTTTAAACAGCTAACGTATAGTGTAGCAGAGGTAGGAAGTAATGGTCTACGCTTTCTTATTCGTAACGAAATCGATCTTCTGTGGATTGAGGGAAATACCAACAGATAGTAGATTCATTAGTCCATTCTTCCGTTTCTAGGGGTAGATTTTTTGGCACATTTTCCGCTCGTAATATATCGATATTCTTTCCTTAAACGACTCATTCTAATGATTCAATTCCTATTCATCTTCACTTTTCAATTCTGGCTCCTTTTGCCTTTCTATTCAACCATTTTTTCTTTCCTATTCATAGTTCTCTAGATACTTGTCCTCTCTTAAACGACCGACAATCTCGGCTATTTGTCGCCTTCTCTTTAATCATATTCTCCTTTCTGCATTATTTTCTCGGCTTACATCTCTATCTATTCAAATTTGTGTCCTTTTTACCTCCTTTTCATATACTTTTCTTGCGACTCCGATATCATGTTTTATTCGAATATTTGACCTTTTTTGTTGAATAATCCTCTTATTCTTCTCTCCCAATTATGAGTAAGAAGCGGTTAAGGTGTATGTAAGAAGCAAACTGTATTCAATGCGTAGACGGCAGACTGCATATAGAGGTGAAAGCTGCAAAAAAAGGAAAGTTGAGAAACCAGTTAAACTAGAGAGAAATCAGTATTTGAGAGTGAAGAAAAATAATAGTTACTCCAAAATTTAGAATTAATAGCTGCAGACCTAAGTTATGGAATTGAATCATGGGGAACAGAGAGGAAAACTTATATTGATTAGATAAATTACAAATGAAATGTATAAGACTAATATCAAAAAGAAAGAGAGTAGAAATTCTGATGAGACATTATAAAAAGAAAATGTATTAATCGTCAGAGATTTAAACAACTGGGTGAACACTTAAAAGTACATAAAAATACAAAAATAGATAAAAGGGGAGCGGAAATAAAACGAAACTCTTAAGGGTGAAAAATAGAGCAATGAACTACAGACTACTAGAACGAAATATGGAGAGCAAACGGATAAATATGTATTGACGCAAATGTTGAATAAAATACTGGAAGAAATAATAAAAAGAAAACTGAAAGAAGAATTTAAAAAATGGTTACAGATAGAAGGAAGTATAAATAAAATAATAAAATGAGAGAAGAAAAAAAAACGCAAAAAAAAACAGAAAGGAATATGTGGATGAATGATATGCTTAATTTCAAACACTTATACAACGTAAAAACAGTAAAATTAGATATAGAATAAGAAATTCGTCGATAAGATTTTGATGAGTTTAAGATTATAATAATACTTATATACGATTAAAAAAAAAAAAAAAAAAAAATTGAGATGTCGAATTCAAAACGATAAAAAATTTCCCATCAGAATAAGCTATAACCGATCTGCTGAGTTCTTCCCTGAGTGTGTCCAGCTATCGATAAAAACTTAATTTGGATAAAGCGCCGAAGAAAAAGATTACCAAGTGTAGGGGGAACGTATGAAAAGAATTATAAAGTCAGTAAAGTTTGTTTTTTCTTTTTTATTGTATTACAAACTGGCCGTCCAGGCCATTTAGCAATATATTTGACAGAGGGAATATTGAGCATGAAAGGAGAACCCAATGGTACCTACCCGATAGTCTTTACCTTAAACAAAGTCATGAGGTTTCTTACGCTTCAGCTGCCTCCTAACACTAACAGTATGTAGCAGTCCAGCAGCATGTTTGTTCGGATGACTTTCAAGTCTTCCTTCGTGTCTTCGAGCATGAGCTTTAATAACATCTGACACATACTCTATCCCTAAATCCGGGTGCAAGGTTAGGTTTATTACATACCATGGCGCCTTGGTTAAGGAGCTTAATGATTTTATTCTGCATAGTCTGTATTATTTTCAGATTTGTAGGTTCAGCACAACCTCAAAGCTTGCCTGGATGGATGTGTTTCTTCCATGTTAAGCGACTATCTAGGTGTAATCCCAAGTACTTGACTGTTGTTCTCACAAGCAACTCCATTCTATTTATCCTGACAGTTGGGGTTATGACTTTTCTATTCGTGAAATGAACGTTTACCGATTTACTTTCGTAGTGATCTGAACTTTACACTTTGTAAACCAGCTTTCCGCCTCGATAAGGGCCTTCTGAAAATTGTCGCTTGCTATTTTCGGATCTGAATGTGACGCAGTTACAGGAAAGTCTGCTCTATATGTATGAAATACAGCGTGGGTCCAAGAACTGATCTCTGAAGTACTCCTGTTAGAACTGTGTGTTCATAGCGCACCTGGAAATATCGGTTATGAAGATATTAACGCAACAAGAGATATAACCGAGTTGGTAACAGAATTTTTAATTTATATATAGACCATTAAGCCAAACTTTATCAAAAGCTTGTTCTCTTTACAGGCTGGATATCTTTCTGCAAATAAAAATATGGTCTTGACCGCTAGCTAAAAGGGCTATATTATCTTCGACCTTGTGATAGGTGCTTTAAAAACTAAATCAGATCCTCTGCTCTATCGTAATCCTGAATAGAATTTGTTACAAGAAATAGTGAAAATTTTATATGAGGTGTCAGATGAAAACGAAATCTCTTACACACCATCTGAAGTGGCCGCATTTAAATATTTACCAATTGTGTCATGCGACGTAGAGGGGTCGCTTTCTGCATTGAAGCCTACGTTAACAAAGACGTAAGACATAATTTTTAGGGTTGAAAATTTAGAAAAAATTCTTATTGATAAAAATATTAATTTTTAAATTTAGATTTATAATTTAATGTTGTTTTTTTTTTAATATAAATTAATTTAGTAGAAGAAAAAGAAACTTGTTAGTAAAAATTTGAAGCGAAAAACAAAAGATTTTGTTTTATTTTTGTAATATACACTATCTACTATAAAATTTTTAGTGCATATTTTAGTTTTTCGTATACATTTAGAGGTTTTTTTGTGCATATATTGGAGTTTTTCAGTGCAGATAAATCCGAACCCTAATTATTAATATATTTCTGGTTGCATTAATTTGTCTGCTTATTTATAGCTTGTCACAGATAACATTATTGTAATTTTGTTACCTTTAAATGTTTAATAAAATTCAGAAAAACAAACATTCGACTCGCATAATTGTTTAATGAAAGTGTTTTAATTATTTACAGATTACATTGTTCGAATCTGAAAATAAAATTTATTGCCAATTATTATTAGGTCTAGCTAAGAGAGAACAGGGTATAAATTAAAATGTTTAATTTGAGGCCTTATTTGATTTTAGGTATTTATCATGTTGGCATTTTTTCGTATAATAGCGCGAAACATGTGTGCTCTATTTTTCCGCGCGTTGGGCGAGGTCTCGGAATGTATAGTTTCTGTTAAAAGGATACAGGTAATTTCCGTTTTATCGGATTTAATCTTATTTTATTTATTTATTTTACGTGTCGTATACAGCAACTTCAGCTAGAGACACAGCAAGGAATTACAAAATTACGAAAATTGAAAAGAAGGGGAAGAAAAAGAAAATAAAGAGAACATAAAGAAAGATTAACAAAATTATAATAACAGCTCTTTAGCAAATTAGAAGAGTTTAGAAATTGAAATAATCGATCAAGCTCCTTCATCGCACAACAAATCCTTTAAATTGGATGGTATTGCGCATTGTTTCCGACACTGGTCGAAGGCTGGACATTTAATCAGTAGGTGTTCGATAATTAATTAGCAATCACTTGTCTGGCACTGGGGCGCAGGTTCTTTATTTAATAGATATGTGTGTGTGTAAGGCAAGTGTGCTCAAGTCACAGTCTGCATCATAACGTAACCTCCTGTTTTCTGCTTTCTCGTCTTGAGGAAAGCCATGGTTTCGTGGACGATTTTATGGAACGTAATTTATTGTCTGTAGGTCAATTTTGCCAATCGTTGTTCCAGGTGTTATTAAAATGGCGTTTAAGCTAATGTTTAAAGTCCGGTAAACAGTACTGTTACGTTTGAAAATGACGCACATTCACTAATCGTTTTAACGGAGTTTTCCGCATTTTCAAAGCTCTGTATGCCACACTGGGCTCGGTTGCACCATGGTGGTATAGGACATATACTGGAATTTGAATGTTTAACTGATGTAGAATGAGCATAACGTGATCGATTGTTGTTCCGTCCTGGTTCTAAGTGGTATCATTCAAAGAGTTTGGCTTTGTGCTCCGTATGATGCTGAAATTCAGCACGGTTAGATAAGTTCGTCGCAAATTTAATGGCCACTCCGCTGGATCACATAGTAGACTCGGTATCAGGGAGGTTCGGAAACCTCTAGTTGCCAACCTCAAAGCGGTATGATGGATAGTATCCAAACATTTTAAGGTCAATATGTTAGCGGAAGCATAGGCTGGTGCACCATAATCGATTTTGGAGCTTACAAGGGTACGATACAGCATTAATAGATTATGTCTGCTTGCGCCGTAGATTGTATGCGATAGCTTCCGCAATAGGTTTAGTCTTTTACCGCAGCTAGTTTTCAATGCGTTCTTTCCAAGTGAGTTTGTTGTCAAAAGTCATTCCTAAATATTTTAACTTTATTTATGGGTGCTATACGGTTGTTATTAACAGTTAGGCTTACTATGCGATCGCACTTTTTCCGGCTACAGAAATGGGTTGCTATGGTTTTTATTGTTGAAAAACAATTATCTTCCGACCATTGTTGCAGTCGATCAATTGTGCTCTGCCGAACGTTTTCTCCTAAGTTGATATCGGTGCATGGAAGAAATATGCATAAATCGACTGCAAAAAGGAATGATTTTACAGGTTTTTGCACTTGGTTTACAATATTATTTATCGCAATATTAAACAGTGTTGGGCTGAGGACGGATCCCTGAGGAACTCCTGCCCGTACCGTATGTGGATCAGACAGATGAAAGGGGCGATCAGAGAGGAAGTTCGCAATAAACATACATAGGCGACCTTTGAAGTTCCAGGAATGTAAGGTTAAAAGAATTTTGTATTTCCATATGTTGACAAATGCTTTCTTAAAGTCGAAAACGACGGCTAATAAGTGGTGCTTGTTTGAGAAAGCTTTACTTATGGAGAGCTGTAACGCGAGGATCGAATCAATGGTCGAAATCCATATTGAATATTTGTAAATAAATTACGTGTTTCGATTTCCCATAGTAGTCTGTCATTGATATTTTTTTCCAACACTTTACATAGAACTGATGTAAGAGATATTGGGCCTGCATCTATCAAGGAGTGTTGGATTCTTATCTGTCTTGAGTAATGGGATTATAATGGCACTTTTTTCATTGCAATGGGAGATTACCTGAGGACCATATTCTATTGTAAATTACGAGCAGAGTTTCTAATATAAAGTCAGGTGCGTATCTTAAAAGATAAATGTGAAAATTATCCAAACCAACTGCTTTCGGTTTAGTACGTTTAATGGCAGTGCACAGTTCTTCGATTGTGATAGGTTAGTTATATGGTTCTCGGTTGTTACTGGTAAAATGAAGACCAAAAGTAGCATCTTTACTAGTATCGGATAATTCTGTATTGTTTATAAATTGGTTTCCATCTTTAGTTGACATCGTAAAAAATTCTGCAAACGCGGCGTTTATTTTGTCAATATTACTGCATATATTACTACCGATTTTTATACTTGTTGGTGTAAAGTATAGCGTTGACTTTTCGATGAATTTAATTTTTTTCCACACAACTTTGGTCGGTGTACCAGGATTCAAGGTTGCTACATAGTTTTTCCAACAGTTTAATTTTGCTTGTTTGAGAATATACCTGGCTTTTGCTCGTGATCTTCTAAAATTCAGATGGTTTTCCATGTTCGAGTTCGACTTTAACTTTTTTAAAGCGTTCCGTCTGTTTCTGATTGCAGTTGCGCAGTTACTTTTACGCTCTTAATTCTGGTCTTATTGCGCGGCAACTTTTCTGTGTACAGCTAAGCGCGGGGTAGTTCACCAAGTACCCTCGCAACCATAGTTCTTCATGTTTGTTTATCTAGTATGAAACATTAGTGACGAAATATCCTACTGGTGAAAGTAAAAATTTTAATCTAAATCTGGAAACAAGCCTTATTACACTTAAATTCTTTACCAACGATAAAAATTTAAAAAAGGGCAATATTGCACAATTTATCAAATAAGAACAAAGTTAACAATCAAAACTATTCAGCATGTTATCAGAGCATATCTAGTAAATTTTTTGACTGAAGCCGAAGTTTTGCCGATAATGAAAAAAGCGGGCACCGAAACTGATCACGAAAACTGATTAAAAATGAAAATTCATCGTCGATAGGCGAGTCGTTATCCTATTTATGGGCACAGTCTTGATCACTAGGGCGCGTTGATAAAGTATTTTCATTTTATCTCGATTATTTTCCGCCGGTAATGTATAAATTTCGATATTATTCTGATTTTCAAGAAATTCATGGAATACGAAGAATTCGAAGGCTGCGATAAAATTTCAAAATTGGATGCTCCGGACGTGTCTTTCAAACTAGAAAATGTTTTCGCCAGCTGGACACCCACGTCGGATTTAACATTGAACGGTATTACGATGAATGTAAAAAACGGCCAGCTGATTAACATTGTCGGTGCTACAGGTGCTGGAAAGGTCCTTTTCAGATACACGCGTATTATTTTATTTATTAAATATTAATTTCAAATTTCTATTAATTGTTACAAAAAAAGAAAAAAGAAAGTAAAACCGAAACTAAAATAGGAAATGATAAAAAAATTTAACGGAAGTAATTGATGTCTTTTCCGTTTTCGCGTTCTGTTTACAGTCCTCACTGTTGAATGTCATCTTAGGAGAGCTTCCGGTTTCGGATGGACAAATATCCGTACGAGGTAGACTGTCTTATTACAGTCAAGTTCCGTGGATATTCGGAGGTACAATCAGACAGAATATAATATTTTGCGATGAATTCGACGCGGAACGGTACAAAAAAGTAATTGACGCGTGTAATTTGAAGCACGATTTTAGTCAGTTACCGGAAGGTGAATTCAGCTTAGTCGGTGAAAAAGGTGTTACTTTGTCTGGAGGGCAAAAGGCTCGTATCGCGTTGGCGAGGTACAATATTACGATATTTTAAATAACAGTTGTTTTTTTCTACGCTAAATGTGCGTAATTTGTATGGAGTTTCATTATAGAATATTGTATAAAATCTATAATTGTCTCTAATCTATAAACTAGTGTAAAATGGAAAATAGTAAATCGAGCATAAGTCGTGATTTTTATAAAATTTCTAACCAAATTAGATTTTCTGGTGACTTTTATGTATAATTTTTTTAATCTATGTATATTGTTTATATAAAACAGGACAGTATACCGAGATGCCGATATTTACCTGTTAGACGATCCGTTATCAGCGGTGGATGCGCACGTTGGGAAGCAGATTTTCGAAAAATGCATCTTAGGTTATCATATATTTTTTTAACCTTAATAATTTAATAAAAAAAAAAAAAAAACCTGAACTGAAAAATTCGAGAAATTTGCCCCGTAATGTAAATTTTTGAATGGCAAAAAGTTTTTATCAGCATTTCAATTTTGTATTTTAGGTTTCCTTCAAAACAAAACACGAATCCTTGTAACGCATCAACTGCAGTTTTTAAATGAAGCGGACAATATCATCGTAATAGATAAAGTAATTGATTTTAATTTTACTTATGTTACTCAATGGATGGTAGGACTATTTTACGGGGTTAGGGTGGACGAACTATCATTAAGGAGAGTTAAGTCAGTCTATAAGATATTTTCCGATATGAAACTATTACTGTTGTAACCACCGTAGCTGCAAAGAAGTGAATGAGTATTCCAATCGCCGCGTATAATAAAAGTGGAAGGGAGGAATTTATAAAGAATTGAAAAGGAAAGTTACGTAAATCGCACGTAGGAGGAATGTAAGCTGGGATGAGGTTAAATGGTCTTGAGGAGTTATCGGTAAGTCATTTTACGGTGGCATTCATTAGCTGTATGAAAACGGTTGCTAACATTTTAAATCCTCCGCTAAGAATAATATTAACTAGTAATAGCGGTTAAAAATCTTTAGCCGTTTAAACGTGTTCAATTAATAATTTAGTAAGAATTAGCTTTCTTACTCGTACAAATGTCGATGAGCTTGGTAAATTTCGAACTGGAATAAATTATTACCTTCTGATTTCTATGAAAATGGTCGATGCTCTATTCAGTCTACACCGCTGATCTACCTATCGTGAATTAAACCAGCTTTCTTTGCCGACGGTTGCTAGTCCCATTTACATAAACCTAGCCGGCCAGCAACATTTGGGCAGAATCCAGACATGGGTCGATAGCTGGAATCAAATTTGATGAACAGAAATGCCAAAATTTACCGATAGAGATCTATTTCATGTCCTATGATAAAAATAAATAATTTTGGAATTCAACAATCAGGTTCCGTCAGCTACTTGGGGATATACTTGGATTGTCGGCTTACCTAGCGGGTTCATATTACTCAGACCCGTTAAAAAATGACTACATGGGTTACATACCCCCTACTAGGGAAAAAATCAATCCTAAGTCTTAGCTGGAAAAAATTTATCTATCATACCATCATCGTACCAATTTCGATAAGTACATAGGAATACAAGTTTAAGTAACTCCTATTACAAATTCGGAGAAAACAATCTAATATTCTTCGTACAATAACATGTTTTTGCCGTTATCTACTTTTATTCTGTAATAATTACTTTTGTCTAATATGGCTATTTCTCAATATTAATATTTGTTACACTACTTAAATACTGTTAATGATTTCGTAAGATTCTTTTAATCGTATACATTAGGGATATTTGTGTTTAGTTGATTTTTTGCGGAAATGCAGAAATATATAAATATCTCCAACTCCTATATTGGCAAACATATTATAGTAGCACTTGATCAGTTTTACTAAAATGCATATTTTAAATTGGTTAATATTGAATTATTTTATTTATTAAGGGAGCTGTTTTAAGTCAAGGAAATTTAGAAGAAATATTACGTACAGAAAGTTTAAGTTTATTTGGTAACATGGTGGAAGATGTTGAAGATGGTTTGCAACAGTATACTTCTAGGGAAGTAAGTTTTACCACATAACAAACTATATTTAATAATTGAAAAAATTTTTTTTTTTACATTTTTTGACGAATAAATCAATAAATATTCTTTTATTGTGAAACACAAATTTATTTTAATTATTAAAATTAAAGGTTAAGTTATTTTATAGAATTCTTTTCTTGCCATTTTTTAAAACTTACATAAGTATAAAGTTTTTCAACTGACCTGTTAGACTATCGAAAAAATAAATATTGAGACGGATTCGGCAGCTGAAGCGAGTTTATTACGCTTTATACGCCTTAGATAACGCTGTCCGAGGTAGAAATTATTATTTCGATTTAATTCATTTATATGTCGGGTTTTTCTCGGGCAGCGGAAGACAACGGTGAATTGCGATCGGCGACGCGGTTTCGGCCGAGCTGTGTGGTAATCCCGAACGCAGCGGCTATCGGCTGTGCTCGCGGGGTAGCGAGCGTGGTCGAAAATCGCGGAGAAATAGCGTTTACCGTTGATAAACATATAAGCACAAGTACATGTACAAGTATAGAGCGTAGAACTGCGAGAGTCGCGACCGAATTAATAAAAATCCCGGAAAGACAGGGATAGCTGCCGGTTAAAATACATAGAAATAGTAGAATGTTCTAGAACAGTCGGTGGCGTAATATACATATTTTAATTTAAAAGGTATCGGGTAATTTCGACGATGCGTATATGTCGATCGGCAAAAGCCCCGTCAGGTACCGAGATCTATCTAGTCGCTTTCTTGGCTAATCGATAGCCAGTCGTTGTTTAATTGCTCGGCAATTAACTAGTCGCCTGTGAGTGTGTAATTACGGGTCGCTCTTTTGACGGACCACCGAACAGTCGATTCCGACTGACCGATTTTCTGTTGGCCGCATTTTTGGATTGTGCACATCGACACATGTTACGCCGTTTGGCAAATTTAGTCATTTCTTTTTATTAATTTTTTTTGTCTAGTCGTTACATACGAATATTTGTTTTTTTGTTTTTTCCGCGTTTTGGTTAATATACAATTTTTTTCTTTTCAAGTTTTCGTCATTTGGACACGTGGTTACCCCGTGATATCTCCACCGGGAGAGATACCGCCATCGAACGGCGGATTTCGCGAGTCGTTTTTTTTTTTGTTATATTTATTTTTTTTTTTATGATTAAAAGCCTAAAGCTCTGCTAGGCCGAGCTTTCCGGTAATAGCAAACCGGTAATTTTTGCTATTGGCGCCCGCAATAATAGTTTTCGATATATTTTTTTTATATTTTTTCTTGATAATATTTTAATCCATCCTCATCTGAAAATCTCCAAGAAGGAAGAAAATCAATTTATATCAATATGTATATATATATATATTAATTACAACGTAATTCTTAGGTTACCCCCCATTAAAAATATATCCTAATTTTATGGAACGAAAAATGTAACGAAAAAATGTTTTAATTTTATATAATGAAAGGGATAGGATTTTTGTGAATATGTTATTTTTTTTTTTGTGTTGATGTCAGTAAGAATTACGTTGTAAATTTTGATCATTTTATACAAAGTATAGAAGAGAAAACCCCTTGCGAAGCTAAAATGGATGAGTTATATATATATATATATATATATATATATATATATATATGTATAAATATAAAAATAGAGAGAGAGAGAGTACCTATTAAATTATAATAGTTGAAAAATTAAAGTAATAATACTGGTAAAATAATATTTTGAAATATATGCATTTAAAAAAAATGAGTTAGTTCAAAACTAGTTTGAAATTGAGTGTTTGACCTTTTACTCAATATAAGGGTTTTTTTTTTTAGATCTCCCCTTTGGGCACGTCAGCTAAGGACCTACACCCAGAAACAACAAGAAAAAAAAAGAGCCGTCAGTTAAATTTTGATTCGGTCAGATGTGAGGCAATATAAAGGAACTAACGGATGAAATAATGGATGGCGAGGAGAAGGACAAAATATAAGATGCGCAATAAGGAGTAGGTTGAGTTTCAGCAGACAGGAATATAGAATACAACGTTCAACAGAAAGGAATGGACATTCAAAAAATATGTGATTGGCGTCGTAAATCGCCACTTCGTTTAGGCGAAGAGGACAATTTGGAGAGGAGACAAGGGAAAAGCGAAAACAAGAGGAAGGAAGAGCGGAATGGTCAAAACGCAAGCGAATCATAGAAATGACAACAGAAGGGGAAAGTGAAGGAAACTCCAAGAACACCAGATACTAGAAGGAAGACTAGGGTGTACAGACAGATAAAAGGATTGATCGTTACGAAAGGAGAAAGGGTAAATATCTGACCAAAGTTTGAGATGAAATTTAGTACACAAGGAATTCAAGTTGGAGGATGAAACTCTTTTAAAGAAGGAACGAGAAGAAGCAGCAACTCGAGCCAAGGAATCAGGATTACAGTAATGTAATTATAAGCGACCCTTAATAATATAATCGGAAAAATGCTAAATAATTTAAATTGAATAATTTTTTTCATACTGGAAAGTTTGATATCCGTTTAAATTATGGTTTCAAATTGATTAATAATTTTCCTCTGTACTATGATCTACAAAACCAAACGCAAATTTCTTTTCATTTGTGTATTGAAAAAAAAAATAGAAAAATAGTAAGAGAACAATTATCGTATTAATTTAACGAAAAACAGATATATCTTAGATATCTTAAACACTCTTACAGCTACCAATCCAGCCACAAAAAAAGATAGTTGTTTCCAACAAAAGTCGAAGAATTTTCTTAAGAAAAATCGAGTTTAAAAAAAAAAAAAAGACTTTCACCGCTACAATGATTAACTGCTCCTTTTTCGAAATTCATTAAAACATAAATTATTGCAAAACGTTTTATGCGATATGGTTATTATTGTAACAAGCGCGTTTTCTTCCTGTTTCATGTAACTTCTGATTAAAACTCCTATTCATATTGTATTTGAAAGAAATTTTAACAGATAATCCAAAGTTTAACTTTGCTAATTTGATTTTTTTCAGAGTTTAGCTTCACTTTACAGTATTAATCGCCGACTAGAAGAAGATAAAAAGAATGAAAAGAAAGAACTGAAGGAGGAGGAAAATATACGGACTTCTAAGTTCGCTCTTATACAGTATTTGATGGGAGGTATTGGAGTTTTTGGTATACTAGGAATACTAATTTTCACTCTTGCCTCTCAGGTGTTTATCAGTATGTTCGATGTTTGGTTAGCATTCTGGTATGTAATCAATTTTTTTCTGCCGCTTTGTATGTTTTTTTAAATAAATATAAAACCTATCAATATATAATAAATAATTAGGTCACGAATCATTTGAAGAGTATATAATTATTATCCAAAGAACGTGTGTGTCTGAAACGAAAGTTCTGGCTATTGACTGATGAAGTCGGATAAAATTTAAAAGTTTTCGTAGTTGCATCAGTCTGTATAATTACGTTTCTGATTAATACTAGAAAAGTCGCTTAGTGTACTTACACCGTACGTTATATTTTCTTTATTTGCGTAATTGCTTATATTTTGGTAATATTAGGTATTTGCACAGATCTTAGAGGTACATTAATATAGACGTGTGTGGGTTGTGTGTGCGCTTGTGAGTAAGTGAATGAGTGACGGATAGTAAAAAGGCAGATATACAATATGGTTTACATGTATAGATGTTTTGTTTTATATTTTTTACTTATTGATATTTAGTGTTAATTGTAATTTATCTGAATGAATAATTCGTTATATTTCAGCTCCGAATGATTTATCTTATTTCGATTTTGTCTATTTTATAATATATAGTAGCTAAATTTTCTTATTACGATGCACATACTTCGATATAATACGCATGTTCCGCTTTGTTAGACTTTTTTTTTTCGCACATATATATTTGTTATGGCCGCTGTTCGCGCATGATTGCGCTTTTGTCGGTCATTCTTTTGTAAAATATATAAATTTGATTTGAAATTTGAATATTTCGGGAACTTTTATAATTTTATTACATTATTTAGAAATATTAAAATTCCTGCGAGTTTTATTCGCCGGAAGTCGAGATATTTCAGCGCCGATGAATGAAGTACTATTTTCCTCGATCATATTCTGTATTCTGTTTAAAGTTAACCGAGCTGATCAGTTAAACAACTAAAGAGATAAAAGTACTCAAATGCGTACGACAATTATCTGTAGTATTGTTTAATTTGTATATTTTAAAAGTGCTTTGGATGAAATGAAAAAGGATATAAATGTGAATGATCAATGAATAAATAACATTAGATATTCCGATGATGCAGTTATTTTTGCTGATAATATGCGGGACCTGTACATAGTATATGTTAAATAAAATAAACCAACCAAGTAAAGAACTAGGACTTGTGGTGAATATAGAAAAAAATAAATTTATGGTCATTGGTAAGGCACAAATACAGAACGTGCATTTAAAGATTACTGGAAAAGAAATAGAAAGAATAAGTAAATTTAAATACTTAGGATGCTGAGGCTAACAGACAATCGGAATCCTGATTATGAAATTAAAATTAGAACAAAAACAGCGCGAAGTACATTTCAAAAGATGGAGCAACTGCTGTGTAACAGAAAAATTATACTACGAGAGAAGACGGCGTGAAGCAAAATGTTATATATATTTTCAGTTTTGCTTTGTGGAGTAGAGGGCTGGACGCTCGAAACAACATCAGTCAAAAAAATAGAAGCTTTTAAAATGTGGCCATACCGTCGAATCATAAAAGCATCTTGGGGCTAGATCCGAATGAACCCTTTCAAAAACGAATGAATAAAACTCGTGCAAAATCACGACGTCAATAAGACAATGGAATGCAGCGTGCTTCGGGCATTCTTTTCGAAATATTAAATATGCAACTTTGCAGAACATAATACAAAGTGAATGTGAACGAAACAAAGGTCAAGGACGCAGAAAAAAGTCGTGAACGAAAAATTTTAAAGACTAGTTAGACAAGCCTAACACGGCCACACTTGTCCATGTAGCACGAAATAGAAATATTGTCAGATTAGGGGACGGACTTAAAAAAGAAGAATAGTTTTACTCGGCGTTATGGTTGTTGGTGTGAGCTACTTCCCTTCTGTTTTTAGTTTTTCAGTTTTCTTACTGTAAAATTGTTGTTTACAATTTTATTATTTTTGTGTAATTTTTATTTTTCGTGAAATAAAAGATGCCCCCGTTTAATTCGCTCTATAAGAAGATTGTAAATTAAAAAGCTGTTAGCAAATGCAAGTTAATAGCGATTATGGGAATAAAAGTGACCCGGATGAAAACGGTGCTGTGCAAGAAAATGTTTTAGATACATAAATGCTGAGCAGAGATGATGGAGGAACGACAAAAATTTGTGTTATACATAAAATTTTTATTTATTTAGAAAAAAAGAAATAATATATTGATAACTGTAATGTGTAAGAATTGATAAAAAATGAATTATTTGTTTTTCAATTATATACATATATATATATATATATATATATATATATATATATATATATATATATATATATACTAAACACGTCATTTAAAAATTGTACAATTACTTGAGTAGTGCATTTCTTCATTATTCAAAATTCGGGTTAGGAGAAATAATCTTCTTTATAGCGCCATACTTAATTACTGAGCGTTGGCGACTACATTTTTAGCTGTACAGATATAGGCATAGTATTCTAGGCAATTGTTATATGCAACGCAGGAGTACACTCGTAAGACTACATTCGGAACTGATTAGTAATCGTTTGATTTATATCGGCATATACAAATGCAGTCCCGTGTGTGTCTGCTGTGTACTGACTTAGCGCTCTTATGATGTTGTACGTGGTGGTTTTCCATTGCCTTCCACGTGATTATTAGCGATTATTTATTTAATTCTTGTAATAAGTTCGGTCGTCGCTCGAGATCGAACCTCTGACCTCCGTAACGGAAGTCAAGCGCTCTAGCAACTGGGCTATCGTAATACTAACGTTAATTTCGAGTACTTTTTTTCATGAAAATTCGCATGATATTGTAAACCAAAGCACTTTGTTATTAACCGTAAAATTCAACTACAAACCAGAAAAAAGTGTTATACATTGCGCAAAAAAATTGTTCAATTGATGCATATTACACACTGCGTGACTTTTTTAAAGTATTAAACACAACAAATGCAGTATTAAGAACGGTGTTTTTATGTCGATACTTTATTTGTATGTATATATTACGATATATTTTGTTCGTTGCATTTAGCTGATAATATATTTCGGAAAATACTCTTAGCTAAGTTTTTATTACATCTCAGTTTATTTGTTATTCAGATTTATAATCACGATAGCCTAGTTGCTAGAGCGCTTGGTTTCCGTTACGGAAGTCTCGGGTTCGATCCCGGGCGACGACAAAAATTATTACGAAAAATTAAATTAAATATTCGCCAATAATCACGTGGAAAGCAACGACAAACCACCCCGTGCAACATCATATGCTAGCGCGCGGTCAGTGCACAGCAGACAGACACGGAACTGCACTTGTATATATCGATAAATCAAATGATTACTAATCGATTCCAAATGTAATCTTGCGTGTGTGTTTACTCGCGTTGCATATAACAATTGCCTAGAATACTATGCCTATATCAGTATAGCTGAAATGTATGAACAGGTAGTCGCTGACACTCAGGAATTGAGTATGGCGCTATAAAGAAGAAGAAAAATGTTTATAAACTTTCTTTTTATTGTATGTATGTAAGTAGTTGTAAGATTAATGACGCACATGTTTTCTTGTATATCGGTGAAGAGTGTTATGGAAGATAAATATAAGCATAATAAAGATAAAAGTGTAAGATCTAAATTACATACGTATGTATGTATATAATTAATTAAACAAAAACTAGTGAATTTTTTGTTACATTTTCGATTATGATTTTTTCACAGTCGCATGACAAAGATATCGGACTCACTTTACTTTTATGTTCATTAGGACGGGAAATAACGCTAAACAATCGCTACTTAATCATACTTCCCTGTACTCGGACAATCAAAATGAAGATCAGAATTATGGGAATTCCGACAAATACGAATGGTATTCGACAGAGTATTATATTTGCGGTTATACCATCATCACGGTAGGAATAATCGTATTGGCACTTTCCAGAGGAATAGCTTTAACTTACAGTAGTGCCAAATGTTGTGCTAAACTTCATCGCGACACTTTAACCAGCGTTATTTCTACAAATCTGATTTTCTTCACTCAGAATCCTTCCGGTATGCACGCAATATATATTTATATATATATATATATATATATATATATATATATATATATTTATTTATTAGTAAATCATCTTAAAAAGTACTTTAATAATTCAAATGACACTGAAAACGATTAATTTTAGGTAGAATATTGAATCGATTTTCAAAGGATTTAGGAACAGTTGACGAAGCAATTCCTCAAATTTTGTCAGATACATTATCAGTAAGTACTTAATAATTGGCTGCATTTAAATGTTCCCGTTTATTTGAATTATTAAGTCGTTAATGCAAGTGCGTAACCAAAGAGAGATATGGTGCTTTAAGTACTCTATTTTACATAATAAATAATAGTAATATACAAAAAAAAAATATTTATATTTATTTTACTTAATTAATGGTGAATGAGTCGTAACTACCAAAGTCATTATAGCACATACACCTAGAAATGACTACTGATCTATCAGATTATTATTTTTCGGACAAGACATCATTGATTTCATATTGCCATAAATGATTATCCCGTAAGTTTGACAGAAACCGGAAAAGAAGAAAGATGAACAAGTTGCTTGGATTTTTTTAATGGTATGTATGAGACCGATGGTGGAGTATTCACTAAACAAAACGGATAATACATAGTTGTTGGTGGAATACACTGAAACACATAATTGTGTGAAAAGTAAGTTTGTTCCTACACGATATCCGTTTAGTACTGAGAATTCTCTACATATAAGGTGAATTGGCGGTCAATTACCAAAGCTTTACGTGTGACTTTACATGCCTGTCACGTGGTTTGGACTGCCTGGAATTCGGGCTACTGTTTCGTGATCGTTGACAAAATGGAACTAGTACAAGTATTAAAGAGTAGATGCATCTTGCGCAGCTGCAGAATGTAGCGCGGCATGACTTGAAATCCATATGAAAACTACTCGGTATTATCCGAAAATGGTCAGTTCTTTTATATTGATTTTTATTTTCGTTGCTACTTGGTGAAAGAATATATTAGGACTTGGAAAGGGTATCTGTCATCGAAAGAACTTTTTGCGATGGAGATAAAGACGTGAGACCGGTTGTCTAGCCGGAAATAAATATTTCACCTCCTGTGACGGAACACTAATCGTGTTATCTTACTGTGTTTATTGAGCTATCGACTTCAAATGCGCATGATGTCAGGGAAGATGGTTTAGCCCCTTAGCTTTGTCCGTAAAAAGATGGATGTAGTTCTAGTGTTCTTCGATTTTTTCGAATACCTTTTGCGCGATCAGTCGTATAGAATTAATTAATCGGAATATTATCGGAAGTTACGGATCGCGAGATTCATTGTTTCATTCTCGCAGAGTGCTGTTGCGAATAAATTACTTAATTTTGAATTAAATTTTAGAACTCCTCGGGGTAATCGAATCAGTGTATTAGGGATAAGACATAAAGAAGATGTAAAGGATAACCGATTTTCAATGAGCGGTTGAACAATATCCTGTAGAGCATAAAATTCGTAAATAAATATTTGTTCAAAAAGAACAGATGACGTATTTGTAAGTTTTTGTTTTGTATAAGAAATAAACGATTAGATTAAAGCATGCAGAAATCTAAAAGTGGTTCACTAATAAACTGTCGGATGATTATTCAACAACGAAACATGTAATAATATTTTTGTAAAGTTGCCAGTTTTTAAAATTGTTTTTAATCGTGAAAACCCTTTTTAAAAATGATCGTAACTACCCTGCCTCCTGAGTCGCCAGTGTACTGACTTCTCCCGAACATTAATTCTCGCTGCGGGCCTGCGTTCCAATAAATTATTACTTCATTTTTCTCGTCGCTTTATTTTAAGATGAGCGTTCCGTTTAATTTTTCTGTTTTGTTTTTTTTAACTCTTATTACTCACATACAGCGACTAACACAAAACTACATCACAGCAGTTGTCTTACATAATCGAAAGAAAAGTTACTAAATAAGTTTTGCTCAGATTTCAGTGAAACGTAATAACTCGCAGAAAAATATTTATTGGTAAGCTTGTAATACCTGAGAAAATTTTTTCGTTTGTACCATTTATTCGGGTTCTTTCATCCCGTTTAGGTGATAAAACTTCATTGAGCGCGTTTTAAATGTTTCACCAAGGAGTAAAATGTTTAATAATTTGACCGTTGAATTTCTCAGAGAAACAAAACGTACAACGGAGCTACGGTGCCCTCTTGTGGAAACGGAGCCAAGCGTATTCTCGGCAGTCAATCGCTTGAGAACGAGCCGTACGTCTTTTTCCCACGACTTCATCCTCAAACAAGTTCCAAAACCAAGTGTACCTTCCCACTTCGTTCTATCGATGAGCAACCATAAGTTTCGCACATCTGGCTGAAATGAACATTACATCACTTGCATACATCTTTTCAAATACTGTTAACGCTTTTAACAACCTTATAACTTCCGTTCAGTCGAACGAGCTGAGGAATCTGATTTAAAACATGGGTCCACGTACTGGGACAACCCAGATAGTAACATGCAGTGCGTGGATTAGTACCCTCTCCCTTAAATGAAAAAAAATAAAAATCTTATAAGCGACAGAAATTCATAGAATACATAATTTAATTATATTAAACATTATAAAAACATAATTACAATTCCAGTTCGAAATGATAGGCTTATGATAGCTAAAACGAGAAACAAAAATTCTGCTTCGCAGTTTTTCTAACAACTTTGTGTATAGATGTAAGTGTGAAATATTCCGGTTATTCTGTCACTTCTTACATAGCAACAACGTGATAACGTTGTAATGAGAATCACGGATGATTTTATTCCATGAGATCGCACTTTCATGTAAACTTACATGTTTACTTAATAGTCATTACGGGCGTACGTGAATGTTATTGTTCATTTCTTTGTGTGGTATAGCGCGTCAATGCAATCCCACAACAGCCAATCAGCTAAAAAGAGACAGCCAGAACGTTCGCATATTTATCTCTCTCATTTAACGAATACATTCCCACCTGTGCGATGTTTGTTCGTTTGCGCACCTTATCCGTTTATCGGTACACGCACGCTTATGGTGATAGGAATAAAATCATACGCCCGATGATGCTTTGGTGAAACATTTTTCCCTCTTAACAATCGGTTTATAATCATCTACCCGACGTCTAATCGTTGATGTTCCGCATTATCAAAGTAGACACATTTTTCATTTCACGCCGCAAATTATAAATGAACTGTTCATCGCAGATTTCGAAGCACATTTCGCCATAATGTTGAAATTTCGCTTAAGACACTTCTGAACATCATCTGTCATTGAGGTTGCGGAGATGTAAAATTACCGATTTCTACGGACTGTCAAGTTCGACGGATAATCGATAAATTCTAGTTGACAAATTGACTTTAACTGTTTCATGGAGTATTTGGCTATCTAGCAAGAATTTCGAAGAGTCTCGCCGCTATTGTATTTCAGCAACTTTTTCGTCCAAATCGTTTTTCGGTAATGATGCAAAAGTACACCAACTTCGTAAGTCGCTATAATTTTAAGTGAGTAAAATAAATCCCACAACACCCTCGACGTCAGGAGTTGTGAAGTTTCACAGTGTACTAAACCGAACAGCATTGGTGAGAATAGAGAGAGGCCAGTTTTCTTCTCTTAGTCACCTTTACTTTCCCAGATTTCTCTACTTTCTAATTAATTCAGGCTCGGTAAACCTGGGAGCAATTAAGATCCGGAACGAAGCGAGTTTCGAAGCCGGCACCACTACTTTCCTAGGTACCGCGCTACCTGCCATAATTTTGGGAAACTAAAAAAGATTGATAAATTAAGATAACTCTGAGCTGTTGGAACAGTAACAGGAATTTCCAGTTACTATAATCATTAACGTCCACTAAGGATATAACGGTATGTACAAGAAGAAAAATGAGTTATAAAGCGACATGCACATCACTCGTCTTTAAAGTAACTTATTAACTTAAAAAGATTGTACAGGAAAAAAAGAAAAAAACAAAAAAACAAAAAAAATTTCATTTAGCTTTATTAATATTATAAAGTACGAGTAACACCGGGTGCTCAAAATATCAGAGCGGTATGTTTTAGAAAAAACCAGAATATCGAATTTATCGAAAAAAGAGTGTTCATATTAATTTGTATGCGTGAAATTTGCACCTGATAACTCGTACCCCTTTTTTGCTTAAAACTATAAAAAGTGTAGTAATACGAAAAATTTTGCGGTTGAACAAAATAAAAAACATCTCCTTATGAATATTTAAATTTTATATGTCCGGGCAGGTATTCACTTAGTCAGTGGCAGCTCGCAAAACGATTTGCAGTCATAAGAATAGAGGAGATGAAATTTCTCTTCCATGCATATTTGGATGATAGTTATCACTGATGACACATAATAATCTAGCCCACATCCCTGGAGTAATTCTCGTATTTCAGGCATTAATTTTTATGGTCATTTAGGTATAGAAGGCAATGGATTAGCGGATTCTCTTTCTCTGATTGCAACTTCCTCGCCCACCCTTTTTCTCCAAAATTCCAGGTTTGAACAACCCGTAATTTTTTGATGTCCCCCCCTTTTTTTTTGAGGGGGATTTGTCAACTTAGACATTGGCCTAAGAGCAATGGAACAGAGAGGTAAGAGAGACTCAGACCCTTGCGCGATCAGAGATAGCCGACAGAAAGGAATCAAAAACTAGGATAACAGAAGGAGAAGGAAGGAAGAGAATGAATGAAGCACAGTATGGAGTGGGAATATCGATTTGTAAAAGGAAGGTATAAAAAGAAGCTTGCTCGGTTGATAATTACGAACAACCGAACATTATATGATCGGGATCACAAATAAATAGAATGCTGGAAGGGTGCAAAATAAGGAAACGGCACGAGAGAATAACGGAACAGCGAGGAAGGGAGCAAACTATGCCCAAATCGCAGAGAGGTTGGAACGGCGCATAGAGGGAAAGTTAAAAAACCAGGGGAAACGTGGAAGGGAAGGTTGAATCGGCAAGAAAAAGGAGTTCGGGCTCGGGAATGAGGAGACACGTAAGAGTTAAACCATAGTTTGGAATGAACAGTTGCAGACAGAAGGGTAATGTTGGAAGCTGAGAAGGCAGGAAGAAATCTACCAGAAGAAGAAGATAATCGAGCGAATGAGTCAAATAATTTATTTCCCTCGATTCCGGCATGGCCAGGAATCCAAAAAAAATCCGTTTGGATTAAGTGGGAAAGGAAGAGATCATGAATCAAGGAACGAATAAGAAGAATGACGTAGTCGGTTGAGTGAGAAAGGGGAGGATATGTGATAGCCTGCAGCACGCTTTGAGCATCGGACAATATTCTTTTTGAGTGTCCGTCCCTCTCAAATGAACGATCTATTTTTTGCACTCAACTCCTAGCACTTGATGTCTCTGCTCCGTACTGTGCACCGTATATCTTGTTATTCCTTTCTTTGTCCGTCATTTATATCCTTGGTTTTTTTTTAGTATCTGTCTCTGACCAAATTGCTATTTAACTATTGATTCTGTCTCCACTATACTGCTTTTGGGGTTAAGATATTTGTTATCGCACTCGAAAAAAAAAAGAAAAGATTTTTTTTAAAATATGCATTAATTTGTTACGTTTTATTCGAAGGCTCGCTCATGGTCCTAAATTTTTTTTTTTTTTTCTTACCCCCCCTTGGGTTTACTAGCAAAGAGCATTAGCTCAGAAAAAAGGAATAGATACATGGAATAGACTAGGAATTATATTTTAATTCTGTCGACAATGGAATCAAGGAACACCCCTAGGACAGGAACAACAGAGATAGTAGTTAGAGAAAGAACATAAGAGGCGTTGAAAGGAGCAGGAAGACCGAGCTTTTAAAGATGACAATAAAGTAACTCACGCTCGCGAGATAAACCGGAGCACTCGAAGAGCACGTGATTCGCATCGCAAACATACTGGGAACCTTCAGGATCCAATGGACAAAAAGGAGATGCAGCCAAAGAGAAGCGATTTAGTGAAGAAGGAAGGAGACTATGCGAGAAACGGAGGCGAGATAATTTAGTAATTATAGACCGACGCAAACTGGGAAACTCATAGAACCAAGGACGAGGAGGAGAAACAGGATTAATCAAGAGATAAAAGGAATTCGGATTAGTGAAAAGAGATACATAAACAGAATGCCAAAGTCTAAGATGGCAGGATTTAGTTGGAAGAAGAATGTTGTGTGCTGGAACCCTCCTAATAAAATTCCCATTGGAAACAGCAGCTTTAGCAAGGAGGTCGACGGCTACATTTCCATCAATGCCTGCATGTCCCGGAATCCAAAGAAAGTCAATCTGGGTAGACGTCGATGAGGATAGATCATGAAGAAGAGAACGAATAGAAAGGATAATAGCATCAGTGGAAGGAGAAAGGGAAGGTGGAGATAGCGCTAGAAGAACACTTAAAGAATCGGAAACAATAAGGAATTTGGAAGAACTTGCAGAAGAGGAAATATAAATAATGGCTTGTAGAATGGCAACAGATTCTGCAGTAAAGACAGAACAAAAGGACGGAAGTCTAAAAGACCGAGAATGAAAGAACTGAGGGCACAAGAATGCCGCCCCAACTCCGATCGGGCTCTTCGATCCGTCAGTAAAAATTAAAGAGTGATCACGGAATAGGGAGTTTATTGTATTATTAAATTCCATACTGACGATATGAGAGGGAGAGGATTTAAGGAAACATGGCATGAAGATGATATTTGGTGGCTTTAACAATTTGGAATAGACGTAAGAAAAAAAATGGAAGCTTGTGATGAGGAATGACAAAAGGGGAAAATTTAGAAAGGCGAAACGATATATGAGATAGTATAGGAATTTTATTGGAGGAAAAACGCCAGTGACGAAGGATAAAAGAATAAGAGGTACTGATATTTGACGAAGAAGTGGAAAAACGTTTAATGAGAAAGCGATAACCCAAATAAGTACTTCGGATGAAGAGAGGACAGATATTGGATTCAGATAGAATGGCTGGGATAGGAAATGACCTCAGAGCTCCGAGACAAAGCCGAAGACAACTGTTTTGAAGACGATCTAATTTGTAGAGAACGGATTTGGAAGCGTTGCCATATAAGAAGCTGCAATAATCCAAACTAGAGCGTATGAGAGATTTATACAACATTATTAACACAGAAGGATCGCCTCCCCATCTCGTGGGTGAGAGAGCTTTAAGAAGGTTTAAGACTTTAAGCGAGGAAGCATATAAATGGCTGATATGTTCATGGAAAGACAGACGAGGGGATAAAGTGATACCCAGATAACGAAAAGAACTGACTATTGGAATGGAATGATTTTTAAGATTTATTTCACATGAGCCCGGGTTGTAAGGTCGAAGGGTGAAGACTACAGCTGCTGATTTTGAAGCGGAAATGAAGAGATGAATGTTAGAAAGGGCCTCTTCTAGAGTACTTAAGGAGCTGTTTAGTTCCTCATTGGCAACTAGAAGATTACGGGAAGAGGAGTAAACAAGGATATCATCTGCAAAAAATAAAGTTTTGGATTTTAAGGAGAGAAAACCAATTTTGGAAACATATAAATTAAATAAAGTAGGGCTAAGGCAAGAACCTTGCGGAAGGCCCTGGAAGACCTTCCTTGAGGCGAAAAAGGAAGGAGCAGAAAGAAGGAGAGTTCTACTTTGAAAAAGATTGATAATTAGGAAGGATATGGATGCAGGGATATTTAAAGAAATCATAACGTTTTTGAGCGTGGGAAGATGGACGCTTTCGTATGCACTGGCTACATCAATAAAAGCTGCAATTGTGAATTCTTTGGAAATAAATGATTTGTAAATGTCAGCAAGGAAAAGACTGATACAATCTGGAGGGCCTAAGCCAGGACGAAAACCAAACTGATTGTCTGGAAGCAAGTTATTGTGTTCCAGGCACCAGACCAGCCGTTTGTTAAGCATGCTCTCAAAGAGTTTTCTTAGGCAAGAAGCTAAAGAAATGGGCCGAAAGGCAGAGGAATTATTCTTGGGAATTGGAATAACAACGAAGATGTTCCATGAATCAGGAATAGAACCAGATTGCAGGAAGGAATTAAAAATGATTAAAAGAATTTGGAGAGACTTTACAGATAGGTTTTTGAGGATGGAGTAAGAAATTTTATCATGGCCCGGACAGGAGTTGGAGGAGTTTTTCAGGGAAGAAAGAAGTTCAGAGAAGGAAAAGTTAGAGGAAAGGAAATGAGGCGATGATTGGTAAGGAGGAATTAAAGAATCCACTTCATCATAGTTAGGGACATAATCAGGAGCTATGGAGTCAAAGAAAGAAGAAAGAGTATCCTTAGGAAGACTGGAGCTAGACGGGCGTTCGGAAATAGAATTCCTAAAAGCTTTAGCCAACTTCCACACTTTGGAAATAGGAGTCAATCGAGAAAAGGAAGAGCAAAAGGATTTCCAAGCATTTTTCTTGGCGTTTTTGAGAATATATCTGGTTCTAGCGTTCGAACTCTTGTAAGTCAAGAAATTATTAAAAGTAGGTTGAGAGCGGAATGATTTAAAGTTAGACAAACTTTGATTGACAGCAGCTGTGCAGTCCCCATTCCACCACAATGATGAAGCCCTTAAAGAATGACTTTTCCGGGCTTGAGGATAGAGTGGGGAAGACAGTGTTAGAGCAGAGGAGATAGAATTAGTAAAGGATGAATATTGTAAAATAGCATCGTTTTCTACTTGTATTGCCGGAAGGTCTGAGTCCACAATAAACCGAAATCTATTCCAATCAGTTTTATGCAGGTTCCAATCAGCATAATGCAAAGGCGTAAATGACGATGAAAGAGAAGGGAAGTGGAAGTCATTAAGAACAATGAGGATCGGAACGTGGTCACTGCCGAAGGTACCATCTAGAGTTTTCCACGAGGATTTAAGAGCTGTGTCGGAGGAAACAAAAGATAGATCGATAGAACTAGCAGTAGACGATGATTTGAAGAAGGTGTGAGAACCATCATTTAGGAGAACTAAATTATAATTGAAAATTACTTCCTCTTGTTATAACTGGAACAACCCCATAGAGGCGAGTGGGAGTTCCAGTCGCCGCCGACCATGAAAGGGCGAGGAATAGAATTCAAAAACAAGTCAAATGGGAAATCGCGTAAGTTATAGGACGGTGGGATGTAGGAGGAGACAAGATTAAAACTTTTACCATGACACAGTGGGATTGAGACGTGAACTAAATTCGGATTCAGAGGACTGGAAGAAAGGAAGGAAAAACTATCATGATGAATGAAATGTACATCTTTTCTTATAAGAATAGCAGCTCCGCCATAGCCGTCATCCCGATTCGAACTGACTAAGGAGTATCCTCGAATTCGAATATTGGAGGATTGTTTGAGCCAAGTTTCTGACAAGAGAGCAACCTGAATGTTATATTGATCCAACAAACCTTCGAGAGAGCATTTATTGACATTAAGACTTCTACAGTTCCATTGAAGAATATTTAGCCTGTTTGACATCATTTAAAGTCCAGAAAAATAGTTGGAGGGGAAGGAACCATGTAAATGTAGAAGAGAAAGGGAAATAATACCTTACAGCCTGCAGATTTGGAAGAGAGAGGAAAATCGGAGAAGGAATGAGTGTAGGCTCGGGTAGTCCACGCAAAGCCAGTTGAAAGTATTGAATAAAGACAAGGAAAGATACGGCAGAAGAAGGGATGCAAAAAAGACAATGGAGAGACATCTGTTTTCCCAGATAACTTACGAATGAGGAATATGAAAACTTATTGCGATGCTCACTGAGGAAAAACCACTTTCTCTCTCGCTTGCTTACCAACTTAATTAGGTATGGAATGATGAGGAAAGGGCTGCGGGTCAACGTGAAGAAATTAAGATTAAGCAAGGAATAATTAGAGATTAAATTCGCTTTAAAAAGGGTCATAATTGGAACGAAAAGGACTTTGATAATGATTAAATTGAAACAGTCTAACCGTTTTTCTTTACCGTAGCCCAGCGTATTTCAAAGAAGACCGAAGGAAAGATGAAAAAAGGAAAAAGTCAGATATTTGAGGATGAGAATAATGCATCTAATAATTAGTATTGATTTGCACGGTTTAAAACCGAAGAAAAAAGAAGTTTTATACAATTGTGCATTGCAATCAACCATACACCGTCCTCGACTACTGTCGAACCCAATCGAAGTTCGCAGAAAGAGGCAATGGTCATAAAAATAATGCAAAGCATATAGATCAGAACAGAAACATCTGTTAACTTTTCTCGCTTTTAACAGTATAGCTGAGAAAAGAAAATTGATCGAAACAAAAATTATGAACAATTCTCCACCGCTCTCATCACCCGCAAGTTTCAAGTTGCGAAACGAGACGATGGTGATAATAGGAATAGGAAACATATATTTTTGGAATAAGGCATATGATGTCTGTATTCTCAGTAATGCAATCCGTGCGAAACATAAGATAACAGAAGAAAATGTGATAGGAATTAACGGCCTGAGCTCCGGAATGCTGGTTAGCCTAGATAAAGGAATATGGAAAGAGAACGACAGGGTAGAAATTTGGGAAAAAGCATAAAATTCAAACCATAGCGAATTTTATACATATGCAAGAGAAGAAATTAGAATGGAATTTAACAATCATAAGGACCATTAACGGAAATACAGGAAGTTGACCAGTTACGTAGCCGTAGAATTCGGAGGACAGTGAGCAAATAACAGTTGGAAAAGCTTGAGCGATGCCAAGCGAAATTCAGGATTTTGACGTAGGTTAGGAGAGGTATTTTGAAGGTTTAAGCTGAAGTCTAGCTTATCGACAGCTTCTTCTGCTGACATGGGAACGGAGGAGTTGGGATTAGGAAAAATTAGAGTAGTTGGTACCTGTTGTTGCAAGCAAGAGTTAGGTGAGTTGGGAAGAGAATAAGAAGGAACGTTATGAGACGACGCACTGTGCGTTGATTCGGGGAAGAAGAGGCCGTTACGATAATTACGATTGTTTGACGGAAGAGGAGGGAAATGCTGATTAGGAACGGGAAGAGATTTGGGAGATCGTGACCGATTGGGTCGGCGAGAAAACTTGGAAGGAGAAGAATGCAGGTTTTTTTGAGCTATATCGGAAAAAGAAAAAGCTGAGTTGGCAAGATTGGATTTTTTAATTATACTAGCTTCATTATAGGACACGTTTTCATAAGCCAAGATTTTACGAAGATGAAGCTGGTCTTGAAAAACAGGACACTGTCTATCGGTGGCTAAATGATTACCCTTGCAGTTGAGGCATTTAGAATCTGACGGCTGCGGAGCTGAACAAGAATCCAAGGAATGCAACTCATTACATTTAGGACAACGTGGTTTACTGCGACAAAACTTGTCGGTGTGGCCAAAACGAAAACAAGCTCGGCATTGGATAGGAGGTCTTACGCTGGGTTCCACTGTACAACGAAGATGAAAAAAATGAACATAACTGGGAAGGAAAGGTGATTTGAATTTAATTTCAATTAGGGGAATTGGACGAAATTTATCGCCATCTCTTTTCTTGAGTCGTCGAATTGAAGCTACCGGCACTTCCGCTGAAATATCTTCCAATAATTCTTCTTCGGTAATATCTACAGGTACATTACGAATAATGCCAAAAGAGAACAATAGATTATTAGGAATAAAGGCCTTAAAGTCATTTTTATTAAGGAAGTCAGAATCAAGAAGAAAATTATTTGCTGAGCTAATATCCCTAAAAAAGAGTCTAAGTCTATTACTGCCCGCTCGGAGGATTTCTGTGATTGATTTAGTTCTATTAAAGAGAATTTTAGCAGCAGCAAAGGGATGTAAATTTCCTATATTAAGCCTCATCCTAATTTTTTTGCATCGCATAATATCAAAGCGTACATTCCAAACTCTGTGTTATTCAGAATGGGCATTATTTCCGGTATTCATCCATCCTTTTCTGAAGATGAAATCTTGGAAGGAATCCATTCTACTATTCCTATCGCCTCTATCCGTCGTATACATCGTTTTTCTGAAGGTAAAAAAGTTCCGACTGGTTCTGTTGAAATCAAATTTCATAAAACTTCTCTCCCAGAATACGTTTCGATATTTAAAATTCGATTTCTGGTTTCTCCCAGCGTTCGTCTACCTACGCAGTGCTCTAAATGCTTCCTTTTTGGACACATTGCGAAGCACTGCCGTGGTTCCTATACCATCTGCTCCCACTGTTCTTCCAGGCATTCAGTCTCGGAATGCAGCAGTCTACAACTTCCTCCCACTTGCCGTAATTGCAAAGGCGCCCACAGTGCCAATGATCGTGCTTGTCCCGAGTGGCTCAAACAAAAAGAAATAAAACGAATTATGGCATTTGAAAATATCACATTCCAAGAGGCTTCTCAATTTAAAAAAAGCAATTTAGTCTCTCAGGCTTTTTCGTATGCCGACCGTGCCTCATCTTCCACTTCTTACATTAATACTTCTTCCATTCCTCCGTTGACTGCTCCCTCTCACTTCCGACCCAAATCTCCCACCTTTCATAAATCCCGTAATTCCAAACCTTTTCATAATTCTTCTCCTCAATTCCCCCCACTCCCATCTAATCGTCTCCCAACCCCCCCTAACGGTTGGGCTCTTAACAAATCTTCCTCTTCAAATACTCACCTTCCCCCAAATCCTGCTATTCCCGTCTCCTTATGTACTCCTAATTCCCCTTCCGCTACCCCTTCGCCTTTAATTAAGGATATTTCGGTAGCCATCATTGAACTACTCTCTTCAAACAATATTGCTCCCTCTACATCCTTTATTGACTCCCTTTCTTGTTTCCTGTCGAATAATATCCGTTTTAATTAATTCCCTCCTCCTATACCGAACGAAAAAAAATTTAATTAATTAATTTAAAAAAAAAAAAAAAAAAAAAAAAAAATGGAAATAAATATCGAGGCTGTATTTGCTTTATTATGTTATTTTCTGTCCCCTGCTTCCTTTCTTTCTTTTACATTTTTTCCCTTTCATGTAATCTTCTTTACAATATTCAGTGCGAAGCATTTTAACCAGTTGGTTAACGATTTTATCGTAATAATTATCTTCATTTATGCTTATGTAGAAGTGGTTTCAACCTCTAACAGGCATTGGTGTATATTCTATACACATTTTTTTCGGGAATGGACTCACGTTGAGTTGATACACTCAATCTCTGAACTGAGTTCCATTCCTATCACTCTCCGTACACACCTTTGCCGTTTTAACTGCACTGTGATGAATTTGTCGGAGTTGTATAGCGCTGGCTATGTACCACGCCTATAAATGAAGTACAACTTGCATTCCACTGGCTGCTTCGGTTCTGCACGAATATTGCTTACTCTTTTTTCTTTTATCCTAAAATTATTTTATATCTTCTTCTGCACTATGCTCTTTGTTTTTCCTTTCGACTTAACAACCTCGAATTACTTCCTCCTGTTTTGCAACTGCGGTTCTTCATTTTTCTTTTCTCCGTTTCTCACTCATTTTAGTTCCTTCTATACAAATGCACCTCATTGTCTGCTCTTATGGTCTTTTCCCCTGCTCCCCCCCACTTCATTTATGCCTTATTCTTTTACTATTTTATTATGATGGCTGCGCTAAATATTCTACAGTGGAATTGCCGCAGTCTAAGAGCCAATAAAAACTCATTGGAGGGGTTATTGGATCTACATAATGTCAATGTTGCTCTCCTTTCCGAAACGTGGCTTCGGTCGGACATAAATTTCAATATTAGAGGTTTCAGGGTAGTTAGATGTGATCGCGATGACGGTTATGGTGGTTCTGCAATCCTGATTAGAAATGACATTCCATTCTGCTCTTATGATATCTCTCTTAATCTTCCTTCTTGTCCCAATTTGCCTAACATTGTTCACATCTCCATTCAGCCTCCCTCTGTACGTCCTATTAGCATTGTTTCTATCTATGTTCCTCATAGGTTCGATCTTCGTCTTTTCCCCTTCTCGTCGTTTTTTAATTCTATTCCGCGTCCTTTTATCATCGGTGGTGACTGGAATGCGCATTCTCCTTTATGGGGCTGTGCATCCTACAATCCCAACGGTTCCATCCTTGAGAATGCCATCCTCTCTGATAATTTAGTTCTCCTCAACGATCTCTCCCCCACATACTACAGGAATGCTTCCATTTCTAGTTCCCTCGACCTAACCTTTTCTTCTTCGTCTATTGGTCTTAATTATAATTGGAAGACCCTTATGGGCTCTTTCGGCAGTGACCATGTTCCTATCCTAATAACTCCTGTCAGTTTTCCTCCTCCTTCTGATTCCAATTATACCAATTCTTCAGGATGGAATCTTTCCAAAACTAGCTGGCCTCTATTTCGCTCCTTGGTTGGCTCGTCTCTCCCTCTCCTTCAACCGGATCACGATCCAGTACCTCTCTATAATTCCTTTTTATATTCCTTAACTTCTGCTCTTTCTTTATCTTCTCCGCCCCGCCATACGTCATCTTCTGTACATCGCAGTAAGGCTTCTTCACTTTGGTGGAACAAGGAATGCGACACTGCCTTTAATATCAGTCGCGAAACCTTTAAAACCTTCCGTTGTAACCCTACGACTGAAAATTTTCTCGCTCACAAACGGGCAAATGCGAGAGCTAGGTCTATATTGAAATCCACGAAGAAGTCCTCTTGGAAAAATTTCTGTCTAGAACTACTCCTCTTTCGCAGATTTGGAAAATGGCCAGAGCTTTCAAATTCCCATCCTCTTCTCGCCCTTCCACCTTCAGTATCCCCGACGATAGCCTTTTTCCTTTTATTGATTCCGTCGTTCCAGCTTATGTTCCTTCTGTTGATGAATTATACTCTTCTTTTCCGGAAAATTCTCCTCCTCACTTCCTAACTTCGGCTTTCAATTTTAATGAATTAAAGTCTGTTCTCTCCAAATCGTCCAGCCCTACTCCAGGGCTTGACGGTATACCCTATCTCGCCCTTAAAAACCTTTCTGAACAATCCCTCAGTTTTCTTCTTAGCCTTTTCAATTCCTTCCTTTCAAAGGGTATAACTCCTTCCTCCTGGAATTCTTTTATCGTAATTCCCATTCCTAAGAAAAATTCTTCCCTACGTCCTATTTCCCTGGCATCCTGTATTAGAAAACTATTTGAGGGTATGCTCAACAAGCGCCTTGTTTGGTGGCTAGAGCATAATAATATATTCCCTATTAATATGTTCGGCTTTCGGCCTGGTATTGGCCCTTCTGATTGTGTTAGTCTTTTCGTTTCCCACATATACAAATCTTTTATCCAAAAACATTTCACCGTAGCTTCCTTTATTGATGTTTCCTCTGCTTTTGATAATGTTCATCTTCCCACTCTAAGAGATAAAATGACGGCAATTAATATCCCAATTAAATTCTCTTCCCTTATTATCAATCTCATGTCATATCGTTCTATCCACTTCTCCTCTCCATCTCTTAATGCTCCAAGAAAGGTTTTCCGAGGTCTTCCTCAGGGTTCCTCCCTCAGTGCTACTCTTTTTAACATCTATACTATCAGTATAGCTTCTCTTCCTTTAAATTCCTATTCCTTATTCTTTGCGGACGACATTCTCCTGTTTTCCTCGTCTGAGGATGTTTTTGCAGCCTATGAAGCACTCAGTTCGTCGCTCATTGTGCTGGAACATTCTCTCTCCTTAATTAATCTTCCAATTTCTCCCTCTAAGTCTTCTTATACTATTTTTACCCTCCGTCCCTATAACCCTGCTTTGGTCAACCTATCCTTAAACAATGTATCTCTTTCCCGTGTTAATTGCTTTTGTTATCTCGGTGTCTTTCTTGATAGTCGTTTGTCCTTCTCTGAACACATCAAATATCTTTCTGCTTCCACTATTAAAAGGTTAAACTTGCTGAAAGCCCTGTCGCCAACTAAATGGGGTGGCGATCCCTATATTCTTATTTCCCTTTACAAATCTATTATCCGTTCCAAATTTGATTATTGTTCCCTTTATTTATGGTAGTGCGTCCAAGACACGTCTTTCCAAACTAGATGTAATTCAGAATTCTTGCCTTCGTCTCTGTCTTGGAGCTCTTAAATCCTCTCCAACCACAGCTATTCTTGCTGAATCCAATTCGTCACCCCTATCCATTCGTAGATCTTATTTAGGCTATCGTTTCCTTGTTAAACGTCTTCCTCTCGCATCCTCTACCCTTTGTTCAGTCTTATCTTTCGATTTATAATAGCTGGCGCTTCACTCCCAGCAAAACCCCTATTCTGGCTTTTATTTCACATCGTCTCGGTTCATTTTGGCCGTATATTATCTCGTTCAATAATCTCCCTTATTTTTCCTTCGACTTCGCTGACATCTGTCATCTTCCTAAGGTATTTATTCTCCCCTCATTTGCAAAAAATCTCCCCCAAGCCGTAATTAAACAGGTGTTCTACAGCACTATCAATTCCCTATTTCCCTCTCATGTTACCATTTACACGGATGGTTCGAGGGGGCCTGGTGGTGTTGGTGCTTCCTTCATCCTTCCTGATCTTAACCTCTCAGAATCTTTTCGCCTTCCCTATTTCTGTTCCATATTCATAAACGAATTATTGACTATCCTACGCTCCATTATTTTCATTTCCTCGAATCATTTTTCCCCTAAATTTTTAATCATCTCTGACTCTTTGACGCCCTTCAGGCCATATCCTCTCCCCTTTTTGATCATTCGTGTGACTTTGTTATCCTCCGTATACGTTCACTCATTCACAATCTTTCCTATCTCCGTTCAATCAATATTGATTTGCTGCGGGTACCTAGCCACTCGGGCATATTTGGTAATGAAGCGGCTGATATTCTTTGGTACTCGGGCTGCTGCTGCTTCCTCTCGTCTTTTTTTTAAAAAAATTCCATCCGTTAACCTGCTATCAGTTTGTAAAAGCTTTCATATCCGATTTTGGTCGGATACCTATGTTTCTTCTTTTTCCAACAGTTGTTCCTTTTACCTGTCAGTCCAGCCTACTCTTCCTTCATATTCATGGTTTCTTTTGCATCCCTCCCTTCGTCGTTCTGAAGTTGTTTCCATTGTTCGTATGCGCTTTGGCCATTCTTTGCTGCCTTCCTCCAGATTTCGTTTCTCCTTGATTTCTTCTCCACACTGTCCTCTCCATCCGGATGATGCAATTATTTGCGACGCCGATCATGTGTTCTTCCAGTGTTCATCCCTCTCGGTGGAGCGTTCTGCCTTATATTCTTATTTGCTTAAGCTTGGACTTCCTACCCCTTATTGTGCATCCTATATCCTGTCCTTTCCTTCCCCACTAATTATTCCTGCTTTTTAGTTAAAATTTCTCATCGAATCAAAATATAACCGACTTCTTTCCTTACCTTTTGTTTCGGGGTAAAGGTCCTTGGTTGACGAGCCCAAAAAAAAAAAAAAAAAAAAAAAAAAAAGCTCAGAGAGCGATTGCAGTATAATGTGTATAGAACCATTATACTCTACAGGAAAAAGAATTACCTCATTTTTATTATTAATTTTTGTACTATTATCGATAATGTCGTGGGAAGTTTTTATATTGAAATTTTTAATAGCTTCGATAGCATTATCATTAGAATTATTTTTACAAAGATTATTATTATTATTACTGCTACTATTATTATTACTGCCGGAAAGTTTTGATAAATCAGATTCTGATAGTCGCAGATCTTTGCTAGGGATCGACGCGACCGGTGAAAGGGGACCGGTTGGTTTACGCTTGGTTGAAGCGTCCATGTCCATTTAAAGAGTTAAATTCGTTTTTGTCGGTTTAGCATCTTTGGCGGAGGCCGCAGGGCGGCCCCCACTAGACGTACTCATCGATTAATCCAAAAAAAAAAAAAAATGGGAGGAGAAAAAAGGAAATAAATAAATGATAGTAAAAGAAAGACAAATTAAAAAATAATAAAATAGAATAAAATAAATAAATAAAAATAAATACTGTTCGAAACAACACGTATTACTCTTCGAAATAAAATCAAATCTATGTATGAATAGAGAAGATTTAGCGTATTATAAATAAACAAAAGAAACAATCTCACCGATATGCCGTTAACAATGCGAGCTGATAAGCCGGACAAGAACGCGAGCAAACAAGAGATAACGCACTACAAAAAGAATTATCTCGTTGTCCTAAAAAATAAAAAATATTACACTTCACACTAATCTATTTCCGTAGAAATACATCAACTATAAGTAATTGTGACCGCACCTTTAAAGCCTAATTGTGATATTTGTCTAGTTCCTGTTTACCAATATTATGTATCCTGTAATGAATTGTTCAAAAAATTTTTTTTAGTAATTAGCACTCATCGGAGTAATCATCGAAAGACTTATGTAAGTTCTACATTGAGTTTTTCTTTCTTTTTTTTTTTTTTTTTTGAAATTGTAATTATCAATTCGAACCTCTCAAGCGTTATGTCTCCTATATATTGGACATGCTGGGTACACCACTGATAATAATATGTACATATTTCAATTAAAAAACTTTAACTTCGCGCACATGACGATAGAGTTTAAGAACTCGATTCTTTTAGGTCTTTTATTATATGTTAAACTGCTTTATCAATAGTTGTACTAAAAATAAGTCGCGTTTAAAATAATAAATTTGTTTTAAATAAAGTTTTTCAAATTTAATTTATTTTCGATAATTTGTATAAAATTTTATTTTAGTCCGATTGCCTAGACGAGCTTCTTAATTATAATTGTTACTTTTTCAGACGTTTAGTCAAGTAGTGGGTGCGTTCGTGGTAACAGCGTTCATTCGACCGATCTACATAATTCCAGCTATTATTGCTTTGATCTTGTTGGTTATAGTAAGGAGTTTTTATATTCAATCATCGATTAACTTGAAAAGAATCGAAGGAGTTAGTAAGTTTTTGCACGATATAATTTATAACTTAAACATTTCGAAAAAAATTTATGAAAGAAAAAAAATTATAACTCAGTTCAATATACTCGAAAAATTGCTTTCATAGAAAAAATTGAGTATTTCGTGCTGCCTCGAAAGGAATAGACAAAAATTAACGGTAAAAAATTTTTTATTTTATTTTATAATATCTCAGATAGTGTTGCCCCGAATTAACGTCAGTGAAATAATTTATAGCTTTCTCCTCTCGCAGGGTGTACTAGTGATCACGATCACGATCACGATATGTCCATATCAATCCGCTGTTGGGTGTAGGCAATCCCTGGCCGGGATAAGTTAGTTTAATCTCCCGTGCTGGCCAAGCAAATTGGGAGATGTATTTTATACCTGCTACCCCGGGTTTTCATGATAATAGTTAATATGCAACGCTAGTGTAGACGCAAGATTACACTCGGAACTGATTGCAATCGCTTGCGATTACAATGCAGTCCCGCGTGTACGTCTGCCTACTCTATATATCAACTAATCTCGTGTATTATGGTGGTATACGTGGTGGTTTACTATTGCCTTCCATATGATTCTATTAGCGGTTATTGTAATTTTAATTTCTCGTAATAACTTCTGGCGTCGCCCGGGATCAAACCCGAGACCTCCGTAAGGGAAGCTAAGCGCTCTAGCAACTAGGCCATCGCGGCGACGTACTAATGATCAACACCGGTAAAACATAACTGATTTCGTTTAAAAGCTTAATTTCACACCTAATTGAAAATCGGATGCGGTAGCCCCTTGTGATTATATATTTTCCGTGTTACATAAATTTATAAGCTTCGTCTACTGATCACGTTGAAGGATCAAAAAAAAAAAATAAACTTTACAGTTACCCGGTAAAATGTAGTCATTTTTATTTTGGAATACTATAAATTTGACTTCTACATCATCATCATCGTTGTTTTCGTGCCATACATACTCAATTTCTGACCGTTGGCGTTTACACCTATTCGTACATTCTAGCTGCACACATCTACAACAATTATTATATGCCACGCGAGTGTAAGGCGCAAGATAGAACTTGAAACCGATATAAAAATGCAGTCCTATTTATATCTCTCTACTACACATCAATTAGCCGGCATATGGTGGCATAGATGTTTGCCATTGCCTTCCATATGATTCTATTCCTTTAATCTTTCGATTGGTAGTCGATCAATCATCTGGAAAGTACATTACTTTGAACCGCTTTGCTTTTAAGCATCTAACCGGGGCTTGTTATTATTGAACCAAGGTATCTGTGCTTTTTTACATGTTGTAGTGTTTCATAGTCTAATTTTATTTTTACTTCTTTATTATTTTTCATTTTGTTGCATCTCATTAGCACGGTTTTCTTCTTATTTATTGTCACGTTATAGCGTTTAAGAATTGAGCTTAGTAATTTTAATTATTTATTTTGTAAATTGCTGTCGTCGCCTGCGGCTTAAGACTTACGTAACGGAAGTTGAGTGCTCCAGTAACTAGTCTTATACGAAAAAAAAATATTCACGAGGATAAAAAAAAAAATGTATTCGAATACGTTTTATAGTATTACGAGTATATTCGAAATAGCGAAGGGGCGACTCAAGAGTTTCTTTAGCCAATGGTTATGTATGGTTTTATACTAATTATTATCTTGTTACAAAAAAAAACCCGTTAATTTCTTCTAATAATTTTTATAATTAATGTTGTTTGTATTTATAGTTATTTGTTTTTCATTTTGTTAATATGTAAGATAATTTCCTCCATATAATTATTAACTCTATATTCGGTTGCAATAAATTTTTAAATATTAATTGTAGCGCAAAGTCCAATTTACGTTCATTTGCACTCGACGCTAACTGGATTGCCCAACATTAGAGCCAGCGATTCATCGAAATTTTTGGTATCAGAATTTGACAAACTTCAGGTACTAGTAATAAATGGTTTTTCTGAATGTATTTACCTACCGCTTTTTTTCCTTTTCTTTTTTTGTTGGCGTGAAAATCTTGCATGTCTGATAAAATTTTCAGTTAAAAATGATTTTTTTTTTTCAAATTAAAACCGGTTTATTAATTCCACGCAAATGTGTTAGTTAAAAATGTACACGCTGACAGTGCCACGGATCCCCGGGCCGCATGATTGAAGGCGGCACCGCTCGCACCTATATAACAAAATCAATTTCTATGATTTTTTTAACATAAATATAATATTATCGAAAGGGACGAAACGTTAACAAGGCAAAGTAGCGAATTCGTGCCTATAAAAAACTAGGAAGTTCGCAAATTAAAACACAACTCTATGATATTTAATATGCTGCAGCTCAGTTATGTTTTTTTAACAAATTTAATTACCGTCATTTACTCGCGTAATTTACACACCCTAATTTTTGCACACATTTTTTTGAAGAAATAATATAAACCATATTTTCGCGTTATTAAAATACGTTAATAGCTAACGTTACTAGACAATGTCTAATTTCTTAAAAGTAAATTACCGGTACTCGAATTTATAAATTACCATAATGTAGAGTTACACATATTATTGTATAAATATACTTTTCGAAATAAAGGTAACTGATTTCACTTAATCAGTGTGTTTTGTTTAGGTAAGAGGTAATTTTGAAATACACATCTATTACGTATAAGCCGCAAAATGCAGGTTGATATGATTCCCCGCGTAATTTACGCACCCCCCCCCCTTTTTTGGCAGGTTAAAAACGGAAAAAAGTGCGTAAATTACGCGAGTAATAATCGAATTTCAGAAATCTTGTATTCTATATGAAAAATTGATTATCGGTTTTATTATTAATTTTTAATTCAATAAAATAAATTAGTTTAAAGGGAGATGGAAAATTAATTTTTAAAAGTTGTAAACAAAATTTATTTAAAATAAAAAATTAAACGCTAGTTAATTAATTCGATCGCTAGCGAAAATTAAAATCATTTGGTACGTTTTATTGAGAATGCATATTTGTACAATAAGTACGGAAAATACATTTTGCACGGAGTAAAAAATGCGGAGCAGTTTAAAAATAGTTGCTTTATAAACATTTAAATGAATTTATATTTGTAAATTCTTAAAGATCTTATGATTTGAATTATTCGCGTTCAATTTTATCAAAATCTATACTGGAAAATTTAATTAAACGGACAAGTTTCTAAACGATTTAAGACAACATAAAATCAAAATGATGATTATGTTTGGGAAAACATTATCAGCGATGTTTTTCGATCTAACTAGTACTATAATATTATACGCCTAATATCTTCCAAACAATTTGTTTAAGTCGTGTTCCGTTCGAACGTATTTCTTATTCACAGGGCCGGATCTAAGGCGGAGCTAAGGAGGACTCTAGATCTCAGCCTCCAGAGGATCCCGCGCTCTTGAACAGAAAAAAATTTAATTTTCCACGTGCAAAATTTTAGTTTTCCCCGCCAAAATACTCAATACTATAAAAATACAAGATTTTAAATTTGCCTTTTTTTATCCTAAAAAAATTCAGTTAATTTTTTTATATAAAAGAAAAAGGATATATGAGTTCACCGAATGAGTTTTTTAACGTACGTATTATTGAAGAACAAAAAAAAAAAAAAAAACATTTGAGAAATCAGTTAATAACAATTCTCTATTCAAATATTGATACCCGTGCAATCGTTGTAAATTTTTCTATGTAAAAACGTTTTACGATCTAAAATATTCTTAATTTTAACAATATTTTATTTTTTACTTTTATTGAAAGTGTTAATACGCTTTATTTTGAACTGTATAAAAATTATTTAAAATAAAAGCGAGTTTTAATCGATTGCTGATTTTACTATAAATTATATTTCGAAAAATTTAATAAACCATACTGCGTTTCATTCACTTTTTTCTAATCACATAAACAGTTAAGGAATTTTAAACGTGCATGATGTTTAATTTGTATAAAGAAAAGAACATGATCAAAAAAATCGCATGAGTGTATCCAAATGAGCTTGAAAACCGCTATAGCGACAATATCGACGCCGCCGTCGTATATAATGCATTATAAATAAAGTTCTTTTCTTATTTAAAAAACGATTATTTTTTTGCTACCCATAATATTTAATTTATATATATATATATATATATATATATATATTTATTTATATATATATATATATATATAAATAAATATGATTCTGTAGAAAAAGAAAACATAACGTTATTAATGAAAAAATTACGAATATTAACATATACGTATATTACGTACACAGCAGGGTTTTTTTTTTTTTGTGGCTCGTTTGTTTGCACATGTATGATGACTTTTTCGACCTTTTCTTCTTCGAAGAGGGCCCCTCATTCGAGATTAGTTCCGTGGCCCGTAAATCCTTAATCCGCCCCTGGTTATTCATTCAGGATTTTAACGGCACACAATATCTAATTAATATTTTTTTAGTAATTTAATCATTCTAAATGCGAAAAAATCGATCAAAAGCGGTTTCTACTTGTGAGTCGTCTTGATTCTTCGGTGTTCCGATAGTGAAGTTAACAGTAATTTAGTAAGCATTTTCAAAAGATACTTTACCGGATAAATTTAGAAAATAATATTTTAAACCCTATTTGAAATAGAAAAAATAAATAAAAATAGAGTACATGCCGATATTTTTCGTATAACTTTACTCTGTTGAACGAAAATTTCTCGACGATAAACCGTATCTGCGTTTATCGAATAACTGATAATTTCTAAGAACCTACAGTAGGTAAAAATCTACGCCGCTTTTTCCATTAAATGTTTAATTATCCGCAAAATTTTAAATTATTCCAACAAAAACTTTGGAAATCATGTATTTTTTTCTACGCGTAATTTTCACGTGATTTCTAAAGGGCGAAAAATCTTATTGATTCGCGAACTAGATGAAAATAAGCAGGTTTTGTGATTGTATTAAATTTCATATGACCCACCCTAAAAGCTTCTAAAAGCTCCTTGGAAACAATAGCAAACAACAAAATGTCACCAAAAGGCTGTCTTTTATGTTCGCCCTTTTAATATGGAATTGTAATAAAAATAATAATAGACACCTTCTTTTTCTTATTATTAATGAAACTATAAATTGTTGCAATAATTCGTAAAACAATTAATCATTTCATTTCATTTCCTCCGAAATAATGCAGATGTTCGGATTAGAATCATGAATAAAAAAAAAAAGGCACTGGAATATAATAAAAATGCATTTTTCTATTTCACTTTAAAACGTTACCTTTAAAATTATGAATAACACACTTTTTAAAGAAAATCACTGTTACTGAGTGATCAAAAATAAGCAACTCTCTCTTTCTTTCTTTTTTGCACCATTTTCTCTACATTTCGTATTTTTTCTACTGTAGCTTCTACTTTGCATAGTCGATATGTTCGCTATACTTAATTCTTATGCCTTAATTTTGCCATCTTGTTATGATGCGAAGCAAAGGATTTCTCGTATTGATAGACGACAAGCATTTTCTAGACCTTTTCTTTTATTGGTTCGTGTGTTCAGAACTTTTCATTGGTTGAATTTATTTATTTATTTTTCTTTTTTTGTACTAAATATAATAATTCTGGTGGTATATTCGAAGTGCGCACTGGAATATTTCTATGTGTTCTTGCTAATGAGTTATTTAATAGTAATTGAAAAATGCTTGCGGGTAAAAATGTACAGGTAAAATTTTAAAAAATCAGTAACGAAAATGTTATTCTACTTACAGGATATCCACACTGCAGCTTGGCATTTATACACATTTACGAGTTTGGGGTATGCTAGTTGCCTGGAGTTTGTATGTTTTTTCTATCTAACAATGATCGTTATAGGCTGTTTCTACCTAAACTGTAAGTTTAAAAAAGTGTTTTTATCACGTAGTTCGGTAACTAAATATCATATTCTATTTTCCGAATGTTACATTACCTCGGCCGTTTTCCTATCTTAACATTTCATAAAGCAATATTTTCCTGGACCATACGGCAAACAAAATTTTCACGATGAAAATTCTTTTGCATTGTCTGAAAGTATAAATTTGATTTCGAATATAATTTTTTATTTTTATTTACACTCTAAATTCAGCTCTTTGAACTTTTTCTTTTTGAATCCAAATTAGTTTCGAATTTTCTTCGATAATATTAATTTACCATTAGAATGATTAATAATTTTAATCTTGGTTTAATAATGTTCGTGTAGCTTCGTTTTCGCTTTAATTTAAAGGTATTCTTTTAATATGTTGACGTACTACGTTAAATATTTTTATCATGGGGATACTTTTTCTCTTATAAATATTAATATAACTCTTGTCTCGTCTGTAACTACTAGGCATTTCTACCAAATGCTTCTCATATAAACCTGTTTAGCTGGTTAAGTTAATGCAGTTGAGTATTCGCTGTCGTCGGCCAGGATTATTAGTCATCGTTAATTCAACGGGGTCATGAGATAATGCAGTAGTGTCAATATGTAGACATTGTCTGAATATATGTACATATAGTTCATCGCCGGAAGAAGTGTACTATTGAAGGAAAGACACGTTCAAGGACATAAATGCCCAATTCTCGGCCTGCTCCGGATTGAAACTTTCTTCCATGTCATTTTAAATGATGGCCACCAAAGCTTCGTTTTTGGTTCGATAACTCTTAGTCACATCGGATGTTTTTTTCATTTCTTTTTTTTTTTTTTTTTTTTTTTTTTGATTCAACGATAAGCAATTTGACCATTACCAAATGAACGTACATATGATGTGAATTCAGGAACCTAATGTTCCATTTGAGACTATATGTATAATACATATATTAAACAAACACGGCCTTTAACATAATCCACAATTGTCTGTTATCATCTATAATCATTAGGAAAAGAAAACTATCCAGACCGAGTCCAAGTGAATCTGGAAATATAGATCGCTATCACCAATAATTGTTTAGGATAATTTAGGATAATTTAGGATAATTTAGGATAATTTAGTATAATTTAGGATAATTTAGGATAATTTAGGATAATTTAGGATAATTTAGGGTAACAGATTGTTTAAAAAAAATTAATTTATGCAGTTATACTTAAATGGCGTTTAATGAAATGAATTTAAATAAAATCTCCTTTTTCTTAAGCAACATGAAAGAATTATATCCTAATTGCACTGGTCAATTTGTATGGTGCTCATTTCTGTGGATCTGATGAAGCAGTCGGAGTGCGAGATTTATTTATACAATAGTATTACTGGCCGGGCATTTAGGTTGTCTGCTGAGGTTTCTGTTTTTACAGCTGAGCTTGTTGCAATGGAGAAAACATTAGAATTTGCGCAAAACATCTTATACAGTCTATAGAAGAATTTGTGGTGTTGTCTAAATTCTTATCTCTTCAAAATAGAAATTTCCAGTATAATTTGTTTTGTTCGGGTAGAACCTGGTTTAAAATCCGTTCCTTCGATGGATCATCAATATACATACTAGAATCTTTATTAGACATCAGAAAACTCGGAGACCCACCCGCCAACCCCCATTGTTGATACAAATTAACTGGTACAAGTTTTTATGTTTATAAAAATTTTAATGAAAATAAGCGTCCATACTAAGCACCTCAAGTGTGATGCAGAACGTGACAATGAAATATGTGCGAAAAGAAGATAGCCGCGGTAACTTCTTACTGATCCCAATAAACGCACGAAGAGGCGTTATCACGTAACTACTCGAAATAAATGTGTTTATGTCTCTCCGACTGTTGTCAGTCCATGTATGTAATCTGTTCATTGTAGACTGCAGGATAGATTGAATGTTAAATGAGAAGTTAGAGGAGAGAAATATATTAAAATCGTCTGCGAATAACTGAACTGAATGGTGACCGTATGCAATCGACAATGTCACCATTTAAAGAGGGAGAAGAGTTACATTCAAAGCCGATCCTTGCAGAATACCACTGTCTATTAGTTCAACCCTAGAAATTAATGAGCCGCTTTATTGCTTTGTTACTTAAATGATTCGTGACATAATAACTCAAATTACCGCTTATTCCGACCATCTTCAACTTCAATAGCATTCCATATCATCATATACGGTCGAACGTTGCTGCGTGTCAAAAAGGACTGAGCAGAGATTTTACGTTATGTTTGAGGTTGCTAAGACTATGTTTACAGATCAAGAAGATGGATGACTGGTGATTTTGATTTCTGCCCGCCAGCCTAAATATGGGAAAAATGAATTTGATTCAAAAAAAAAAAAACTCTGTTCAACGTTTTGTTTCATAATTTCTGACAGTGGGCTAATTCAAGGAAATTGATTGATAGTATTGGAGAAAGAAATTGTTCTCTTTGTTTGTTTTAAGACATACGAGTCTTAATGGCTATTTTTCAGCAGTTTGAAAATTAAAATTTTTGATTTTACACTTACTATTTTATAAGTAATAATTGATCTATGTCATTTTTGAATTAATCTGTATTGGCGATATGCACCTTTAGTACCTTCATTGAAATATAGTCACTGAGGATAGTACCGTCCAAAAAAGAGGCGCGGTAAATGGTACAAAGAATACTTCTGACATCAGTAAAGGTTTTAATGGAAGTAATTTTTTACACGAATACACGTCTCGAATAGATTCTGAATTTGAAATGTATCGCCTTAAACTTAATTCGTTATTAATTAAAACGTTAATACGATGTTTAATTTTGAATTTATTTTTAAATTTTGAAATAATTTAATTAAAAAATAAATGACTTGGTATAAAAAAAAAGTAATTAATTTACACAAAATAGTATAAAATCATAGACAAAGGATAATTTAAAAACACTTCTGAAATTAAATTCTAAATCGATTTGTTAAAGACGAAAAATTCCATGAGGTACATTAGCGACATCTCCAGCTCATGAGGATTAACTATCAGTGTATAAATTATTCTTAAGATAGCGCTTCAATTGTTGAGTAAAATAATTTCTCTACCGGGCAAATTTAGTATCCACCAACACAACCACTTTATATATATGACTCCGATGACATAATCGTTTGAATGTTCGTCGATTTTAGTCGAGCGAAATTTCATTTACTACTTTCTTTTATTAAACATAATTCCTACTTTCTACAATTCGTTTACGTTCTCAGGTAGGATTCAAACTCTTGATTCATTTGTGTCAACTATCTCTCTGATAGTACAAAGATGTGGGTTTCCTTCGCGTTCTTGTGTCTAAGTCCATATTGGCGAACCTCTCCAAAAAGATCATATTTTCTTTTATTTAATTGGCAAAAACAGGATTTTTATCGCGTTGAAGCAGAATTAAATTCTGAATGTAATATTATGTAAGATAAGAGAACAAATGGGAAATGAATTAAGATATGACGCGTGCAAATAGATATTTTGTTTCCACGTGTACATCGATTGCAAAACTCGACCAGCAGTATACCCATAAAGAGATTTAAGCCTAGTACGGTAATAGTATTAGTATCGTACTTTTAGAAAAAAATGAATTTTCAATTGTTATTAGATGTTATATTTTATTAATGCTATTTGCGCTAATAACACAATTTGTTCTTCGTTAAATCGGAACCAAAAACAACAAAAAATTAAGAGGAATTTTCAAAAAACTTTTAATTTTGCTTATTACAGTAAATCTATAAGTTCAATATTCTATACATTTTTTTCAAGATAACTGTTTCCAAATAAATTTAGATAATTTTAAGATTTTTTTTTTTTTTTAGATTTTTTTATGAAAGTTCGCATTTTTACATATACATACATGTAATTCAAAATAGAAATGTACAGATTCCAATTTTGCGGTAATCGCTCTTGTTTAAACACGGAAGGTAAACAAAACATATTCAGTTTATTTCGTTATAATTGCAAACGCTTAGATTGGTTATTGTGAAGAAAACCAGTTGCAGAACGTCCTGACACATTTAGAATTTGCAAGTGAAATTTCGCGTCTTAGTGATTTTAAAACCCTCGTAACGATGCCTTAACCATTCGTAATTTATCACGACACGCGTAATATGCTGGCGTAAACATGGAAATATCGATAATAACAACTAGTCTGCTTATTAGCTGTGTTAAGAGATAAATATAATAAAAATTGCAAGTACAAAGCGGTAAGATAGACTTCTTTAGGAGCTTTGTTGCGCATAAATCAGGATAAGGTTTACGATAACTACCAATTCCATGTACACTTTGCCATAGATTTTTTTTTCAACAGTAGTCTAACCATATCGGAGTAATCGAACAAGAAAGAAGGCAGTCCGATATCTACTGTAAGATGGCTATTGGACATTTCAGTATTTTGATAAGTACATGAAACATACTACGCGAAGTAGTAAATTATGAATTACTAGAACCCGTTCTGGAACATTCGTTGAACAGACGCAACACGAATTTCTTGTTTAGTCATTTTTACTCGTTTAAAATACGTTGTAACCGTTTTAAAACGACCAGGATACTGAATTTCGTGTTCTAGACATTTGAAGGTATTAGAACATGTTTTGATCAGGTTTTCCGCTCAGCGATTTATAAAGTTTGCGCCGAATACGAGCAGCATACACATACACCTCCGCACAATCACACACAAGCGCGTGCACGCACACGCCCGTACACATAATACATACCTGCTAATTGCCTAGTAAAAACACTTCTAATAATTCAGTCTTTTAAGGGTACCTCTCATCATAGTTTAATACCGGTCCTCACGATTCTGCAAAAAGTTGATGTTGCCAGAAAGTCGCTAAAATAGAACAGTATTTATTCAATCTTAATTTCTAAATTCTGAGCAGCCAATATTATGAACTGTAAAAAATCGTATTAAATAGTATTCTTCTTGAAGTCTAGCAATGCTACGAATGATTCAGTGTCGAATCGTTAATGTAGTGGAGCGTACGTATTTTAATTCTTTACCCGTTTCTCACCGAGATTCCAAAATCAAGGAAATAACCAGGGAAACCAAATATTGTGAATTTTTTTCTCGTGCTTTCGATACCTATCCATCACGTTTCTTAGAAAAGTGATGATAGAAGAAAACAAATAAAATGTACCTAAAACACACTCTTTCCGAACACTCCCGCTTACTGCTGCAACCGGCAAAATTATTTAAAAAATAATAGTGTTTATAATGAAACAAAAGCAAAAGGAAAAGAAGGGGAATTTTTTATATAGAACTGTTTTTGATTTTATTTAAAAATGCATTCGCATCAAGGCGAGATTAATTACAAAACTCATTTACCATATGTAAATACCAGCGAAGTAACGAATGAAATGATTACGATTTTGAGCAAGTGAACAGCAACGCAGTATCAAAATGTACTACTCTGATCAGTTCAGTTTAATAGTATGCTAACTTTTGATCAGGAAGGCAGGAGTAAGGCGTTTGCGTAGCCTTCCAAAATATCAGACAACTAAAATCTGAACGATCGAGATATAACATGTAAGACATATGTCATATTTAAAACTGACGAATCGCTCAGAACGCGCATGACGTAGTTTGTGATAAAACCGTTGCATAAATATAATAATAACTACGTTATTTTTATGCCCGGCGTAGTATGAAGATCTTGTATTGATTAGTGTTTTTAACATATAAAGTAAATTTTTTGTTTGTTTTTTGAGTGAAAATCTCTGTCGTTCAGGCAAAAATCTGTATTTTACTTTTATATTGCATTATAGAGCCATCTGTAAGGTATAATTTTACATAAAATTTATGAAAATAAGTTCAGTGGATTTAATTTATACAATATTATGTACATAAAAAAGTACCGTATAGGGTAAGTTGTTACGGGTAACAGGCAGGTACACAGTGTAACAACAAAATAATGTTAGAGAAATTTATAAAAATGACAAATATTACATTATTCAACGTAGGTAATAATGCCACGTTAATATTTAAGGAAGATCCAGACAGGCACGGCAGGAGAAAATACCTACAATACGGCTGCTTATGATGTACAGTGCGGTAAATTATTGTTACGAGAGGCTGCGAAGAAACATAATATTAGTTTCATGACTTTGCACCGTTTTCTTAAAACAAAAATAAAAAATAACAACGCGGTATGTTGTGTTTTAATTTTTATTTAAATATGGAACTGGGAAATGTCATCGCAGACAAATCTTTTAATTGCATTTTTCACATTTTTTTTTTAGATAGGGAAAATAATTTAAGCAAAAAATGTGTTAGATATGCTAAATTGAAAATGATATTTAACGATAAAAGAACTTGCAAATTACATAAAACGGTGTTCAAAAATATATTTTGGCTTAACAACACAGATATTAAAATTCTTGCTTGCAATTTTGCAGAGGCCGATAAAATAAAAGTTCCTAATAACACTGGATTGTAAACAAAAAGGCTAGAAAATATTAGCTTACTGGGTTAATTAAAAGGCACTTGATTTCCATAGACAACCAGTGACAACGAGTCTGGTTAGAGCTTCAAACTTTAATAAGTCTAATTATGAAACATTTTCTGGATAAATTATCGGAACTATATTTGCCAAAAATGCGAATTTACTGCTGGAAAAATTTATAATGTAGACGAAACTGACATTAGTACGGTTCAAAAATCAACAAAAATAATTGCTAATAGAGCTAGTAAACAAGTAGGAGCTATTACTTTCGCTGAAAAAGGACCCCAGTGGTAGCAATGGTGTTCGCAGTAAATGCCTACGGAAATACCGCCCATATTAATATTTCCGAGAAAATTTTATAAGGACCATTTTATACTAAATGGTCCAGCTACAAGGTGCAGCGAATCCTAGTGGATAGGTAACCGGTGAAGAATTTTTAAATTTTATGAAACTTACAAAAGCTATAATTTTTTTTCAATTTATAAACATATGCCTAGATTTTTTTAAGTATACAATTATTTTTTTTGAACATACAGTAATATATTACATGTATATATATATATATATATATTATTTTAAAAGATTTAAATTTTAACAACTTCCCCCACATTTATAACAACTTACCCCGTAGATGGGGAACATTGTTACAAATTGTGTTGTCCGATTAGCTTTTTTGTTTTCTCAACACAGAAAGGTTTTGGTAACTTGTACGATATGTAAGAATGTTGCTAAAGAATCAGGGTATTTAAACACATTTTATTCAATATTTTCACGTATGTGACAGAGCGGTAAAAATAAAAAATGTAAAAATTGTAACAACCTCCCCGGACGTTTGATCCGAAAATATGTCTGCGTCATTAATCGTTATGCAAAAGTTCCATACAGACACTGTAGTATGAAGCTATCGTGAAAACTATGGAAAGATCATTTTTACCAAACCGCCGGGATGAGAAACTTATTGCAAGATTGCGGATTTGACACAGCTATTCCACACATTTCCATTTTATAGTAAAGAAAGAGCCCCCCACTTGCAGACAATGTAATAGTCCATATACCCTGAATTATTGTACCATCACTAATTACTTTACGTTTTAAAAAAATGTTAATAAAAAGTCGAGGGTGAGAAATTTTTCAAATATTACTGAACGCCCGTTGTGTACCTAATATTATAAATAAAAATCTCTAAACTTTGAAACAAAATAATAAGCAATGTGCACGTATTTAGGATTTTTTTTTTTTTCTAGGAGAGAATATACGCCTAATTTTTGTAAATCATAGCTTATTTTTAGAATCTGTTTATTCCAGTTTTTTATTGATTTTTTGTTTACAAATGCTTTCGCTTATTTTTATATTTTGTTATCTTTGGTACTATTTACAATGTCAAAGTAAAACAACGCTTTAATCGGTTCGACTAATATGAACTCCAAACAATTGCGCAAGTTTAATCATTAGGATTTGTTTAAGTTAAAACGAAACCAGCAGAGAATAGGCAAGCGGAAAGGAAATTAAACAACATGTTTCCTTCTTGAATATAATAAAAATAACCGAATTTACTAATTTTAATAGAAATTTTTCCTACCGCGGGCAGACAATACGGTATTTTTCAGTAGCACACGAATAACGACAACACTATTTACGTTGTTATTGTTACAAGATTCTATATGAAACGTTTTTCTTTCTTTTTCCGAAAAATTCAATATTAAACGGACATGTAATAAAATGCTTTTTATTCGGAAAATTTATAAATTTTGAAATGAAACAACCGACAATGATTATGGAACTCCGCTTCCGAAACATGTCGGTTGTATTAAAGTTTGTAAAAATTTTTAAGAAGTTATTTTTTACATGTGACACTATTCACATTTACGTAAACTTATTTTCTTAATTTAATTGTTTTAATTTCGCAGTAACGAGCAGTGAAATTGGTCTGGCCATGGTGCAAGTATTAACTTTGTTGTCGTTTATTCAATGGTGTATGAAACAGTGGGCCGAATTATCGAATCAAGTTACCGCCATAGATAGATTATTTTGTTACGCTAATCTGCCACGTGAAAAGCAACCAACAGGTTACATTATTTATCGTGTTATTTTAACAAATTAAATAGTCACTTTCTTCAATGTAAAAAAAGTAATTTGTCAATTTCACGTAATGTAAATGAAGTGTACATTCAGTGCACATTTTAATATTCTATAGTCGCTATTTATTTAATACTGTTTTATAAATTTAAATTTTATTTAGTTATCCTTGTTATTTCCTATTCAAATTACATTTTCCGTTGATAGAATTTTAAAAAAAAATTACAACTTTATACACAACATTCATACCTTAGAGTAGGCACCGAATAAAACTACAATATCTGAAAAAAAATTTAATGAATATTTAATGCAGTTTTCAATTATTACCGAAATGTATGATCTCCGTGCCGACTCTAATTAAAATATTAATGTTGTATAAGAATTATCATAATATCATCACTTAAGCAGGCGCGTGCCCAGAATTTTGAAAAGGGGGGTTTTGAAAATTTTCTTTGCACATTTATTTTATAAATAACAATACATTTTTTACTAATATTCATACTATTAATAATTTACATAATTTTGATTTATATCTATTAATAATTTACATAAATAAATTACCCCGTATTCATGAATATTAATAAAAATTACATATATTATTGATTATACTCGTAATAAAAAGCTTTTTCTTAAGATATTAATGAAATACCTAAAAATATGGAGCATACTTTTTCCTTTTTTCTTAATATAAGAACATCCTAAAAAATCATAAATATTTATTTTAAATTTTGTTTTTTTTTCCCAGATTTTTGTGTATTTATAATAACTATTTTAGTTCTAATGGGGAGGGGGGTTGGCATGGCCTTGGTACTGATTAAATTACGTATTAAAAAGTATTTCCCTGTATGGCCTTTTGGTGTTTTTCGATAAATTAATTAAATATCTCCTATGTTTCTTGTAAACTCCAATTCCAAAATAATTCTTATATTCAAGTATTTAAGTCGACAAGGCTCGTTTTGAGACAAATTTAGCAAGTCAAACACGACACTTGTACTTATTTTACATTTTTTCAGACCGCAATTGTTTCTGATATCTTCTCATTTCAAAGTTTGTTTTCCCCGTTAGCGTTAAACTTATATTCTCCTCTTCTTTTCCTCTGACTTTGTTATAAGCAGTTTTATATCCCATTACCTTTTTTAAATAATAAGTTTCCTCTGCATTTACAAACGGTCTTCCGAAATTTACCTTTCGTCAACGATTTTTATAACGACGCATCGTCCGAAATTTTTTGCATTTTCAGACGCTGTTGCAGTTTTCTTATGCAAATTCATCTGCCTTACCACGATCATTTATTACACGTGTCTGACTAATTTTTCCTCATGCGTACTCAATTCCTCGAAGATATTTATTGTTTCGCTTTACATATACATATATGTGTGTGTGCTGAATTAGATTTTCTTTTTATAAAGTACAATAATTGATACAAAGTTTTATCCTGTTTACTGTTGTTTTCTCAGAAGAAACAAAAAAATGTATATATATATATAGTTTAAGATCTTTTTTATTTGGAAAATTTACGCGATTGCCTCGAGTGATTTTCTCGCTAATCTACTGAGTCATCTTTTTTATGACCCTGAAGAAAAAAGGAGGAAAAATATATACACAATTACAAACTACACCATTCCTGGAAACAAATAACTTTTTTTTTTTTTTTTTCTAATCGCAAAACGCTAAAATTCCGCGATTAAAGACTTCAAATAGCTCGAATGTTTGTTTTGTTTTGTTTTGTTTTGTTTTTTTTTTGGAATCGTCAGTCGAGGGCATTACCCAGCATTAGCTTGAATGTTTAATATCTAAACTGTATTACTCACCGAAATGAGTTCATCAAACAGTGCCTTCTCTTCTTCTAGTGCATAACTGCTACAGTGGAGGTTAGATATTTACTTTACGTGTCTTTGTAGGCGCTTCAGTAATTCTGCTAAATTTACGTAATTACACCGGCTACGTATTTTTTTCAAACTAGTACGGCACTCAGTGGCTTCTACTTATTTTCCCCATAACCTTTTCTTCCACAATCGTTTTTGATAATTAGATCTTTGATTAATGACTTTTTCTGATGATTGTTTGAAATTGAAGAAAAGTCTTTCAGTTTAACTTTATCGAAAAATATTTTTTAAATGTATTTTCTGATAAAGTTAAATTAAAAATTTTTCCAATTTTAACTTTGATAATTCATAATTTTTTCCACTCGTCATATGACCTAAAAATGTCTTCTAGCAATTTTTTTTTGTTGCGAAAACAGTTTCGTACCTTTTTTTCCAACTGCTTTAATGTACTTTATTACTTTAAATTTATTCCATCTGTGACAGATGTTTGTGTGAAATCACGGATTCTTCCCTACGAAGTATATTTATAATTCTGATTTTAATTTTAATGAATAAGGAGGTTATATGTCATGTTTTTTTTTTATGTTTCTTCGCGCATAATACCCACATCGACTGATTTTAATGGTTCTTTGTTCACTCGAAAATGTATCAGTTAGCGGTGGTACCTTATGTCAAATATCAGTAAACACGGACACACTCAGTAGTCATTGAAAAATGTAAAGTAGTGCGATCCTTTTAGATAATTATTTTTATTTATTAATATGACAGACGCGATTAACTTAAAATATCATCAATCTTAAGCATGGTAACGTAATTTGAAAAAAATAAAGTCTTATCAGTGTTAATTAACACGGATAAATATAGATTCGAATAAAGAAAACGAATTTTAAATCGCCACAGTGCAAATCAAAAAGCGTGTCACTTATAAAAAAGTTCGTTTTTAATTTTTAACGAGAAAAAAAGTTTTATTATGTTAAAAATCGCGAAATAGAATGTTTTTTTTTTTTTTTTAAATACCGATACCTACAGATTTATTATAATAATTTAATAGAAACACACTAAAAAGTAAAAAACAATTATTCAATTAGAAGATAATATATCTTATACAATGAAATATACCTTAAGTGCAAGGCTGTGTCCACGGGGGGGGGGGAGGGGGGGGGGGTTATATTATACGTTAATGGAATTAGGGATTCCTATAATATTATTTTCCAAATTAATTTATAATTTGTCCTACGATAGGAAAATCATCTTTCCCATCCGATACAAGGAAATATGTCCCGAATGATTTTCTCAGGGTTATGCCAAGGTTCCTTACTGAGTCCCGTGCTTTTTAACATTTACGTATTGAAACTTATAAAAATTAATACTGATAATATCCGAATCTTGTCATTTGGAGATGATATGGTGCTGTTTAGTTGTCACCGGAATTTAAGAGAGGCTTCCCAAATGCTAAACAATGGTTTGGCGGGAGTTCATGATATCTTAACAAAGTTGAATCATACTATCTCGACAGAAAAATGTGTTAACATGGTTTTCGCTTATAGAACTATTGACCCCCAAGTTTATGTAATATTGTAATAGATAGAGTGGTTATTCCTTTACGCTCAGAATATAAGTACTTAGGGTGTTTATTGGATTCGAGGCTAAACTGGAGGTAGCATATTGATTATATTAATATAAAAATTTCTAAACGAATTGCCTTGTTTAAAACATTAGGCAATATCATTTGGGGTAGTGATCCACGAGTTTTGAGCACTATACAATATATATTAGAAGTGTAAGTGACTACGGTTCCTTTTTGTTTAGCAACTGCTCCGTTAATTTGTCAAAATAAGCTGAACGCCTTTCAAAACATCTATCCTCGGGTAATCGTTGGTGCGTGTAGTTCTACCTCAGTAGAGGCCATTGAGGCTGAAACCAATATGTGTTACCATTGGAGATTAGGTTTTCCATTCCGGAGGACAAATTCTTATTAAAACATGGTCCGATAGACCACTATAATCTAATTAGTAAGTTCAAAGAAATCAATGTTAGTTGGAGATTTAATTCAAAGAAAATTCCGCAGTTGGCTTTGTCGGCTCTAAGACTACACAGGACTTTGCATTGGTTACTCTTAATGATTTTTTTTTACCATACTTCTCCATAAACTTCATCCCACAAGTTGATGTTTTCACTTTCACTTATTTAAAGGACTTCCAACTATAATTTAAATAATCTATTTTATAGTCTACGCATAATTGGCCGGGATATATGCAGGTGCATATTTACGGACCGGTCAAAAAATTCACATCAAGTTGGTTCCGCTTTTTACCGGCTCATGTGGGTATAGATGGTAATGAAATAGCGGCTAAAGCATCAAAATCAACGGCTGATGAGGTTGCTCCACTAATTCCAAAATTACCTAGCAAAGATATTTTATATTTCCTTAAGTTTGCTCACAAAGAATATTGGAATTCCCTGTGGTACAGTCCATATAAATCAAAATTATATAAATTTATTCGGATGAAGTTTATTAAAATAAAGTTTAAAAATTTGAAAAAATCGTAATTACATTATTATTAATTGTATTTTCTTTAGATGAAGTAGTTAGTTACGAAAAATGGCCGACAAAAGGAATTATTACTTTTACCAATGTTAGCTTATTCTATGACTCCGGATCTGATCCAGCTGTCAAAAATATTTCATTCAGTATTCTTCCAAAACAAAAGGTAATACGAATTTTATGTTAAATTTACGATTATCTAATTTGTCGGCGTGAAAGTAAATGCCCCGAATGGAGCGATTTTCATACAATAACTAGAAGGGAAAAACGCCACACTATTACTACATTTATGATACCATGAAGTAACTTTAAATATTTAATTACAATTGCTATAGCAAGTCTTTCCCCTACGAGCCAACCGAATTGAATTCGTTTATCTAATTTGATTTTTACTATTGCTCGCTCATCATTACCAAACATACTGCGATTTTATGCGCGCGTTAATCTAATTTTATGCATCGTTTAGCATCTAAATATTATTTTTTGAACTACCCCGCGCTCAATAAGTGTCTGTAGTATAGACTTGGAAGTTATTAAATGTGAAAAATCCGGTGACTTTAACTACGAAATAGGTGTTTCAACTAGGACCAGAAGGGAAATTAGAGATATGAATATTGTGCGTTAACGTAGTAATAGTGTGCTGCTGAATTCACCATTGATGTCGATTTAAGATGAATATTATTGAGGATGCACTTGATCAAACTGATGAATAGAGTGAAAAATTGACAGTCATAATTCGCGATAAGTAATGTATGTGTAGCATAATTTGCACAGAACTTCCGCAATTGTAAAATGAAGCAGTACCTAAGCACATAGCTATTGTTCACATTTTACTAAAGTTTTCATAAAACAGGTGAACACTTCAAAAAATGTCTGGGCGTTCAGATAAAACGTCATATGGTCAAAGGCAGAAACACCAGATTATTTTTTGAATTAGACTGCAGATGATTGGTTTCTGGCAATTAGATACGATTCGAATTGGCAAAAATAGATATTGAGTGTCGTAACTTGGAGCTAAGTTTGCGTCAATTAATCAGTACTGTGTAGTATTATTAGACGGCATGACTTTCACGCAGGCAAGCAAAATTCACCGATTTCAAAAGGGCAGGCAAATTACGAAATTTAACAAACTGAATAAGAAAATGAACAACGGTGTGATTGTAGTAAAGCTCACGGATACTCCGTTGGATAGTAATGAAATTAAAGTCTTAGAAATGGGTCTAAATTTCTCAATAGCTCTCACAAGAATTCTGCTGGAAGAGATAATAGTGTGTAGTATTGAAGCGGGTTTAAAATTCGTATCTAGACTCTCATTAGTGCCGTTGGGCTTAGTACATTGTGAACCTTAACTTCACAATCCCGACGCCCTGTCAAGGGTATGGAACTTTTAGTATGGTAAAGGTCATTCTGTAAGATTTTGACAGTGCTTTACGCAAAGCGAAGCCGCTGAAGGCAAATTTGTCATGAACTGAGTGTCGAGCCTTATTATCGTTGAAAAAGAGCGAGGAATTTTTAATTTTAAAAGTGGATTTAGGAAAACCACTGTGTACGAACAGAAAATGATGATCCGTATAAGGAGATTCATAAAAATCCGCTACCTACGGTGGTCAAGGAGGTTCGGAAAGTTTTTAAAGATTCCAGTTCGGATCTATATTTGAAGAACTTGGTTTCGCGTGTCCTTACTTTGCCCAGACCATACGGATTACTACATTAATCGGAGTGTAGGCCGATTGTCAGTGCTATTAATAGTACAACCTATTTTTTGAAACGATACATAGCTAAACAATTGAAATTATGAATTGGCAATACTTCCGCGCACATACAGAATACAAAGTACTTCATTGGAGATTTAAATCGATTGAAAGTGGATCCGAAAGATATTATAGTGAGCTTCGATGTTGCCTCATTGTTCACTAGCATACCAGTGTGTAAGACACTATTCGTCTTTTGAAAAAATAAAGGATTTCACGTGAACTGGTCGGATTTATAGAAGTGGTTACGGGTTCCAATTTTTTCACATTTAATGAGAGATTTTTCGTTCAACATGACGGTATGGCGATGAGGTCTTGGTTGGCTCCCGTTCTTACTAACTTTTTTATAGAACAGTGGATAAAATTGTACTACTAAAGGGCTGGCGTCCTAAGTGCTAGTATCGATTTGTCATTTGGCAACGCGGTAGAGGAAAATTAGAAGAGCTTTCTGCCTTCATAAATTCGTTTCATAAAAATATACGGTTCACTGGGGAGGAAGATAGTAATGGAGAATTAGTCTTTCTCGATGTCCGCATCAAGCCAAACAGTTTTGGGGCAAATTTTTCCATCCTTACGACGAAAGAATACACATAAGGTAAAGATATGTGCACAGAACTTCTCACCACTTGCCGAGCTAGAAGGTTGGGGCGTTTAAGACCCTTGTAGATAAAGCAAAGAAGGTGTCGTATGTCACGATATTAAGAACGGAAATAGCATGGATGAAACGGCTGAAATTCGTGAATGATGATAACATGGAAGTACACTACATATGCCAAAAATTTAGAAACGCTATATAAAAAAACATTTTTTCACCTGTTGAAGATAGGGCACATCTATTCTCCTACACGTTTTGCTTAAAGTTTTACATATTTACTGCTATGAATATTACGTTTATTCGGTGTTTTTTCCTTCTAAATGGAAGATGACTAATGTACACATACAGATGTATAATTTTTTAAACAAATTGAGCATAAGACTGAAGGCGTCATAAATTAAAAGTAGCGGTCATTAGAATCAGTTACGAACGAGCAGCGAACAATGTTTAGGAATGGTATACTCTAAATGCGATGCCAGCGAATGTAGATTACATCTAGATTGGTTCCGAAAAATCAAACAAAATTTTCGTAATTCATAAAACGAGTATAACGATCTAAAATCAGGAATTGAAAACCGATTAAAATACGCTTTCGGGTTACCATTTTTTAATTATAAAGAAGTAGGTAATGCCTTTAGAACTTTGAGGAAAATCTGTCCCAGCAAAAAGGCTAATTACTTGGCAGATAATTGCGCAAACGAAGATTCCTTCCTTATTTCCTCCTTCATTATGAGCTTCTTCTTCTTATCGTATAGCCCGATACGGAAATTCCGAAGTACTTGGAAGAGGGTTCGTTAAATTGAACATTGTGTTTCTTATTTCCTACAGGGTTATTAAGTGAAAAATCAATGTAACCGTTTCGGATTTATTGAACTATAGGCACTACTGACTTCAAGATTCGCTTCTAGGTCCGATATATCTCTGAGTTGGGCCGCTGGCGTCGTGTCGTCGACACAAATAAATTTATTCGGAGTAGTTAGCGGAAGGTTATAAATACTTAAAATTAAATAGGACAGGGTCTAACACAGATCCTACGGTTTACTTTCTTTGTCGACGAGCAGCACTATGAATGATCGGTTTGATATTTCATTCGCAAGTATATGTACTGTCTTGTAAGGGAATAACTAAAAGTAAACTTCCGCAGATATTCGTGTCGCCATACAGTGTCGTACGTCGATGATAAGTCCATGTCTTGAAAGCTTGATGCCCTGTCATGTTCGGGAAACCCAACGCTTCTCGAACTCGACTTGGGCAGTTTTTCCTTTGTTATGATTTTGTGCAGACATTCGTGGACTATGCCGAAGCATTTGTGGCCATGATTGTTTGTTAGAATTATTGTGTATGATGATTGTAATTCCTATTGCACTAATTTTCTGGTTGGGCAGGTTCAGGTAATGTACCTTGGACTCAGTCTAGAGCCAATTTCTCTTTCCTAAAGATTTTATTCAGCCTCCGTGGGTAATGTTGAACATTTACGACCATGGTTGTCTGTCTGCAACCAAAAAAAAACAACAAAAAAAACAAAACCTATTTTCCAATTAAATATTATGTATCCCTCATTAGTTGGCAGTATTCTTATATTAACTGGTTGGTGGCTAAATGGCTTGATAGTTAACTAAAGCCGGACCGAAAAAAAAAAAAAAAAACGCTTTCTGTATAAGTTGTCAAAAAAGCTACCTGCTCTGTGCAGCTTCTATCAGATTTAAAAGCTGCTTGATCCGTATTAATCAAAAACTGTAGCTAGTCGCTTTGAAAGCATCCTTTCAAATAATTGGTCGCTTAATAGAGAGATCGGTGTGTAGTTGTCTGCTTTTGAAAGATCTTTACCTGGCTTTAAAAAAAAAAAAAAAGGTTTAAAATTTTCTACTCGTCATGATTTCATTGAAAAAGATTAGTAGCCGATTATTAGCTGTCGGTGTAAATTCCCAAATTGCCCGGTACATTCCTCCTTTGCCACCCGATTTCCTTGATATCGTGGATTTAATTTTTAGATTGAGCAAATTTTCCTTATGCGTTTTTAAGAATTCTCCAATACTATAATACGTAATTAAGTTATTTCTCAGCAAACTTCATTTATTCGCCTAATTTGGCTTTCTTCTGTATGTCGCAGGTTGGAATCGTTGGTAGAACTGGAGCCGGTAAAACATCGTTGATATCGGCGCTTTTCCGGTTGGCCACGGTAGAAGGAACGATTAAAATCGATAACGTCGATACGAGTAAAATTCCTTTAGAAATTCTTCGTTCAAGAATTTCGGTGATACCGCAAGATCCGGTGTTATTTTCTGGAACACTGCGAAAAAATCTGGATCCTTTTGACGAATACACGGATGCCGACTTGTGGAATGCTTTATGCGAGGTTTGATACTTTTTGATAAAAAATTTAATTTTTGTTCTATTTCTAGATTGCGAAAATTTCGTAGTTTATGGTGAAATTTTTATTAAAAACTTACATCTAATAACAAAAAATGCTTTTTTACAAAAAATAAATACCGATACTTGAAGGTTTATTATAAAAATTTAAAAATGCACTTAAATTTTAAAAATAATTACTCCCGATAAAAAATATATACCTATCAGACTGATATAACACTTAAGTGGTGATATTGTAATTCTTATACAACATTAATTTTTTGGAGTTGGAATTAAATTCATGTTAGGAACAATTTAATCAACATTTAATGCAGTTTTTAATTATTCTTTTAATATGAATTTGATGCCAACTCCAAAAAATTAATGTTGTATAAGAATTACGATATCACCACTTAAGTGTTATATCACTCTGATATACATATATTTTTCATCGGGAGTAGTTATTTTTTACTTTTTAGTGCATTTTTAAATTTTTATAATAAACCTTGAAGTCGGTATTTATTTTTTGTAAAAAAGCATTTTATTTCGTTACTTTTTAGTGCATTTTTATTCAATTAAATTAAAACATTTATTTCCAACGGTGTGAAAACACCAAAAGCTACATTTCCATGGTAATTTGGCAAATTTATAGTATTTTAAGTCAAAAATCTAATCCGACGGTAAAAACAATCATGAATGAAAAGCATCCAAAAAGCTTCAATCTCCTCCCGCATTATTAAGGATAACTCAAAAACTATCGGTCGGACCTTGATCAAATTTAAATGGGACCACATGACAAACGCCACCTTTCAAATAAAAGAAGAATCATCAAAATCGGTTCATCTAGAAGAAAGTTCTGTGGTAACACACATAAAAAAAAAATAAAAAAATAAAAAAAAAAAAAAAAAAAATACAGTCGAATTGAATACCTCCTCCTTTTTTGAAGTCGGTTAAAAATTATCGAAAAAGGATGTAATAAAAATGTTTACACTTTATAACTGATGTAACACACACTAAACCTCTCATAAGATTAATATAAAACTACAAAAAACACGAAATATCATCGAACATAAACTAGTATTTTTAATGTTTTACATGTATACATATATACATTTATAAAACCGAATGAACAAAAGTAAAAATAAACAATTTTTAGCGAAATTGAAAATTTTCCTTCGATTTTAAAAACAAATGCATGTTTATTATAACGCTTGTCGCGAATCATGGCTTTTGATGAAATGTTGCCAGCGGCGAAATGTCATTTTGGCGAATTGCGTTCGCGGCAAAACGTGATATGGTCCCACACATATGTGGCGGCGCATGGAAAAGAGACCCAAGGGTTAAAAAACTGACTTTTTCCCCCCATTCATAATATGATGTAAAAAATGTCGGAGAATCAAATAAAATTGGTCCCAGGTCGCTAAGGCAATTTTTGGAATGCCGCCTAGCGCGTGAAATGGGCGCGAAGTATGATTCGAAAAGGTAATTTTATGAACTTTAAACGGCTCCCGTGAAAAATTTTATTTTTTACCTGAAATTCCTTTCTCCATGTGCCGTCGTCACCTGTGTACATATCTATATTATAGGAATATTGCAAACGCAAGTCGAAGTTCTGTCTTTTTTAATGTAGTTATAATTCGTATTTTCGTAAACTGTATTACATTCTTATTAAAAGTTCAGTTTATTCTCCGTTGGACTATGATTACCACATGTTCAAACAACAGAATTTTTCAGCGTTTAACCTTTTTTATGAACACGATGTGGATTTTTGTATGCCAATAACCGAATTTTATTGCCGATTTATTGCTAGTTGTTCGGGTCATGTAAAGGCATCGCTTACGTAATTTTTTTCAAACTATTCCACCGAAAGCCAGTTCCTCAAGTCGAATGTATTATACGCTGTTTAGTGTGAAAAGGTGTTTTCAAACTGTATCGATATGACAGAAAATTGTTTTATTTTGCTGTTATGGTTCTCATCTATATCAATAATCAGATTTGAAGATTTTAAATCGGGGCTGGTAAAAAATTTTAAATTCTTAAAAGAAAAATTAACATTCAGAAACTCAAAAAAAAAAAAAAAATAAATAAATAAAAATTAAAAACATGAATAATTACAAATTATTCAATGTTTTCCACATTGTATGTCCTCCGGGGCTTTGAATTCAGAATCATTTTTATGCCATTTTGCGACTAATTAATGAAAAATTATTCAAAACTTAACGCAGGTAGAATTGCAGCAAACTTTACAAGATAGCGACAGTAACGAAACAGTCCGACTTGACATAAATGTACAGGAAGGTGGACGAAATTTTAGTGTCGGTCAAAGGCAACTCATCTGTTTGGCTCGAGCCTTAATACGCAATAACAGGATATTGGTTCTTGATGAAGCTACCGCCAGCGTTGATCAAAAGTTTGTTAAACAAAATATATTTTTTCCCGAGCGTAACCTTATATAGAATGATTTTTTTTTTTTTTTGTTTTTCAATTATACTTTAGTGTACTAAGGTTTTTTCGAAAAGAACACATTTTTAAAGCAACACCGTAGCTTACAAGGGGAGGGCACTACTTTGGAAACTAATTTCGGGACAAGCCTCTGTATAATAATAGTACTCCCTTGGTGGGGTGTTCACCCTTTAATAATTAATAATAGCGTCGTCGAATAGTCAGTCAATTCGAAGAAAAAAGCCTTTGAAATACTAATAAGTTTATTTATGCTCGGGTTCGAATATCGTACTCATTAACATTTTTCTATTTTTTTTTTTTAAATTCGTTTAATTAATTATTTTTACAATTAAATAAATCCGTTATTTATAGGCAACGATAATTTAAATAAAAATTACTTTATTTTGTTTAGAAAAAAGGCTTGTTAAATATTAAATAATATTGCAATTATAGTAGCTTTTTTCTTTTTTAAAATACAAAATAACTGATAGTCGTGATAATAATACTTGTAAATAGTTATTATAATAAGTAAAAAATTTAAATTGTATTATTTAATTTTATTTTACATACATTTTTGATTAAAAACAAGAATTTGAATGATAATTATTATAGAAACATTTAAAACAATAAATTTTTTGACATCTAGCACGATTAATAAGAGAAGAATCATTGCAAGAACGATGTTCTTTAAGAAGTTCAGTTGGGAAACAAATATCTGCAAAAACCTTTCAGCTTTTTCTGAATCTTGGTTAGGTGCTCTTCTGTAGATCTAACTGTTATGGAGTTTAGCCAACATTCTGATTATCGAGTCGCTAGGAACTCTGAATTCGTCGGCAAGAATTGATTGTATTTCCAGAGCAGATTTTCCTTTAGACATGTCCACACATAAAGCAAAGTTAGTATGGCGGAGAGCGAAAACTCGTTTGCTTTGAATTTTTCATTAATTGTTGCCTCGAAAGGTTTTATAACCTCTTTGAGAGTGCTCAAAGAATCATCTGTTTCGGTTCCTGTAACAGATGAAAGACCGTCAGATTCATCTGGAAGATCATTGGAATTTTTAAGTTTTTGCTTCTTCACGTCTTTTCTCTATGTTTACTCTATCGCTTTTGCAGGAGTAGTAGGTTGAGTATCACCAATTTCCATTGGCGATGAAAAGTTACCTGATGAAGACGAAATAGATGGCGGCGATCCTTTGAGTGGAAGGGGTGGGAAGTGTTCAATTGTAGTTTTTCCAGATTATTCTGTTTAACAAATTGATGCGCTGATTTCTCATTGAATGTCACTTTCGGAACTATCAGCTTCGATAGTGTACAATCTTCGGCTCGCGATGCCCTTTCTATTTACACTTGAAACAAGTGAAGTCGTCGAATGGAATGACGATTCTGTGAGAAACATTTGTGTAGTCTACAACAAATGATCCAGGTAAGTTAGCTTCTTCGGTATTGGTGGTAGTGTAGAGACCTGTCTTCGCCAGCTAATGATATGACCAAACAGTTGATCGTATGGATTAACTCTTAGTATGACGATGTCAGATGTGATTTCCAGTTTTAATTTATTTACGACGTAATCTTGTAAAATTTTGTTCGGTAACGTTGACGGGACATTTTAGAGAAGATTATTCGATTGACTGGAATCTTTTGTCTTCTGCATTTAATGAAGTTGTCTTCCATTTCGAAACCGCCATGTTCGATCACGAAAGTCTCTCTATAATGACTTTGTTACGACCTAATTTAGCAGTTGCAGTGATATTAGGAGAACCTCCAACGAGATCTTTAATGGCGATGAGGTAATCACGGAGTTCATAGTTTAGTGTGCAGTTGAACACGATACCTTGTTCTTCCGTAAGGTAGTTGAACGTTGTTAGTGAAGTAATTTTGTTTTTTGTAACTTGAGAGTACGATGGAGTTGAGTTGGAAGGGAGATTTGTGGGCAAAGGTTGGGAAGGTAAGATTTCAGGGGGGGATTTTGAGCCATATTAGCGCAATCAGACTGAGCGATTGCCGGTATTTCGAAGTTTATGCGTGATTATTTAATAGCGCAATGATAGAAATAGTTACTTGTAAAAAAAAACAACAACAAAAAATAAAATAAAAAAACCTTTCAATCAATAACACAACGCGATAAGATAAGATAACAATGCACAAAGACAACACGACCGCACTAGTTCATTCGCGTTTTTCCTTTTTTTTAATACATATATTAGCAGATTACTACTACCTGTTGGGGACAGTAGATTCAGACGCCTTTGAACATTTAAATTTATATATTTATTTTTCAACTAAAGTTAAATTCCGTCACGATAAAAAATATATTCGTTGATTTGATTTTACTTTTCGCCTGATTTGTCAAAAAAAAAACAAAAAAACTACTCAGAAATGAAATTTACCATTTTCCGCTAGAAAATAAATTAATTTTTGAATATGCTACAGTCAACCAACGTAGGATATTATAAAATCTAAATAAGTAGTCATTGATTTAGAACCCGCTTCTGCTTGGTTTCTTTCCCATGCTGCCCTCTTCATTCGAACGAATCAGCGGTTTGCGACGCTGATCACGTTCTCTTTGAATATCCATCGCTTTCTTCTGAATTTTGTGATCTATATTTTCATCTGCTGAAGCTCGGACTTCCTGCTCCTTATAGTGCGTCTTTCCTTTCCTTCTCTTTCTATCATCAATTCGAATGAAAATTCCTTCTCCTTGTTTCTGGGTAAGGGTCCTTGGTTGATGCGCTGAAAGAAAAAAAAAACTCCATTCTCCCGCCTACGAAAAAAAGGGCGGCATCAAAAATAGCGTTGAATTATTTAAAAAAACACAAATTTTCCGTTTTTGTTGATTTGTATGGTAATAAATTCAATAGTGTCTTCAGCAGTCTACAGTTAAGTGCTTAAATTTAATCGAATTTGTTGACATTTCTTTAGTGCGACGTTGGAGTTAATTGAAATACCAACAAAATAATCGGTCTTTTTACAGGACAGATAGTATAATACAGCAGACGATTCGAAAGAAGTTTGTAAATTGCACAGTATTAACGATAGCTCACCGACTTCACACGGTCATGGATTCGGACGCAATATTAGTGATGGAGTCTGGAACAATAGCTGTAAGTTTCGCACTTAGCAAACGTGTATATTTTTATCTGCTTTATATCCGTCATAATGTTTCTGCACCTATAGAGGTATTGATTACATTTCGGAATAGTCATCGAATAATGCGGATAATAACAACTCTTTGTCGACAAGTTATTAATTCTTCCTCCTATTGCGAACATTTTAATTCATTTAAAAAACGTTTTATTTAATTTCGAGCATATAATACATGAGTGCAGCGAATAATACGTAATTTCAAAAAAATGCTCTTTCGATAACATATCACGGTAAAAAGAAACAGCAATATCCTTAAACCCAACTATTAATGACATTTTGAAAAAATTCCACGCTTATAATTCTCGAATTCGTTCGCGACCGGTTCGTAGTGAAGTACAGAAAAAGTGATTTTAATTCTTTCCAACATTTTTAATTAAAAAAATAAAATTTTAAATCGCCACTTTGTTACATCTCCTCGGCAGTATTCGAATCATTTTAAATAAAGCAATATGTTGCTTTACACTAGTAGTACGGACAGAAAAATATTTTTATCGATACAACCAATCCGAGAAAACTAATTTATCAAGATCGTTTCGTTATTGCTAGATATCGATTTCAAGGGAACTTGGAATATTTCTATTTTCTTGTACTGCGTGTTTGGCCTATATACATAGAAAGCTCTATATGTTAATTATATTGTACATATGCCATTTTTACGCTGTGGCGAATATCAAATATCATGTAACGTAACTGGAATTGTGATAGAAGTGTTTTGTGGAAACTATTAATAGAATCCGCAAATTGTGGCTTCGTCGTCAGCAAACAAAAATCAGAAATTACTAGGCAAACTGTAGAGATTAAAAAATGTCACAATTGATAATATTAGCCGACTTTTCTATGAGAATTATCCATACGGGGGCTGGTCTAGGTGTCTATCTAGCGAAGTCACAAGCAGCCATGGATTTACACCACAAGGCTTAAATGGGCTACAGCCCGCAGCGGCAAAATTCGAAAGACGACAAGTTTGCATGAGATTGAAAAGTTTTTTCTTTTGAAAAATACTTAAAATTTCCGAAATATTATTACATATTATGGCGTTTTAATCGCGGCAGGGTAGGAGAGGAATGTGATATAAAATCATTTTTTAACTTTCATTAATGTACAGAAAAGTTCAAATGAGAATATATTGTGATTTAGGTAAAATTTCCAAATGATCACAGACAAATGGCATGTAAGCAGGGGAATCGAGAAGTGAATTTAAAATTAACGAAGTGTAAACTGGAACGTGCATTATTATTAGGCAAAACGGTTATAATATTAGCAGTTAAAGGGAATTCTCGAAGTGTGCACGAGATAATGGATGGTCGGTATGATAAGCGGTCAAACAAGACTGGAAAAAAAAACTGAAAATTCACAAATGTAGTATCTCATTGATACGACAAAAGTTAAGAAGATTTTTCGAAGAATTATTTATATTATTTCTTACCGTACCAACTATGAAAGGTGCTCAAAGCAGTGTGGCACTGGGGCACTGGGGCACTGCGGGAAGCGTGCTGAGCCCATAACCTGTTGAAACTATTCTGAATACTGAATCTGATGAATAAACAAATATATTAAGAATAAATGTACGCTTTATTTAATTTTTAAAAGTAAAAAGTCAAAATATAACTGGAAAAATCCACTCTAACAACACTACAAAAAACACAATTACAATAACGTGATAACATGATGGGAAAAAACACAAAGAAAGATTAGCGCTGAATAAAATTTGCTCAGCAGAACGCTCCTTTCCTACAATGAAAAGAATTAAAAATTTTTTTGAAATTAACAATGTCTCACCAAAAGAGTTAAATGATTTATCTGTTTTATTTATTGAAGAACAGTTAGTAAAGAATTTAAACTTTGATGATATTAAATAAATGAATTTGCATCTTTAAAGTTGTGTCGTAAAAAATGCAAACTTTAATTAACACATGAAAGAATAATGTATGTATAGAATTATAATAAAATTTAAATATGTTTTAAAAATGTGTGAAATTTTTTAATTGAAAACTTTTTTAACTTTTATGTCCTTTCTTACTTCAGTTACTCGATTATAATTTTTATTACTTAATTTATAAATTATTCCAAGGGCGGCAGAAATTACTGATCCCACAGCGGCATTTGGCTATAATCCGGCCCTGGTCACAAGCATTGACTTTATATAATGTACATATTTCAATTAGGAATTTAAGAAAACATATATAAATAATTGTTTCTTGATTTTTCAGATACTTTTTTTTTTTTTTTTCGGAATATTTCAAATATGCGTGTGAGTACAACTGAACTATTCGTCGATTATCGTGATAAAAGCAATCAAATAAATAAATACACGTGAAATGCAACTAAGTTATATTGATTATAAGAAAAACGGATTACCGATTATCACTTATTCATTCGCAAACACACGTATGCACATACATATATGCGCGCGCGCGATACATATATTTGACTTTGTATGTCAGATTAGGAAGCTTCTTATCGCAAATGTAATATAGCGAGCGAGAAACACGTGATCGAAAGCGGCAGAGAAACCTTGATCAAGTACACGCGGAAATGGAAAAACGTATAGAAATGCCAACATTGTAATGCGATTCTAATGAAGTATCTCACATGTACCGCTACGTTTTATGCATTAGCATAATGGATCGCGGAATATCTGTTTGCGATAAATTTAGTACACGCACAGATACTTTTACGTAATTTCTAGTAGAAGATAATATTTCCACTTACACAGATTAAGGCCAATCCTATTTCATGTTGGTGCGCTTTTACAGATACTCTTCATCTTTACTCTGAAAATTTCCAGCATTCAGTGTGTCCGATTTTCCTCAATTTCTTCAACCGATTACCGACGCTGTAACTTTATTTACCTTAGTCGTGTACAATTACTTCGCCTTCAAACTAAAACTCTTACTCAACCGACAATAATCTTCTATACGCCTTCCGTTTACTACTAGACATATATTTTCTAGGTTTTCCTAAGACTGTGCGGAAGCTATACCGTTTTCGCTTGCCTCTCTTGCACCGTTAGAAACTCGATTACTTTTAGCGGGGAAATTTCGTTTCGGGAGATAAGAAATAATCGCATGAAGACAAATCGGCGGAGAGAGGGGGTCACGGAAACCTCCTCCTTCGAAGACGGAAATCATCTTGCGGATCGAAAATTGTTTGACCACGAGCACATTGTCTTGTTACACGATTCACGCATTCTTTCGTAATTCAGACAGCTTCTATCTCACGTAATCGTTCCAAAACTCGTTTATAGCATTGTCGGTTAATCGATCGCACTTGTTTTACCGTATAAACCCTGTAAATACCGAAAAATACCACAAGCCTTACTTTAAATTGAAACAGTTCGCGGGAGTTTTTTTTTAGATTGCTCCGCCCAGTTTCTATCCACGTCTTATTATACTCTTCAAAAAAAAAAAAAAAAAAAGCTGAATTTTCCATCTGATTAAAAATGTCTCAACGAATTTCGTTCACCTGACACAAAACTTTCGTTCCAGTCCTTACACAACTTTCTCAAGCCAAAATCTTCTGCTAGAGCGCGTTGGACGTTTCCTCTATTCATACGTGATATTTCGCCAAACGGCATCTTTCCCTATTTCGAATTTGTGCAATAATATTACGATGCGCGTAATTTAGACAGTCCCATCTGGCACGGAGTTTCTGCCTTCTATAAATATTTCCTATGCCATTCGCGTGCGACTAAATATTCATCGCCGTAAGCTTCTAATTACATTTCGTAAGTTCCCGTTTTGTCATATTTTTTTTTACTTTATTCTCTTTACATAAAACCCGATGATGTTGATAATTTTTCATAACCGCCGTCATTATCTGTCCAAAAGTCAATGATGGTACGCACATCAGCGGCGAAACCTGAGTCTTTTTCCCCTCTAAGAGAGAAAAATATTGCGAAATGAAATTAGCGTACTAAGAAGACACAAATGAAGACGTCTCTTACACTTAAAAATTCAAAAAATAAAAAAGTAAATTTATTTAAGAAGGAAATTAACATATTTAAATTTCGATAAAATTAACAAATCTATTATAAATAATTAATCTTTGAAATTTTTTGATGTAAAATTCACCACAAAAAAAAAAACACCAACAACCCAGAAATCTAATTAACTGGGGGGCCATAAGGAAATAATTTGAAACTGATTTACGTAAAATTATACTAGGGAGAATAAAATATAAACGGAAAAGAAACAGCAAAATAAAACGCCGAAAATCGAGCTGATTCTTTTTGTGCATAGACAGATTTCAAACGGATGTGTAAATCTCAAAGCCAGACGTGCGATGTTGCAATAATATTTCCCTATTTGCTGCCTTCGCTAGATCTTTCAATACAGCAACGGTTAAAACTTATTCTAGGCAGATGTGGTATTCATTATTATCACGTTTTTTTTTTGTTTTTTTTGTTTTTTTTTTTTTTTTTTTTTTGGTCTAGACTTATTGTTCATTTTGGCTACAATTAACTGATGGCGCTGTAATAGTGACGGATCGGGTTTAGAGCCATATATAGGAGGCTATTGCCGAATCAACAAAATTGTACAACGGTACATGTAACTAACTCGTTCAAAGTGCTGAAGTACCTCTGTGGTTCGTAAACGCTAGATATCTGGTTTGCCAGTTATGATGTTCTCGATACGCCTCTGGTAATTCGCCAGAATAGTACGGTCGGACGGGTAATACCGACGGTAATAGCGGATTTACCACACGGTGTACCCCGCCGTTAAGAGAGGAACACCTCTGGTAAGAAGGTAAACGCATTTTTGTCTTTTTTGGCTCTGTTGTATTCTCGGGACGAAGTAGTAGGTACCGATCGATTATTTCGCGTAAGTCAAAATAAACCTAGACGAACCTAGTGATATTACGTTTATCACGATTAGAGCAATGCGATGCTAAGGGCTAATCGGACAGACTGGCCTACCGAATCGGTTATTCCGGCTATCGCCGAAAATACTATCTGAAAAGAGGTAATTGAAAAACTAAACCTTATAATATATTAACATCACGGACGTCGCCAGCAGGGGGCAGGGGCCTTGAAACTTATTAATCAACTGGCCATGATGAGTATTCATAGGCGCGTAATCATGGACAATTTGGAAGACTTTTATAATAAACTAGTAGAACAATTTGCCAGAAACTCACGAAAATTATATGTTTTAATTAAAATCTTGTTTGATAAAATATTTTAAGCCTTTACAACGTATAAATTTTATTTTTCCTATAACTCATATCTTCTTTCTATCATCTTGCCCCCCAGCCATGGCTCATCGGCTGGCGACACCCTTCATTAACATTCAGCAACGACGACGCCACTTGCGATAAACGGAGAAGTAGCGAATATGCAGCGTAAGCGAATAATCGGTTACTTCGGTTGCGCATAACAGTAAATGAGAATTCGGCGTACGGAGCGGATATTAAAATCCGGTGAACAACGATATGACAAAAAATTGCTTCATTCGCAATGTAACTTGTAGTAACCGAGAAGTAGTGGATTCGTAGCGAATAAACGATTATATTTAATCTGCGAATACACAGTTAGGCGAGAGAGAGAGAAAAAAAAGGAAATGAATAAAATTTGTTCAAGGAAGGATATGGAAGTTGGCATACAACAGCTCAGAAAACTAGTATTTTTTATTCTTCCCGTTAACAAAGAGCCTTCTTTGAAAAACAATGTGAGAAGAGATATATTAAACGGTGTTACGTTGTCCGATGTAGATGGTATGGCAATAGCACTATTTTCAGTCTTGCACCGCCGATTTCGATGTATGTCATCGTTCATTGGTGGATCTCGACATTCATTGAAATTAGACTTTTATAGTAACATGTATTATTTCGTATATATATATATATATAATCGAAAAGGTTCAAATTGAACGTGTAAATTCGAGATGGATTATAAAAGGACAGGAAAAAAAAGTTTTTTTGTTCTATTTAAGGTTACGGGGTAGTAAATTATATTCTCTGTATAAATCATGTTCGCATTAATTGATAAAAATGAAATGGATCACGAACGCAACAAAAAAATCGGTAAATACATATAGCGAAGTCGGTCTCCACGCTTCCATGAATAATGACTAGGAACCCAAAGAAAGTCCATCTACGTAGCAAGGTTATTGCGTAGATTGTAAATAAGGGAGCCGATATAGAGAGTAATGAAATCATACGACGAGAATGGGAAACAGTCAGAAACACAATTAGAATTGGAACAAGTAAAGAACGGCTGATGCTGGGAAAATTATTAAACCAGGAAGAAGGGGATAGAGAAGGCTGTGAGGCAACTAATTTCATCGTTTTGTGCGTCGGTCAAACTCGAGAAAAGCCTGTCTAAACTTAGCGAGCTAGCGTATAAAATTTTGGGGTTATCGCTTCTTCAACTTTTTTTTGCTCCTTTTTACACTTTTTTTTTTTTTTTATCTTATCATATTCTTATTTATTGTACGATTTGATATTATTTTAAATATTAAATTTTAATATTAAAAAAATGACGTAAAATTCGTTATTAAATAGTTTGATAACGGAAAACATTTTCTAAATTCATTTATTCTTTATTATCGTGTGTTTTTTTATTGAGATTATTTAATCAGACAGAGCAATAACCGACTATAGTCTAAACGTAAAAATGCTGACTATTATTAAAAGAGCCGATTGCGATTTTATAGATAACTTAATAATCCCTCGTTTACATATTAGTATTATAGCAAAATGCGAAAATTTATGTAGTTCTGTTCAGTAATTTCACCTGTAATGTCAAAAAAAAAAAAAATGAAGTCGAAAAGTGATTCCCATGGTACATGTAAGATTTACGCACTAGGAAGACACGTTTTTCTCGAGTTTCACGGATTAGGGGGAAAAAAAACGGTAAAATTAGTTTCCGTCAGAATAGTTCCACCTGGAAAAAGCTGGACCAAATCGGTGACCTACACTTCTTCTGGCGTTTCCCTTGTAAGATCGCATTGTGAACGAATATGCAGAAGCATCATTTTTGGCTTCGAAATATATTAACCGTATACACTGCAAATTCATGCTCAAGCATCGTGTAATGGTTTTTCATCCCCTGCGTAATATTAAAATAGTCGTTAGTATGTATCCTTTAAAACGAATTGACGTTTACGGAGATCGGTAGATTTGCTCAAACGGAATCTTGACAGTAGAAAATATATACGTTTGCAACTATTTTCACCTTCGACTGAACTTGAAGAACCCGCACACGCGACAGTTTTGAATTGTCCACAACTTGATTTCAGAGTGTACATGAATGGTGCGTGGTGTTTCGTCAGCGGTTTCGTAGCGACATGTACTCTAATGCGTGTGCGATCAGCTCACTGCTCTGCAATGAATTGTTTTCCGCAGACCCCAATTGAGTCTGTTCGAAGTGATCCATTCCCAGTATGTAAGATCGTGTCCACTCGCCAGGTGCTCGCTATTTCTCACCATCTTGCTATCCGAGCATCACTTGGTTCGGCAGTGACGAGAGTCGGTTTTGTCAGAAACGCCTTTTTAGATCTCAGCCGTGATGTAATTGTACCCATGTATTTACATGTCGAGGATCACTCTCCATTCTTGCTTTTTCTACATTCTTTCACTCGGAGGGGTGCGATTCCACAAATCTCTGCTGGACAAGCAGCCGCATACTATCCGTATTGTGTTGTTTAATGCGACGTCAACTTTCTTTGCGTGCGTCGACCTCCCTCATAGTAAAGAGAATTGTGGTTTTCAAGGTTCCTAGTTTGGCTTCTCCTATTTTGTTGACACTGGTTGTTTTGTTTTTTTTTTTATAATATTTCTTCTTGCTTTGACTTTTATTTTTTCGCAGTGTTTCTCGAAGGTGAGAGATCGATCGAATGTAATGTCAAGGCATCCTAGGTTATCGCAGTGTTTCAACAGGAATCCGTCTATTTCGGTCTTACACTGATCTTTGCATTTTTCAGGTTAAAACCACAAATCTGGGTTTTCACAGGGTTTGCTTTAGGCGCATTCTCTGCACAACAGGTCTCTACAGGATGCGTTACAGCTTTTCGTGTACCTCTATATGAGTATCTGCTTGTAGCTGCAAAGTCATCGGCATATAGGAAATGCTCAGTCTCTTCTCCGAATAGGTGATCATTGGTGTAGACAGGTACTAACACATCGAACACTACACGTATATGTACTGTAATTCGATAACAATGTCTAGAATATTATATGGAATTCAAATATATCATGTGAGGCTAAGAAAACGGAAATAAATAAAATAAGTAAAATACAGAAGAGGTGTTTGAAACTTACATATACTCCCCCACTGCTAAACAAAACTACTTTGGATCAATTATGTATGGAAGGAAAACGATGAAATTTCCCACCCCGATATGTACTATTACTATTATAGATTACCAGAATTTAAGGGCAATAATACAAAAATTTCCATTCAGGGAAAAAGGATTCGGGTAACAAGAAACCAAAGTAATACATATTAAATCTATCCTCGCGTTGTAAATCTGCGAATTAATAACACTGATGATTTACTTCTAAATTAATTAATAAGTACAATCCTTAATCATATATTAAAGGAGAAAAAAATTGGTGTGTGGAAAAAGAAGGTGCAAAAATGATTGAAGGAATAGTACAAAGACTGAAGATCAAGTTATGTCCTTTATCACGCTACTCTTTAATGGTTCTTTTTTTACGGTTTGTTGGTTTTGACTTTATCGTGTCCTTCCTGGATTTTAGGCCCTCACTGATCATGTTTTATTTCGACTCTAAATATTAAGCTGTCTGCATGTACAGATGCGTATTACGCGGCATGTTATGTATTGCCATATGTATTTATATACTCTTACTTAAATATAATGCTAGGTATATTAGTATTGTTATTTACAGAATAAGTTAAGATAGTTGTATTTTTTGTACTTTGTATCTTTTTTAATAAAAACGTTGATAAGAGTGTTGAGCACTCGCACAACGGGCATATTTATCCTGTGAGACCTACAACTAAAAAAAAATATATATATATATAATATATCGTACCTTTTGTATAGAAATACATTATGACATGTAAAGTATGAACTTAAATTATTGATCACAAAATTGAATAGAATGTATACTATGGTAAACATAAATAAGGGTAACACTTTGCGCGATGCACGAATTTTACAAAGTGACCTCTAGCCATAAGATCCATCGGGGTCAAAAAAAGAAAAAAACCAACTTTAGTATTTCTGAAATAATCGCTACGACACGAAGAATGGTATAAACGTTTTTTAAGGGATTTTTTTTTTATGCTGTTCTGGTATTGTACTCCGAAAACTGGTATACCCAGTACCATTAATAGACAGATATTTTTGAACGCTGAATGCTCACCTTATCGACATCATGTGAATTGCCTTTTGCCGTGTTCGGGTTTTTCGTCAATAATACCCTACGTATATTCTCGACACTGATTACATTAAAAATCGGAAAGCTCGATAATTTACAGAGAACCATTTTAAATTTATTACATTTTCTCCGTATTCTCATTAAACAAATAACTTCCACGTGTGACAAACATTTGTTTATTAAAATCAGTTTTTTCTACTTTATAATAGGAAATAGGACATCCGTACAAATTAATGCAGAATCCATCAGGTTATTTACACAAATTAGTCGATGAAACTGGTGATTCAATGGCGAAGAATTTATTGGATATCGCTAGAATGGTTAGTATTACAATGTTTCATCAAAAATGTATTGAATATTCTACTATCCGGGTAAACAACTTGTTATAGTTATTCGCGGTTAATGTTCCGAATGACGGATAACCATTAAAATGGTATTTCAGTAGTACCGGTGATGGTAGAGTTAATCGTGTCAAATAACAACTGCTGCGTGTCTTTACCGAACCTTATCGCGCCTTCTCAATCGGTTTAGTCATATAATTTGAAATATCCGAATTACGCTAACAACGACTTGTCACGTATTTTTTCACACGTTTTGCAGTTTGAGACAAATCGAATATTAGGGTAGAACGGAGAAATTCAAACTGTACTTGGTGAAAACAGATATTAATACTCCGTTTATTAGTGACTATTTAGGATAAAAATATAATAATTTTCCGAGAGGAAGGCTAACTTGTAATACAAGTTTAGAATGCGAAAACTACAAAAGTTACTATTTGCATGAAATTCTTTCAAAAAAATAAAAATAAACAAATATAAAACAATGGAGGAGGTAAAAGAATAATTTTAAACATACTTATAGCGTAATAGCGCTAATGGAAATCGCTTCCGTAAGCAGATCGATGGCTATCGGTCTACTGCATCAAAACTTAAGTAAAGTACTGGTTGTCTATGTAACCCAGTCCAAATAAACACAGCGGTGCTGCGTGTGTACTGATAAATTCTCGTGTATTCATTCGAAGCTGACTTCCTATGAACAGGCCTGAATTAAGTGTATGATAGACCCGGGGCTATGGAAATATTAGGGGCCCCTTTCGGAAGTGAAAAAATTATCAGTTTTATAAAATAACTAAATTTTCTTTAATTTAATTTAATTATATTATTTTGAATTCACAAATTAACATATAATTATTAATGTAAACAAAACTAAATATCATATAGACAATGGGTAGAATTTTGGATGCCCAAATATATATATATATATATATATATATATATATATATATATATATATATATATGTGTGTGTGTATATACATAATTTTAAACAGTGAATTTTTTTCTTGTTTTGTTTTTCTGCAAATTCTTGTATAATATCATTAAGATCTACTGAACGGAGAAAATCTGTTTCAGTCGTTAATCTTGATAACGCTGATAATCTATCATCTAGCATGGTTGATCTGTACATGTTTTTGATTCTTTTTAATATCGAAAAAGATCTTCCCGTCCCATAATTTGTAATCGGTATAGTTGCAAATATTCTATATGCAATATAAATGTTTGGAAAAACATCTCTTATTGCACGTTTAACCATCCATGTACTAGCCTCTTGGGGGCCCCTTTATAAGGCGGGGCCCAGGGCTGCAGCCCTCCTAGCCCCCCCCCCCCAATCCAGGCGTCCCAATGAAGTAGTTCAGGCACATGTGCGCAGCCATATTCGCCACGTGTCTCAATTTTAACGATCGCGGTGCCATCTTGCGCTGATACTAAAATCATAGCATCGTTGTACAGATTTTCTCCTCGCAACGTATAATATGTTTTTTTCTGAACCTTACATGAGATACTCCTTTAACATTCCAATATGCTGTAACGACTTGAACAGTCACCTGTATTTTCCAAGATATAGCGCTTAAAATTAATATGCTCAGTGTGAAAAAATTTAGAAGTATTCTAGTATTTTTTTATTTATTTATTTATTTATATATATATATATATATATATATATATATATATATATATATATATATATATATATATATATATATAATATGTCTTTTCTTAGTTAAACATTGGCTGTATTCATTTATTCTTTTCATGGATTGACTTACTGAAGAGTACACATTCTCAGGAGCTGCAGTTAATAGTAGAAAGTATTGATTGTCGAGTAAAAAATGAATTTTCTGAAAATGTACAGCCCACTTCCAGAAGATAAATAATTCTTTAACTAAGAACCAGAATGTTTATTAAATTAAAAGAACATTATATGTTTATTCGTTTCTCCGATGAATACGAATTCGCCAGACGTTCGAGCGCACTCGCACCCAATCAAAAATATTAGAATTGAAAACAACCATTTTACAAATTACTTGTAACATATTTTTTTGGTATGTCAATTGTGGAACATTAACTCAGCACAAATTAAATTTTGAAAGTTTTTTTTTTTTTTTTTTTTTTTTTTTTTGGGAACGCCAACCAAGGGCAATGACCCATCATCAAAGAATTACGAAAACAGGATTAAATTTTGATATATAAAGAAATAGAGGAAATGAACTCCGCTAAGATTGGAACAACATCTGGTGAAGGAAAGGAAAGTATGTAGGAAGCACAAAAAGGAGTAGGTAGTTTTAGGTGGAGAAGCTTAGTGTAGAGGAGGGAACGCTGCTGTACAAGAAGAGAGCATTCAAAAAGGATATGATTTGCATCACAAACACAGTCATGATCCGAGGGATGAAAATTACAGTATGGGGAAGAAACAATAGAAAAACGAAAGAGAGAGGAAGGAAGACAATTATGGTTGAGACGAAGACGTGTTATGGAGGAAATAACGGAACGACTGAAACCAGGGAAATCAGCAAACCAGGAACGTGATGAAGGAAGAGGTTGCAAGAGTTTGTAAAAGGAATGAGGATTGGAAAAGGAGGTAATGTAGGTATCCAACCATGATTTGAGGTGTGCTCGTTTGGATGGAAAGAGGATATTATTAGCAGGAAATTTATTGACAAATTTGCCGTTATAGGAAGCAGAGCGAGCAAACGAGTCAACTAGGTTGTTGCCTGCGATGCCGCTATGACTGGGAATCCAAAGAAGATCGATTTGAATGGAACGAACTAAGAAGAGATTTGCAATTAAGGAACGAATGGAAAGGATAATGTAGTCGCATGAAGAGGATGGAAAAGGGGAGGATATAGCCTGCAAGACGCTCATGGAGTCAGAACAAATAAGGTATTTATTATTATAGGAGGAAAGTGCAATGAAGAGAACTGCACGGAGTATTGCATACGATTCTGCAGTGAAAATGGAACAGAAGGAAGGAAGTTTATAAAGTTCGTAGTGTGGAAGAGAAGAAATAAGAAAGGAAGCTCCGACCCCCTCATCGCTTTTGGAACCATCCGTAAAGAGGACAGACGAAGAAGGAAATAGAGTCCTCAAAGCTGCGTTGTACTCGCTTAAAGCGATAGAAGGCGAATATTTAGTATGAGAAGGAAGGAAAAACAAATTAGGAGGATATAAAAAATCTATAAAGCTGAATGTAAAGAACGGGAGTTTATGATATGAGTAGATAAATGAAGAATAAGGAGCAAGACGTCGAGAGACATGAGAAAGAATAGGAATTTTCAGGGAAGAAAACCGCCAATTGGCCAGGATGTAGGAATAAGCAGAAACTAATTTAGAAGACTTAATAGGAAGACGTTTTATGAGGAAGCGATCCCTAAGAAAGGATCTACGAATGTGTAAAGGATGAATGTTGGCTTCTGAAAGTACTGCAAGAATGGGGGAGGATTTCAGAACACCGAGGTAAAGACGAAGACATGAATTTTGGACTTTATCGAGTTTGGAAAGAAGATGTTTAGGAGCATTGCCATAAATGAAGGAACAGTAATCAAGTTTGGAACGAATAGTAGATTTATATAGAATAAGAAGAACACTGGGGTCGCCACCCCATTTGTGTGGAGAAAGAGCCTTTAATAAATTAGTTCTCTTAAGACAGGAAATATATAGGTAGGAAATATGTTCGCGAAAGGATAAACGACTGTCTAGGAAAACGCCAAGATAGCAGAATGACCTAACTAATGGAATAGATAAATTGTTCAAAGAGACATTAATTAAGGAAGTATTATAGGGACGAAAGGAAAAAACCATACAAACAGATTTAGAGGATGAAATGGTTAGATGGATGTTGGATAGAGCGGATTCAAGCAAGTTCAACGAATTATTGATTTCATCTTTAGCAGAGAGGATTGAAGTTGAGGAGTAATAAATAAGAATTTTGAAAGTTCCAGTGTGCGGCAGCAGGTCCCATCCGAACGCAACACCACTGCCTAACTAATCACGGCAACTAACTTATCTTTAAAATTTCATTAGTTAAGCACTATTATCTCTGTGTTTTTTTTTTTTTTATGGCCTCAAATGTCGTTCATTTAGCCACAGCCATAACTATTTCTAAATCGCTACTTCCGTTCAGCATTATCAGTAATTCTATGTAAAAAACATACCATTCTCCGTTACCCATTTATTTATTTATTTTTTGTGTATCTCAATGTGTACATAAAAAACGTTTTGTAGAAAAAATAAAGCCGAAACTACAACTTCATATTTGAGCTTTCGGGTCAAAACTTCAAAAAAAAAAAAAAATTCAGGAAGCGGTGTATATTAATAGAAAGTTGGAGATAACGAAATTCCCATAATTTATCGAACGGTACGAAGTTTTAAAAGACTTCGTAAAAAATGTAAATTTTGGTTATTTTTAACTTAACATATAGACTACTCAGATATTCTGAAGCAAATGCGTACGTTACCCTCCAATGAATTCGTTTTCTTTCATACAAGTTCAATAAAGGATACGTATGGCTTAGATTTGTTCTACCCAGAGGTGAAAAGGAACAAAAACCAATAAAAGAACATCAATTTTATTGTTACGGCATTTAATGAACGTAAAAAAAATATCGACACTGCTATTAATAATTGTTGAATTCTTTCCAACCAGAGCTACCTTTGCAAAATTGGTCAGGCAGTGGTGTTGCGTTCGGGTAGGACCTAGTCTGAATCCCGTTGCTGCATGTTGCAAATGTAGAAAAATATCACCAATTAATGTTCATATCTGACGCGTCGTGAAAAAGAAAAAATCTTTCTTTTAATAGAACTTTGCCCTAGCGAACTTTAATAATATTGAAGCTTATTTGTATAAATAAAAAATTGTAAATAACATTCGTACTACCTTGCAGTAAAATTGAAACAATAATCCGGCGCATGGAAATAGTATGGCATTTCCGATTTATGAGCATTCATCACTTATGAACTTTCTTTATGATGTTTTTTATTTTAAAATACTTAAAAAAGAAACGAATAAAAAAAGTGTGGCGACCATTGTTGTTAACTTTTGTCTAATTTCCTTACCGACCGAACAAAGAACTCTTATCGTGTTCATTACAATATTTGTGAAAATAACTTAGCCAGCTGCAATATCGTAGACGCACAGCTCGGTTCAAATCCCACTATTAAAAATATTACAGTTCTCACGTACGTGGATTAAGACAAACCCAAATTATTTTTTTTAAAAAGAGAAAGAAACGGCTACGAGTTACATTTAAAAGAAACGAATAATCCGAAAATACGCATATTTATGCTTTGTGTTCCTTGGACGGCAAGGCGTACCAACAAATCTATCTTGAATGAGGTTGGCGTAGCTATGCGGTTAGGGGATATATGCAAACGTCGAATAATGCAATATTTCGGACACATCATGAGGAGAGAAGACGATAGTTTGGAAAAACTGGTAATATTAGGGAAAATAGATGGCAAACGACCTGCAAGAAGATGCCCAATAAGATGGATAGACCAGATACATAATTTATGCCAAGAGCCAATTCACCAAATTATAAAAAGAACAGAAAACCGTATAGGCTGGAAAAAATATATCGCACAAATGTTGATGTAGCCACGATCGTTACGGTCGGCACAAAATAATGATGATACATGAATACATGAAAAAATAAATAAATTGGTAGCGGAGAAAGGTGTGCTAATAACATTGAACAAATAATTTACAGTTGTGAAGAAATAATTTTGGTAACCCGTGTTTCTCACCAACGGAAGCGATAGTGTTTGATTGATAAAGTTTGAAAATATCGCAGGTAATTTGTAAAACGGTTCGAGTGAAAACCACTGCTCGCCGACGCCAAATTGATCGCGCCGAAAAGTGGCGTCAAACCAATTTTGGGAACTAAAAAATGGTGCCGAATTGATGGCGCCCAAAAATTGGACAACCCGTTTTATTCAAACGTTGCTTGTCACATCACTTCTGAATAACTTTTGATTAATCGCATTAGCTGTTTTTGAGTCAATAACTCGGGAATAACTTTAGTCAGTCTCGTAATCCATTCGTAACTAAATATTACGAATGTAGTTTGTAATTTCCTTGTTTTTTTTACCTTTTTGCATTTATAAAAATATTAATCGGAATAATCTGTTTTTATGATTACAGAATTATTTGCAGACACCACTCGAACGCGCGCTTAAATAGATTTTTGTTTGTTTGGTTTACCAGAATCAGTCATTTTCTAATTATAAACGTCCATTTCTTGTGTATTTTTCATATAGCGTTATTATTTATTTAAATATACATATTCTATTAAACCGTTCTGGTGAATGTGATTATAGTAAAGTTAAAATCGTGTTTGCAAAATTTCGACAAACAAGAGTGAACTGAACGATAGAAGCTAGATAATCTACAGATCTTGGCTAACGTTCGAGAATAGCTGCAGCATGCATGCCGCTGTGGCGTATATAAAATATTAAGGGTATGATGCACACGTTCTTATTCGTAGTGTAGTTGCGTTAAACTTATGGGAAAATTTTTCAGAAATATCACGGCGGTGTGAGATAGCTTATAGTTATAAAATTTTATTCTACCGTTAATGCGTCGACACTTTTAAACCAATTAAAAATAGAATAAAAATACTTGTGTAATAATTTTCGTTCAAATGGAAATCCGAATTATTATCTACAACGGATAAATCAATCTTATTCATTCTCCTAGGGAGGGGACTCGTCATTCAGAAAGTTTCATCCGGAAACGATAGAAAAAAGAGTCGGTTAATTAGATCTTAATTCGATATCGGATATTGTTGTTTTAAAAAGGAACTGATAGCAGGAACAATAGAGTGGAAAATAAAAACAGGATGTAAGGAGCAACTTTAACAAGACGAGCATTCGAGAAAAAACTATAGTTTTAGGATATTTTGTTAATAAATAATACGCCTCACCTTTTTGTTGTCTAATATTTTGAAAGTTTTCATTTGTTTTTAATTAAGAATATTAAATATTCGGTCCAGTTTAATTTTATATTCCTCACTTGAAGTTCGATCTCGTTAACGCAACAACCGTTACCGCGAATACAAACTTTTGGGAGGTTTCACTAATTACGTTTGAACTGTTGCCAGTCAGAGAAAACACAAGTACCTCGGCCGTTTTTAGTAGTGAACTTTGAACTTTTCACTTGTATTGTATAATGCCGTAAACAACAGACAACATTAGTGCCGATGAAATGGTAAAAAAATGTCTTCTTCATGTCGAACTTTTTATAAACATATGAAAACATATGATCTTTAAAAATCAGATGAATAAAAACAAAAAAAAAAACAAGCGATGCAAATATAGAAGAAACAAAAAAAGAAGAAAAACGCAAATTGATGTACAAACATTCTCTCAAATCCATTTATAAAAGGCCCGCGGGTTTTCCAAATCACGCAAAACAAGCGCAGTTATCAGAGGTCAGAGTTGTCAGCAACCTACATACATATATGGCTAACTACGCTGAATACAAGATTTTTCAACAACAAAATCATTAATTTTTTCAGCTGTTTTTTTTTTTTTTTTTAATTTTTTTAAATTAATAAATTAATGCGACTATTAATATTTTTTAACCGGGAGCAAAGACGAGTTGCAGCTAGTATATTTAAATCTAAAAAAAAAAATCTATAGCCCATTCTATATAGTCTAGAAAACATCCGATTTCCTACGTGCATTCACACATACGGTGAGCTAAGATCCAGACGCATTTTTTGTGAAATATTATAAACACATAAACAACTTCTAACAAACCAATGTGTACTCCAGTGGTTATGTTATTACGCGATGAATATATTGTTCCGAATTTTCGAGAAATTCTTAATTTAACTATTTTAATTGATGTTTACGCAATAAAAAACCGGTATTTTTTTCTAGCGTTACAATAAATCTTACGTACAATACGTAGAATTTTTCTTTACCATCGAACCTCGTGATGTTGATGTAATCCTAGAAACAGATTTAACTTTCAGTAAAATCAATACGCTGTACACGACACTTAAAAAAAAAAAAAAAAAAGACACATTTAAGAAATAACAGTCTTACGAAACATAATAGTGTTAAAAGAATTAAGAGCAGATTTCACATGACAACGAAACAAAATAATACTGCGATCGCTATCAGGTTTTCCTTTTTTAAACGACGAGCTTTCCTCATTAGAATAGGGGAAAACTACGAAACCTATAAAATTTTAAAATTGAATAAAACTACACTATTTTTACGTTAATTACGAATACATAAAGATTTTAAATTATAGGATTTTAGCTCAACTTTTAAAGAATACCATAGAACTAAATGATTAAAATTTGTGCGGACACAAAATAATATGCGATAAAAAATACTGCATATGTAAAAAGTACAAGCGAAACCGGTGAACATCGCATGTCGGATATTTTTATCACCTACTTATTGCGCAGTTAATCGAACAAAAGCGATATCTTTATTCACTAACTGACTACCACATCAGATAGTTAAATTTTCTATTTCACTATTTAATAATAATGCTCCTACCCCACTCCCTCCGTTAAAAGTGAAGTTACTACAAGAAAAAAACAAAAAAAAAAAACAAAAACAAAACAGACACGGATTAAGAGAGATATTATAAACTACGATTCAGTTTATTACATAAAAATGAGTAGTACTAGACGTTTATCGTAAACCTATAATCTTATGAATTTCATATTTATGTGAAAAAATTGAAAACAAGGAAGAAAAAAATACATATCATTATGTTCGGAACACTATCGTAAGCCGACACACAACTTTACATGTCTTGTTTTCTTTCTTTCGTTTTTTGTTTTTTAGTACCTTTTTTTTATATTATTATTATTATTATTATTGATTGTTCAGATATAATTCCTGTTTTAGTGGACCCCGGTCCCTACAATTAGTGCAGATAAATAAATCAATTTCAATTTAAACTAAATTCAACGACGTCTACACATACGACATTAAATATTATCATAATACGACTAGCAAAACGTTCGACGAGCTCGCCGCAGTTTGTTCCATCCACACACAACTGAGGCACACACACACAAAATAAACACATAAACAAAACATAAAACAAAAAATGACTTAAAAACTTGCTGATCTAATCCGGGTTACTTGATGGTACTTACGTGAAGCTGCGGTTAAATTTCCAGTAGTTCTTCCGGTTGCATCTGCTTCGTAGATCGCGATATTAATTTTTCGATGATTTGTTCGAAATTGTAACAGCTTCGGTTGTTCCGACCGCGGGCTCCGATTCGTTTCTCCGTCTTGAGGCAATCTGCCGCGCTACGGTATTCGGGTTTTTATCAATTATGTGCACCGATGATTCCGGAGTTTCTTCGTCTTCGATCGGGATCTCCGCCGGTGTTTCTAATACGTTCGACGATTAGAAATATAAAAATAATACGAGTACGTAAGGAAACAAAACATAGAAATGACTTACTCGCTCTTTAATATGTGTGCAATCAGACTGACTACCGCGACAAAGGTAAAACATTAGCGGGACGCGTATCGAACAGTGACAGCGATGGAAAGGCCCTGTACACACCACACGTTTCACTCCAAAAATTACCGTTGCCAAGATCGTCGTTCTTACCATTAACGCACGGCACGACCCGGACAGTTCCCGTACACACATAACCGAAATACAACAATATGTACATATATACTGCATAATGTAACACGCAACGTTTACTACTTGGACATTTTGAACAATACTGAACATGAGAGTATCCAATCTGCTGGATTATTTATACGAATTTCAAATTTGCTTTAATACTAAGTAAGTTTCATGGTGCGTCATACAGAACTATTATTGTACAGATCTAGTATTAATAAATATGTACATATGTATATAAATGAATTAAAAATAACACAGCGATTAACGTGCGAGATTTTAAAAAAAAGAAAATCCAAAAAAAGAAACGTAGTTTACATAAACTCAGGACCTCGACTCTGTCCGAAAATAATTTTTAAAGTCAAGCAAAAAAGTCCACGGACACAAAGAAAGAAAAAAAAACGAAAATCATGATTCAGCAACGGATAACTGCAATGGAAATGGAATTGCCTATTTCGTTAATTCAGTGTCGATGTTGTCGACCGAACAGAAGAAAAAATTACTTGAAAAATGTTGGACGTCTCCCAAGACATATATGACTTTGTCTAGGACGCAAAGCTTCTGGAGAGGAAATTTAATTATTCTTGGCTGGAGACATATTCACCATGATGGTACCTTATTCCCTCCAAATCCAAGTCCCGCTAAGAGGGTAGTGGGATCATTCATAAAAGATCCATTTTGCGGATTTAAGGATGTACAGAAGCAATGAAAAAAGCATATGGAAACACAATTCAATAAGGTGGAATTGGAAGCTGCTAGATTATTTCTTGAAAGTTTGCCAGTGGATGTACACCGCAATAAATATTCGCAAAGCGTTATTGAGGAAAACGGAATAATTAAGTCGATTATATCTTGTACTATATTTTGTGGTGAGTGATTACAACAACATTTTAGATAAGTGCAGAGTGACATCCTGGGTTACCATAATTTTAAGGAAGTTTGGATATAGATGCAATTGTAAGTTTTGAAAGATACATGTCGGCATATTACAATACTTACCACTATAAGTTTGTTCGGTCATGTTGTTTCAATCTGCCAGTGTCGGTTTATGTGAATTTGTTTCAGCTAGTGATGTCTAAGAAGTAGTTATAGGATTTTTTGAGCTAAAAGATTTGAATGCAAATTCTATTATTACGTAAGTCATTGATGATTTTAGGTAAATACATTAGATTAGGATTCGACGGCTGTTCAACAATGTCCGGAATAAGAGGTGGTGTACAAGCAGTCTTGTACAAAAAATATACCAAAGATCTATTTTTTCATTGTTCTTCGCATAAAATAAATTTGAAAATAAATGATCTCAATGTGTTCCACCTGAAATTAGAAACGCAATAGGAATAACCGAAGAAATAATAACATTTTTTCGGGACAGTTTTGAGAAGAAAGTTAATAGGAAACATTTTCGATCTCTGTGAAACAGAATGGAGTGAAAAACACAAAACTATTAAAATTTTTGCACTCTAATAGAAACCTTAGAAACTTAACAAATGAGGGAAGCAGCACAAACCCGAATAAAGCATTCCAGTCCATGCCGCTGCTTCTAGAGCTTCATTTATTTTGTGCATTGAATTAATGAGCGAGTATTCGACTGTGATGGAACTTGTGGGAAATGTTCTCCAATCTATTATTCGATATTATTAAGGCAGCACAGCATATTAAACACATTTTAGGTTTGCTACAAAGCCACCGTAAAAATCCCGCAAACGTCACGGATGAAATTAGTAGAGATGTCACTGCTATTTCAAAAGAGCTTGGGCTCAAAATTGTTGGAAAGAAACGGCACGCAAACAATCAGCTAGCAGGAAAGCCCCAGGAGTTCTAGAAGAGGTCTTTGATTATACGATTCTTACACTCAATTATTACTTCTCTTCAGGAGCGGTTTGATGAGGAAAACATTACATGGCTCGCGTTGTCTAAATTACAACCGATGAAAATGCAGAACATGTCTATCGAAAATCTTTAAAAAGTTTGTGTAACCTTCTCAAATTTTTACGATTTGCCGAACATGAAAAACGAAATCAAACTTTGACAAAAATGATGGCAGGGCAAGACGAACCAAACTAGGTCCAGTATTGTCGAAGTCATAAAGGAGACAAAAGACTTCTTTCCTGAAACGGGAAAAGCATTGAGAAGTTTTGGCCGCTCTATTGTGCACAACATGTATTGTAGAGAGGTTATTCAGCAGCCTGAGGCGAATTAAACCCTGGCTAAGAACTACAACTACCGAGAGTAGTCTTAATGGTCTTGCAATGATGAGTGTCCGTTTAAAGATCATCTCCGGGGACCTAGAAGATTTCATCAAGAAAGCAATTGAAAAATCTACAATAAATCCTAAGAGATTTTTTTAATCAAAATTATTTCTAAAATTATAATAAACTTTTAATAAAAGCCGCATTTATTTACTTATAATTCGCCTACAATTTTTATTTTATTTAAATAAAGAATTTATTTTTACAAAAAACGGTGAGAATTTATTCACACATGTAATATCATCCTACTCCTCAGCTAACCGGCTGGCGACGTCCCTGATATATACATATATAGGGTGGGCCAAAAGAACATCCCAAATTTCAAATGCTCGTCAAAATCACACACTGTAAGTTAGCGTGGCGATTGCAACGCCATCTGGCGCTAAATAATATGCCGTTTAATATAAATATAGTTGGTTAGTAGTCATGATGTCGTGGACGCGTAAACAACGCTCTTTCGTTGTCGAGTACTTTGTGAAAAACGGTGAAAGTGTAATCGCGGTACAACGCGCGTTTAAAAAACAATTTGATTTAAAACGTCATGACAATCCCCCCGACCGTAAAAGTATCCTCAAATGGGTAAAAAACTTCCGAGAATACGGTAGTGTGGTGGCGGTCAACCATCAAGGTCGCCGTCGATCGTCTAGAACCCCGACAAACATCGAAAAAGTGCGCGTAGCATTGTCGCGAAGTCCGCGCAGATCCGTTCGTCGCCAGGCTTCTGCATTGAAAATTCCCCGTACTTCACTCAGAAGAATAATTCGAAACGACCTCAATATGCACCCATACAAGATACAACTAACCCAAGAATTGATACCAACAGATAAGCCAAGAAGGTTAGAATTTTGTAATAAATTTTTGGATATGCTGGAGGAAGAAGACGTCGATCTGGATTATGTTTTTTTTAGCGACGAGGCGCATTTCGATTTAAATGGTAACGTTAATAAACAAAACATGCGGTATTATGCTACTGAGAACCCTCGAATCGTTCACCCGGTACCCTTGCACTCCCCTCGTATCACGGTATGGTGCGCAGTCAGTGCGAAAGCGATAATCGGTCCCTACTTCTTCGAGGAGGACGGAGCGAATGTTACTGTGAACGGCGACCGCTACATCCAAATGTTAAACGAGTTTTTTCTACCGGAGCTCAGACGGAAGAGGATTGCATTATCTAAAACGTGGTTTCAACAAGACGGGGCCACACCACATATTCGTAACGATGTTTTGCGGTTATTAAGAGAGAAGTTTCAGGACCGCTTGATTTCGCGAAACTGTGAGCTGTTTTGGCCGCCGCGCAGTCCGGATTTAACACCGACAGATTTTTACCTATGGGGCTACTTGAAAAGCAAGGTGTACGAGGGTAAACCAGCAACAACCGACGAGATGAAATTGGCCATTCAGAAGGAAATTGCGGCGATTAAAAAACCAACTCTTAAAAAAGTAATGCATAATTTTGAGGAAAGATTACAACAATGTAAAAATTAAAATGGTGACTATTCATACTAATAGTGTACAATAAATGGCGTTCTTTTTGAAGTATTTCAACGTTTGTTTCATTTCCATAAGTATATTAGTCTTTATTTCACGCTCATTTAAAATTCGGGATGTTCTTTTGGCCCACCCTGTATATGAATACAAGGAATTCATCTGTATTAGCAACTCCTCATGTTAATTAAATGGTACTATTAAAATTGATCAGCTATCTTACAAATATATGTTTCGATCAAAATAATACAGTTTTTTGAAATTTTAAATTGCACACCAAAAATACAACATAGTAGCCTTCGTTGAAAAACTTTTTCAAAATAAAACAACTTATTTTACATCAATTATCGAAAACCACCGTTTTATTTACACTAAACAGCCTTAAAAAGTGAGTTCATTATAACTTAACGGTCGATTAAGAATGTAAAAAAAAAAGTAAAAAAGTAAATTAACATAGAGTAAAATTAAAAACAAAATTCATATGACTTTTCAAAATACGAAGCAAAGGCGAATCCATGCGATAAAAATAAAAGGTACGTTAATACTCAATTGTGAATTAGAACGGGAGTCACGAAGATATACGGAGAACAAAAAGAAGCAAATCTAACTTACTATAAGTATATACAAGGATAAAATTAACTGATATGTATTAATTCAAGGTAAAATTTACCCGAAAGCGAGAAATTCGCTTTCTTTTAGTTCTAATTGGTAGATGAGATTCAGTCGTCTTACCTTCCGAGATGGTGTTGATAGGTTTATTTAGGTTTGATTTTTTACCTTTTTCAATTCCATTCATTGCAGTTGACGTTGCATCTGTATTGATCCCTTCATCGCTATTTTCCTGCGTTGTTTCGCTGTTTTCGAACGCTTCCGGGGTGATGATGATATCACTTCCGCATATCCTAAACGCTGATTTTACTTGGTTAATGTGAATCGTCTCTGACTCACCATTTAAATCGATCGTATATGCGTATGTTCCGAACGACCGATGACTCAGAATGATCTGTCACGCGGAAATTGAACAGATTTTTTTAGTAAATTTTGACAAACGATAACATGTGACGCTTTATGCTCAAAAACAGATCGAGAATGAATTCGGAAACTGTTTAGCGGAGCACAAATTGAAGGACTTTGTACTGATCATGATGATTGGCCATTTTTAAAAAGAACTCAGACCGGCGAGCGAAGCGAGAATGCTAATGCCAATTCCACTGGTGAATACCCTGCTTTTTTTTCTCGTTTTTTTGTGTTTTTTTTGGGTACGCCAGTCAAAGTCCTACACCTAAATACAACAAGAAGGGAAAGAGCCGTCAGTTAAATATTGATTCGGTCAGATAAGTTTCTCGTAAGTTTTATAGACATACGTAAAGCATTTGATGCGGTGAATCATCAAATACTGTTTCGGTATATGGAAGATATTGGTATTATAGGCAAACAAAATAAATAGTTTGAAAGTTACATACGTAATAGAGCGAGAGTTTTGAAAATCGATGAAAAACTAAGCAGAGAGGAAGTTGCTTTAAGAGGTGTAGGGCAAGGAACTATATTAGATCCATTGTTGTTTCTGATTTATATCAACCCTCTTCACAAATATGTTAAACATTCGGCTGTATACGCCTATGCAGATGACGTAGCACTTGTAACTGAACACCATGACATTCAGGTGACCGAAAAACTGTTGCAAGAGGATGTTGATATCATGAATAGGTGGGCACATGACAAACAACTAACGATTAATATAAAAAAATCAAAGGTTTTAAATATAAGAACGTCCAGCAGATACAGGACCATCTATTATAATGCATAGTAATAGTTGCTTACACAACTGTTTGACTCCTATCTTGAATTGTGGTTGTACTTCACTGGAAACGACAGAAGAGGTTAAGTACCTTGGACTAACTTTTGACAGAACATTATCCTAAAACAAGTATATTACAAATTTATCTAACAAAGTGAGACAAACTATGCCTGCATTATATAGATTAGCTCAATTAATACCATATGATGGTCTTCGTGTATACTTAAACGCTATAGTCTTGTCACGAATATTATATGGAATAACAATTTGGAGGAAGCAAAAGGTAAAATAATCAAAAGGATTAGTAATCAACAAAACAAATGCTTAAAGATAATAATCCTCAAAAAGGATCAGGATAGCAGTAACAGTAGCTGGTGGAGAGAGAACAAAGAAATGTCCTCAAAGACGTTATTTTATTATCACCGACTGCTGGAGTATAAGACTAATAATACTCAACTATCGTCAACGAAAAGAGGTAGAATAACTAGGAACCATAGCGAAATGTACTATACTCGACCAAAAGGTATAAATAGCAAGATAGACAACACGGATGAGGCAGTTTTAATTAAATTGCTGGTATGAATTCTAGGAGATTTAATGAACACAGAGATAGGATACTTTGGAAACTAATAATTAAGCAGTGGCTGATTGATTAAATGAAGGACAATAAGTTACTTTTTAATTGTATATAAGGGAGCAAATGGTGGAGAATCGATCATATGTATATATTTAAGACGAATGATCGCCAAGTGTAATCGTATGTTAAGCATACTGTATATAAGGATAAGTAGGTATTAAGAAGTTTTGTAATCATATTTATGAATAAACGATAATAGTGTTGGGTACCCACAGACGGGCAGTATGCCTTGTGAGACACGCAACTTATTAAAAAAAAAACAAAAAAACTAACCGATGGAATAATGAATGACGAGGGAAGGAGAAAATATAAGATGCACAATAGGAAGCAGGGAGCTTGAGTTTCAGCAGATAATAATATAGAATATAACGTTCAACAGAAAGAAATGGGCATTCAAAAAAGATGTGATTGGAGTCGCAAACCACCGATTCATTAAGATGGAGAGGACAATTTGAGGAGGGAACGAGAGAATAGAAGCAGAATGGCCAAAACGCAAGCGAATTATAGAAATGACAACAAAACAGGGAACCCCAAAAGCTCACAAGGAACCAGGGATCAGAAGGAAGATTAGGCTGTGCAGGTAGCTAAAATTGCTCATTACAAAAGGAGGAGGACAAAAATATCTGACCAAAGTTTTGAGGTGAAACTTTTTACATAGGGAGTTCAGGTTGGAGGATGGAATTTTTTTAAAAAAGAAACGGAAGGAAGCAAAAGTCTGATTACTTTTAATGCCCATGTAGCTGAGAACCCACAGCAAATCAGCACAGATGAAGTAACGAGAAAAAATAAAATGGATAAGACAGCAATGAAATTGGAAAAGTGCCAGGAAGAGGGGAACGCTTGAAGAGCACTCATAGAGTCAGAAATAACCAAATAAGTGAAAAACAGACGACCGGAGGAAATAGGCTAGTCATTAATTGGTTTATAAGGGCAGAATAGAAAGAAGGAAGACGAAATTATTCAGATAAGTTAAAATCTAGAAGGACAAATGAAGCTCCTACAACATGAGGTCTCCTGGAGCCATCCGTGAAAATGGTGATATGCGATAGAAATTAGGAAGTGATAGTGCTGTAGAATTCCTGCTTAATTATTACTTGAGGAAGGGATTTGGAACCCTACTTCTAATACACCGGATCGTAGTCCTAAAAATATCAATTGTACACTGACTAAAGACAAGGGAAAGTTTGCTTAAGCGTTCAGTGAATACGCTTGTTTTACCGTTGACTTTTGGATTGTTCGATGTTATCATAATATAGTGAACACCGATATGTCTTGTGAATTAGGGAAAAACTTCGTAGGTGTAAACTGGCTCCCACGATCTGTCGTTAGAATTTGCAGACTCCAAAGCGAGCTTGCCATCCATTTAAAAAAGGTGTCTACAATCGTATCCACAAAAATATTTTCCGTCGGTACCATTTCAGGTCATCCTGTAGCTCGATTGATAAAAGTGACCAAATATCCCTTAGAATGAACTAGAGGTAGAAGACCGACAGTTTCGTAGCGTTCAGGATTAAAGCGATCAGTTTCAGAAAACGGGCAAATTGAGAAAAGAAATTCTCGACACTTTTAATCGCTGGCACGGATATATTCACGCGCTCGTTGTCGAATATCGCTGATCATCTTAGGCCATTTAAACCGTTTACGAATATCGAAATTAACGATCTTTTCCTAGACGGATGATTCGACTCACGAATAGAGTCGAAAACATTCCAACGCAGCTTGATCGGAACAAATACACTAAGTTTTTTGTCGTTCCTTCGTGCTTCGGTACCAATTGAAATTTCGACTGTGGCGCTTCTTGTATCCTTTTTATCTTTGGGCCACCTTCTTGCTCTCCCGTTGAAATGCTTCTACTCGATTTTTAATAGATAATCTACCTTTTTTTTTAAATGGATCAATCCCTCCCCCACACCCCCCAAAAAAAACTTGCCTGGGTACGCCTATGATTGCAGTCTAGACTGTTTCGGCGTAAGTAAAGTAAAGTAAGTCCTATACCCTTGACAGGGTGTCAGAGATTGTGAAGTTAAGGTTCACAATGAACTAAGCCTTTACATGCAGTTTTAAAATCTGTTATTTTGAATTTTATTATTGTATAGAAAAATTGAAATATCGTTTAGAATTTTTTTATTATTTTTATAATTTATTTTTGTAAAGAAAATTTTAAACTCTTCAGAAAAATGTTCATTAAAATTTAATAATGGAAAGTGATTAAATTAAAAGCAATAATTACATTGTAGTCTTTTTTAATTCGGATATTAGATCAATCAATTTACAATTAATTAAAAAATCCAACCTAAGAACTAAAAAATATTATACTTCAGTAAAATATTAATTAATTTTTGTACCAGATATTTAATTTTAATCCTATATAAATATATAAATGTGCTGTTATATAAAATGATACAAAAGTTTAGAACAAATTTAGTATGTATAAATTTTTGTTGTTTTGTTTGTAACATTTACACAGAGTTTGATTTTTAGTCTAATACCCTAAGTATTTAACTTATTGCTGATTAAATGAGTATCACACTTTACTTTGCTAACGCAGAAACCTTTTAAAAATGAAAACAAACGATTAAAGATAAAAGTAAAAGATTGAATAAAAATTCGATAACTTAATCACGAACTATCATTTCCTCACTCAGCGAACTCGCTGCAATGATCAGTTGAAAAAAACACATTTCACATTCCTCGCTGCAACGTGTCTAAGTCGATAAAAAAAAATAATAAGGTAACATCACAAAGACATTTTTTTTGTGTAGGCCATTAATAAAAAACGAGTTATCGTTTTGCACCGATCCTATCCGAATGTCATCTTATTTACGCTCTCGAATAGTACTAATCTTTTTTTAGTATCTTTTTGTACTGAAATTGGACGGAATAAAAGTAACACCGCCTCGCCAGCGGTAAATAATTTAATCAGAATGCATCGTTTAATTTCGACTTTAAGTAACCGCCAAGCCACGTTGCTGAGTTTTCACTACTGGAAAGGTAAATCGACAAAACAAATCAGGTTTTTTCCTCGAAAATAACGAAAAACAGATTTTAAACGGTCTTTAAGAGACTCGACGATTTTTTAACGATTTTAATAAGCTATCAGTAAAGCTCTCGCGTCAGTTCAAGATGAATGTTTTATCGCACGAACCGTTGTATGAATTCCAAGAATAGTTGGCAACTATAACATAGACGAAAAGAGTCATCAATAAACTTCATCATTGGAAATTCTCGAACGACCAAAGCCAGATTATGGTTCTGTTAATTAGAAAAAAGGGCCTGCAGCTTGCTTGAAAGTATACTCCCATAAGCTGAAGTAAGGAAAAATTCTAGATTTTTTAGCACCAATGGAAAGCAGAAATCCCGACAAAAACTAAGGAGAAGAAGGCGGAGTTGTGCAGTGCGAGGTTATGCCGCAGCGAATGCTATTGCTTGTTGTCGATAATTATACAACCGCTCACTGGAACTGCGAACGCAGATAGTAAGGAAAGATTTTGGGCTAAAGAGTGGAAAAACTAAAACGATCTTACAGCGCTGAAGTATTGAGCACATAGCGTACAGTTTCCACCGATGCCCGTGACTAAGCCTATCTATGACGTATTCGTGAATTTTCCTCTTAACGGAACAATATGTTTTACGGTGAATGCGATCAGCACTGAAATTATACATGCTTACGTATACATATATGTATGTGCGAAGAAAAATATAGCATCTTATTCCAGCGGATAATTTAAAATTTAACAAAGGAAAATTCGATGCCCGTCGAAAAATCAAAAAAGTAATTCGGTCGATGAAAAAGTTTAAATACAATGCGCTAGGGGATTAGTTGTAGTTATAAATTCAAAGCGGAAAATTTCCGGGAATATCGTTTTTATTTTCCGTCTTATTCGGAAGAAAAATTATAGGGCACACTGCTCAACCAATTTCACTTATCTTGTCAATCGGCAGTCTGATTAGGCTTTCCGGTGATCAAGACAAGGTAAACTAGTTTTTAGCCGACAATTATACACCTTATTGCTGCACGCGCTCTTCTCAAAAAAAAAAAAAAAATAGAAAAGCAACAAAAAAACATTAAGCACACACACGGGCCACTTACCTATTTGTACGTTACGATTAAATGTACATCTTTCGGGAAATTGCGGGCAAGGCACACAAATACATTTACAGTCAGACTAATTGCAGTTAATTACAACCAGTAGTACATGGTGCGGCTAGTGATCATCGCAGCGGTAGCTACTCCAAGGAACAACGGTGCAGCATTGCGTCGCTGCCCCCTTATCACTGGACTTCGATACGTCATCAATATTATAAGTTATATACATTTTCATTGTTGTTATTATTATTAAAATTCAGCTGCATGAACGGGCAGAGGTTGTAAAATTGCGCGATGACGAATACTAGCTCGATTCGGACAACCGGTTCTGATGCTTAGGTTTCAGTGCCGCAGTGAGTCGGACTCCGATGATTTTGCAGCGGAATATTAATCTGCGGGTTAGATGAGATGTCGTTAGTTTACCGTTTATTTACATCAACTGATAGACGCGGTTTTTAACGCTCGCTGACCACCGTCGCATTTAGCACATTCGGCCTTAAACACGTTTTACTGCACGATGGAAAACGCGAACGTTATGTCGTTCATATTTTTGATCATCGGCATCCAGGCCGCACTTGGACAAAGATACGAATGTGAGTACAATTACATACACTAGTTATATAAGGAGGTGGTACCCGGTGGCTAAGTATTTTATAATCAATAATGGGAAAATGTTTTGGAATAGAACTTGACAGAATTTAGGAAGAATTATCGTGAATTAGGATGTCTTGGCGGTGTATTAATTGTTAAGATATCCCTTTTCGCTATTGGAATTCGATAAAGTTTGTCACTGGACTGACCATTATCGAATAACACCTATATTATATTTCTATAAATAATCCGACAGCGTTAGCAGAGTGCCATCACGTTTTTACCGGTGGTGTTCATGTTCGCATGTGTAATTTTTTTTGATTTTTTTTTTCAGCAGTCTTCACTATGCTGTCCAGTGTGTAACCTCTTGTGATTTACTATACTTATAAATTATTAACATTTTTAATAAATGTGTACTAGACCCATTTGCATTTTTTTTATTTTTTTTCTGGTTCAAATCATCTGTCGGATTCTATTAGTGTCGTCCCATAAAACGAGGGGTCGTCTGCAATTAACTTTTTTCTAAGTTAATGTTGATTTTGTTACGTTCAATTTTTGTAGATTTTATTAAAATTTAAAAAATATAAAGCCACAATATTTACGAATTCACAAACATTAGACACAAAGTAGTGGTGGTATTCTTCGTATGATCAAAATGAATTTCGTAATTATGCGCTTCTTCGCATTGCACGTAAAATGTTCCACAGAACTCGTGTATTCGCATTCGGACAAATTAATTTGTATTATTTTATTCCGGTACGGGATACTGTGTAATATTTTCTAATTCTAGGTAGCGCGGTAGCCTGGTAGTTAAAATGCTTAGCAAACCAAAGGTTACAGGTTCGAAACTTGTTTCGTTCCGGACTCACAAGTGGCTATCATCCTAGTGGTATGTATTTAATCTGAAATTTAATATTGGGCATACCAGAGAAATCCGGGAAACTAAAGGCGGATCATGCTAAAAGAAGAAAGACTCTAGCCCTCCCCTAATCTTTTCTTTAGATCCACATCAGCAGAGATCCTTTAAATACATTACGAAAAGCTTAATGTTGCAATCCACGATGCCTTATCGAACGTCTTATTTTACCTTATTTTAAATTCCATTCATAAATGAAAAGAAAATATTATACTGCTTTGAATTTTTGCTAATGACGTTCAATGTGTGTCGTTTAAGACATTGTTTTTAAAATCTTTCTTATTACATACTATTTAAATAAATTAAAAAGTCTGTTCAGAGGGGAGGCCAGTGAAAACTAGTGAAAAATAAAATCGATTCCATTCAATATTAAAATCTGTACGACGTAAAAATCAAAGAAAATCCATTTTTTTTTTTTTAATAATCTCTTTATAAAATAATAAAAAATAGAACGCGCGAATGTTCATTTTTGATGAAAATAAAATTATTTATAATTAATTTCGCGTGTATGATAACATTATTTTAATGACATTGTCAATATTTTTATTACAAATTTTATCCTAAAAATTTTATAAAAATGAAAATCCTCAACTGATTAAAAAACTGATCTTTCAGTTTTAATAATAAAACGTTTCTGGCAGTCAAAATATCGTTTTCAATCTTTTCGCTCCTAAGGGAGACGACTGTGAGTGTCTGTTTTTTGGTACGCTTTTATTTTTAACCTTTCTAACACTTCTGACATTTCTAATCATTTTCAAAACTATTTATTTACGAAGTAATTCCGCTGCTGAATTAATTGGTGGTAATTTAAAAAGGATTTTTTTTAAATATTTACTTTTACTATACTAAATACACGGTTTTTTATAACAAAAACTATATGGACGTAGTATTTCTATTTATTGTGTCTACATTATTTTGTTTTTAGTCATTTTTCGTGTTTACAAGTATGTCCGTCCTATAGAATTTCTGAGTATTGATATATATTAAGTCTTGATATACTTTATCGGTGTTTTAAAATATGATATTCCATATTCCATTATGTACATTTTTTTTTTAATATTTTTTAATAAGGAGAGAATTCTTTTTTTTATTTTTTCGATAATATCAGAGGTCACGGGTTCGAGACTTGTCTCGCCCCGTAACCAAGTCGCCCCCAAGTTTACCCAGCCTGAAATAATTAGGTACCGGAGAAATTTGGGAAAGTAAAGGCGGCAGAGAGAAAGAAACTGGCCCCAGTATTCTTTTTAGATCCATTAGAACCTTAAGTACATTATGAAAAGTTTAATTCCACAATATCCGTTATACTCTATCAAGGATATATGGGACTTACTTTACTTACATGCATTAGGCTTGGATGTGGTAATGTTATTTCGTTGATAAGGTGTAATTTTTCTAAGTAACATTTAATACCAGACGCTTTTTGCAATAGTAGATTAATCAGTATTTCTATGCGCTCAGCTTGTATAGTACGATTTAAAGATGATTTCATTGTTTTTGGAGTTATTTTTAAAGTTTCATATTGAATGATACCTGTTTTTGGTGTTATTGGTTTGTTCTGGAGAGGTGCCGAAATATTCTATCTGAGTTCTTATTAATAATCTACACATTGTTAATTGTTAATCGATTTATTGCTCATTGCAAATTAATTCTCTTTTAATTCTCTTATGATATCTTTTAATTATGTGTGGATTCGTTCTCGAATACATTCCTACATATTTTACTTTATGTTTTACTTTGATATACGAACTGTGCTATTTATTTTTTTCCTTACAAATATCTTTCGTTTCCTCCGTTGAACATGTTACTTAAAGTAAAACTCAAAGAATACAACAGAAATTATACAAATTTATAGTGTTTTACAAATAATTCATAGTCTATGTATTTTATTTACATTTCTTCTACTATTGTGTCTGCTGACTTTTTCTTTAAAATCTTAAAAACGTCTATAAATTTTTAGTTTAGAGTAGTATGTATATGTCCCTCCGTCTGTACTGTGGGTCTTTTTTTGGCACAAGCTAAATTTTCAGGTTAAATATCTTCGGAATTAGGAAAGAGCGGGGTTCGATTTCCTTTCCTAAAAAAAGCATCGTATGAACTTTTAAGTTTAGTGCGCGAATAAAAATATTTTCTAATTTTTTTTATTACTATTAGTTTTTAGTATTAAATTAGTTTTTTCATATTTGTGTAGAAATTTTTTATGAATAAAGTAAAAATTAAGCCAAAAGTACTGAGAAAAACGATATTTTCAATAATTATAATAATTATAGTTTTTGAAAACGACACATTTGTTTTGTATCTTTTCTTCTTGTAAAAATACATGTATTTAGCTGTATAACCTCGTAAGAATTTAATTTTTTTTTTTTTTTACCATGAGCCGTGTGTAACTACATCGGTTATTGCGGCACACGGAAATTACTAAAGGTTAAATGACTGGAGCGATCTGTTTTTTTTTTTTTTTAATATATGCCAAGGTTTGGGCTATCGTTTCAGGAGCATTGGCAAGGATCTTTGGTAAAGGAAAATTTAGGTTAAAGGACAAGCCGGATGTTGCAAATTTAGTACAAGTTGAAGAATATGATGAACTGAAGGATAACATGTTTGGGAAGAGAAAGAGCAGCAGGTTGTGGGAGGCGAAGTCCCGTGGAAAACGTAGTCACGGGACAAAAAAATGTGCCCAATTCTTAAGCGATTAATTATTATAAAGTCGCGCCAGGACATACCTTCTGGTGGACACCAAGGCTCAGTTGATGGTTTTATTGATCTTAAAAAGGTATTCTGAGAAGCCCAATGTGACCTCAATTCCTGCTTAGACTTATGCTGGAGTAGTCTCTTTATCGATGATGGTTGGGCGACATCTGGACTCACGAGACAGTAAATTGCTGCCCGTGCGGCCTTTCATTACCAGGATCGCCGGTATGACCAGGAACCCATAAGTATGACACCCTGCAATTTTCTGTCATAAAGAAAACTATGATCTGTTGGATTTGGCAAACCGGTGAGTCTTTTAGTTGCGAGCTGAGTATAGAATAGAGAGATGCTATTGAATCTGTAATTACAAGGATACAAGATAAACTCAGCGTCGAGTATTGCGCACCAATTACCTAGTCGGAATGAGTGGGCCGAGCTAAACGCTTTGAAAGAACACGCTGCTGCCGCCTGAGGTGATTACTGTATCCGCCTTCGTACCATCAGTATACACTGGCACATAGTCAATATACCTATCTATAGTTTGTATTGTTTTTTCGAGTGTATCTTGTAAGTTGTTTATTTGAGCATAGGTAAATAGAGATATATTTATGCCAATTTCTAGTTGGTGCCATGGTACCAAAAGATTAGTTGACTGCATTATGGGGAATTTTATAATGGATCATTTGGAAAACACAAGGGAGAAGGATGGATGGAATAGGAGTGAAACTGATTGTGTAAATGGTAAGTAAAGGCATCTGGTTGTGAATAGTAACTCCTGTGAAAGAAAAGAGGTGGAACACAAGGCACATGTACTAAGAGAAGGAGATGTTCTGTAAAATTATTCTGAGGGCAGTATGGTGGGTGGGATCTAAAGAATTTAGGACGGTTTGTTTAGCAGACGAGTACACCTGGCACCCATAGTTGATTCGGGACAGGATTAAGGCTTTATATGTACTAAGGAGTAATTTCGGACGGATATTGTATTTTTTTTATTGAATAAGTATTTTAGGATAGCAACGGACTTCAAACATCCTGCTCTCAAGTTAGCCACGTGGAAATGCCAGGATAATTTTGAGTCAAATAGGAGACCAAGGAATTTGACATTTGGTTTAATATGAATTGGTGAGTTATAAAGATTTAAGAACGTGCCTGGGGTAATCTGACGTCCTTTAAAGAAATCTAGGGACACAGTCTTGAAGGAGGAGAAGATCAGGCCATTGTCATCGAACGAGAATTGTATTTTAAGGGTCGTTTGTTGGAGTATATTTTGGGCGTTAAGTAGTGGAAGATTAGACGATAAGGATATAATTTAGGTTGTCGATGAACAGCCGGGCTGAAACGGGCGGTTTAATACAGTTTGTTATATTATTTATGTTGAATATGAACAAGGTTGCGCTTAAGGCAGAGACTTGTGGAATTCCATTCTCTGATGGAAAGATTTGTGATATCGAAAACCTGATTCTCACATTAAATGTCCGGTTGTACAAAAAACCTTTGTATGTAATTTCCCATATTACCGGTTATACCGGTAGACATTAGCTTTTTTAATAATCCATGCCGCCATACTCCATCGAAAGCTTTTCCAAGATCGAAAAAAATGGCATATAAGTGTTGTTGATTTTGGAAACTTGTTAATATTTGCCTTTGAAGGCTTAGTAAATGATCGACTGCAGACCTTCCTGTACGCCCTCCGGTTTGGGCCGAGGAAAGGATATTATTTTTCTCCAGGATAAAAAGAAGGCGTCTGTTTACCATTTTTTCTAGTACTTTGGCAATCACACTTAAAAGGGAATAGATCTATAATTCGCTGTGGAACTTTTTTTTGGTTTTAGGATAGGAATTATTGTATGGATTTTTTACCTAGAAACGTGAAGGAATAGAAACAGGAAGAGAACTCTGTTTAGTAATGCTGGGCAAAGGAATTAGCAATATCTTACGGGTTAAATGTTACTGTGCCGTTGCTGGTGAGTGATGCAGGAATAGAATTAGAATTAACAGCGTTTTTCATTTTTAATTAAAATTTTATTGAGATATAATTCTTCTAGCGAAAATTGATTTTTTCACGATTTTCTCCTATATGTTGTACTGTAATACAAAAAAAAATATCTATCTATATATTATACAACCGGATCTTAAAAAATAATCCTAGATAAATATTCCAGAAGTTCTACTCGAAAAAAATATTAGCAGGATTTTTCGCTCCACAGTACAAACTGCGCCGAGATTTACATACACAGACAGAGGGTTAATATGTGTATGTATATATTTTTTTTATATGTTCGCTAATAAACTGAATTAATTGACACCGCGCGCATCATGTTTCTACTTATTCGCAATACTAGAATTTTTTGTTACCGCTATATCCCTTATTAATATCATTTCAAAGCAATTGCAGTTCATTTATAAATTCCCTGAGTTATTGTTACTACTCGATGATCTATAGCATGTTATTGTCATATTTTTGTTTTGTTCAATCCACAGTTCACCCATCCATAACTGACATGTTATCGTTCTTTTATTTCGACCTCTTCAAATAATCGCCTTCTGGAGCTAAAATTATAATTAAGTCTTTTTCGTTTATTTTAGTCGATTTATTATAACCACTTGATATGAATAATTCATAACTTTCTCGTTTTCTTTTTTTACAATTATTTGTTTTTACGAAAATATGTACATGTAAATTCGTGGAATTAATATGTATTTCTAGTTCTGTCAGATTTATTTAATGTATTTAATGTTTGTTATACGTAATTCTTCTGTATCTGAATTATTCCAAATTCCTAACTTTTATTTACCTTTACAATTCACTATCATAATTTAAGCCTTTCTAACACGGTTATTTATTACTTAGAATCTATTTATACTTACTTATTAAATTATTTTTCAAAACTCCATTTATACTTTCATTGTCTTATATAAACATCTTTTGTTTGTACCTACTTACAATTATTGATCAATAAAAAAAAAAATTATTGCTGCAATAGTTATCGGAAGTCATTGTTATTGATTCTAATCGATTTCCGCTCTTTAAACGTGATCATTTAAAAACTATACGTAATTATAACTTCATTATTTTGCTATTTATTTTTTTTACCAGCTTTTATTTAACTTCATACGTTGGTATGTTTAATCTCGACTACTTCTAACAAAATTAGACCTTTGAAATTTTTCCCGCGTCAGTGTATCAAATATTATCTCAAATTCAATATTCGCGTCAAGATCTCTTCAAGAAGTATTTGGAAAACTAATTACTACGGACCATCATTCGTTTAATCATGTAGCACAAGCAAAAAAAAAAGAAAAGAAAAACAGGAAAATCCGGTATTACTATAATGAATGAGACCGGAAATATACACGAACTAAAAAGGAGGAGAAAATTGAAGAAAAATCATAACGATGGTAATTGCAGTCGAATTATCTCCCATATTCATTATAAAAATAAAAAAAAAAAAAAAAAAGAGAGAAAAAAAATAATACTACCACCCGGATAAAAATCAAACATATACTTATACATATGCATATTCATATTCATATACATGCAACACACGCACGCACACCAGCGCGCACACGCACCCGCGCACACACCTACACAACACACGCACGCATATATATATATATATGTATATATAAACTCGGCCATTTTGGCCTCGCAAGGGGCTGTGCCCTTTAACCCCTTTGCTTACATTTCTGTCTCTTTCTCTTCTATACTTTGTATAAAATGACCAAAATTTACAACATAATTCTTAGGTCGGCCCCCATTAAATTTTATAACAAAAAAATGTCCCAATTTTATATAATAAAAAAAAAAAAAAAAAATACAACCAATAATTTATACCATAAGTTTTATTAAACTACTGAAACAACTTAACATACTACAACAAATACTTTTTTTGCGTTTCCATGGGATTATTAAATTAGCTATATAGTGTCTTTACATGCTTCTCCCTATTATGGTGGGACTTCTTATTCATCAACCTGCACACAGTAATATAAAGTGTATTAATTATGTGTTTTCAAAAACAAAAACTGCTACCGAACGCAAACATGAATTGCGGAAACGAAAACGGGACCGCGAACTGTGCAATAGGAAAGAATTTTCTACATTTTGTAAAAAAATTTGAAGTGTTTGACAGAATTTTGAGTCAAAACCGCCTCTGTCATACTAATGAAAAATAATAAGAAAAAAAAAAATTGATCCAAAGAGACTACATTTTTTTCCTTTTTTTTTGACGAATACTTAATTTATGTTCACCGATTTTTATCATTACTCACAACGTACATAAGTTAAGTGGTGCTCGCTGTAATGGACAAAGAATCAGTAAAGTCGGTCTATATATGAGTTACGCGCGAACAAATATAAAAAAAAAAAACCATACGAACGTATAACCTCCTTCTTATTTTTGGAAATTGATAAAAATTAAAATATAACAAACGTTATATAAAATTGGGACATTTGTTTTAATGGCGGCCGACCTAAAAATTACGTTGAAATTAATATATATAAACACACGCGAAAAAGGAATCCATGTCACTGAGAAAATCTTGTTATAAATGTCAGCCGAAATTAATTGCTGAAATTTCCGAAAATAGGATTGTTTATTGTTGGGAAAACGTCCGTCGCTTAAATTGAATCAAATCTCTAAAGAAACTGACTGCTCATTAAAAAGCTAGGCTGTTTTAAACTAACCGGAAACAGACCTCATAGTAATGACGAACTGTCTAAAGTGCATAGATTAAAATGCCCCAGCGATTGTTAAAACGAAAATAATGAAATATAAGTAAACAAAAACTTTCAAAACAACCTTTTATATTTAAAAAAAAATATATTTTGAAGAAAAAAATAAGCAACGTTTTGACAATGACAACCTTGATTATAGAAAACCCGTCTAGTTGCATTGTTTACACGGGTGTAGAATTATCTAAAATGTATCATATAACTTAATTAGAAATTATAATGGTATAATTTTACATTGGTTTCGCTGAACGGAATATGATTGTGTATCTTAAACTATAACATTTGAAGAATTTGATGAGCAAAACGAGCTGTAGCAAGAGATAAAGTTAATCCTTCTATATATCCTATCGGCAAGTGAACTTAGAAAACTTGGCGGGTGATGCCTTCAGTAAGAGTTATATGTAATTAAATATAACGTAAATGTTGTAATCTACGGATATCGCTGTTATTTTGTCGCGGTATTTACTGCAGTTATACTAATGAAAAAATTAGAGCTCTCGTGTGACGACTTCGGTGTATTTTACGAAACTTTTTAACCAAGCGCCTCCTCTCCAACACGGACGCAGTAGTCATTGCTTTAGCCGCACAACACCGATGCAGAGTACTAGAGAAGCTACCTGAGGTGAATTTTTTTGCTTTAATCGTGCTATTTTATTATTTCTGGGTATTTGCTAATTTTGCGTCTTAAAAATAGACTAAAACATCGTCCTATGAAAATATTAATATTCAATAATCATTTTAAAATGATTGACGTATTTTTTTTTTTTTTTCCATTATTAGTAGAATAAGATTTATCTTGTATTTTTTGGAAATGTTTCTTTTCAGTTTTAGCATTGCCAGTTAGCTCTATATTTTTTGTCTTGTAACACCGAGATGTGGATTTTCGTTAAAGGGAAACTTTTTTTTCAATGTAAAATGTCTTTTTTCAGCTGCCCAAGGTTTTTTCAGAACTACCGCCGATTATTACAGTTGAATCAATCAGTAAAACTTCAGGCAGTACAGAAATACAGAGTGCTCTTCATGCCAGATCCCAACATGGTGATACAAGCCATCTCATATTCTCTTTCTTCTCCTTCTATTTATTATGCAATTCTTCGCGTACGTTCTTTCATCCGTAATATATTTCTCTCTTCTTCTATTATCGATCTATTGTGGATTCCTGAACAATCCGAATCGAAGGTAACAACTTAGCCTATATGCTAGTTCTCGTTCATCTTTTTCTACCGATAGATTACTCGGTGTATTTTTTCATATTTTTTCATCCTATAATATTGCTCATCTCTGCACAGCTCATCATTCCAAACTATGATTAAGTTCTTATTCTTCTTCATTTTCAGATTCTGATTCCTTTTATTTATTTATTCAACTAAACGTCCTATCACTGGTTTTTCAATTTTCCTTTTTTGCTACGTTCAACGTTTTCTCTCTCTCTCTCTCTCTCTCTCTCTCTCTGCAATCTATTGTCAACACTTCAAGTGTAATTCGTTTCTTGTATTTCTTTTCCGCTAATCGCCCTTGTCACCTTTCCGCACGAGCCTCTCCGTCCGTCCACTCGTAACTTTATAAGCGACACTAATTTTATTCGAATGCCGCGCTTTTTAAATATTAGAGCCTATACATTAAACATTCTTAACGATTTATTCCGGCTTTTTAGATAATAGCCTACACTAAACATTTTTAAAAATTTAATTTTTTATCCAGCTTTTACACTAAATAGTTTTTTGACGTTTTATCTATGTGTATAATATTACGGGTTGATTGGTTTTTCAAAGGCCAACAAAGCACAATAACTGACTTTCCGAAAAAAATACTGTCGTCGGGGCCTTTATCGATTTCTATAGTAGAAAAAAACAAAAACTTTTTGCCAAATATATCACTTATTAAAACAGACGGGTTGTGTACACGCATTAAAAAAACCTACTTTAAATTATTTTAAAAAAACGTACTTTGTATTATTATAACAATTTATAAATGAATTTTATTATTATAAAAATTTATAAATGAATTTTTTCTTATCTTTACTCTCTTTCCAGGTGGAGTTTTTTTTTTTATAGTAGACTATTCGTATTTAAATTAAATCGTTAAACATTGCAATTTATTGCCAAAAAAAATTATAACATTTATTACACTGATCTGCCTCTTTTTGCATCGCATTTTTGAAACGTGTCTGATTCTATAAGAAATATACTGTCTGCGTTGAAGTTTCAAAATGTGTATTAAGGTATATCGACAATAAAGATGTATTCAACAATACACCATCCCGAATGATTTCAGTCGTTGATCGCAGGTTAATTTTTTGGAGTTTATATATCCTCTGGGAACTCGGGATTTTGCGTTACTTTCGGTCGACAATATTTTCACGAATCTCGGATGTTTTCGAAACGCTCGTAAATAAAGTTCATTTTTAAGAGAGGAATAGTTAAGTATATCGACACCACTGCAAGCACGCAGTACTGTCTTTAGAAAAGTTTTCATTCACCGTCGCTGACAGTTGACTACTGGATTTTCTGGAAACTGGCGTTCCTTGGAAATTCGCGATTTTTAGCAAGTTCGTCAGCTGAGAAACTTTTTCTTTTGTATTCTTTTTATCTGCAATATATTTCCGCTTGTTGCATTCACACCAGGTGAACATATCTTTTCTTTACATTGTTCTTTATTATAAATTTCTAACATGACCGGGAAAAAAGATCATTCTTTTTTAAATTTTTCGAAAAAATTAAACAAAAGAGAATTGTATCTTTTCAATCTGAACGAATGCAAACATTTTTGTAGTAAAGAGCAAATCCAAGCTTAGCACGATCTAACATCGCACGTGAAAAACTAAGGTCACTCTGCAGAAGACCGTAAAATTCGTTCAAATACAAAGTTACAAACTGACGAATGTATACAGAAGATGATGTAGAAAAAAAATACTCAAAAGCGCTGGAAGCTAAAAAAATTATTTTTTATTTTTTATTTGTATAATTCTGGGTGGAACATTCGCAATAGCTTTTAATTTTTCACTTAGATTATAATCGCACGGGAAAATTTTTTTTTTTTTTTTTTTTTTATATTATTTTTTTATTAATTACAACTGGTCTCCATAGACCATCAAGCAATTTTACTGGAATGCAAATTAACGCGTAAGGGGCCACCACTATCAGGGTTCCCCAGGAACATCTATTCAAGTTCTAAACAAAGTCAAAGACTCTAGAGCGCTTCAGCCGTCGAATTTCTTGACTATTGTCAAGCAGGTTGATAGCTAGTGGGTTGGGATGTGTTTCTAATCGACTAGTATACCGCTGTGCGGCAAGTTTTATTTCTTCCTTTACGTAAGGTATGTTGAAGTCCCTATGGAGTGTGTCCGTGGAGACATACCAAGGAGGTGACACAATGAGTCTAATAGCTTTATTTTGGAAACGTTGTATTTTATTAATGTGTGTATTTTGAGCACAGCCCCATAAAGTTAGACCGTATGTCCATACTGGTTTCAATATTATTTTATATATTAATACTTTGTTTTCGATCGACAAGCTAGAATGCTTACCAAGAAGCCAGTAGAGTTTTCTTAGCTTTATATCCAAGCACTTTCTTTTTTGTGAGACATGCTTATTCCACCTTAATTTACTATCCAAGTGCAACCCAAGGTATTTCACCTCATTCCTAACTGGGATTGTTTCGCCGTTAATTTTGGTTGGCGGGCAGACTACCTTTCGTAGAGCGAATGTAACCTGTGTACACTTTTTCTCGTTAACTTTAATTCGCCATCGATCTAACCACCTTTCAGTTTTTGCTAACGCCAGCTGCAATTTATTTGTTACTGTTCCAGCATCTTTGTTTGCCGCTATAAGCGCAGTATCATCTGCAAATGTAGCAATAAAAATTAACAGTAAAATTTACTCTCGCGCTGGAAATCATTTACGTGAATTATTTTTATTCTATGATTAGATTATAATCATGGAAATTAATCTAGCGCGATGATAACTTACACGTATGTGCAGAAATCGAACCGAATTAGTTTTCAACTGTCTCTTCCATTTACTTTTTTTTTAGAGTGAGAGAGAGCTCTATTCGCTGTTCGATTTGCGGCGAAAAAATCGTAATAAACAGGAGAACAGTGGTACGCAGTTCTGAGAACATTTTATATGCTTCCAATAATTCGATCAGAATTTGGGTGTGTTCTAGAGGAAGTACTCTTCTATCAGTTATACATAGGAGTAAATAATTTGAAAAAAACAAAATGAAATTTTTACACGTTATAATATATTTTCCTTAGAAGTCGAGGAAAAATATTCAAAACAAAATATGATTAACCGATAACCCGTTTTCAGCGATAACTTTTAATTATTAGACTGTCGAAGAGAATGACGTATGCTGGCGGTCTGGAATGTTAAGACTGCATAGTATTAATGACTCAGTTGTAAAAACTTCGAACAGGTTCAGTTCAGTTCCGCGCCAAAATGTTTGTAATTATATTAAATAGTACGTCGTTCATTCATTTTGCTTTGAAGAGCTCGGGAACTTTACATCCGGTATCACGGCCGCATATTAATACATTGTACCGTACTGACATATAGATTCGGTATCGTGACACAAATTCAGTTTAGCTCTTCTTCCGTGATTTATTTTTCTCTTTGCCTCTTTTTTAAAGTTCTATTTTCAATAATATTCCAAAAAGAAAATATTATTCCCATTAAAACTAAAAGTGAAACCCCGGTATAAATAGATTATTCAACTACTTTAGTCATTTATTTATGTTTTAAATGCAGTACCGGGGAATGTTTCACCGAGCGGTGACCAGGTGACAGTAGAAATATGAGCAACTTATAAATAAATAAATAAATAAATAAAAAATAATAATAATAATAATTGCCAGCTATCAAGGGTAAAACTGTTTTTTTCAATAAATTAATATTCCGCGTAAATATTAGAAGCGGAAGATAGACACAAACTAACTCGTAAGAAGTAACCGTAAAATATACTGCATTAACAGCATTCATTTGAAAAAAAATAATTTAAAACGGTAAATAAATAAATAAATCAACCAGTGAACGGGAAAAAATGAAACACTATACTTGTCAGAAGCGTCCGGAAGGTACTGAATTTTTTCTTCGTATTTCATTCATTATCCTGTACAGTAAAATGTTGTTGATTTTTTTTTTTTTTTTAATTTCGATTATTGCGCGCATAACTCATTATTCTTAGCGGTTGAATATTCCTTTTTTTTTATTTTTATCTTTTTCTTTTTTGGGGTTCCGACAACATAACTCATCGGCTGTTGAATACTCGAAAGCGCCTATTAGGTATACTGTTTCAAACAAATAAGTAAAGTAAACGAAATTGAATCCAATACGATTCGATATTGCAGTCGAAGTAGGAATAAAACTTTTATTCTCTTTATCATTTGACAAACATATACGGTTTCTTTTTTTCTTTTTTTTTTTGTCTTTCTATTAGTAATATAGATACGGTGTAGCCTCTATCGTTTCAGCCTCAATGATTCGGCCTTGCCCTATTTTGAAGCGGATTTAATTTAGTGTTACATAATTTTTTAAACGATATATGAATAAGATTTAAAATTCATTTTTTCTTTTTTGTTTTTGATTTATTAATTTTATTGTAGGATTTAAATGTAATATTAATTAAAGAAAAAAAAAATTAATTAGCTAACACTAAACTAAGTATGTCTACGTCGAAATTGAGACGAAATCGTTGAGGTTACAACGATATGGCCCCTAAATAACTCACAGACTGCGCATTTATTTACTTAAACAACCCCAAATTTTAAGCGTCAAGGAAATTTCCATATTGGTAGAGGAAGTCAACTTGATTATTTTTAGGTGTCTCAATATTTCTGTAGTTAAATGTAATACTTCGGTATATTATGTTTGCCGCAATGGTTTTTTTGATAGATTGGTAGACCCCGAAAAAAATATGCTACCGAGCGAGTTTTGCTTGTGCGAGACGCAACCGTATGTTCTAACCGAACCCATTGAAGATGGAGAACTTTCTACCTATTAGGTCTATTATTGACTACTTCAAAACGCGACACAAATTCCGAGAAGTAAATTTGCCACAGCTCTGTTTAATCTACGGGGTTATCTGTACTCTTGTCAAACATTTAGGTTGTTCGTTCCGGATACATAGAAGATCGATAACAGATTTTCATATTAGCTGGAAACTGTCCTCCGGCTTTGGGGTGATTGGAGTAACTTTACAAATATAATGAAACAAGACATTGATTGCGCGATTCACTAAACTTGTAACCTCCATACAAATGTGAAATCTTTCATAGCACGTTGATTTCGGCATTGGACCACTCCATGCCTCCGAGGTCACAATTAAGCGGTTTAACAATAAGGGCCATTCCAAGGATTGCGGACATAGCATACAAGAATTAAGTTTTACCGAGAACAGCAATTCTGACGACTGTTGCAGGTATATTTCAGTAAACTATCGCGAAGATGTCAATCATCTATTTTATTTTTTTCAAGAACTGATTTCTTGCGCTTTATATCCTCCATTCTGCATTTTTCAACTACTTGTTTCCGGCAACCGTACACGTTAGTTATCTTATTTGCATTTATTTTTTAAAAAAAGGGGGGGAGGGAATTATTATTTAAATAACTTGATTAATGTCGAAATAAATGTAAGATTTGTTGCCCAGGCTGATAACATTAATGATAAGGCTAATAACAATTTAACATTTGCACATTTTCTTACCTCTGTGAATTTTTCTCATTTTCTTTTACACTGTAATCTTTATTTACTTGGTTACACTCACAGCTGAATATTCCTTTTTCCCATCGGGCATTGTGAGCACTCGCATGCAGCTATGGTTGCTGGATGGGACTTATTCGGAAAAATTAAAAAAAGTAATTATTTTAAATTATCGAGTTTCATCGAGCATTGTGGGCACCGCTCTGCAGGTGCGGCTATGTTAATTTTAATTTCCTTTTTCTTTCTGTTTTTGTAAAATTTCATCAAACACTTTGTAACCGCAGCCATATTATAGGATGGAGTTTGCTCTTCTACGCTTACCATTTACTATTACAGATAGTCGTGTAAAATAGTTTAACAAGAACAAGGAGGTATGTTCTTTATTCCCGTGCATTCAAAATCTGTTTAGAACGTTAACCTTTCGGCCAAATAAACTATATTGTTTAGCCCAAAAAAAAAAAAAAAAAAACAATAGGTTAAAAGCGGATCGAGAAATAAGAATTGTGTGATAGCCTTTAAGTGAATATCGGCACATATGGAAAAATATATGGGAATAAAATGGTAGATATCAGTTAGTGAAAACCTGTTGGGGGATCATTACTGTAATCAAAAATCAAGTTCTGAGGAATACGCTACATTGATTAAAAAATATACGTTCAAGTACACTGGAATAGGAAGTACAAAAATATTGGTCGAAGCAAAGGAAAAATATTTTATAATTTTAAAAAATTTGTAGAAATGAATTCGATTATACAAGTACACCGGCTGACAGAATGAAGTTCATTAATAAATGCCTTAATTAGGACACATTGAAATGTAGTATCAAAAATATGGGGAAAAAAGAAGAATTTTGATAAAAACGCTACATCCGTAATACAATTTTAGTAAACTCCCGTCAAACATTAGAATGTAAGTTTTTTTATGAATTTATTGAGAATAACAGAATAAATTTCTACAATGGCACATTCAAGGAGAGGCTACGGGGCTGCAGCCCCCTCTCCAGAGAGAATAAACGGACACTGTTAATAATGGCCAAATCCGTTATCGGAAAAGTTTTTAACAGTAAAAATTAATATTTGATAAAAATATAAAACGGTTTTTAAATAATACATTCTCCGTCTTTACATTTTCCTATATGCAACTCGTTTAGCCCTCTCATGGGGAGAAATCCTGAGTGCGCCAATGTATTTATAGATAAAAAAGAAAAGAATCTTTTATCAAAATAGAAAAACGGAAAGATGGAAGAATAAATAGAATGGATAAATCTGGCTAAAGGGCGATAGCCGTGTCGCATAAAAAAAAAAAAAAACAGTTAATTTTTGCTTCTTTCGCATTATTATATAAAATTATGTATCACTAATTCCATGTTAAAAAAAAAAAAAGGTTTACATTTCTTTATATTTTTTTATTTTAGGAGGGGACGTATTCTCAATATCTCCGTTCTAAATCAGCTACTGTAATAACCGACTTATATTTTGCACCGCGCGATGATTTTCGTAACATGCCGGTTTAGTAAACTTCTGTTTTGTTATTAAATTGTCCCAATAATTTACTGCCACACGTGATTGTACTTTGTACGCAATAATCTAGTTAAATATATTTTGTCGATATTTGTTTTTCTTCTATTAACTTTAAAAAAAAAAAAAAAAAAAACGCCTCTTACATTAAAATTAAATAATTAGAAAGTGTGCTCTAGTGTCACTGGTCTCGATCCTGCTGCGCGAAGACAAAAGGACAACCAATCAACGCAGTGGCAAAGTAACTGTAGTACGGTTGTAAATGAACATCAAGACTAAAGTCCAAAGAACCGAACCGGGGTTAGAGTGGAGAAGCTCTGGCAACACGAATGAGGCTGTGAGAAGCACAGCTGCGGCAATTCTTGGAGTCATTCACTTCGGGGATAAAGGAAGATCCTCTAATTAATGAATTTTCACTGCATTATCTTAACGTTATTTTAAATGTTCCTGTTTTCTCACTTGGCGTTGGTTTGCGATGTGCAAGCGTATTTCAATGTGGCCTTAACCCGGGAGTAACAAAGGTACTTTTGAAACATTGTCTTAACAATTTTCATTGTATTTTTTAAGGACACGTTGAGTATTATATTGCAGCGTATCATTTCTTATTATATCGAATTCTTTAAGCGGAGAACCTCCTCCAAATATTAATTTTTATGCATTTTTTTTTTCTTATTGCTTTGAAAATTCGTTTAGTACATCTGAAAAGTATATCCCCAAAGTTTTAAGCCCAACAAAAAGGCCTAAAGATCATTCTAAGAAGTCACCAAAGTGATGCGCTCCGAAAGTAGTACCGAGAGTAGGAAGACGAGCGTGTGCCCTTTAGGCCCCTACCTGTTAATTTCTTAGCCGAACAAGTTAGCTAGTTTACCGTTTTGAACGATAGCGGGGGCACTTTCGACCATTGTGAAGAAAAATTCGGCCTGTGTAACCGTCGTTTTTCGTATACATACGTGAGTAGAGATGCGGAAATCAACTCCGTTGAAGGAGTCGGATGTATATGTGTGTTTCCTTTCACATGCAATTTTCTCAAGATGAATTAATCAACTTGAAATTTTGTGCAGATATTCTTTGACTTATTTGCAACCCCTTCGAACAAACCTAAAATTTCCTATAAATCGTTATAATAAATATTGTTTTTAACAATTTGTTTATAAAAAAAAAAAAAAAAAGTTTTTCTTTCCTTTTTTATCACAAGTTTTCATGTCTTTTTTTTTTTTTTGGCTAAATTTAGGTTAATGCAAAGTGGAATAACTTATTTTAATGAAAAATATTTGCTTCGTTGATTTTAGTTAACTGCAAGGACCTGGGAACGGAACCAAGTCTGAGCATCCATAGCGTCGCCATTTTGCTTTTTTTTTTCATTCATCAACAGATTTTTTCGTATTTATTCGAATGCCAACATTATTATGTAATTTGATTCACTTCAATAAATACTCTGAATTTTTTGTAAAAAATTATTGAAAAACCTGTTGTCTGGAGGAGGTTCCCCCCTTAAAACACCGAAGGTGACTTTTCTTTCATTTTTTGCCATTTTATTAAATAGATACTTAAGAAATCGCGATAATTATAAGAATAAAAAACGGGTATTTACGACTATGCTGCGACCCGGCGAAATTAGTAATTTTTAGAAATTTCTTACCGACTTCAAAGACAAGAAAAAAAAAAGAGGATTACAATTTGCCATTTCCATTCCACGGTGGACTCTAAGACGTATTAATGTTGTATAAGAGTTGTCGCAGTGTCCTCTTTAGGTTTTATATTTTACTGTATAAGTCGCATTATCTTCTCATCGAATAATTGTTTTTTACTTTTTAATTTCGTTTTTATTAAATTTTTATAGTAAATCTTGAAGTAATTTCTTTTAAAAAAAAAAAACGTTTTTTAATTCTAACTTCAACACCAGTCAAATGTTTTAATATTTCAATTGTGCAATTTAAAATGTAACGTTTGGTGCCATATTTTTTTAATATCTTTATTTTTTAATCATAATTTTATCATTTACGTTGATATAGGAAAAAATACAGCTAATATATAAAGACGAATATTTTGGAACCAGGAAAATTTCATAAAACTGTTAACCGCTGTTACAATGTGAGTTTGATTACTATAATGAAAATCGGCTATTGCGACCTGCATTTTCGTGATGTCCCGTGATGATTTTTTGATAATGAGAAAATGAAAATATTCCATTATTCTTTATTCTACTTGACATGTTCGTTAACAAGTTAATTGCTTATTGGAAAATTTAACGAAGGTGTCTAAGTCATCGCAAAAAATATTAACACTACTCTTGTCATCATGAAAATCGAAAATTGAAAGCTTCTATAAAAGTAATCGTACTTTCATTTGCAAAGAAAAAATTCCGAGCTTTTACTTTTGAATTTATTGAGAAATATCGGTAAAGTTTATGAGTAAATACTAAATAAATGATCATTTGTTCAATCAGTGAAAAAGTCGTTCCACAAAAAAGTAATTTTATAACTCTAAGTGACTGGGTAAACTATATTCCAGCACTATATAAATTAAAACAAGGTATGACATACAAAAGCCTAAGGCTATATATTTCGAAGCTGTAGTAATGTCCGGAATTAAATATGGAATCGGAATTTGGGGTGAGGCGAAAATTACAGAAATGAGGAAAATCGACAAATTGCAAAAAAAAAAAATGTTTAAAACTGGTCTTCGATAACGAGAGAAAAACGCATTAGCTAACATCACTTGGTGGAACAAAAATAACGAAATGTCACCAAAAATGCTTTATATTATTACAGAAAATTACTGAGTATGCTAAACTAGAAGATAGCCAGTTACCAACTAGAACAAGAACGTACAGGACTAGAAATTTCGATTAATTCCTGCTATGTACGATCTAGGGGGATTAACAGTAAAATAGACACAATGTAGAGGAAGAGGTATTAATAAAATTAATGGGGAACATACCACAAAGGAAATTCGAAATAATAAAAAAATCTGGAGAGATGGAGAAACAAGGTTAAAATTTGGTTGATAGCATGGTGTAAAGAGCAATAGAAATAATAATAATAATAATAATAATAATAATAAAACAGTAAATCCTCGAAGGTTTACAGTATACTTTACCCGAAATCGCATGTGACAACGAATTTGTAACTGCCAAGTGTTTTCCGATAAAGTTAGTAATCGCCGTTGTATCGGACACATTTCAATCGGCCGTAGAATTAACGAATATTAAATTTCGTATCGATATTAATTTTTCGATTATTCGAAATAGGATTCGAAAAAATAAATGAATACAAATTTTCCTCATCTGTGAACTCTAATTTGCAGCTAAATATTATAAACTAAACCCTAATAATATACACGGGAAATTAATATATCCGAGGGATTATCATTTCAGAATGTTTTACTCGAGTTTTCGTGTTACGCTTTAGTTAAGCTTTGCCCTACACAATCAGCTAGTTTAATCGGAATAGAATACACGCATATTTACCTTGTTGGAAATTAAAAAACAAAATGACTCTCCGCAGCCTTTTAATAATGATTAAGGTTCACGCCAGATCTGCGGATAATAAATAAGCAGGTGAAGATTTCTTTCTCCCAGGGCCAATTTTTATCTTCTCATCATCCTCTGGTGGTGAGCTGCGTAATAGTTATTGCTTCAAAAGATGGACGATTTAAGAATATTTTTATGAAATTTACAGACGATGTATGTCAAAAGGGTGCAACGAAGAATCTCAACCATATTTGTTTGAAACTGCACAGTTGTCCGTCAGCGATTGCCGGTTTAAGGAAAGGGCTGATTCCAAAATTTTGCGGATATAGTAAAAACATTCCAATAGTTTGCTGTCCGCCAAACGCAACGGCTCCCATCCGAAGCGCTACTTCGATAGCTAACGAAAGTAAGTCGATCATTTAATTGTATTTTATTAAAGGCTTAAAAATTACCGGTATCAGTTAACGGCTAAAAAGTGATATGTATTATTATCAATTTCCTCGATCAGCCAGCACTATTGTATAAAGCTTATACCGCAGAAAAAGTATGAAAAATATCTATCGAACAAATTCTAAAATAAAAGCCAACAAATCTTTCGCAGAATTCGGAGTTCTCAGCGTAGATACATTTTGAAATTTAACAGATTTAAGTTCCAACCGGCTACTTGAACCAACAGCACCCAGCTGCGCACGAAGCTTACGCGACAAACTCCGTCATCGGTCCGGGGTACAGAATTTCCTTCTTTGCCGATTAACAGTTCTGCTGCAAAACCCACAAAACCTAATTGAAGTGCGTGTAAGTTGTATTCCAACAAACTAAAATCAGCAGTGAAGAAAAACTCTGCATGTTAACGACCTCTATTATCCCAAAACATGATCTCAAAGCTCAATGCAGTAATCATGCGGTCAGGAATCACTAACGACAGAGGAGCCATTTTCTTAAAAACCGTTCAAATAACCGATTCATAAAAATCAGTGATATGACAACCAGAACGCGACGAAGCAAACATGCTGTCAGCAAAATAATACTGACGAATGCATCGCCAACAATACGCGAGGAGGAATTCTACCAATGCATAGTAGCGATGACTAAACCGATTTGCCGTACTAAATACGTTCGAAGGATTCGGTCACATAGTGCATTGGAAAAGGCAGTTATAGAACATATTGTTTACGTAGATGTACCTAATTTATTCCTATTCTCAGCTTCGATGACAGAGATCATAGAATCTTTCTTAGGAGACCGTACATGCAACATCCGCAAGATCAAGCCGTGAACAGCCAATGGAGTTTTCTGTACCAACTAATGAGGCGAACGGCGAACATCGAACGGCGAACGGCGGAGCGGTAACTTTGAAATCGGAACATAGTTACCATGCGATCTCATCTGTGTTAACGCCTGAGTGTAAAACATCAAACAGAAGTTCGAACCAGATCTTACAAAACCTGAGAACAAAAATATCAATCTAACGTCGCAGGAAGAAAATATGAAAGCTACCAATCGCAGGTTTTAATGACGCAACATCAAACCACCACACCGATTTTTGCTGACTCAATTCTGGTGGATCGTATGCTATTACTACGTCTAGTACTAAATTCAGACTGCCTTACTGTTTTTTAGGCAATCGTATTTTTAGAATATCAGTTTTATTTTTTACCATAATAGGTTTCCACCTTATATCCACAGACAGGTATTTTATGGAAAGATATTTATTTTTCTCTTTTCTCAAATCCGAATTCCTTTTATCTTTCCGTGTTCAGCTCTTACCTTCTTTGACCAGATGGTTCGACATGTTTCCTTCCCTTTGTCGTCCCCTGATCACCGCTATATGTCGTCTTTGTTTCGGTCATACCGTTCTCCCTTCGTCACTTTATCGTTTTTCCCTCGTCTCTTCTCCGCGATGCCCTCTTCACCCAGAGGATTACTTTTTTCTGTGTGATATCAATCACGTCTTCTTCGAATGTTCCTCACTCTCTTCAGAACGTTCTCTCTTCTATTCTCGGCTTTTGGATCTTCGTCTTCCTACTCCATACAATGACTCTTATGTTTTCTCATTTCCTTCCTTGTCAGTTGTTCCTATTCTAGCTTCTTTCATTCATTCAATCTCGCACCAGATTGAAATCTAATCTGTTATTCTCCTTTTGAACTATTACTTAGATTCATTGGCTGATTGGGCTGTTGTTTTTCGTTGGCGTACCCATAAATAAATAAAAAAAAAAAAAAAAAAAAAGATATTTATTTCAACATTTTTTATTTTCTATGTTATAATTGTTGTTGTTATTATTATTATTATTATAATTACTACTATAACTATTATTATTGTTTTTATTCAAGTTCTCTAAACATGTTCATACGAGTTTAAGAAAATACTTGTGCTACCCTGCTGATCGTTACGATGCGTTTTCAAGGACCATTAAAAACTAGTCTAAAAGATAATTGTTTTTTGCATTTTTATTTAAATTCGTTTTCACGTTCCATATTTTGTTCTGTATTTTTATATGATTATTTAGGTATGATCCCTACGCACAGATGTCAGTCATTATTATGTAATTGTTAATGTAGGTTTATAAGCATTTAATTTTAATTTTTAGTGTGTAACAAGTATAAAGAAGCTCAATTTAGACTGGAAGTTCATGAGGGTCCATTACTTGGCGATGACTCCTATACTGAAAAAGTGAATGACTGCTTCGAAGCGAGCGAAACATTAATCATAGGCGGTGAAAAAGCACAAGCTAAAGAATTTCCTCATATGGTATTACGATTATTGTATTTATTTTTTAAATTTCTATGTCATTTATATCCGCATATTATTACGCGTCCAACAGATCATGGTTGATCTCATGAAAGAAAATTGCAAAGTGTCATACTTATGGGTTCCCGATCATACTGGGGTGCCTAGCAATGAGAGTGTGGACGTGGCTGTACGGTCAGCAACTTACTGTCCGGTGAGCCCAGATATCGCCCAACCAGCACCGATAAAGAGACTACTCCAAGATAAGTCTAAGCAGGAAAAGAGGTCACACTGGGCCTCCCAAAATAACTTTTTAAGAACAATAAAACTATCAACAGGCTCCCTTAGTGGCTACCGGAGGATATGTCCCGGCGCGACTTTATAATAATTAATCGCTTAAGAATTGGGCACATCTCTCTGTCTCACGACTACGTGTTCCACAGGACTTCGCCTCTCACAACCTGCCCTTTCTGTTCACGAACGTGTTATCCCTCAGTTCATCATATCCTTTCCACGTGTACTAAATTTGCAACATCCCGCTCGTCATTTAACCTAAATTTTTCTTTACAAAAGATCCTCGCCAATGCTCCTGCAATGATTTCCCAAACCTTAGCATACATTAGAACAAATTAGATCGCTCCAATCACTTAAACTTTGGTAATTGCCGTATGCCGTAATGACCTATGCAGTTATACACGGTTCATGGTAAGAAAAAACAAAAAAAAAAAATTACGCGTTTAGGAAATGAAATTTAAAAAATCTTTTCACTAATCATCCGGTTAGGTATACAAAAAATCATCTTTATTTACGAAAGTTTCATTTGTCCAGTATTTTATTAACTTTCCGGAAATAAAATAATATACGTACACACATACACCCACCCACATATATATATATATATATATATATATATATCAGTGGCAAACCGAAAAGAACATCGTGGGGGAGGTATACGAACGACATTTGGGGGGGGATTATATAATCCCGTAAAATCTTCTACGATAGACAGTAGATTTGAGAAATACCCCTTGTTTCATAAGGAAAATCAAATAGCGACCTTTATAGAAATTTAAAAATGTTTTAAAAATACATAGTTATTACAATTTTATTTAAACTTAGTTTTATTTTTACGTAAAAAAAATAAAACGAAATTATAAACTTCTAGCTAAAATGTTAGTTTAGAAATAGTAAGAAAGATAGTATTTTTATTAGACTTTACTTCTTTTTTATTTTTGTTAGTAATCCAATCCGAATTCTTTGTTTATGAGCAAATTTAATTATATATATTTTTCATTGAACTATTTCCATTTACATTACAAAATAAAAATTAAAAATAAATAAAAGTGGCAAGAGATCGACGACAGTTGTGTTTAAAATAGAATAAAAAAGGAACATTAATAGTTTTACCAGAAAGTAGTATTAGATATTAATTATTAAAATCCATAGGTAAAATTCATAGAAATCTTTTATAGCATAAATTAAGTTTCCCTGTTATAACAATTTTTTTCATAGAGGCTTTGGTTCTTTGGAAAGATGTCCCCTACACCCCCCCCCCCCCGTGGATCCGCCACTGATATATATATATATATATATATATTGTTGCCCAGATCGCTGTGAGTCCCGATATATCAAGCGGACCACCTGAGACCCGGGCTAATGTAAAGTGCTAGAATAATAAAATTATGTTTTTTGTAATGTAATTATTCATGTGAATTATAGAAAACATAGAGGAGTGAGCTAAATTTAAAAATAAAATATACAAATTTTGCTGTTTTATAATGTATTATGCGAGATCCGGCAGGTAGACTATTACAGGTAGACCCCTTAAGTTTTTATATAGACGCTACGAAACCCGTTGCCGCATAATACTGACTTTCCTTAAAAGAAGAGTTATAGGGAATAGGGAGACCTAATGACAAGAGCTGACTGTATAAAAGGGAGCGTTCGTTACGAAGAGCAGGACACTCGAAGAAAATATGATCAGCATCACATATACGAGGAGGATCACAATCATGAAGAGAACAATAAGGAGAAGGCGACAGAGTAAATCGAAAGCGAGAGGAGGGGAGGAGAGAATTATTGATCCGGAGACGAATTAGGGAGACAATAGAAGAGCAACGACGGAAAGGAATAGAGAATGGAACCAAGACAGGGAACGAGGAATCGGCTGAATAAAACGGTAATACGAATGACGATTAGAAAAGAGGAAGGGATAAATATCCCGCCAAAGTCTGGCGTGATTGGAGGTGGATAAGGAAAGGATACCTGAAGAAGGGAAATGGTTGAGGAATGAACCGAGGTGACCAGCAGAACGAGCCAAAGAATCAGCTGCGTCATTGCCATCAATTCCGAAATAACTGGGGACCCATAAAAAATCAATAAGAATAGAGCGGGATGACTGCAGAGTGGAGGTAAGAGAACGAATTGAGAGAATAATACTATCAGAGGAATGTGAAGGAGAGGACAGGATAGGGCTTGAAGGACTCCTTTAGAGTCCGAAATAATGAGGAATTGGGAAAGATCGCTTAATGAGGAAATAAAAGAGATAGCCTGAAGGATGGCGATAGACTCGGCAGAAAAAATAGTGCAGAAGGAAGGAAGCCGGAAGGACTTAGAATGCCAAAGCGACGGGGCAGTAAACGCACCACTTACGCCGCCCTCGCTTCTGGAATCATCAGTAAATATCAATACATGAGCAGGAAAAGAGGAATTCAACAAATGAAGAAATTCATTGTTGATTGCACCGTGAGAGAAGGAATTGGCTCGAAGTGGGAGAGAGGAAAATTCGATAGGCTGCCATAGGCTATTAAAGTCATGAAAAAAGTAAGGGAGAGTGTTGTAGGAAAGGACAACAGGAGAAAAATTAGAAAGACGGGTAGCAATGAGCGACAGGATTGGGTAGTTTTTTTTTAAAACTTTTCTATACTCATTTATAAGTGGAAACGCTTCAAAGCAGTTTACTTTTAATTTATCGTTCCGTAATTATTCTTTTGTCGAGAAAGCGTTGACCCTTTCATTCACATCAAGTGTATATCTGTTATTTTTCTGTAACTGAAGGCTCTCAGATTACTCGATAATATATCCATGATGAATAGGCGAGCTTCATTAAGAATAACTTGTCGTAGAATTTTTCGTACTCGTAAAGAGTAGAAAAAAGGCCAATTTTTCAACCTAATTAACATCAGTTCCTATTGTCAAAGCAATATTATTCTAGGACTGAACGGTGTTGTGATGCTAAAACTTCTCGATGAATCATGCAGTGTGTCTAAATTATTTTTGAAGATTCCTTCTTCACAATTACTTGAAAATAAACTTCCCCAAACATCGTTTAAGCTCGATCAGCGCATGTGAAGATTTACTCCACTACAGTAAAGTGATCGCACTGCTTTAACCGCGGATACAAACGGGGGACAGGCACAAATTTGACTTTGGCGATACCGATGTACATAGGTGTCCCAGCTGGGCTATCTATTGATCCATTTGGAAGCCTATGTAATTCTATCAGTTAGACAGCATACTTTCTGCTAAAATAACAGTATTCACTTATATATGCTGATTTTTTATTAAGTTGCGTAGTTCTTTACGCTTACCTGCTAAGGAATTACAGTTCCAATCGAGTACTTTAATACCGTTAGTGTTCATCAGTCGAGAACGTTACAATACAAATTACGAGTATGTTAAAAATATTACTTCACAACGACTTCTTCAACTTATATAATAACTTAGTAAAAATGACACACTAGCCAGTATACTTCTAATTTCTGAAATAATTTAAATACACGTGTAAACTGCTTAGTTTTAAAGCTTTTAGCAGTACCGATAAGCTATTACTTTCGTAAACGGCTTCAAGCACGTTTACGTGGATCAGTTCATTTAATTTTTCGGCTTTATAGAATTCTCTTTGTGACATTCAAGTTAAACGAGCGCTAACTAGCCTATACGATTTTCACTGTAGCTTAGACAGGTGAGTTACAATTAACTGTGTTATAAGTCCTAATCGTTGACACTTGAAAAGCACCGGGGACAATCTGTCTTTTACTTATATCTCTGCCCCAGCGGTAAAACAATCTATCAATTTCCCTTGTCCTATTCAAACCTGTCGTAATAGCGCAAGTAACGAAAAAAACTCTATTTGGGAACATTAGGTACTTCTTTTAAATAATTTAGTTGTATATACCATGAGTTAAACATTAAACACTGATTTCAGAACGAAAAATACCGATTTAATTAACTTACGGCGATGTAAGGCTATGATTTTCTCGTCTAAATTCGGTAATTTTGTTGAAGTCAAGCAAGATTAAAGTGTACATTTCTACTTTCTCGAATTTAAAAAGAGTAAATGAATTTTAATTTAGTTTTAAGCAAATTTTCGCCTATGGTGTGTCAATTTTTGCTTTATCCGGTTTGAATCAGCTATGTTGACGTAATTATTACGCAGCGACATAGCTACCGTTCTATTTCGCAAGTGATGATTTGTTCTTTTGTAATTGATAATAGAACTGCAATATCACACATCTTCACATTTTCCGGTATTGGTAGGAGTGGCGGAACCATTATAAGTTTTTTCCTGCTTATACGTCCACCTTAACTGCGGTGAAAAGAAATAAATATAAATAAATAAATAATAACATTTACGGAATTTAAAATTTAATCGTTGTTTTAAGGCATTACTCGGATACGGAGAATCGAAGAGCCGTGTACGGTGGTTATGCGGAGGTACGCTTATAAGTGAACAGTTCGTTTTAACAGCTGGACATTGCATCAATAACTTGAAGTAAGTAATGTCGTCGAGTGTGTTTTTCTTTTTTTTTTATTTGGTAAATCGGTTCCAAAAGTGTCAAAGCCACTCTCTGTTAGTCATTCTGTAAAAGTGCACAAAGTTTGAAAAACGTAAATTATAAAATTTAAAAACCTGAATAAATTTCAACAAATAGATCTTTCGAATATATGTGTATAATTTAAATAAATTTACATGTATACACATAATCAAAAGAATTGCACTCGTTATCATCTTAGAAGACTGTGAATTTTACAGAGCATAATATAAATACATCGTAATAATTGTAATCACTTCACCTTTCGATAAACTTTAACTTTTGCACTAGAGAATTTTATTTTATATATTCAACATACGCGCTAATTATTATGCACACGCCTTTTACCGTTATCGATTCAAATGTCATACTGCCATTTCTCATAATTAGCTTTATCTGCTGCTTCTGTTGTTAAATATAGGCATAATTACTTAGACAACGTTCGACACATGTACGTATAATCAATTTTTGTGTCTTATATCTACCGCTTCAAGCTTTTATAAAGTTTACTATAAACAGAATTCTAAGTCAATAATATAGAAAACACATTTTTTAATTATTACAAAATAATAAAATACACCGACACGTTTCGGAGACTATTGTTCCATAATCGTGGTGAAAAAATAAATTCAAAAATATTAAAGAATTTATAATAAAATTTAACGAAAAATTAATTTTAAAAGTAATGCGCCAATAATTAATATATTACATACAAGATCAGACAAAAATTATGTATTTTAAGAAAAATAATATATTTATAAAACATTTATGATAATTACTAAACTCTTACAATATTGCAAATGTACAAACCGCAATAGTTTACAAAAATAAGCATCTCACGTCTTGTATGGATTTTGGTCAACATTTTGCATCGGTTCACACAAATAATCATATCACCTCATACAATACTACGACTTTTAATTCGGCTACCGATATCAGTTACTTGAAACTCTTTTCAATATCAGCGAACGAGTATCGTGAATCAATAAAGAATTTAAAACTTAAGCGAACTGTGTAGGTCCTGATAATGTCCAGCATACCTTTTCAAATCATGTTCATTCAGCTTAGAAAAACCATTGCTTTATTTATTTAATATAATTATATGAACTGAAATCTGGCCTGTGTTACTTAAAACTTCTAGAATTAGTCCTATATTCAAGTTCGGTGATTGTCGTTTGATTGGAGCGTGGTTATCAGGTTGATGCTGGTTACACTGATTTCAGTAAAGTATTCGATAAAGTTAATCACAGGGTGCTATTACATAAACTCGGTAGTTACGGACTTTCAAGGAGTTACATAATGTTGCTTAATTTGTATCGTCAAGCACGTCTATCTTACGCAGTATATATAATAGTTATTTATTTCGAAGAATATACGCCTTACTTCTGATATCCATTAGGGTTCGAATTTGTGTCCACTGTTATTTACTGTCTTTGTGAACGGTATAGGACCCAACCTTAAATCTAAATTTCTTTTATTTGTAGATGACTTAAAGATCTGTAAACCGATACATTCTCTGATTGACTGTACAATATTGCAGCAGATCTCGATGAATTTGTGCTATGGAGTAAAAATAATGATATACCATTTAACTATAAAAGAAATGTTCTCGAATGCTATTTGGTGGTAATCGAGTAAAATTCAGTTACGATTACACTATAGGGGTGGTATATCCGCTGTGAACTCTGGGAGTTTACATTGGCAGTGGACTCAAATTTTCGTTTCATATTAACTATACGGCGCTCAGCAGGCTCATCGACTATTGACTTTTATTACAAGGACTTCGTCCGGAGATTCGGTCATCCGGAAACTCTTTTCCCGCTTTACAATACTTCAGTACAGTCCCAGCTGAAATATTTATCCGTATTACGACAAGTATCCTAAGGTAATTGAGAGAATCCAAAATAAGTTTCTGAGGTACTTGTATTGCTTGACTTGAAATTACCCTAAATATGCAAATTATCTTACATTGTGCAGTTACTTCAACGTTAAACCACTATTATATATACCTAAGAAAATATGTAAGCTAAATCTTTTGCTTGACATATATATACATATACTGTGCATTGATGTCAACTCTTTACTACATGGTACCAAAACATGGCAGCGGAAGTAAACATTGTTTTTATGAACCAGGAGGATGTACAGATCTGGGGTTTGATGTTCCATTAACCTGCACTTTTAGACTGTACAATTCCTTATTAAGTTTTTGTCCCCAGTTGGATACCCGTGTAAACAGTAAAAACATCTATCATAATTTAATTCAACCTTAATTTACGTATATCACTCTGTTATACACTTATGTATGTATTACAGCGGGAAATACCGTGCGATTTGTTGTTTCACAATTTTAAATAATCACACTTATTCACCCAATTAATTTTTTTGTTTTTCCGGTTTTTGTTATTTTTTTTCTTGTTTTATAATTACAGTTGTTACCTTTTTCTTCGTTTTATACGGATTTACTTTATTTTTAATTTTGTATATCATGTTTCATTGCTGGTTAATATAAAACTGCATGGTCACATGTTTTGAATAAAAAGGATAATGCCCGTAAAGACTCGGTTAATATCATTTAAAAACTGAATTGTAAATTAAATCTAAAATACAAATAACGACTGTAATATTTTTGTTAATTTTGATTTACACAAAGAGTATACAAGTTACAGATACGTTAGGGCATAATGTGTTGTAGAGTTATTAATTACTTCTCTTTTGAAGTAGTTGGTATTTCATTACAAAAGTACGAACTGCCAGTCCATTTAATTTTTTTGAACCCATCGTGGCTCTTAAATAAGTTTTTGATAATTTAAACTCTGAGAAACGTTTGTCGACGGATGAGGCTAGTAACGGGTAAAATATACAGAGAGTATTTTCAGGAGAGTTTTGATATTTCTAAACAGATCAAACTTCTCAAAAATACTTCTGTTAGTGTAGGTGGAATTGATTTTTACTGCCTTCAAAAGTAAGTTCCTCACTTTAAATTTTAGCTACTTGCAAAATGTTATTCGAATTATTAAATTTCTTCTACACGTTTAGGAACCAGGTCGAGCAGATTTTATTTTCGCACCAAAGTTTTGTAAAAATAAATTAAAAGTTCAAAGCTGATATAATAAACGATAAATATTATATCAATCTGTACTGACAGCTGTAGCATGTTTTGATGGCTTGAAGTTTTTAGTTTCGCAATGCTAATGTGAAACGAATGAACAACGCATATTTTCATACATGAAATGATGCGCAGAATTACCATTATCTTAATATATTCTGTGGTTATTTAAGCAGCGAATAATGTTGTTGTTGTTGTTGTCGTAGCCCTGATAAGGTCTATTTCGTGTGTTTGAAGAATTCCGCGTTCTAAATAGCGCGAGGTATTTAATAGTACGCCTCCAAATTCCGAATGCTTTAACCGATATAAATATAACGTTGCTCGGGGTGAACGGCAAGGACGCACATTCAGGACTCACCCTAATGAATAATGTTAACAGTTAACTCATAATATTGTTTAAGATCCATCGAAAAATACTGCATACTTATTGCTAATGGTGTATTATTAGCTGCTTATATATCAATATAATTACAAACTGAAACTATGTAGAAGCAAAAGAAGAACTAGCAGAGTTTAAAATTAAAGTAGAATCGTCCATTTCTTTTAAAAATAGCATAACAATATCGAACATACCTCTATAAACTTTAAAATAACATCGTGACGTTCCAAACAACTTGTATTAAGAAGGGGTTTTAGTTTATATCTCCTTCTACTAGATCATTATTTATGATAATATTTTGGAAAAGATCAGACGTTTTACTTAATTCTTGTCAAAAATTAACTGAGTATACTCTATGAACAGCATGTACAACGTTTGTCTCATTTTGAATTTTACAAACGTTCGTTATTAATAGATTTATCTTATGCAAAACATGGTGAACTCGCCTTTTGAATTTCCTAGACATATATATAGCCCTCCTTAAATCAAATTTTTTTAACGTGTTTACACAATTATTTAATTTAAAAACTCATCCAATTGTTTTCTGTGCGGAAACAGAGCAAATGAATTTCTCTTTGGTTTAAACTACGTCTATATTGAAATATCGAAGAAGCGAACTTATTTGCTCTATCGCACTAGTATCGGTTGATGAATCAAATAATATAGAAAAATATTTAGCCAGAATTACTTCAATATATTTTCTTGTAATTATTTAATAACAACAATTAGTTATTTAATATAGACAGCAAAATGAAATATAATCTAAAATATGAATGTGATTATTTTAATAATAAATAATTTCTGTATTAAGTATTTTAATTACAATAACATTATTTATAATTAATAATTCCATTCTGCGTTTTCAGCTTAAAGAAGACGAATTATTCGAAGCAATTGTATCACTTCGAAACTTAGTATCTTGTGATTCAACAAGAAATTCTAATAAAGCTCTTAGGTTGCTTTGAAATATTTCTTCAGTATAACCCATTTTACCACGGTCATGATATCTGCTTGGGGGGAATCTTTTGTTAATCATAAAATATAATCCTTTTTTATAATTTATATAAGTTTCTCACTATCACTTTCAATTATCTTTTTATTCTCAGCATCCAAAATAACATTCACTGATTTCTAATTTACAATTGAAATATATAACATTAAAAATAAAAATTTTTAGTTGTAATTTCACTTTTAAAAATTCAATTTTCAACTATGTGTGCTACATTACACAACTTTTTCTAAGGTTTTACTCCTTAAATTCACCGGTACATATACATACATACATATTAATGCTTGCGTTATAGTTTATGCCAAAATTCTCGGTTTCAGTGCTGGACCTGCCAAATGGGTTCGTCTTGGAGAGCTGAATTATGCGAATGACACCGATGGCGCTCTTCCGGTAGATTTCGAAGTCATCCAGGCAATACCGCATCCAAATTATTCTTCCCCGGCTGTATATAACGATATCGCGCTGCTTAAACTATCAAAAAATGTATCGTTCAACGCCCACATGAGACCGGCATGTTTAGATACATCTTCAAAACTAGTCGAATCAACCGCTATAGCCACCGGCTGGGGCGTACCAGAAGTGGGTTAGTAAAATTTCACAAGCACACGTAAAAACCCATTTTTCTTGAAGAATCGAACATAATCTCTGGTTTCAGTTTAGAATTCTACTAACCGGTTTTTTTAATCGCTCTGAAATTCGTAATCTTTTTTTCAGGCTACACTTTAAGTGAAGATTTGCTAAAGGTATCTCTTCATTTTGTTCCTAATAAGCAGTGTAGACAGTTTATGGGAACCGCTCCCACATATCCTAATGGAATAGACGAAAAGAGTCAACTCTGTGCTGGTGAAAATGAAGGAGGCAAAGATACCTGCCAGGTATGTTAATCGAAGTAGACGACCGTGGTATTCAAAAATGCATGTGATTAATTTTAACGTCCGTTGCGCAATTAGTTTAATAAGGAGTAATAATAGACCCGAGAATCTACTTCGCTTCTAAGCACAAATTATATATTCCTTATAGCAGCTCTTATATAATATTTCTTCTCTATTCCTGCCTATGGAGCTCTTACTTCCTCGATCATATTATCAATATATCCTGAATCGGAATTAAATTAACTTCTCTTTTCAATCCTATTTTGACTAGGTAAAATGGCTGACGTGCCTAAAAATAACAATGGAAAAAGAAAGCGAAAAACTTTATATCGGACAGCTAATCATAAATTAATTTAATTTTCTACATTTTCTTTCTTTTCTAAGGGCGATTCTGGTGGACCGTTACAACTCCGACTGGGCAATGAGCCGTGTATGTATGTTCAGGTAGGAGTTACTTCATTCGGAAATACCTTTTGTGGATTAAAAGATAACCCAGGCATTTACACGAAGGTATACAACTACTTAGATTGGATTCAAAGTGTAGTATGGCCGCAGTAGTTTAAAAAATTTCCAGATGTATACCTATTTTTAACTTTTACAATGTTGTTTCTACTTTCGTTTTTTTTTTTTTTGTTTAATTTAAAAATTCAGCCGCGTCTATCATATTCAATGTAAATTCGGGGGGGGGGACAATTATGCAAAAAAACTTTGTTTAGATGATAGTAAATTAGATTTTTTATACGTTTGCATGTATTTTTTGTATAATTTTATAATATAAATTTTCTAAAGAAATTTATTGATCTTTATTATTAACGTTACCATTATCAGTATCGAATCATGCCGGTATGTTGCACAACAGTCATCGGGAATTTTGAAAAGATTCTTATAAAAAGAAACTCCACTATTTAGCGTTTTAAAAATGAATTAATCATCAAACGAATCTATATCTACTTTAAACTACAAAAAATGCAAATTACTATTTTGCAAATATCATTTTGTACTGTAAAAATGACCTTTTGCCAATACTGAAAAGTTTGAATGTTGCACAACGCCTGCAACATTATATTTAACGTAAGATGCTCTATATTCCGCTGGAAGGCAAGTTCTTTATCTTTATCTAAATAGAGTGTCATAGATCAACGTGAAATTGCGCTTGTAATACTTATGCAACACACCGCTAAGCGTGCTAATTGTCAAACAGAACACTAATAATTCTATTTAAATTCTGAAGAATATTACTTTAAAATTAAAACGTAACACTTTAAAACATATAAACAGTGAGGTGATAATTGGATATAAGAAAAGATGTCTTATATTTTTGAACATATTATTTCACTCGTAGATTATTATAAAATTTTCAGTGTTCAATGAAATTGTCAACTTTTAAAATATGTTTAAAATGTTTGAAATAAAAAAGAAATGTAAATTCATTTGTCCTGAATTAAAAAATTAAAGCAGTCGAAGCATGCCGTGTAATTATCTCCTTCAGCAGAAGGAAAATACCAAACAAAACTTCAAAACGAATTAATAATAATTTATAACATGAAAGAATTTAAGGCAGTTTCTGGACTACTAAATTACGAGAATTTTCTTAAATAACAATTTAAATGGCACACTTTTAGTTGATCTATAACACGATTAAAAATAATGTTAACTATTCTGATGACGTAAGTAGAAGAAGAAAGTAATGGTTTAGTGTCAGAATGAGTCCTGAAGCTCGGCATCACCGACCATATTACAATTTTGTTTCATTATGACTTAAAATCGATTAGAAAAATGTATTAAACAATCTGTAATGTCTTTTGCAATGAGATAGCAGAATTAATCTATAAACAATCATGTATTATATTTTCTGTTTACTATCGTCTGATGAAACCATAAAAAACGGGATTCAAGTCACAGCGATTGTCATGGTAGAGCATTAGTGCTGTTCTGTATATTACTAAATCAGTGCAGCATCGCCATAAAAACACGTTGTTAAACTATTTATACACGCTAAAAAATCGCCTGAATCCGCATTTTTTTGGCATAAAAGTGTGTATGTGTTCCTAATGAAAGTATATACTGAAACCATGCGTACAACAATAAATTCAACTAAAACACACGTTTCCCACAGCTTTCATTTATAGAAGGTATATTTTTTACGTGCGATCCCACCGTTTAGTCTATTTGGAGTTGTTTAAAGACTGTAATGTTATTTCTACTGGGCACTGATTCTGTCTTTAATCTCCCGTATGCTTTCGTACTCCATATATAGAGTATCTTTTTTTCTGCTGTACGTACGGTTCATCGATTTTTCGAAGAAGACTATGCCTAGACTTTAGTCTTGTTTTCATCAGTCCTTTATATTCACGCAAAGGAACAGATTTAGACTTTCCATTTTTTGTAGCCACCTCTCGTCGAATTTTTGGCGGAACGATACTGTTTCGTTCATAAAGTTTCGCTAGAGAATGGTCCTAGATAAGCAATTATCAACCTGCAGGACCCAATCGATCTTGCAATGAACGGCTTCGTACTGAACATGCGTATTCAAGTACAGTAACAAAGTGCTACAGAAAAGGTTTTGAGGGAAATCGCGATCGCTCTCTAACTATTACCTATTAGCTTGTGTGTATTATATTTTTCCCAGTCATACTCTTAATATTAACTGATTCACAATGCCCCATCTGTATGTTAGCGATCTACCCAATATAATATCCCGAGATTTCGGATTGTCCGTGTACTTCAGTTCACCGTCTTCGTACTTAATTTGTAGTTGTCGCTTTGCCTCACAGATTTTCAAATGAAAGACTCAAATGTCTGCTTTTATCAGGTTTGGCTTCAGTTGATATTTATATTTTTATTTTTGTATGTATCAAATTCACCGATTCCATGATTTAGTGCGCTTTCCCCACACTGTCCTCTCCATCCGGATGATACAGTTATCTGCGACGCCGATCATGCATTTTTCCACTGTTCATCTCTTAGCCTAGTTGCTAGAACGCTTGACTTCCGATATGGCGGTCACGGGTTCGATCCCGAGCGACGACAAAACTTATTACAAGAATTAAATAAATAAATAAATAATCACTAATAATCACGTGGCAGGCAATGGCAAACCACCACGTTCAACATCATATGCGCGCTAGGTCAGTACACAGCAGACACACACGGGACTGCACTAGAGGCGCGATAACAAGCGGCTACTATCAGTTCCGAATGTAGTCTTCTTGCGTGTGTACACCTGCGTTGCATATAATAATTGCTATGAGCGCTGCCTATTCTGTACAACTAGAATGTACGAATAGGTAGTCACGACGCTCGGATTCGAGCAATACGACTGTTACATCTCTCTCCGTGGAGCGTTCTGCCTTATATTCTTATTTACTGAAGCTTGGACTTCCTACTTCTTATTGTGCTTCCTATATCCTGCCCTTTCCTTCCCCAATAATTATTCCTGCTATTTGTTCCTTTTTAGATAAAATTTCTGATGGGATCAAAATATAACTGACTTCTTTTCTTACCTTTTATTTCTGGGTAAAGGTTCTTGGTTGACGAGCCCAAAAAAAAAAAAAAAAAAAAAAAGTGCGCTTTCCACTTCTTCAAATATGTCATACTAGGCTGTTACAGCCAATCCAAGTACAGTAAATGGTAAGTATTATTAATCATTGACTGATCATTTATGATAAAAAGCAGCAACGTGGAAAGATCATACAGGGAAATAAGGTGGCAGTTCAAGCCAAGACGCAGAAATTTATATATTATTAGAGACAACAGTGGAAACATTATAACAAGAAAAAAAGAAATACAAATACGATGGAAAGAGTACATTGAGCAACTGTACGAAGATAAAGATTGGGGCCAGACAAGAGCAGTGAGTAAGAGAAGAATGTGATGGAAGATGCATTAGGACCATGCATTATGGAATACAAAATTTGAGTTTGCATTAAATAATCTTAGAACTCGAAAAACTCCAGGAGTGGACGACATTCCGAGTGAAATCATTAAAACACTCGGAAAAAGAGCAAAAACCGCTTTGTATCAGCTGATAAGGAATATTTATTGAAGATTTTCAGATAAGCCGTTTGATTGCCATTCCAAAAAATAGTAATGCTCAGAGATGTGAACAGTATCGCACTATAAGCTTCCTACCCCACATACAGAAAATTCTAACTAAGATAATTTATGAGCGAATAAAAAGAAAAGTAGAAAAGAACCTCGATCAATTTGGATTCAGAAGAAATAAAGGAACAAAGGAAGCTATTTCGGCTCTAAGGATATTAATAGAAATAATGTTAGAGAAGAATAGATCATTGTACTTAGCCTTCATTGACATAGAGAAGGAATTTGATAATGTTAAATTGGACATTATGTTTCGATGCCTAAAAGAAGCGAATATAGATTTCAGAGACGAAGAATACTACTGGAACTGTATAAGAATCAATAAATAGGGATAAATGAAAAAATCAGCGCGAAAATAAAGAAAGGAGTCAGACAAGGCTGCTGCCTTTCACCTTTCCTGTTTAACATTTATGTGGAAAAGGCAATGAGGTGCTTTTTAAACAGAGGGAATGGAGAAATAAAATTAAATGGAATAAGATATAAGACGATTAGATATGCTGACGACATAGTGCTGGTTGCAGACAGCGAAGCAAAATTGCAAAAGTCCTGAACAAACTGAACAGATTGTTAAATATTAAATGTAATATGAGAATCAGTGAAAATAAAAAATTATTTTATTAAGATGTGACAAAAAAGTAGATGATAAGTTGAATATAATAATAAATGGGAAAACGGTACAACAAGTAATGAAATTTGAATATCTGGGCAGCCTGATAACCGCTGGATGGCAGATCGGAACGGGAAATAAGGAGAAGAATAGCCCAAGCAAAAAATGCATTTAGCAAAAACTAAGCCTTCTCTCTTCTAAGAATATAGATATCAGAAAACATTTTTCATAAAGAGCTTTATTTGGAGCGCGGCTCTTTATAGATGCGAAACGTGGACACTGCTAAAGAAATGAATAACAGTAGTAGAAGAAAATGAGAGAATATAACAAGCACCAATAAGGAGAGTAGTGATATCGAGTTTTAGTAAAGAGGAGTAGAAGGACAGTTATACAGCAGAAAATAAAAAATGATAGCAGAATCATTAGAAATAATCGAAATCTTTTTAATGTCGGATCTGGAATACAGGCCAATCAGAAGCGAACGTTTTGCTACATGGTCACATCTCCTTTACTACTGACCCTCGAATTCCAGCTAAGCACCAGGTTAACATACCTTACGCTACCAGTACACAATCCTTTGCTTGTTGTTGCGTTTTCAGTATCATAAGCCAAAATCACCTACCTCAACAACTAGCAATATATTCTTATAGCTGTTTTTTTATTCTACAGATATGTTTTGCACGTATTCCCTCAGTCCACAAAAGGATTAGGCTACAGTTAGCTAACTATTTTAATAATTTTCTAAATCTGTTTGTTAAGGTTTGTACATACTTTTAAAAATCAATTTGTTGTACTGCTAACCAATTTTAACAATTTTCTACCTTATTCTAAAACCGTTATATGTTTTGTGATTATATCTAATTCTAACTTTCTAACTCAGCAGTGTACTGCTTTTATATGTTTGTCTGAATAAATGTATTTCTAAAAATGGCTCAGCGTATATCCAGTGAAAGAAAAACAGAAAAAAAAAAAGTTAAAAAGAAACCTGCTTTAAACAGTGTGATTTATTACGCATAAATCTCAATACTATATAATATCCTAATTTCGCTAAATGAACCCCTCCCCACAAATCAAAAATAAAAAAATTAATATTGCTGAATACCGAGCATGTATGTTTTGTTGTTATTACTTTTTTTACCTTATAATATTACATCTGTTGGAGTCTTAACTTACTCGACATATCACACTGGAAAAACGGTCTATAAATCTGGATTTAACTATACTACTCGTTGTAAAAGGTATCGTTTGGTTTTTTTTCATTGGCTACCTCCGGCACGAAGCTTGTTCAAAGGTCTGTTCGAGTTTATCATCGGTTAATAAGAATACTGATTTCAGCGATATGACGTCGTATGTTTGGTTACTTTGACCGGCCCTTTATAAATTGATCCTATACCCTTTCTGTTCACAATGCGTTGAAGAAAAAACGTTAGCACGATAGCCATGTTAAAGATCTCAAACGGGACCTCCAGCAGCGGACAATTGAAGACACAGCCCGGCTTGATGCGTTAGACCGGATGCTCAAAGATGGTGACCGAGTCGACCAGTAAAACCCATAGTCAAATGGAAAGTGCCATGGAAGACCTCCTACGTTCTAGAGCTGTAGCGATCGCTAAGCTGGAGATGCGAATAGGGAAGGCAGAGGGTCTGAAAGGAAAAATAGAGAAAGTTACCGCGGACAAAGAACGACACAGTAAAGAGTTGGAATAAAAACTACAAACGGTTATTACGCAAAAAGCTGGGTATCCAAAGTAGTTTGAAGAAAAATTGCGAAAGGTTATCGCTGATGAGGCTGCTCATTATAAACAACAGTCAGAGGCCTTGCGTACCGTTGAAGAGACTACTATCCCCAACATAAAGAAAAAGATACATGTTCTTTCAATTTCATAAGGAAAACCGCATACATAGCGGACGTTTAGCTTAGCTCTGCCACTAATGTATAATTTAACGGCGGTTGTGGTGGTGTATGTGATGGTATGTATTAATGTCTACCGCGCTGTTGGGCGGCCTTGAGTGCTGTGGTTGACCTAGTTGACGGATGCAGGGGGTAACTGAGGGTTGCTTGGGTTGCAGCGGGTGGTTGGGACATGACCAGACGGTTGGGCAATAGTACAAACTTCAAATTGACGAAATAACAGCATGGATATAGGTTACATCATAGGACGACTCTTTTTTTTTTTTTTTTTTTTTTTTTTGGGAACGCCAACCAAGGGCAATGACCCATCATCAAAGAATTACGAAAACAGGATTAAATTTTGATATATAAAGAAATAGAGGAAATGAACTCCGCTAAGATTGGAACAACATCTGGTGAAGGAAAGGAAAGTATGTAGGAAGCACAAAAAGGAGTAGGTAGTTTTAGGTGGAGAAGCTTAGTGTAGAGGAGAGAACGCTGCTGTACAAGAAGAGAGCATTCAAAAAGGATATGATTTGCATCACAAACACAGTCATGATCCGAGGGATGAAAATTACGGTATGGGGAAGAAACAATAGAAAAACGAAAGAGAGACGAAGGAAGACAATTATGGTTGAGACGAAGACGTGTTATGGAGGAAATAACGGAACGACTGAAACCAGGGAAATCAGCAAACCAGGAACGTGATGAAGGAAGAGGTTGCAAGAGTTTGTAAAAGGAATGAGGATTGGAAAAGGAGGTAATGTAGGTATCCAACCATGATTTGAGGTGTGCTCGTTTGGATGGAAAGAGGATATTATTGGCAGGAAATTTATTGACAAATTTGCCGTTATAGGAAGCAGAGCGAGCAAACGAGTCAACTAGGTTGTTGCCTGCGATGCCGCTATGACTGGGAATCCAAAGAAGATCGATTTGAATGGAACGAACTAAGAAGAGATTTGCAATTAAGGAACGAATGGAAAGGATAATGTAGTCGCATGAAGAGGATGGAAAAGGGGAGGATATAGCCTGCAAGACGCTCATGGAGTCAGAACAAATAAGGTATTTATTATTATAGGAGGAAAGTGCAATGAAGAGAACTGCACGGAGTATTGCATACGATTCTGCAGTGAAAATGGAACAGAAGGAAGGAAGTTTATAAAGTTCGTAGTGTGGAAGAGAAGAAATAAGAAAGGAAGCTCCGACCCCCTCATCGCTTTTGGAACCATCCGTAAAGAGGACAGACGAAGAAGGAAATAGAGTCCTCAAAGCTGCGTTGTACTCGCTTAAAGCGATAGAAGGCGAATATTTAGTATGAGAAGGAAGGAAAAACAAATTAGGAGGATATAAAAAATCTATAAAGCTGAATGTAAAGAACGGGAGTTTATGATATGAGTAGATAAATGAAGAATAAGGAGCAAGACGTCGAGAGACATGAGAAAGAATAGGAATTTTCAGGGAAGAAAACCGCCAATTGGCCAGGATGTAGGAATAAGCAGAAACTAATTTAGAAGACTTAATAGGAAGACGTTTTATGAGGAAGCGATCCCCAAGAAAGGATCTACGAATGTGTAAAGGATGAATGTTGGCTTCTGAAAGTACTGCAAGAATGGGGGAGGATTTCAGAACACCGAGGTAAAGACGAAGACATGAATTTTGGACTTTATCGAGTTTGGAAAGAAGATGTTTAGGAGCATTGCCATAAATGAAGGAACAGTAATCAAGTTTGGAACGAATAGTAGATTTATATAGAATAAGAAGAACACTGGGGTCGCCACCCCATTTGTGTGGAGAAAGAGCCTTTAATAAATTAGTTCTCTTAAGACAGGAAATATATAGGTAGGAAATATGTTCGCGAAAGGATAAACGACTGTCTAGGAAAACGCCAAGATAGCAGAAGGACCTAACTAATGGAATAGATAAATTGTTCAAAGAGACATTAATTAAGGAAGTATTATAGGGACGAAAGGAAAAAACCATACAAACAGATTTAGAGGATGAAATGGTTAGATGGATGTTGGATAGAGCGGATTCAAGCAAGTTCAACGAATTATTGATTTCATCTTTAGCAGAGAGGATGGAAGTTGAGGAGTAATAAATAAGGATATCATCCGCGAAAAGGAGTGTAGAGGCTGAGACGGGAAGAGAAGCTATTTCAAGCGAATAGATATTAAAAAGAGTAGGACTCAAACATGACCCTTGAGGAAGGCCACGGAATACACATCTAGAGCCAGAGAAGGAAGGAGTGGAAAGATAAATGGTTCTACTTTGAAAGAGCTGAATTATCAGGGAAGAAAGTTGAACAGGAATGCCAATAGAAATCATCTTATTTTTAAGGGATGGAAGATGAACCTTATCGAAAGCAGAAACTACATCAACAAAGGCAGCGATCGTGTATTTTCTTTCGAGAAGAGCTTTATATATGTCAGAAAGAAAAAGGCTGATGCAGTCAGAAGGACCAAGACCAGGACGAAAACCGAACATATGTATTGTAGGAGACGAGAAGGACGACTCGGTGCTTGTTTATCTTTTCATAAAAATCGCGCCTGCAAAAAAAAGAATCACATCTTAGCTTACCTCTACAGCTAATATATAATTTAATGGTGGTGGTGGCGTAAGTGATGGCTCATCATAGTATCTCTCACGTCATTGGGCGGCTTTGCGGCGTAGTCTGGCTGGCTGAGCGGTGGGGCGGTAGCTGCGGGTGCTCCGGAGTTCCAGGGGGTGGCGAGAGGTGGCTGCGGCACAACTGGACAGTTAAACAAGGGTTTAAAGGTTAAAGTGGTGAATATTATTAATAATAATTAATAATAATAATAAAATTGTGCCTGCAAAAAAAATGTATCTTCAAAAAATGGGTATGCAAACCGCAATACAAATTCTTTTCTAATTCTCTATTTCTCTCTCTCGCAAATCTGTGCCGGAGTCGCCATATTTCTTCTTCAACTACATGAGTCGCATAGCGGTCGAGGTTGTTTGTTTTGGATGTACCCGTATGTTAGAGTGGAATGACCTGTTCTTAATCTGAGCAGGATGACTTCGTCTTTTCTAGATTCGTGGTATAAAGTTTTTGAGAGATCGATAGTCTTCTTAATACAATTTAATCTGTTAGAAGTTGGGACAAGGTCTCACATTCTTTGAAAGGATAATTGCTTGCTTTTTTAATATCTGATATCGAGATTGAAATAATTTGGAATTGGGGAAATTGTCAAGGATATTTTAGCTGTTTCGTCTGCGTTTGCATTTTGAGGAATGTTGATGTGATTTCTTTGTTTACTAACGAGAATATTTGAACTATTTCTTGTGAAATTCGATGTTATTTTTTTTTGATGTGGTAGTTTTAAATGGATAGCAGCGCTGTTAGCGAGTCTGTTAATATCAGGATATTACCGAAGAGTACATCTACACAGTATTAGATTGATAATTTTAAAGCGTGTACAGTTCCGTTGAAAGTTACTGCGAAGTATATTGGGAGAGAGAATGGGGCATGTTATCATAAACAAACGAGCAGCCTGCTCTGTCTGATGACTTGGAGCAATCTGTGAATATTTTTTCAAAGTTAGGGTGTTCGCTAAGGAGACGATTATAGTTTTGACTATAGTTGATTGGACTAGTTTTGGATTTTTCTAAATCTGTGAGTGATAGATCCAATTCGGATGTGAAAGAGTCATGGTGGATTGATATTCTGGAGAAAGTGTAGCAAGGTGGTATCTTTCCTGAAAATTGATTTGAGAAGATCATCGTTGTTGGGAGATAGAGAGTTAGGCTATTAAAATTTTGGTTTATATAGGTTAAGGATTTTTCTATGAGTAAAACGTCAGTTTTTAAAGATCGAAATTTAAAAGGAATAAGAGGAGAAAACGAGAGCGGAAGACTTTTAGTAAAGAAACGATAACCCAAATAAGATCTGCGAAAATACAGGGGATGTGTATTGAATTCAGCAAGAACCGCGAGAATTGGTCAGGATTTAAGCGCACCAAGACATAATTGAAGACAAAAATTTTACATTATATTTAATTTAGAGTCAAGATTTAGACGGATAAAAATATAAAACAGTAGTTAAATTTAAAACCAATAATGGTTCTATACAAAGAAATAATAATGTAGAGACACCATCCTATTTAGCTGGCGACAGGGCTTTCAGCAAGGTGTTAGCCTTTTGATAGAAGAAAAAGAAAGGTATTTGATATATTTTGTAAACGATAAACAACTATTAAGGAAGATACCAAGATAGCAAACGCAATAGCACGAGAAAGAAACGTCTTCTATAAAGATGCATTAACAGAAGTAAGATTATAAGTTTGAAGGATAAATACAACTTCCAACACAATGAAAGATGAATTAATGCTTCCAGGCCCGATGGAATATCATGAGATAAGGAAAAGAGCAGGATGTCATCAGCAACAATAAAAATAAAGAATTTAAAGGAAAGAATGCAACAATATTGGTGTAGATACTAAAAAAAAAAGTTTGAAGAGGAACATTGAGAAGAATTACAAAAAACATTCTTGAAGCGTGGAGAAATAGAAGGGAAGGGTGGATAGAATGATTGTCAGGAGATTAATAAGAAGGGATGTCAACTGAAATATTAATTGCTGTCATTTTATCGCTTACAGTTGGTAGATGCACAAGCAGAGGCACAGAAAACATCAATAAAGGAAGTCGAAGTATATTTTTTTAAATAATTTGTGCATGTGAGAAACAAAACGATTAATACGATTGACAGGAAAGATACCAAGCCAAAAGCCGAACACGTTACTGGGAAATACATTACCGTGCTTTAATTACTAAACGAAGTGCTTGTTTATAACATATCTTCAAACAGTTTTCTAATAAAATGTAATGCAGAAAAAAACTTTTCTTAGGAATAGGAGCGACAATAAAAGATTCTAGGAAGGAGGAACTATTAAAATTGAAAGAATTAAAAAGATTGAGAAGAAAACTTACAAATTGTTAAGACAAGTTTTTCAGGGCAAGGTAAAGTATATCATTAAGATCCGGAGTGAGGCTGAAAGATTTTAAAAGATCAAAGTTCGATTCATTAATATTGAAGACAGAATTTAGGAAATGATAAGGGAAATTCTTGAAGAAATGAGACAGAATACAATTCATCAAACGAGGAAACTTACACAGAAGCGACAGAATTGACAAAAGGTATTTATTAACAGGAATTTTGAAATTAGAAGGACATTCAGAGAATAGGAATTCAACAACTTTAGCTATTTTCCAAATATGTGGAAGAGGGGTAGTTTTAAAGAAGGAAGAACAAAAATTCTTCCAAAAGGACTTTTTTGAGGCTTGAAGTATAAACCGGGCTATTGCATTTTCCTGTTCATGAACCAGAAAATTTTCACTTGTAGGATTAGAACAAAACACTGTAAGCTGGCGTGATTACTGTTAAATGCAGCTTTACGTTCCTCATTGAAGCTGAACTCGATAATTAGAAATGCGGAGGATCGTGAGAAGAAGAAGATAAAGAAAGAGTAGTCAAGGTGGAATGCAAAAATATACGTTGTAGTCAGGTTATGTAATGGGAAGAGATAAATCAACAAACCAGCGGAATGGAGTCGCAATTAGTTTTGAAAAGATTCCATCGAGAAGGGTAAAAATGTCGTAAAAGGAAAACTAACAGGAACTATTAATGTAGGAATATGGTCACTACTACAGGAACCCGTAGGTTCCTTCAGTTTTAATTAAAACTAGTAGTTACGGGGGAAACGTGAGATTGAGGGAATTAAAGGTAAACGAATTATTCTTAAAGTAAGTAGAGAAAGTTCTTTAAGGACTATCAAATTATCGGAAACGATAGCATTCTCAAATATGGAACTATTAGTATTGTAGAATGTGTAACCTTACCAGAGAGAATCGGCGTTCTAGTTTCCACCAGTGATAAAACTGAAAAATGAAGAAGGAGGAAGTGACGAAAATCGTGGGAACGTAGACAGAAATAACGTTGTTAATACATACAGAGAAAGAATGGATAGAGATTTGGATAATATTAGATAATTAGAGCCAGAAGATAGATAAATAGAGACATCGCGTTAGAGTGGAATAGAAGATAATATTGCAATAGGGATCACAGAACTACCATACCCCCCATCACATTCATATCTGATTAACTCGAAGCTCCTGATAACTCCATAATTTAGCCAGAGGTTTGAGGATATTTTATCAACAGCTTCTCTGTTTGAAGTTATTGGATTACACCCAGCTAACTTATTTTGCTTCCATCGAATTATAATTTTTTTTCTAAACAGATATTCCTTCCGAGTTGATATGATTGTTGAAGTTTATCAGGTTTAGTGCTGTGTATACATTATGTCAGCTTGAATTGTAAATATGTATGTTTTCTGATTTATATATTTGGGGGTGGTATGCTTTACTCGTGTCTGTTATGGCGAGTCCACCTATTTCCGGTTTCAATATAATTCTTTGATATTATTAACATTAAGCGAGATTGCTATTAGATCATTTGATTAAACCAAATGAGTACACATTAGACTTAGGATCGCGTATGCATTAATCGTAGCCACTTTATTCTTAGTGTTTAAGTGTGTACTTAGAACCAGTTAAATTTTGTTTTCAGTAGCTCTTTAATTTACGTATGTTGAACTCCTCCTAAGTATTTGCCATTTTTTCAGTTACTCAAATCAATAATTAATCAGTATCATTAAATGTTTCTGAAAGTGTCAAGTTACCATTTTGTATTTGCGTAGATCGGCATTTATCGATTTTCATGGTCACATCTACATCGTCTGGATTTCCAAGTAATTTCAAATCATTTATGATTTTTATTTTACATTTTGAAACTCTATTCGTGATGGTTAATATGCAGTTAAGCGGATTTATTGCAACAGAAAACTCAGGACGCTAATTTCTTGAAATTGAAATGCCTTCCTTTATAGCTATTTTCCTAGATTGTATGTTACCAACTGGCAGTACTATCGCGTGTTCTAATAGATGGATGCTTTTTGGATCAATATTACATATTCTCAATACATCAAGCAGGTGTCAATGAGGGTGACTGAGATGAAAGTTATTTTGTAATCAATGTGTGTATGTTTAATAAGCAAACATTGTACGATTTTTTTGTTTGTCGCACTTAACGATTTATAATAATTGAATAGTGCTAATTCAGCTGATTTGTTTTCAGTGATCCATATCGGTCATTATTAATTATACGATTTTCGTGAATGTTTTAATTTACTTAATATATATTTTTCAAAGATTTTACTAAAATTAATTAGCAAAAATATAATTCTGTAAGAAGAGGAATTAAAGTATTTCTATTTGCTTGTGATTAATCTTACAACAGTCTTTTATAATTTACTCTTACATTTTTCCTCGTGCTCGGAATGTTAGTATCGAAATTTTTTTACCCAATCGATGTGTATAAACTACTCGTTATCATTGGTATACGGAAAGCGGTCAACAAAGAAGGGTGGTAGAAGTAGTATGAATTTTGTCGAAGGACAAACACAGTTTTTTTCGACCAAATAACTGGTTTTTAAGACGTATGTATTCAATGAAGCGGTCGGCAACAGTTTCACTAATTCGTAATCTAGTTTTTCGATGAAATAATAGCAATTTTCATCTGCATTATTTAGCAGACGGTTGTTATTGAACAACAGTTGCTAGATCTAAAATACACTTGCGTTTAATATCACGTTGAATCACCATGAAAAATGTGAATGCGATATCATTTTTAATTTTAATCTTTGCAGTTTCCATTACAGTTGGACAGGCAAGCAGACGTAAGTAAATATCACATAAAAGTTTCGCAATTATTAAATAATTCGGTAAACCTTTTTCTCCTCTAATTCGTTTCTACTTGTACACTTAGTCGAAAGACAGAAAATATTTCTTAAATTTTTTTCATGTATTTTTTTCCTTATAAATGAATTTATTACTTTCGTACTGAATTTTATTAAAGTCATGTTCTATACTATTAATGTTATTTTTAAGTGAAAATATCTTCAAAACTTTTACCGAAAGCGGCGATAATTATGTAGTAAACGCAGCAAGGATTCATCAGAAAAACCCTGTTTTTCTCCTGTTAACTTTTTTTTTTTTTTTTTTGGGCGCATCAACTATAGACCATTGCCCAGACACAATGGGAAGAAGAGACAACTAACTAGAACCTAATTCGATTGGAGACAGCTGAAATAAAGGAACCAAGGACAAGAACAACAAACTGGGAAGGAAGGGACAAGATGTAAGACGCACAGTAAGGAGTGGGAAGCCCCAGCTTTATAAGGTGAAGATAGAAAAGAGAACGCTCCGCAGAAAGAGCAGAGCACTCGAAGAAAATGTGATCAGCATCACAGACAACTGCTTCATCTGGATGCAACGGAAAATGAGGAGAGGGAAACAAAGAGAAACGATAGCGTGAAGAGGGCAGCAGTGTGTGATTAAAGCGCAGGCGGACAATAGAGGAAATTATAAATCATGGAAGAGAGGGAAACTCCGAGAACCATGGATGAGAAGGAAGTGTAGGTTGGATTGAAAGATAGAAGGAACGATTGTTGGAAAAAGAAGAAGGGTACACATCCGACCAAAATCTGAAGTGAAGCTTCTTAATTAGGGGTAATAGATTAACAGCCGGGATTTTTTTAAAATAGAAGCGAGAACGAACAGCAACCTGAGCCAAAGCATCCGCCATTTCATTACCCTCGATGCTTCTGTGACCAGGAACCCACAGTAAGTCAATGTGTATAGAGTGATGGAAAGAAAGATTATAAATGAGAGATCGTATACGAAGAATGAAGAAGTCAGAAGAGGGAGGAGGAAGCGGTGAACTGATAGCCTGGAGAGCACCCATGGAGTCAGAAATGATTAGATAGTCGGAGGACGAACGATTCGACGAGATATGTATGATTGCACGAAGGATAGCCATCAATTCGGCCGTAAAAATAGAACAGAAAGATGGGAGGCGAAAGGATTGGGAGAAATTGGAGTCGGGAAGAATAAAAGACGATCCGACCCCACCGGGTCCTCTAGAGCCATCAGTAAAAACAAGTGCATGAGAAGGAAAAAGACAACTGACCGTACTGCGAAATTCCTGTTTAATGACGGTCTGAGGCATAAACTTGGAAAATTTAGGGAGAAAATGTACTTTGGGAGGGTGTAAGAGGTCGAAATAATTGAGTGAGAAGTACGGAAGATTATTGCTGAATATAATATGGGAGCAGAAATGGCTAAGACGTTGTGTTAACTTAATCGGTTAGATTAAAGTTATAACCGACGATCGATGTATTAAATTTGTATATAAATGAAAAAAAAAAAACAAAATCTGACTAATTTTCATTCAATCTATTATTACGACCATTAAGAACTAAACGCCAGGCCATAAAAAAAAAAAAAAAAAAAAGAACTAAGCTTAGGAAATCAAAGTATCTTTTATTTTTACTTGTTTTTGTATATTAACGTTGTTGTTTTTTGCATGTGGATCGATGGTTATAATAAATAGTGTTTTATATTAAATATCAGTATGGTAAGATAAAATCCAATTTTTATGGGCAACCTTTAGCCCGACTTTTTTTTTTTTTTACATACAATGTGTCTGAAGAGATAATAAATAACAGTACGGATGAGAAATAGAAAATAAATAAGAATAACCACCCGCTGGTGATTAATCTTAACGAGATGTGCAATTGATTAGTCGGTAATAGTTATGATCTAGGTTGCAACTGAATCTGGTTAAATCTTTGAAAAGGTTTTAAGCGGATACAGTTAATTGACAAATTAGCGGCCAGCTATTTTCCACTTAAACTCCTATTGTTGGTATATGTAAATCCCTATGTATGTCATCGTTACGTCTACACCAAGGCGCTGAAACTTTATTTCGTAAAACTTTGTTCTGAAACCGTTGGATAATACAGACTGTCGAATTACTCGTTGTTTCCCATATTTCAGCACTATACACGTCCATATTCGTTTCAATATCGTTTTATAAGGTAAAACTTTATTCTCCAATTCATGCTTCGAAATTTTAGATCAGGTGGTTTACGTTTTATGACGACATGGTTCTTCCATGTGAGTCGTTGGTCCAAATGTAAACCAAATATCTTACTTTCCACGAGTTCGGTATTATTTGATCATTCATTACAACGGACGACTTATCAGCTTTGTTCAGAGTAAATAAAACGTGACTCTTTTTTGATTCGTTAACCTTGACTTCTCTCATCTTGACCGTTGTTCCAAACGTCTTAAGTGATCATGGAGATGCTACATTCAAATCGCGATTAGCGGATAATACAGCTACATCGTCAGCATACATGGCTGTAGTAGTATTATAATTTACTCGAAAGTTCGATGTGTAAATCTGGTACAATGTTGAACCAAGTGCACTACACTATGTACTATACCAGAACGAATGGCATGAACATCAGAGTAGATGCAATTCACGTTTACTTGGAAATATCGATCTCTTAAATACTATCTGAATAGTACGTAGTATCGATAAGGCAATTTGCTTTTAATTTTGTACACATATAGTAAGCCAGTATGTCATACTCTGTCGAATGTCACTTCAATATCCAAAAATATGGCTAAACAATATTCCTTTGCTTCAAAGCAGCGGTTTATGTCATCAATTATTCGATGTATCTATAGTTCCGCATTTCGTTTCTAAAACCAAGCTATTGTAGTTCTGATCCTTAATTACGGCGCCATACAGACCTGCACTCCATTTCGGCCATATCCAGGAAAAGATGGCGATTCCTAAGATTCAACAAAATCTGGGGATGTTTAATATCACGCCTCTTCCATCCGATATTTCAGAAAACTTTCGGTTACTTTTACTAACAAAGCAGAGATATGTTCAGTACTAGTTGTTGTTCTTCGCTGTTATTAAGTCCGAATATATATAGTGATAAAGTTTTGGAACCCGCTGAGAAAACGATAAATTGTCAGCATTGTACGAGATATCAGACTACATTTTCGTCCAATTTCCGCGACTTCTTTACTAAACATCAATGATGCGTTATTATTGCTGATTGATCGCATAGCGACTTCAACGCGGCGCTCTCTTTTAATGCACACTTTTTCATTTCACGAATTTTACGCTCTTCACTGATGGGACACTAAGCGTTCAAAATTGTTTAACTTTTTCCGATAATCCATTCAGTTTTTTAGAGTGATTGAGAAAAACCCGTAAAGTTGGTCGCCGAAACGATTAAAATTAGTAATTTCCAGGAAAAATGTAATCGAGTACAAACCGATCGAAAATCATTTGATGGTTACAGGGAGTCTGTTACGAAATTTTGGTATCCCCAATGGTATCCAGCTATGGAGCACGATAGCCAATTCTAATCTTAAGAAGATTTAGGCGTTTCACAACAAATCTCTTCGACGTCTGTGCGATGTACCACGGTTTGTACACAACAGCACCGTACAAAAGAGATTTACGAATACCCGCATTAATTGAGAAAATAAACTTCCACAGTAGCCGAGATTATGATCGTCTGGCGGGATACATTAATCCTCCAGCTGTCTGATTGACCAACAATACAACTCAACAACGGCTAAAACGCATACACTCCAACGATCTACTTCAGAGAACCGCTTAGAATTACCGCGTACTATATACTTATTTTACGTAACTCTTTAAAACTCAATGTTACCATGATCATAGTAATAATTTATGGTAATTAATACTAATTATTACTTTAAGTAACTTTTTTAGTAATAATACTAATAATAAAAAATGCCACAAAGACGAAAAGTCATGAAACCAAGAATAAAGTAAAAGAAAAAGTTGAACATAAAGATAAAAAGAAAGTTGATTAGAAAAGGTACTTCTTAGACATTAGAATTATGTTATTGGCAGAGTATTTATTAATGCAGAGTCCATTAACAGCTGCAGCACAAGACAACTGGTTAACCCTTTCATTTCCCTCTGTACCAACATTGGAATTCAAAGGTGAATATGGTGAGTTTGGAAAAGGTTGTAGATGAAATTGAACAGATTCAAAGAATGATATGACCGCTGGAAGGATGAGGAAATGCAGATGAGATTGCAAAACACTTTTAGCATCGGTGATAATTAGAAATTTATTATTATTGTCGAACTGAAGATATGAAAAGAGTGACTCTAAATATCACAACCGACCTCGCTATGTGCAGGATATAGGAAAGATGCTTCAATACTATGAGGGCCCTTCAAGTAAAAAGGAGAAAATGAAAAGGAAATAAAAAATTAATAGTATTAAGGAATTTTTGATTAGTAAAGATAAACTAGGAGGAAATGGAAAATCTGCAAAATTAAATGTAAACTTTTCCGCGATATACCTGGTTCCATTTTCATCTTCTCACGTTATTCACTGAACATACTAACCAATGTATTTCGATTTTATAAATAATTTTTAGACCATTCTTTTTATTTTGAAACTCGTATAGCTCTCAGGGGCAGGCCTATGTGACATTATGGAAGGTGCTTCATTCCTACCTTTCAAACAATTTTTTCCCTCGACATTTTTAGAACACAGATTTGTTTTTTAATAAAAGTTTTAGATCAGTTTGAGTAGTTTTATTCTTTTGACTTCCGATGAAATTTCGGTTTCAATCAAAAGATTTACTAGATAAATTTCTGATAATTCTAAGTTCTTTGATAGTTTTAATGTAATTTTTAATTTTGACTTTCAATAAATTATACAAATATTTTTCCCTTTAACCTTTGTTTTGAAAAATAATTTAAGTAACACAAATTGTAATACTCTGGTATTTGAAGTCGGGATTTATAAATTTTATACCCCCCAAAAGAAAACCTTAAAACACTTCTAATTGCTCTTTATTCACTGTACTACTCTGTTCGAAGTATTTTACTAAATGAGTATTTTACTTGGTTTGTTGCCCATAGCAAATTTTTGTAATATTTTGCAAGTCTTTCCCCAATTAAATTAGATGAGTATGCGAATGGCAGTGGTCTGCATTCTTTCGTAGTTACCGTGTAATATTTTTTATCAGTTGCTATGACTGTTAGATCCTGTGTAGTTTATTGTTGTACGTAACTATTTCAATAGTTTCAAAGTTAAAATTCGGGTAATTTAATCCGGTGTAATTGCATTAAAATTGTAAAGATCGATAAAAAAAAAAATTCTTTTACTTATCGACGTAAAATTTAGTGTATCGCTAGGAAATACGATTTCCCATAATCTGTAACTCCTGTCGATGAATTAAATTTTCGACCCCCCCCCAAAAAAAAAAAAATCTGTAACTCATAAATTACATAATATTTAATTTAAATCGTAAAATTTAAATCAACACTTCTGCACATCAGGGAAAACAAAATATACCAAACCTGTAGTAGTTTATTAAAACTTATTGTTGGATATATGATAATTTACAAGAATAAAAAGAAAATATATAAAAAACAACTAAAAAGTGACAAATCACTACCGCCTACTTGTCTATAGTCTTTTTTTTTTTTTAGTTCCGTTGGCTAGGAACATTAATCCAGCTCAAGAGGAATTTTCCTTTATTCTTCATTTCGAGAATCAGAATTCGAACCAGGTCCTTCCCGAACAATACATCACTGCCTAAATCAACTTCATTCAGTAACTTCCTCATATAAAAATCCTATTTTTATTAATCCTGATAATTTCATTATCTAAAATTTTATGTTTATTACTAAATCAGCGTGTTTTATTCCAATTTTTGGGATACTTACTATTTTTATAACCGTTTCATACATTAAATTTTGATGATTTTCATTTTTGCAAACAGAAAAATGTAGTTCATTTGTCAAAATAATACATCTTCAATCGCGCTTTGCAGCGCATTTGTGGATTTTCTTTTTTCAGTAGTAATAATAATAAATAAAAAATAAATATTAAAATTATAATTGCCCATTTTCGGTGTATTAACATAAATCAGTATAAACAAACTTGTACGGAGAATTTAATAATTCGCAAAATACATAAAACCGACATGTTTCGGAGTCACATGAACTATTTCGTACCATACCGTTTTAACGTCAAGTATTTTAAAAGACTGCAAAGTTTAACCATTCTAACAGACAACTCCATGAATTTTTATATATTTACAATATGAGCTACTTCCTGATAAAAAGATATTATTTTTTTTTTGTTTTTTTATCGATTCGCCAAATATAATATTACTTTTTTTCTCATAACCTCTTACACTTCGCTGTACGTTTTAATCAAATCTTGAAATTGAAATGCAGGTGTCTTCCCATAAGGTAAGAACTTTTTTTGTTTTATTTTTAAATCTATTCATCTTCGCGAACGTTACATGAATATATAATCATTTTTTCACTTTTCAATAAATAAATATTGTTTTTTTATTTCATACAATATCGATTTTGCATGTTACGATAGCACACCAATAAAGAGCGCTCGATAAAACTAACTTCCTGTATGTCAATCGTTGACTGTGAGCAGTGGCATATTTTTAAATAAAGAAATGTAAACAGAAAAGATTAATCCTTTTCATAATAATACTAAAAAGTAGAAACGAAAATATGCTTTTTTTTTTTTGTATAAATTACTTTTATTTAACATTTACAATATTCATCATTTAAGAAAAAGCAACTTCCGATTTTTAGTAAAAAATAGGTAACCGAATATTTTTCAAGAAAAATTATGCGTATCTCTCAAGTGCGTTAAAAAATAAAAAAAATAAATTTTCTCGAGTGATTAAAAAGAATAGTTTTAAAAGAAAAAGTCTTTTTTAATTTAGTTACACGGTTTATTTCTAAAAATTACGAGTTATTTTTTCATAAATGGATAAATGTTGTAAATGATAGAAGGATTTTTTATAAAAGAAGATTATTTTACAAAAATAGAACGGATAACTACCAATTTTTGAGAACTGACCATCAAAATGACCTCTAATTACGTAATATATGTATTGTGTACGCTTCACTCGTTATAACGGTAATGTATATTTCCTCATCGAAATTGATTGCTGACTTTAAACATTACACAGATGGAATATGTGAACGGAGTGTGATCAGAAACGAAGATCGCGTTTATTTAAAAATTTTCGATTGTCCTTCAGCAGTCGCAAATTTGAAGAAGGGCATTAATCAGACGATTTGCCGCATCAGTGAAAATGTTCTATTCGTTTGCTGTTCACCGAATACAACTTCTATTCTTGTTCGAGATTCAATTTCAATAGTCAACGAAAGTAAGTCGATAGTCACAAATAGAGAATATAATAAACGCAAACCGTAATTAGACATTTCCTGAATTGTGCGTGTCGAAAATGTGCGTGAAAGCCAATTCGATTTTTACGATGTTTTGCAAAGAAAGGTTTTTTTTAAAAATCATATTCCATTTGCGATTGGTCAAGTTGAAAAAACAAAATTACGAGTATATTGTTTTTCGGTGATATATCAACAATACAGAAATCAAGTAATAAGCACACAATAGCTACTAATATACAAAGTTGCAATATTATATTTAAAATTTTAAAAATTTTAAAAATTTAAAAAATTTAAAAAACACACACACATCCATACACAGTGCGTCCCGTAAGTTGTAGAACTGCCTTTCTAAATTCAATATTACTTGCGCCATCTTCATGGAATTTTGTGAACTTCTTCTCTTCCACAAGGAAGTTTCGGATAAAACGGATTATTTGAGCAGCGCAGTAACAGTTCGTACAAGGGTCTCTTGGATAGGCGATCGCAATTTTAGTATGGAAAAAAATTTGGAACAACATTTTGTTTTGTTTTGAAGCGGTTAAAAATGCTACCGAAACATTCAAAATGTTCTACAGGTAGCTTATTTGGAATCCGTAGTGTCTTATACTAGCATGTTTCGTTGGTATAACCGATTTTTGTCGGGTAGAAAGTCCATTGAAAACAAAGAGAGAAGCGAGAGACTTTGCACAACGAAAACGGATGAAAACATCGCTCGCGTCGCAGCTGTTCTGCAAGAACATCGAAGTGCAGGCTGCAGGTTGATGGTAGTGCTGTAAATAACCCGATTGTTCCGAAACTTCGGTCGTGGAAAGAACAAGGTTGTACGAATTAGTTCCCAAAATTTCATGAAAATAGCGCAAGTAGTATTGATTTTAGAAAGGCAATCCCACAACCTACGGGACGCATTATATATATATATATATATATATATATATATCATACATAATTCGATGTTTGTGATGTGCGGTTTAATTGATTCGCGTTCAGTTTAGCTGATAAGGATTTTAACTTGGTGAGTTCGTCTGATAATTTAAATCTATTGAAGCGGTTTACTTTTGTTTTTATCTAACTTATACATCGTGTATATGTATACATATCTCTAGTAGCGAATATGACTAGTGTCGAAAATACTTATTTTGACACTAGTATTAAATACATAGATGATATTAAGCAACTGCTTAATGAATCGCACAATATGAAAGTGAAACTAAAAGAAGGAATTTTTCAAAAAATTGGTAACCTGGTAACAACTTTAGACTTGTTAAAGACGCATGTAAATAAATTAAATAGTAACTTCAATGAGTTAAAGAAAAATACGGAAAAGAACATAACAAATATAGTTTCCGGGGTTATTTCAGATAAAAAACCATCGTATTCTTCCAAATTAAAAACTAAGTTGCTTACAAATAGTAATTTAATAACTAAAAATAAATACGAAACTTTAATCATCGAAGATACAAGTAATTCAGATGATAGGAATTGGAACAATGATTTAAACAAAATCAACACAAGTAAAATCGGAGTTGATGTTGGATTTATAAAACAACATAAACGTAAAGTTATAATTGGTGTTAAAGATGTAAACCAATTTGAAACCTTAAAACAAGAAGTTTCAAACAACATAACGAATATAAAAACCAAAACTGCATTAAAAAAGGACCCAATGATTTCGGTAGTTGGTGTTCACTCCTCAACTACAGAATTAGATATTAGTATGGCGATTAACAACAAAACGGGTAAAAATCCAAAAACTGTTACGTTAAAGAAAACTAATGATGGTAAACTACGTGCATTTGTACGCCTGGATCCTGATGTCTACCATATATTAATAGAGGCTGGTTACATGGTTGTGAACTGGTCAAAATGCAAAGTATATGATTATATTCCGATCATCCGATGTTTTAATTGCTTCCGGTTCGGCCACATGAAAAATGAATGTAAAACTGATTCAACTCGTAGCAAATATACTCTGGATGAAAATCAACTTAAAGCAAAATGTAATAATTGTTTTTCGCATGCCTGTTTACAGCATGTGAAAGAAAAAGGTAACATTTCTCTAGAAGTTAAGAAAAATATTATTAACAATATTACACACAACACTTTTTCTTATGCTTGTCCATTGTATATTAAAATCGTAAATAAAGTAAAACATAATATAAATTATGGCTAATATTAAATTAATTTTGCAAAATGTAAATCACTGCAAGGAAGCGCAATCAGTATTAAATTTAAATAATCAACATAACACTAATTACTTATGTGTCATTTGCGATCCTTATTTATATGGTAATGAAAAACAGTACAACTTCTTATTGCATACTAAGTATGTTGCTATCTGTAGTAATATTAAGAACGTTAGTAGTACCAAAATTTCAGATTACATTATTAAAGTTAACGTAAACGATATTGTTATTTTTGGAATATACTTTCCACCTAATACTGACTTAATTTATCAATTTACACTACTGCTTAAACATATAAAACAAAACTGGAGACATAACGTAATAATACTGGGAGATTTTAATTCAAGATTAAAATTTATGGAAAGCAAAAACTTCCCACACACGCCCAGAAATGCACAATTTGAAAATTTTGTGTACTCAGGGAACTTAACAATTAAAAATGATTATAATATACATACGTTTAAAAACCACAATGGACAAAGCTTGATAGATTATGTTCTAGTAAACATTAACTTTAAGTATAAGTTGTCTAGTGTTATGCTTCAAGATTTTCACTTAAGTGATCATAAAAATATCAGTATTGAAATTTTTGATACAAATATTATTAATAATGATAATATTCTTACCTTGGATACAGATATATTTATTAGTAATCTTAATGCCGACTTAATGTTAAATTTCGAAACGAGCTTAAAACTTGCAAGTACCGAACTTCAAGTAAATAATATTATTGAACAATTTAATGATAATTTAACAAATAACGTAAATAAGTCCAAGGTTAAAAAGCCTAAGACGAACAAATCCCGGTGGAACAGAGATTTAGAATATTTTAAATTACTTGTCAGAAAGCTCAATAATATTGTTGTCGGCCGAAATTTTAAACTAACGTATTTTACAAAAAATAAACAAAACACAACAGATGGTCGAAGAAAATAAAAAGAACAAACAAATCTACTAAATTCTACTCTTTATTAATTCTGCACAAACTCGACTTTTACGAACGACGAAAATATATAAAAACGATACACACGCTTTTCGGTTTCGTACACTTAAAAAAAAGACACGTTTTCCCGCGAAACAAAACACACACTGGCCCACGCCACTACGCTACACACACGTTTCTAACACTGACGACACTGCCTGCGGCCGACCGCGACAGCCATGCGGTCCTTACAAAAAATACCGACGCTATCCTTAAATATGGCGACCTTTTAACTCTATGCGCTAGCATGCAATTAACAAATAAAAAAAAATATAAACATTGCGGCAAAATAAAATAGAAATAATTATTAAATATAAACGGGCCTCGTTACGCAAAATTAAAAATAAAATACGGGGGAAAAATAAAAAAGAAGAAAAGGTATTTAAAAGAGTAAAATAACAGCTACAAGGAAGTAAAAGCGAAAAGCGGAAAGAGATAGCTAAGTCGGAACAAGATGGGAATTCAAAAAAAATGACGACAACATTCTCGGCCCATTCTGACGGATGTCTGCCCTCAGACATCAACCAGAGGTCGATTTCGGGAAGGAAACTTTAATTTAGGCGAGCATGCATCATAGACACTATAAATGAATGCAACTGAAAGAAAATAAAACAAAATATAAACAAAATTCTATACACACAAAAAAAACCCCTGAAAACATCCTCCTGCAATTATGTGACGAAGTCTCCATGTCGTTGTGGAAATCCCCGGTAAGCCTCTTTGATTAGTTCTTTGACCTCCTTGTTTGATCTTCGTTCTTTGCCAACGACCATGTTAGCAGTAATGTCGAAGATACTGATGTCCGTTTGTTCCAGAAACGGATAAATCGAGTCCTGATCGCTGATCACCGAATTATCAACCGCTAACAGCTTCCTTTTCCCTTTCTTTAATTCGAAATCCGATTCTGTTTCAACTGCATCGACTGAACCGTTGATGACTTTGTTTCCCTTAAAATTGCATTCTGATATTTTGTTGTAAAGCACTGACCGGTAAAGATCGTCGACGATCACGGAATTTAACTTGTCACTTAGTAAATTCGGTTCCATTCCTCGTCCGCTAGGCAATTCGGGTTCGATAGACGATGTATCAGAGTCAGCTAGTATTCGAAATTTCAGGTCGTTATCGTTACATTCGGTAACTGGGTCTTCTGCATTAATTTGCGAACATCCGTGTTTGTACGGCATCTCAACGTCAAAGTCACTCACGAGCGGTTCTTGCGGATCTTCGTCAGAATCAAGTTTATGATGAGCCGGAGTGTGATGATCGCGGTACCATTCACTGTCGTCTTCTTTTTGATTATCACTACCTCCTTTGAATATCACAGATTCTAGCGACGCGTCCATTGTTGATTCGACTAAATTACAATGCGAGTTTTCCAAGTTGATCTTCGCCATTTCAAACTCACCAATTTTCAACAACGCCAGATGATCCACTTCTTTCGCGTATTTATTGACGTTTTCCGCGATCTTTTCCATCTTCCCGTTGAATTTAGCTTCCTCGGCTAGCGCGTTATTATTCTCGATCAGATGTGTCACTCGATTTTTGTCGGAATCGTCGAAGCTGTGAAAACTATCGATTTCGTTGACGGCAACTGCAGTTCGGTGCTCGTTTGCGGCCGTTACTATTTTATCAGATAAGTGTGAAATCGAATCACCAATGTTCAAATTGCTCCGGACGATAGGTTGAAATAAGGGTTGACTCGGGTCAATCAAGCTAAACATTACAGATTGTTGCGGTTCCTCTTCTCCATAAGCACGTCGCTTCTGCTTCTCCGATAGATCATCGATCTCGAAGTCGGCAATTGATCCGATGGGTGGCAGGATTGCTCTACTGTCGTCTTGAGCGGGCGAGTTTCGATTGATGCGAATTGGCTCCGCCGATTCGTGTCCACGTCGGTTGACTATGTTCACAATTTTCGGTCTGCATTCACCGAATCGTTTCTGTTCGGGCATCGGGCAGTCTCTAATAAAATGCCCTGTCCTACCGCAACGAAAACATCCACCTGATGCCGATGGAATAGGTTTGGTACTAACTTGCCTACTGTTTCGCCCTGAAACCTCGTCCCGTCTTATTTTATCCTCTCGAAGTTGTAAAGTTGAATCGGATCTCGTGCCCACAACACGCTCACGATATCGAACGACATCCAGAAGATCGGTTAGTGTTCGTGGTCGGCTAAGTGCAATATACTCGGATAATTGGATCGGACGAATACCAATGACGGTTTGCTCAGTACTTTCCCGAGATGACAAACCACATTCCACACACAAACGATATTTTTCCATGACGTATGAAGTAATATCCTCGTTTTCGCGCCGTATTCTTTGTCGCATTCTATCGATTTTTTTTCATTACCGATAGTTCCGGATCAAATATATCTCTCAATCCAACAGTGAAATCAGTCCAAGTTGTCAAATATTTGCAGTAGATCAGCCACCAATCTTTCGCTGCTCCTCGTAATTTTACTTTGGCGACTTCTAACTTTTGACTGTCCGTCCATTTATATTCGCCGGCGAGCTGCTCTATCGAAGCGATCCATTCCTCGGGCTCTTGGGCAGGGTCGACACCTGTGAACTCCTCAATATCTCTCGCAACATTATGAATATCGACTTTCAGAGCGCTCACTCGTAACAGTAATTCTCCGAGCACTGTTGTGAGGTCCGACAAATCCACTACGGGCGCCCTTACGTCATTCGTTGATTGTGAATTATTCATCACGACTTTATAGTTTTACGAAAACGGCGACACACACAAAAATAAAAGAAAAAAAAATCGGCATAATTAACTAAATGGAAAATAAAAAAAAAGTAAAACACATCCGACGAAAAAAAAAGAAAAAAAAATGTTACAATTTGACGATTGTACTTACGGCGAACTTTATGATTCGAAATCCTACTTGGCGAACTTTGTGGTTCTAAATAATATTTCGCGAATTTTCTGGTTCTCAATCCCACTTCTGAATTGTTGTCGGCCGAAATTTTAAACTAACGTATTTTACAAAAAATAAACAAAACACAACAGATGGTCGAAGAAAATAAAAAGAACAAACAAATCTACTAAATTCTACTCTTTATTAATTCTGCACAAACTCGACTTTTACGAACGACGAAAATATATAAAAACGATACACACGCTTTTCGGTTTCGTACACTTAAAAAAAAGACACGTTTTCCCGCGAAACAAAACACACACTGGCCCACGCCACTACGCTACACACACGTTTCTAACACTGACGACACTGCCTGCGGCCGACCGCGACAGCCATGCGGTCCTTACAAAAAATACCGACGCTATCCTTAAATATGGCGACCTTTTAACTCTATGCGCTAGCATGCAATTAACAAATAAAAAAAAATATAAACATTGCGGCAAAATAAAATAGAAATAATTATTAAATATAAACGGGCCTCGTTACGCAAAATTAAAAATAAAATACGGGGGAAAAATAAAAAAGAAGAAAAGGTATTTAAAAGAGTAAAATAACAGCTACAAGGAAGTAAAAGCGAAAAGCGGAAAGAGATAGCTAAGTCGGAACAAGATGGGAATTCAAAAAAAATGACGACAACAAATATTAAACACAAAAATTTTATAAATAAACTCATATATAAAGTAACTTTAAAATTGTATAGGAACAAAATTAAATATTTCAAGCAACAGGCCTGGAGAACATTTTGTAGTTCGTCCAGGGCCTGGGGTAAACCTTATAAAATTTTAACGAATTCTGAACCATTTAAATTTCCAGATTTAAAAATTAATGGTAATAATGACACTTGTTCCTCTATTACTAGCAATAAAGACAAAATGAGTTTACTAATGAATACATTTTTTAATTTTAAAGAAACTGGTTCTATTTCATTAGATAAAATCACAGATATACATAAATAAACAACAGCAGTTTGAAGTAACATATTTTGAACTAAAACAAATTATACAAAATCTTACTAATAGAAAAGCAGCGTCCTCGGATGGTATAACTAACAAGGTTATTAAAATTATATTTTTTTACTTTCCAAATTTATTATTAACACTTTACAATAAATTATTACAATTTAATATGTTTCCGTCCGCTTGGAAATGTGCTACTTTAATTATGTTAAACAAACCAAACAGGGATTTGAGTAAAGTAAATGGCTATAGGCCAATATGCTTATTAAATTCCTTAAGTAAAGTTTATGAAAAAATTATTCTTAAATTTTTAAACAATGAAATTAGCAGCACATCCGTGCTTAATGCATACCAATACGGTTTTAGAAAATTCTTTTCTACAGAACTTGCTATTGCAGATGTAACTGATAATTTATTACAAAACAAACAACGGAATAATCCGTCTATTATTATTTCATTTGATATAGAGGGAGCATTTAATAATTGTGATCGTCAAGTGATAATTGATGCATTAATTGTAAATGGTTTTAGTTCTAACGTAATAACCCTAATATACGATTATTTAACTAACAGGAGAGTAAAGTGGGCCTATCAAAACGACATTGTTGATGTTAAAAATAATTTTGGCGTTCCACAAGGTTCAGTTCTTGGACCGGTCTTGTGGAATATTTTATATTCTAATATCCATTCTAAATTAAGTAATATATACGCAGGCCTACGTTTATACAGCTATGCTGATGATTTACTTTTGGTCTACAACGTACATTTATCTAGTAACTCGACTCTGTCGTCCCACATTGCTAATTGTAATGAAGTTATTTGTAAACTTAAAACAATAGTAAATGCTTTAAACCTCAAATTTGAGATCACCAAATCTCAAATCATGGTGATACCTGGTCGAGACAAAAACCTTGACCAAATTTGTTACAATAATATTAAAATTAATAATCATACGTTCAATTCTACTGATCATATTAAATATTTAGGATTCATTTTAGACGATAGATTAAAGTACAATAAGCATATACAGTACATAAATAATAAGGTTAATAAATATTATTACATTTTTAAATCCCTTGGCGGTTAATTATGGGGACTAAATTATAAATCTAAGATAATACTCTATAAAGGTTTAGTGCAGTCATTATACTCATATTGTGCTGGTGTCTACTATAACCGGTTAACTAAACAACAAATACATAACGTAAACTCCAACTGTCGGAAATTTCTAATTGATTTAACTTCTTCATATGTAACTGCTTCAAATATTGCAATTCAGACCATAGCACGGGTCTTACCTATCGATCTTTACATAAAAAAGAGATCTCTAATTTTTAATGCTAAAAAAGAAAATAATGGTATTATAAGTAAAGAACTTCTCAAGCAAGTTGATTTACAAATTTTTAATGAATTTAAAATAAGATACGATACTCTATCAAATGGTAAATTAATAAATAAGTTCTTTCCTAACGTAATAAAACGCTTTAAAAATAAGAACATTACAGTAAATTATTATATGACTCAAATACTCACTGGTCATGGTTCTATTGGATACTTTTTAAATAAATTAAATATTATTTCAGACAGTAAATGTTGTAATTGTGAAAGTAATGAAGTAGAAAATGTTCAGCATATAATATACACATGTAGCAAGTATAACCACCTGCGACAATTGTATATGATTGACTGTGCACTTCAACTAAATGAAATTATTCTACTAGAACAATTTCCTGTATTCATTTCTGAATTATTTAAAATTAAACATATATACAAATAATCGCTACTGGTAGCCATAAGCTAATTCGCAGGCTACTCTAGTTTGTTATATTTCCTTATTAAAGTAATAATAAAAAAAAAACATATATATATATATGTATGTGTATATGTAGGATTCATAATAAATTGAGAAGTAAAATATCGTTGACTAAACATGTAATTTTAAATACCTTTTGAATGCAAGTTGATTTACACATTAGATCCATGTGAATGAAAAACACATTCAAAACTTTAAGAAACATCTTTGATTTCCCAGACAAATATAAAATTTCACTACCGACATCACATTAACAAATTTTAATATCAAAAATAAACATTTATTTTTTTTATAATATTTTTTTGATAGTATAAACAAATTAACTGGAATCTGATTCACGTAATAAGATTAAAATGCGAGAATAAACAAAAATTAACAAATGCTTCTGTCAAATCAGCTAAAAAATTTCAAATTTCCACGTTACTTGCAGAAATATCGGTACACGTCTTTGAGATTTAATATATTCAAAAAAATAGCTCGATTATAGAATTGTTTTTGCAAGAAAAAAAGAATAAATCTCGAAACGTACCGTTAATTTTTTAATTTTATTTTGTATTATCATCATTTACAACATCCGAATCAGCAGAATTGCAAGTTATAGATAATAATGGACGATGGCTACCGCAGTATGTTATATATTCACGTGTTTCGAGATGATCGATGTGATGAGAGAATACAGCATCAATTATTTTTTTCTGTTTCGTAAAGTGGATATGACGAGGTTGTTGTTTAGTTGTAATGCTAACTCGGTGTGCATAAATTCAATAAATTCCGGTCCGTGAATTAAAGTCTTCACTAACGAGCATATTGTGATAATTATGTTTTTCAGGTAGCTTTAATTTAGGACTGTACGCCATAAGATTTAAGACGATGAATTCCTGAATTTTCTCAAACGATTTATTCACTGAGATATAAACTTATGTGAGTGTCGTTATTTTAGCATTGATTGTTGTCCCGACCGAGCAAAAGTCGCCAACACCGTCGTGACATGTCCCGATGTGATCCATACTTATATTATTTGGATCAAACTTCCGCAAATCGTTTTTGATATTATTCGACTGCAATGCGTTGGAAATAGTCATGTTTCCACAAATAAGAACGAATCGTATTCCTTTTAAACTGAGCAAAAGTGCGAAATCCTGGTATCAAACTTCTCATTTTCGGTAGCTTTGGAACCGAAGGAGAATTCATAGCTGTTCCGAAGTTCCTCGTCACTCTTGCGTTTATGTGATTCTTGCGGCGAATCGGCCATCGATCTTGGTTTTTTATTATTATTTTTTATTTTTTACAAGTCACGACGTTTTTACTGGTTGAATTCTGAAACACGACTGAATGTGCAAGTTTGATTAACAACTCGTGTCAATGTGTCGGTTAAATAAAATTTAAAAAAATTTATGTTATAAATTTGATTTCATATTGTTTTGATGGTAATGTCCTTTGAATTGTTTATTTATTTTAGGGTTCCTGTAATTTTAGGACTGTCTGTCTTTAAAATTATAACTGATGAGTTGATTCTAATTTACATGAAAATTACGTATCGAATTGCCTAGCAAAAATTAAATCGCCGAGTAATATTCCAAACGCTGTGTTTTTTAACTCTAAATTTCGAGAATTGTCGTATAAAACCTTCAGACAGCAAAAAAAAAGTTTTACGAAATTATCCGCGGAACGTTAAAATGTTTTACGAAATTATAAAGAGAATGTTGCGTTTTACGTTGCGTTACACTATTTTCAGGTTGACCCTCAGCCTAAAGACATATACATGTCAAAAAGAATGTGCACTAAAATACCCTGTGATAGCGATCAGCTGTGAATACTACCCGAGAAGTCTATCTTAGAACGTGCATTACATACACCTACATACTTATCGGGTTATGATCTAACAAGTTTGTGATGTTAGATTATTCCTACCGGGCTGTGTGTTTATCGGGTCTAACAAGTTTGTGATGTTAGATTATTCCTACCGGGCTGTGTGTTTATCGGGTCTAACAAGTTTGTGATGTTAGATTATTCCTACCGGGCTGTGTGTTTATCGGGTCTAACAAGTTTGTGATGTTAGATTATTCCTACCGGGCTCTGTGTTTCGACCAACAGTTCAAACATTTACTCTGTTTCCTCTACTGTATTATTACGGATTCGTTTAACAGTAAGAAAATACAAACTTACGAATATTTCGGACAATTTCATTTGAAAAACGTTACGTTACTTATCGTTCAAATTTACTAGATATCATTAATGTCTTTATTTCGTGTACTCAAATTAAACAATGCTCTTTCATTGTTTGAACGATTCCGAGTAATTTTACCATTTTAGCGAATGAGGAAATAGAGGCATAAATGACGAGATTAACGACAGAAAGTAATAACACAAAGTCTAGTTACTTTTACCGTCAATAAAATTACCGTCGATTAAACGAAAACAACTAGAAGCAAGATAAATGAAAGTAAACTAAATATTAAAAATGATAGTCATTCTTACACGTTTGGGGGGAAGGCTTTTGTCATATTTTATTTAAAAAAGAATATAACCAGAAATAATTGATCGGATTTTTATCTTTATTTATTATTTCTCTATTAAACATATTTTTGTTGCAATTTTTTTGTACTTTCGATTTCTCATTTTTTATTTATTTCTAGCTATTTGATTACATTATTTTAATTTTACTACTATACCTTCAAATCTGAAATATTTTCATTTATTATGTGTACAAAACAAAAAGATATTTATAATTTATTATCTTTCTAATGAATCGATTTTTTTCTGCTGTCTAACGCTTAATGCATAACTGTCAGCTGACATCGCTCAGACGCGAGAAGCGAACGAAGCCAGCAGAAGGCTAAACCCTTTCTAGTATTATATTGTAATGACTAGAGTAGTCTGAATATTACAAAATTCTGTAAACAAAATGGTATCACATTTTTTTGGGGGGGAAACAAAGAAAGAAAAAAATAAACCATTTAATCAACTCGGCGGGGTATTTCGTAAAAATATTGAATGAAAGTTACACAAATGGAACTGAAATGATAAAAATCGGTATAAACAGGTTCCAAAACGGTTTCGTGTAGACTAGAAATGGAAATTTTTAAAAAATATACCGGATTAATACGGGGTCGTAGTGAAGATATGGAAATAAAACCGAAAAGCTTAGAGAATTCGAAATTTATCAAGACTGTTAGATACACTACTTTAAAATAGTAAATCGTTTACTATACATTGTGAAAAATTGTAATTCTTTCAGGAAAACAAATTTTATATCTTGTTGTTTTCTTTAAAATTATCGGGAAGTTGACCGTTCATTTTTTTTTTTTTGTTTTTGTATACTGATGGAATTTAATTGAAAATCACTATTAAAAACAAATCAATAAATCAACTATTCGTTGACAAACAAAACGAATAATTCGTCATAAACGGTCCGACGGTGGTTCGCTAATGTCGCATACCTTGATCAAATAGCGTTGATCGAATTGCACGCCGTCTAGTGTACTATATGCACTTATAACTCCTTTATCAGATGGATCGCGTTCGCGTGTGTAAGCAATGCTTAAAAATAAAAAGACAATTACGATACCGGTTTATAAAATATGAATAAATAATATTTTGAAATAAATAAAATTAACATAAAAACGAGTTTAAAATAAAAGTAAAAAGGAACACTGTGTCCTGTGTACAACGGTGACTGAACAATTACATTCTGAATTTTCTATTCCAGGAGTAATTTCATTTTTGAATTAGATACGCCATAACCGGGAAAAAAAAAAAAAAAAAGTAATAAATAAAATACGAGTATGTCAAACGAGTTTTAAAAAGTACATAATTTCGTAAGAAAACTCTATTTAACGACCTGTGAATGAAACGATAAAAATTACTAGACAAAATTTATTACCTGAATTGAGGACCAAGAAATTTGCCATTCAACTGAATAACAAAACATTAGGAATGAAGTAATAGATAAAACTTTTTTCCCCGAAATTAATAAAAACTCGCAAAAGATGCATTTCCCTGTATTTTAAATAAAAACTCGATAAGAAGAAATTCGTTTGCTACGATATAACAGTAAAGTCACCTTTGTAACTAAATCTAGGGGCACAAAATATGACGTCATAAATTAACTCCTTGTTTCTTACGTTGTTGCTGTTTATTCATTGCTGTTGTACGTAATTACAGAGAATACGAGATTGTGCCGGCTTGAATACTCGACTCTAACATTGAGTTTAGTACATTGTAAATTTTAACTTCAGAACGCCCAATGCCCTGTCGAATAGTCCTCATCTTACTTTTTATTTCTACCGAAATCGGTAATACATTTTAAAAAATCTATCCATAAATATTACTCGTGTTTTTTACCCAAAGACTGATAATTTTTTGAAATCTAAATTCGTTTCCAACTTATATTCTTTGTAATTTATATATTTACTGAGTATTTTACAGACGGGGATGTTTATAAAAACGAAAGCCAAAAATTTCTCACAAAAACTCGCAACGAATATAACATGTTTCTGGAGGAAATAGCTTTATTTAAAGACTCTCATACAGATTTTAAACATTTAGCACTAAATTTATCTTTATTAATATATTCTCTTTTCTCGTTTCTAGTACTAAAAATCGGCACTTCCCTCAAAAAGTCATTTCTAGTACATTAATTTGTATTTAAATTTAAGGCCTTGGCCACAGCCGTCGGTGATTGACAAATATTGTTTTATGTGAGAAATGAAATGAAAGTACGTATAACTTTATATTAAAGCAAATTCAGTTTTAAAAATATGTTTTTAAGAGAAAAGAGGGTATTATGTTAATGATAAATATAGTAAATGAAATGAATTTAAAAAATATTACACTCTGTTTCCACAATTATTGGAACAAGAAGATAACAACTTTTTCAGTATACAAGAATGAAAAAAACTGCATTCTATTATATATTGAAGTATATTTAAGATAACATTACGAAGTAAAGCAGTTTCCGGGAATATACTTACCGGAGCAAATACTTCGTGTGAGTTCAAATGCTCCTACATCGCTTCCGAGCGAGCGTTCCTTTTCCTATATTAATTAATTTTCCAACCCCGTATTGTATGCCTTTTACCCTTACCTTCACTTTCAGTTACACTTAAGCCTTTTTTATCCTCTATATCTGATCGTGTAAGCAGACCCGTATTAAGTGTATGATAGGCCCGGGGCTACGGAAATATTAGGGGCCCTTTTCGGAAGTTACAGAATTATCAGTTTTATATAATAACTAAATTTTCTTTAATTTGATTTAATTATATTATTTTAAATTCACGAATTAACATATAATTATTAATGTAAACAAAACTAAATATCATATAGACAATGGGTAGAATTTTCAATGCAAAAAAAAAATAAATATATATATATGTATATATGTATAATTTTAAACAATGAATTTTTTTCTTATTTTTTTTTGAAAATCCTTATCAAATTAAAATCAAAATACCTGAAAATTATACATAATCGTTACAAAGAAAAATAATTATTTATAGATAAAATTTCCTCGCCCCATGCAGAGCAAAGGTATCCTTTCTTGTACAATATCGTTAAAATCTACTGTACGGAGAAAATCTGTTTCGATCATTAATCTTGATAATGCCGATAATCTATCATCTAGCATGGTTGATCTGTATATCTTCTTTATTCTTTTTAATACCGAAAAAGATTTTTTCGCCTCATAATTTGTAATCTGTATAGTTACAAATATTCAATAAGCAATATAAATGTTTGGAAAAACATCTATTATTGCACGTTTAAATATCCATGTCGGAGGTGGGAGCCTTTTGGGGGCCCCTTTATAAGGCGGGGCCCGGGGCTACAGCTCCCTCTAGCCCACCCCTAAATTCAAGTCTGCCTGTAAGCATCTGATAATCCCATTTTCCTGGTTACTGGGTCATTGTCAATGTAGTAGAGCCAAAAAAAAAAAATTCTTCTTTACTTTTATTTCTACTAGATTATTTAATCATTTACCGTAAATATTTAAAACTAATATAATACCAAATATACAATCCGTTAAAAGACCAAAAAAAAAGTAACATCGAATTCATCCGGAAAAGAAAACAATTTGATTTTAATTCGTCCATCACAGGATAAAATCGAATCAATTTATCAACCACACACAACTATTCGCAAGCATTTTAAAAAATCGGTCAATATTGCCGTCGCCGCAAGAAAAAATCACAAAAGCCTTTGCTGAGTGAAACTAATAAAAGAAGTCAACAATTCGCGATTTTACATAAAAATACTCTAAGCATTGTGTAAAAAAAAATAAATGTTTGTTGTCTAATAATTTCGGATAACGTTAAAAAAAGACTGGCGGGATCTATGAATTTTTTAAATTAATATTATAACGATTTACGAGCGTATATTTTATTAAAGTCAAATTTAGTGACATTTATTTTAAATATGCAAATATCGTTTAAATTTGGCCAATCATAAAGATGTATAATAGCAGCATATTTGCTTTATTCCATGTCTGCTTCTCAATCAGTACGATGTTTAAAATAGACCTTTATGTATAACCATGTATGTGATCTAATAGTCTGTTATGTTACATATGAATTCCGTTTTGCACCTCAACTTCTCTTTGACTGCATCATTCGTTCTTTTTCATGTCTACCAACACTGAGATTATATATATATATATATATATATATATATATATATATATATATATATATATATTTCGCACTTTTATTGTTATGCCGTTTATCGATGATGCACCAATAATTTCCATCGCAAAATAAACCTGCTATCACTTGGCAATAACAAATGTGCAACCTATCTAAATCGTACTGCAATGTAAAATATAGTTTGAATTATGATCAACTGATAGCGCTGTAGTCTGTGCAAGCTTTTGTAACTTTTTCTGCGGCGATTCGCCCCTGCCGTTGATGCCCTAAATCATCGGAAATTTTAACGACAGTTTATGTATAAATAAAAATGCTCGAGTAAAAATACATTCCTATACTTAGAGTGGTGAAACTCGGTTCATAAGTATATACTTACCCCTTTATTAGTATTAATTCTACGAATATGTGTCTTAAATAGTAACACGCTCGAATTGATCACATTCTATTTTTAATAATAATTTAATTATTATTGTAGTTATGCGATCATTCATTAATGATTCGGATATTATCGGATCAGGCATGCTTTTTAATTGCCTATGAAACGCAGCAGAAAATCGAGCATTAATTTCACGCATCATACTTGCCCAAAGTATTAGTTGCGCACAATTTATTAAAAAAAACTCGGTCTAATTTTAGGGTAGAATCGGTGAAGTAATTAAACATGAATACAAGTCTTCTTCTTAAAAAACGTCATTTGAATACCGTGATTATTCGCTTTTGACAAACAATGTGTTTTCAGAACTACCGATAATATACCACTTGGTATATTTAACTATTCGACGGTAAAAAATACGTTCATAATTTGTACACATCGTATTTTCGATGTAAGAAAAAATATACCACTCATATTAAGGATATTCTTCGAACAACCCAGTTTATTTGAAAATACGTTAAATTAATTTCACAAATATAAAACTGTGTGTAACGTCTAGTTTTATTTTTCATTACAAACAAATTTTACTTTCAATAAAAAAAATATATTCACGTTCCCCTTTCTTTTTTTTTTTAATAATCAAAAATCGCCTCTGGCTTTTGCAACTTGAAACCAATTCACTCAATTTTCAGTTAATTTACTAATTTTCTATTTCTATTTATTGTAAATTTTGCAGACTCTAAATTTAATTATTTTTTATAGCATTTTATTTAACTCGCTTTGTCAGTCTGTCTGTCATTCTGTCTTTCTGTAGGGAATCTTGCGAACGATTTTTCACCTACTTCCCGATGAAATTAAAAAAGTGTCCTTTTGTAGAAATGCTTGTTATAGATGACAATACAATAATATGTAACATACGGATTTCCAACTTCAAAATTAGACCCTCGGGATGCCAAAAGCTCGAAATTTTGGAAAAAAATATATTTTTTTTCGAGCATATGATCGTAGGAAAGATCGCTATTTGTCGAGAACAAAACCATATTTTATTTCTTTAATGAAACTTTCGAAGTTTACGAAAAGTTCAAAAAATCGCGAGATCTAATATGTAGCTCCCTCTTTACGGCGCGAGTCGTATAGCTAAAAATTTTGAACAAGGTTGAAAATATGCACGTGCACGTATATTTCTTTGGTTTGGAACATCTAGGTTTCCAACTTTAAAATTAGCCTCCGCGGCTTCGAAAGGTCTAACTTTTGGAAAAAAATAATTTTTTTTTCCGGGCATATGATATACTGTCGGAAAGAGCGCTATACTCATATTTCATTTTCTTAACGAAACATTGAAAGTTTACTAAAAGTTTAAAAAAGCACAAAAAATGACGTGTAGCCCCCGTTTGGGGCTCAGCTTTCTGGCTAAAAATTTTGAATAAGGTTAAAAAAATGCGCATATTTCTTTACTTTGGAACATTTGGGTTTCCAACTTTAAAACCGGACCCTTGGGGAAGCCAAAAACTCAAAAGTTTCAAAAAAATATTTTTTTTTTTTTTTGATCATGTGATATATCAATGGAAAGATCGTGCTATTAGTCAAACATTGTGTTTCATGTGCTCAGGATTCCGTATGTATTGTATGGAAAGCCAAAGGCAATATAATTGAAAGAATACGATCCACATTGTTTAATAAAAATTTCTGTAAATGTACCAATAATCAAGATATTGAATAAAATAAAGCAAAATAAAATACAAATCTAAATTTATTGTTTTTTATTGAAATACGTAGTAGAAAGTCTCCATACGCATCTTAACATTAAAATCTGAAACTACAAGATATTCTAAAGAATAAAAGCGACGGCCGCATATTAATAATTAAATATTAATATTATGTAATATTTAATTATTAATCTGCTGCCCCCGCTTTTATTTTTCAGAATATTTTGTAGTTTCAGATTTTAATGTTAAGATGCGTATCTGGTAGTCGCACACTAATAAACGTTATTTCGTACTTTTTAGTGCATAAATAAAAGGCTATTTTTAAAGAGCTTTTTTTATTTTTTTTATATATTTTAATACCGACTTTATTAGCTCCAAATATCAATGTTAAGATTTTATTTTTACTTTAAAAACAAAAACGAATATTTTTAAAATATTTGAAATATTTCTCAACGAAATACCGCGCATTGGTTATAAAATTACAATTTTGTAATATCTTTATATCTTTTAGAATAACGGTTTAAATAACATTATCATATACCACTGGAAGCCTGATAGTACTTTTTGTCATTCTTTAACGATAAAAAATTAGTGTGCAACGTTCCGTACTCAATTACCCTAGATGTCAAAAATTAAAAAAACAAAAAAAACAAGAACATATAAAATAGTATTTAAAACCACCTAAAACATTTTTTTTTTTTTTTTATTTTCCTTATAGGTTTGTCAACATGGGCATTGGCCCAAGAAAAAAGGAAAAGAAGGGCAAGAGAGACTCAAATCCTTACACAATCAGTGATGGCCGACCAAAAAGAATCAAGAGCTTGGATAAGAAAGAAGGGAGAGAATGAACGAAACACAATATAGAGTGGAAATACCGATTTGTAAAAGGGAGGAATAAAAAGAAGCTTGTTCAGTTGATAATTACGAACAACTGAAAACTTTATATGTTCGGGATCACAAATAAATTGGTTGCTGAAGGGGTGAAATGGACAATAAGTTGACGGCACGAGAGAATAACGGAAAAGCGAGGAAGGGAGCAAATATGCTCCCAAAACGCAAGCGGCAAATTGCAGAGAGGTTGGAGCGGCGCAGGAAAGTCAAAAAAACAGGGGAAACGAGGAACGGAAGGTTGAATAGTCACGAAGAAAGAATCCAGGTTGGAGAATGAGGGGAGACGTAGGAGTTAAACCATAGTTTGGAATGAGCAGCTGTAGACAGAAACGTAATATTGGAAGCTGAGAAAGAAACCTATCAGAAGAGGAAGATAATTGGGCGAATGAGTCGACTAACTCATTTCCTTCGATTCCGGCAAATCAGTTTGGATTAAGTGAAAAAGAAAGATCATGAATCAAGAAGCGAATAAAAAGAATAACGTAGTCGGTTGAATGAAAAGGAAAAAGCGATGCGATAGTCTACAGCACGCTTTGGGCATCCGGCAGGATACGGATATTGCGAGAGACTATAGTGGATCTGATAAAAAGAATTTTAAAATACATAACTGGCGACCCGATAATCCCCAATAAGTTTGAAATTTAAAACATATGCCGAGTAAATATTTCCGAAATTTAACACCCACGATACCAGATGACAAAACCAGTAAAAGAAGGTATACTCGTAAATGGTAGTTTCACTATATAAATTAAAAAAAAAAAAAAACGAAATATATCTCAAACATGTATTTAAAGGTAACCATTTCCTCCAAAATAAATTATCAATTACAAAAAAAAAGAAAACAAAAAAAACGAAAAAACAAAAAAGGATCAGATTAATGATGGAAAAATAAAAATCAATTAAAATTGACCGCAATGAAAATTTACAGGTTTTTTTATTTAATTATATTCTTATTAGTTTGAAACAAAATTTCAAAATACCATTATCGTTTTGACTGGTCGTTTTAAATGAGATTTTATTTTAACCGCAAATTCCGGTATGCTGTGATATTTATGGTTTAAATACAGAATTTCGTGATAATACGTTAAATGACAATAAATTTTCTTTTAATTCAAATAACAAGTGATAACGGAGATTAATAATTGTTTTTGATAAATAGATTAATTGAAATTGAAATTTTTTCAAAAATTAGTTTTTTCAAAATTCCGTTACATTATAAAAAAATATTCGACGTTTAAACAACCGCGACATTTTTTATGTAAATTCAAAAAATACAATTAACAAGCGAAAATTATATTTCTTCGATTAATATGAAACAAGGACGGTTTCGCTGAGAATTTTATACGTTGGATCAAGAACTATCGTAATTTACATTATTTTACATAATATCAGTGCAACGAATTCTTTTGTATTTTTCACGCAATATTCCTATGAAAGTGCAACCCCGAATCTATAAATAGACTACTTAAAAATATTCAAGGATAACTATTGCGCTGTAAACGAACGCGCACGATATTTTTCGTGAATTTTGAAAATTGCTAGTGATCAAAAATACTTAAAATGACGTAAAAAGAAATTTAAAAATTCATAATTCGCTATTAAGTCCGAAATGTAATATATGCAAAATAAATAAACGCCGTATCACGAAAAATTAAACATTTCTTATATCTGATTTCCTAGTGAAGGTGAAAATACGAGTAATAAAGCAATATGTATGTTCTCATAAGCGGTAATTTCGCTGTTTGAAAGAACCCGAAATACATTTCAAACATAGCTGTTTGAAAACAAAAAGTGACTTTGTAGGAAAAATATGACAGATATTACTGCCGGCTGACGAGTTATAAATTTTTAAGTGTAATCTTAAGCTCGTACTTTATTTATCCTTGTCGTCGCTTTTCTGCAAATTTTTACCGCCCGGAATAATTAATAATCGTTTGTCAGAACATGTTTTATAATTGTCTGAATTTTTTTCAGAAGAAAACGCGTGTCAAAAATTATTATCCGGCTTAAACGGTTTATCAAATTAATCCGCCCTCAATCATAAAAGTCGAAAGGATGTTACAAAGTTGTAGTTTTACAATGGCTTCCTAGAATTTCTCCGGAGAATATTTGAATGTTTTAAAACTATGAATTTTTTTTATTTTTAAAGTAAAAGGGTAAAATCATCGACTCTGATACATCTGGTATTAAAGATAAAAAAAATTTAATTAACATTAAAATATATGAAAATCAAATATTTCGCTGGAAATCTAACTTGTAAAAATAAAGGGAAACTTTAGTTGTCGCTGTGTTTCGAGGACACGTGATCAATCACGAAAATAATAATTACTTTGAAACTGAAGACGGCGAAAAAATGGCAAGTATAAAAAGAAAATTAGTGAATTAAATAATTGGAAATTAAGTAAACCAGTCTAAAATTACTAAACCTAATTTCCGATTTATATCACACATAGTCCGTTACTGAAATTACCATTTGTTTCTAATCAAAAGTAATAAATGTTTATAAATATTTTACGTATTTGTAAAATTAGCTTTTAGTATAAAAATCTTTAGTTTGAAAAACATTTAATATAAACTGTATAATTTGTCGTTCTTAGATCAAAAATACGATACGTATAAATTACGGGTATAATGAATGCATCTCCTTATATGCTTGCCCTTTTAAAAATATCAGCTGTAACGAAATATCCTCATTAGTTCCAGGAAGCACACTGCGTGTCGACCAAATAATCGTGATGTTCAAGTGCCATTTTCGTTTGCCTATTTCAATTTCATACGCAACTGATGCTCTGCGGTTACCGGCATTCAGTCTAAGTAAATAAGCGTACACAATATCCAACTAATCAGTTTTTTTCGTCGTTAAGGACCGTTTTTCTTTTCCTTTTCTAACGTACTTTTCCAGATCATTTTTTTTTTCATATTTTCTTCAATGAACTTTTATTCGTTCTCGATTGTCTTCTGCTTCAATGTCAGTTTTTAGGATTCCGTATACATATAATGTACGGAATCTTAATAAGATAGTTCAGAAACGACAAACATATTCAATTATACAATGGCTCGGAAACGGTTTGAATTATCAGAATTGGATCATAAGTTATAATTAAACTTCTATCTATGACAATTTATAACTTCAAGCTAATCGATCAACCTGAGAGGTTCGCTTTATGGGAAAATTAAAGGCCGAGCTTACAACTTTATATTTAGACGCTCGGGGCTCCAAAAGCTGGGAAGTTTTGAAAAAAATATTTTTTTTTTCCGGTCACGTATTATATCGTTGGAAAGATCGCTGTTTGTCAGGAACGAAACTTTCAAAGTTGGCGAAAAGTTCAAAAAAGCGAAAAAAATGAAGTGTGCCTCCCTCCCTCTTGCGGCGCGAGTATTATAGTTAAAAATTTTGAACAAGGTTAAAAATATGCGCATCCTCGTATATTTCTTTAGTTTGGACCATCCGGCTTTCCAGCATTGAAATTAGACCTGGGGGGCGCCAAAACCCAAAAAATTTTGGAAAACATATTTTTTTTCCAGGCGTTGATATACCGTTGAAAAGATCGTTATTTTTCGAGGGCGAAACCACATTTTATTTCTTCAATTTAACTTTCGAAGTTGGCGAAAAGTTCAAAAAAGCACAAAAAGTGACGTGAGCCCCCCCGACGGCGCGAATATTACAGTTAAAAATTTTGAACAAGGTTAATAATATGCGTATCCTCGTATATTTCTCTAGTTTGGAACAATCGTATTTCCAACTTTAAAATTAGATCCTCCGGGTGCCGAAAACTCAAAATTTTTAAAAAAATTTTTTTTTTTTTCCGGGCATATGATATATTGTTGAAAAAATTGCTACTTGTCGAAAACAAACCCATTTTTCATTTCCTTAACGAAACTTTCAAAATTGGCAAAAAGTTCAAAAAAATATAAAAAACGACGTGAAGTCCGCATATACGGCGCGAGTATTATAATAAAATTTTGAACGAGGTTAAAAATATGCACATCTCCATATATTTCTTTAGTTTGGAACATCCGGCTTTCTAGCATTAAAATTAGCCCCCCCCCCGGGGCGGCGCTGAAAGCTGAAATTTTTTGGATTTTTTTTCCGAGTAAGTGATATATTAGTGAAAAGATCACACTATTTGTCAAGAACGAAATTGAATTTCATTTCTTTAACGAAACTTTTGAAGTCGCTGGAAAGTTCTAAAAAGGGGCAACAATTGACGTGTCCAGCGCTGTCACTATTATTGTTAACAAATTTTAAACAAGGTTAAAATGTGTACATCCCCGTATGTTTCTCTAGTTTGTATCAGCCAGGTTTTCAACTTTAAATTTAGACTTTCGCTAGCGTCAAAGGTCGAAATTTTTAAAAAAAAAATTTCTTTTCCGAGTATGTGTTATGTTGGTGAAAAGATCGCTTTTTGTCGGGAACAAAATTGTATTTAATTTCCTTAATGAAACTTTCAAATTTGGCGAAAAGTTCAAAAAATCATGAAAAATGGCGTCTCTCTTCCTCTTTGCAGCGCGAAAAATCTGATTTCCTAGTTTTGACTTTAGTACGATGTAAATATAAATTATAGTTATGTTTTACTTAACATACAGAATCCTCAGCGCATGAAATATATTTCTTCATTCGTTTCCTCTGTCCAATTTCCACGATTTATTAAACTCTTTTATAAATCACTCTTGACACAATGTCGCACATTTGCGGGTCAATCTTTGTATAATAATAAAGAACATCCTCAAGTGCACTTATGATCTGTAACTTTCATAGATTGGTTACATTTGCTGTTTGCATGTAGCGCAATGAAATATGCAGTCGTATTAATTTGTGTATATCAGGGGTGGATCTAAAGAGCCATTTTGAGGAGGGAAATTATATAATTATGTAATATCTTATATTCGTCACGATAGCCTAGTTGCTATAGCGCTTGACTTCCATTACGGAAGTCTCGGATTCGATCCCGGGTGATGACAGAAGTTATTACGAAAAATTAAAATAAATACTCGCATTTCACGTGAAAGGCAATGGAAAACTATCACGTACACCATCATATGCTTGCCAGTTAGTACGCAGCAAACTCACACGGCGACTGTACTTGTAGCGCGATAACAAGCGGCTCCAAATTCAGCCTGACGTGCGTACATTCGCGTTGTATATAACAATTGCCTTGTACAGCTGAAATGTACGAATAGATAATCGCGGACGCTCAGGAATTAAGTATGGCGCTATAAAGAAGAAGAATATCTTATATGGTAGACGGTAGATTTAAGAAATACCCCTTTTTTCGTAAAGAAAATCAAATAGCGACCTTTTTAGAAATTTAAAAGTGTTTTAAAAATACATAATTATTACAATTTTCAATTTGACTCTTATATTTAGGAGTGAAAAATAAAATGAAATTATAAAAGTGTACCTAAAAAATGGTAGTTTAAAATTTGAATAGTAAATTACTAGATAGAATAGAAAGATAGTATTTTTATTAAACTTTACTTCTTTTTTATTTTTGTTAATAATCCGATCCGAATTCTTTGCTTTTTGTGAGCAAGTAATAAAAATACATATATTTCTCATTGAACTATTTTCATTACATTTCAAAATAAAAAATGAATAAAAAGGGCAAAAGATCTATGACAGTTGTGTTTAAAATAGAATAAAAACGTAACAATAATAGTTTTACTAAAAAAGCAGTATTAAATATTAGTTATAATTAAATCCATAGGTAACATTTATAGAAATCTTTTGTAGTCTGTTGTAACAAATTTTTCCATCGAGGTTTTAGTTCTTTGGTGCGGGGGGGGGGGGATGTCCTCTATCCTCAGCAGCTACACTACCCCCACCACCCGTGGATCCGCAACGGTGTATATATTTAATGCTAATATTCCAGTGGAAAACAAAAAGTTCGATTTGATTAGTTTTATACCTATTTGGTTTTCTTATTTAGCCTTTTTATTATTATTATTATTTTTATAGTGTGCAATAAATATAAAGAAGCCCAGTTTAAACTAAGCATTCCTGGAGAAGAATTATCGGATGAACCTATTGACAAGGAAACAATAAACAACTGTTTCGAGCTGGGTCTAATTCCAGAAAGCAGACCTGAAATTAAGAAATATCCTCATATGGTATTATTTGCTTTAATTTATAATTTTTATTTTATTCCATTAATTCTTTTTTCGATATTTTGAAGACATTAAAATAGAGCGTGCTGAATATAATACCGAACTTATTGTTCGGTAAATTTTACAAATCCGCCTTTTTCTTTAATCGCAACCGGGGTTCTTGATAAAATCGATTAAAGGAGACCAGTAAAGTTTATTTTTCGGTATTACTATAAGAAGCAAGGTGATTGAAATGATTATCCTGCGTTAAAATTAAACACGTCAACAAATAAATTAATTAACGGGGGAAAAAAAGCGCAAAAAGTTTATCGAAAAACTGCGATACGAAAAAATTAACTGAAACCGATCCTTACTGCAAGAAAAATATCAAAGGTTACATTCTTAGTAAGGGGCATAGTTCTTTCTCTTTTTAAAAAGGTTTCTGAATATAAAATACACAATCTCGCCTAGAAAATATCGTGCCAAAATCTATTCGATAGTTACACAATTAAAAGAAGTACGGATAAGGTACTTCTAAAGTAAAACGAAATGACAAATTCAGCGGCGTTCGTTCATCGCAAAAGTTCGCTGCCGCGATTTGTCGATAAAGTTGCATTTGTTTTAGACTGAAAAGTGTCCTTCCCGAACTAAATAAATTGCTAGAATCTTCCTCATCTTTACATTTTAAATCACTGATTACACTTTTTGTCGACTTTAATTAAATCGAACTCGGAAACCGAAATTTAATGTTAGTAAACGTAACCCGCAGCCCCATTTTTAATAATGTTTATCACCGGTCAGCCGGAAAGTAATTTTTGCTTTTAAACATTTTTTAATTGCCCGATCACTGTAATTACATTTTTATACGCATTTTCCGCTCATTTGACTTTTGCAAAATATATAAGAACTGCTAAAATTAATTCATCACTCACCTGTGGTTCTTCTTTTCATCTTTAGCACATTCTGCAGAATTTGTTAGAGAAAATGCGTTTTCTTTCTTTGTTCTTATATGTCGATCATCCGTTCATTAGCCAACTTTCAAAGTGTACATTGGTGAGCCGAAGGAGTTTTTTTGTACTTATAAGAAATCGCGTCATCTTCGATTAAATCAGCGGATTGCGATTTTTTCAAACTTGATCGAAAAGCGACATAAGTGAAAAGAATTCATGGTCGAGGTGATATTTACGTAATCGCTAATACTAGCTCTGCTTGTATCTATGTCTCGATTATATCCGCTACTACAAATGCGGATAATTGTCGTGACTTCTTTGAACTAGATTTGATGCCTTGTATAGTCTTCTTAAGAGCAAAAAATTTCCCTATTTAAAAGAAACAAAATTGTCAATTATCTTTGCCAGTAAGTTAAACGTTAATTTGAAGATTATCGAAACTGCCTAATTTCTCGAATTCATATGCGATACTATTATTCTCGCGATGAACAACGATACGATTACTTTCTACCTTTTTTTTTAATTAGGAGCATATTGTGGATTTGAAATTACGAATTGCATATCCACATCATTTCCTTGAAGGAACACTTGATAACAATATCGATCGCTCCCGACTCCTCGCGCATCTTTATACCTTTTACCACGTGGGAGCTAGATTATTAACTCGACTATCACATTCCAAGTAGAGCACCCGGACTTGACTCTATTCGTCCCTTCATGTGTTGAAATACCCTCTTCCTTCTTCAAAAATCTTTCTTCTGCACATTAACAATTAAATTTGGTCTTCCTCTTCGATTAGAGCCGTGGAAATTGGTAGCCGTTAGTGATGGTTCAGATATTTTCTCGTCTTCCAGCTAATGCTGAAACGATCCTACAAAAAATTGTTAATAAACTGCATTCCTTATATACTAATAATCGACTTACCTGCTTTCAGTCGAAAACTGGTTATGTCTAGTTCCACAGAGAACGTCAAACTAATCCGATGCTTAAGATTTGAAAACTTTCGAATCCTATTTCAACGCACTGCTAAGTTTCTTGGCCAACTGTTCGATGCAAATTAACTTAACGTCCTCGCAATCTCAAAGTTAAATTTTACTAATTTTTATCTATTCTTAAGTATTCGGCAGGTGTATAATAAAATTTTCCCCCTAAAACACCTCTTTCCATCTAATAATCTCTAGTCCTCTCCTGAATTAACTACGGGTCACAAGCGTATTCAAAAGCTAGCCTTTCCTTACTTAAATCCCTAGTTTAGTGTCCCATGTCGCTTTTTGCGTGTTTTTACGGGCCCATAAGTCGTTCCCACGCGTCCGTTCGCGTGCCCATTTAGCTATTCCTCCATTAAAATATTTCAGGTAGTTTTACACCCACCGAGAAATCTTTCTACATTTCACTCGTAAAAGAACTTCACTGGCACTCAAAATTTCCCTAATGACCCACTATCAAAGATTCTAGATCTCATGTCGGCCATAATTAATTTTCCCGAACGAACTCTTAGCCCACGGATACCGCGACAGGACCTCCTCCCATCGGTGTTGAATTTTTCATAATGAAATACATGCTCCGGCACCTTAATTTCGCACGACTAGCCTACAATTCAGACATATTCTGATTATTTAATATACTTCACAGACGCAGCAAACATCGGCCACTGACTTTTCATTCGAAGCGTATAATGTATTACGACAACTGTGCGGTTGTGGATGTGAAGATCTACAGGATATTCTTCTGCTGTCAGTATTTTCTCTTTTTAGATCCTATATTTCAAATAGCTATGTTGGTAACGCATCTACTCCTTTAGCTGGAATCTCAAACTCTCGTACCTCACATCCGGTGAAGGTTCAAATCCAATATGGACTTTAAAAAAGATACTGCTCAATTGCGTGGTTGTAAGTGCCCAGCCATTCTGGGATTCCCGGAAACGAACGAGTCGATGCATCCGCTCGGTAACCAACATGCCTTAAAACGCCTTCTCACCACTTCGTTTATCGGTTTTGTTTATAGTCAAATGATCATACTCGTGAAAAGAACACTAGTCTTCTTGGCAGACTTTTCTAACATGGGTCAAACCCACAATTGAACCGTGGTGGCTAGAGGAAAATATTTTCCGTGGAGTTTTACGCTCCTAGTTGATTGCATACAGGACATATAGCCTTGTCCTATAATACTATATTCGGAGGAGGTACGCCCTCTACTAGTTGTCCATTCTGCCCTAAAACATCATTCTTCCCATTTCTCACACACTTTGCCGATGCCCGAAATTTTCAGCCTACTGATCCTCTTGAAATAACACTGTTACTGCCACGAGTACCTTGCTAATTTCTCAACAGCAACTGGGTCTGTCCTTCAGTTTATCAGAACTGCTAAATTAACTAAATACTTCTAAGTACTGGCCAAACATCCACTTACTATAACAGCCTCAATAGCTAAAAACAGCGTATTGGAGGTCTGTTATATATATATATATATATATATATATATATATATGTATATGTATATAAATTACAACGTAATTCTTAGGCTAGTCCCCATTAGAAAAAATGTACCAATTTTACATAACGAAAAAATGTATCAATTTTATGTAACGAAAGTTAAATATTAAATGAAAACGTCATTCTTAATCATGCACCCATTAGATTTTGTAACAAAAAAATGTATCATGCCGGTAAGAATGACGTTGTAAATTTTGATTATTTTATACAAAGTATAGAAGAGAGAGAGAAAATGTACGCAAGAGAGGTCAAAGAGCAGAGCCATTTGTGAGGCCAAAATGGCCGAGTTTATATATATATATATATGTGTGTGTGTGTGTGTGTGTGTGTGTGTGTGTGTGTGTGTGTGTGTATGTGTGTTTGTGTATATATATATATATTTATATAACAAACGATTTAATGTTTTTCCTGCAAGTTTTTTTTTTATTGGACATCATTAATAAAAGACATAGCTGATAAAAAAAGAAAACAAAAATTTACATTATAATTAAGAAGAGAAGGCTTGAAAAATTGTTTAACAAGAAAATACCAACTTCAAAAATTGATCCAAAAATTACAGAACAGAAAAAGAAGTCTAAAAGTAAAAATTAATTTTTTAATGAAAAACGATATATTTCAAAGCGATATACACTTTTTCAAAGGGAATATATTAGGATTATTCTTAAACAGTCGATAACCAAATTTAAATTGCAAAAGGAATATAACAATATGGTCACTTATTTTCCGTTAATTAAGTACTGAAAACATATTGGAAATATTTCATATAATTTTTTAATTATCGCGATCAAAATTTGATGTCTCCTCTAAAAATATTATAGTTAATTAAGAATAATCACAACATGCTTAATTGTCGTAAGTATTTCTAGTCATAAATATATTTTTCGATCAAATAAGAAACACAAATAAACAAATTAAAACAACGAAAACAAAAAAAATTCTGTAATAATACTGACTAGTTCCGAACAAGCTGGTTCATAGTTTGTTTGAAAGTAGCCATTGTTGTTTTCAAATTTTTTATTTTCGTTATTTAATTAAAACGTTAGACTCTGGAGTTTAGTCGATGCGAAACAGAATAATTAAATTGGTATATAGAAAAACATGTAAATTTTTTCCCCGGTCAATTAGTGTGTGTAGTTATATTAGGCAGATTAATTCACAATGTACCATCGAAGAATCACTAATTCGTAAAAGTATAGAGAAATCGGAGATCAATTTCTTAGTGGTACAAATTTTTGAAAAAATTGTTTGCACCTGCGAATTGCGCAGATTTCGGTTATATATTGAGGGGACAAAAAAGGGAACTACCAGCATTATATATTAACAGTTATAAAGAAAAATTGAAGAATTTCAATAATCGTTATATCAAAAATGCTTGCATTGGTACAAAATTTAGTAAAGTAAAAATAAATAATTATTTATTTATTGAACCGGAGTGAAGCGCTTAATTCGTCTCTTACTGCGCAGGAACATTTCCTTTCCTCAGTTAACCTTTCTATTTCTTCTACTAAATCTTGCTTTACTCGACGATCTTGTGAAATGCTGCTTCTGTTTATCTATCTCAAGTCAATACATCTCCCTCTTTCGTGTTAATTATTTTTGTTATCTCGGTATCTTCCTTAACGGTCGTTATTTTTCTCCGAATATACATTGAATATCTTTCCTCTTCTTCAATCAAAAAGCTAAACTTGCTGAAGGCCTTATCTCCAACCGAATAAAGGATAACCCCTTTGTATCATTATTTTTAGGATTCCGTATACATATAATGTACGGAATCCTTATAAGATGGTACACAAATGACAAAAATATCAAATAAAAATCAATAATTCACGAACGGCTTGACTTATAAACTTCAAATTTGGAACATAAATTACAATAAAAATTATCTTTAAAACGATTTATAACTTAAAGATGACCGATTACCCTGGGCGGCAAAAAACCCAAAAAACCGTCAAGAATATATAATATGGTACATAAAACGACCTCAAAAATCACTTAAAAAATCATAACTCGTCACTAGATAAACTTATAACGCTGAAATTCAAAATATAAACTACAATGCAGGAGTACTTTCATAAAATCAAAAAATTACGTTACAAAAGTTATGTAAAGTTGCCCAAAAGTTCAAAAAACAGCAAAAAATGACGTGTCCCCCCCCCCTTAGCGCCGCGAGTATTGTAGTTAAAAATTTTGAATGGGGCTAAAAATACGCACATACCCGTATATTTCTCTAGTTTGGAACATCCGGATTTCCAACTTTAAAACTGGACCCTCGGGGCGACAAAAGCTCAAAAGTTTGTAAAAAAATATTTTTTTTTATAGGCATGCGATATATCGATGGAAAGATCGCTATTTGTCGGGAACGAAACCGAATTTCATTTCCTTAACGAAACTTTCAAAGTTGCCGTAAAGTTCAAAAAAGCGCGAAAAATGACGTGTCCCCCCCCCTAGCGCCGCGAATATTACCGATAAAAATTTTGAACACGGTTAAAAATATGCGCTTCCACGTATATTTCTCTAGTTTGGAACATCCGAGTTTCCAGCTTTAAAATTGGACCATCGGGGCACCGAAAGCTCGAGATTTTGGAAAAAAATATTTTTTTTCTTGGGCTTGTGATATACCATTAGAAAGATCTCTAGTAGTCGGGAACGAAACCGAATTTCATTTTCTTAACCAAACTTTCAAAGTTGCGTAAAAGCTCAAAAAAGCTCAAAAAATTGCGCGTCCCCTAGCGCTGCGAGTATTTAAGCTAAAAATTTAAAACATGGTTAAAAATATGTACTTCCACGTATATTTCTGTAATTTGGTGCGTCCGGGTCTCGAGCTTTAAAAATAAAACTCCGGGGCTTCGAAAGCTCAAAATTTTGTAAAAAAATATTTTTTTTCCCGGTAATGTAATATATCGTTTGAAAGATCGCTATTTATCAGGAACAAAACCTTATATCATTTTCTTTACCAAAAAATTCAAAGTTGCCGTAAAGTTCAAAAAAGCGCGAAAAATGACGTGTCCCCCCCCCCCCCTAGCGCCGCGAATATTACCGATAAAAATTTTGAACACGGTTAAAAATATGCGCTTCCACGTATATTTCTCTAGTTTGGAACATCCGAGTTTCCAGCTTCAAAATTGGACCCTCGGGGCACCGAAAGCTCGAGATTTTGGAAAAAAATATTTTTTTTCTTGGGCTTGTGATATACCATTAGAAAGATCTCTAGTAGTCGGGAACGAAACCGAATTTCATTTCCTTAACGAAACTTTCAAAGTTGCCGTAAAGTTCAAAAAAGCGCGAAAAATGACGTGTCCCCCCCCCTAGCGCCGCGAATATTACCGATAAAAATTTTGAACACGGTTAAAAATATGCGCTTCCACGTATGTTTCTCTAGTTTGGAACATCCGAGTTTCCATCTTTAAAATTGGACCATCGGGGCACCGAAAGCTCGAGATTTTGGAAAAAAATATTTTTTTTCTTGGGCTTGTGATATACCATTAGAAAGATCTCTAGTAGTCGGGAACGAAACCGAATTTCATTTTCTTAACCAAACTTTCAAAGTTGCGTAAAAGCTCAAAAAAGCTCAAAAAATTGCGCGTCCCCTAGCGCTGCGAGTATTTAAGCTAAAAATTTAAAACATGGTTAAAAATATGTACTTCCACGTATATTTCTGTAATTTGGTGCGTCCGGGTCTCGAGCTTTAAAAATAAAACTCCGGGGCTTCGAAAGCTCAAAATTTTGTAAAAAAATATTTTTTTTCCCGGTAATGTAATATATCGTTTGAAAGATCGCTATTTATCAGGAACAAAACCTTATATCATTTTCTTTACCAAAAAATTCAAAGTTGCCGTAAAGTTCAAAAAAGCGCGAAAAATGACGTGTCCCCCCCCCCCTAGCGCCGCGAATATTACCGATAAAAATTTTGAACACGGTTAAAAATATGCGCTTCCACGTATATTTCTCTAGTTTGGAACATCCGAGTTTCCAGCTTCAAAATTGGACCCTCGGGGCACCGAAAGCTCGAGATTTTGGAAAAAAATATTTTTTTTCTTGGGCTTGTGATATACCATTAGAAAGATCTCTAGTAGTCGGGAACGAAACCGAATTTCATTTTCTTAACCAAACTTTCAAAGTTGCGTAAAAGCTCAAAAAAGCTCAAAAAATTGCGCGTCCCCTAGCGCTGCGAGTATTTAAGCTAAAAATTTAAAACATGGTTAAAAATATGTACTTCCACGTATATTTCTGTAATTTGGTGCGTCCGGGTCTCGAGCTTTAAAAATAAAACTCCGGGGCTTCGAAAGCTCAAAATTTTGTAAAAAAATATTTTTTTTCCCGGTAATGTAATATATCGTTTGAAAGATCGCTATTTATCAGGAACAAAACCTTATATCATTTTCTTTACCAAAAAATTCAAAGTTGCCGTAAAGTTCAAAAAAGCGCGAAAAATGACGTGTCCCCCCCCCCTAGCGCCGCGAATATTACCGATAAAAATTTTGAACACGGTTAAAAATATGCGCTTCCACGTATATTTCTCTAGTTTGGAACATCCGAGTTTCCAGCTTTAAAATTGGACCCTCGGGGCACCGAAAGCTCGAGATTTTGGAAAAAAATATTTTTTTTTCTTGGGCTTGTGATATATCATTAGAAAGATCTCTAGTAGCCGGGAACGAAACCAAATTTCATTTTCTTAACCAAACTTTCAAAGTTGACGTAAAGTTCAAAAAAGCGTCAGCTCCATTTAGCGGCCCCCTTCTTGCGACGCGAGTATTACAGCTATAAATTTGGAACATGGTAGAAAACACGCGACTCTACGTATATTTCTCTGATTTAAGACAATCGGAGCCCAACTTTAGACTGAGACCTGTGGGGCACCAAAAATTCAAAATTTTGAAAAAAAAATTTTTTTTTTTTAGGTTTGTGATATATCGTTAGAAATATCGCTATTCGTCGGGAACGAAACCGTATTTCATTTTTTTAAAGAAATTTTCAAAGTTCTGAAAAGTTAAAAAAAAAAAAAAAATTATGTGTCTCTCCACTAGCTCCACGAATATTACAGCTGAAAATTTTGAACGCGGCTAAAAACGTGCTGATCCCCTTATATTTCTCAAGTTTATAACATTTGGATTTTCATTTTTAAATTTGGACCCTTAAGGCGTCGAAAGTTCGAAATTTTGAAGAAAATTTTTTATTTTTCTGACGCATGTTATATACTGTTTGAAGGATCGCTATCTGTCGGGAAAGAAACCGTATTTCATTTTCTTAATTGAACTTTCAAAGTTTGCTGAAAAGTTCAAAAAATCGAGAGAATTGATTTGTGACGCGAGTATTATAGCTAAAAATTTTGAGGAAAGTAGTAAATATGGGCACCCATGTATATTTCTCTGGTTTGGAACATCTAAGTTTCCAATTTTAAAATTAGTGACTTGGGGCTCTGAAAGCTCGAAATTTTGTAAAAAAAAAATTTTTTTCAAGTGTATTATTATTGGAAAGAGCGCTATTTTTTGGGAACGGACCCGTATTTCGTTTTCTTAACAAAACTGTTTGAAATTTACCAAAAGTTCATAAAATTCTGAAAAATAACGTGTAGCCCCGCTTGTAATTTATGTATTGGTTCAAGATTTTGAACAAGGTTAAAAAAATGTGCGTCCCGGTTTATTTATTTACTTTGGAACATCTAGGTTTCCATCTTAAAATTCAGAACCTTAAGCGCCGAAAGCTCGAAAGTTTCAAAAATAATATTTTTTTTCCGGTCATGATCGATGGAAAGATCGTTATTTGTCGAGAACGAAACCATAAGTTATTTCCTTAACGAAACTTTCAAACCTTGATGTTCCAAACTTGAGAAATATATGTCGAAGCGCATATGTTTAACCCTGTTCAAAATTTTTAGCTGTAATACTCGCGGCGCTAGAGGGTAGGAACTGTTTGAAGTTTTTGGCAACTTTAAAAGTTTCTAAATACGGTTCGGAATTATGTTTAGAGACTCCCGTGGAACTGGCTTACGAATTTCGACTGTTACTGGTTGAATGTCGGATGGTAACATTATCTGTTGAAAGTTAATATCCGCACGAACGGATAATATTATTCCACCACGCGCACAACTAGCAAGCACCGGATTTGATTCGAGAACTTTATAGTTTTTTAGTTTTAAATGTTGGTTTTGTTTTAAGTGGGTTTTTTGAATGCACGAAATAAACAGGTTTGTTAATCGGTGTTATTTTTCTTTTGGCTTTATCGGAATACGAGATTGCAGCGGTTTTTAGAATTTGGTTCGGATTGTTATAATTTTCGTTAGTAGTGTTAGTACGAGGGATAAGAAACGAAACAGGATCGCAGGTTTTGGTTTGGTTATTTTCATTACGAGGTGTGTTAGTGTTGTTATGAACTGTAATGAAAGGAACGGACTCACCGCATCATTGTTTAGGTGGTACGTCCGCCTGATGAAAAACAGATGCGAATAGTATTTCGATTTGTTAAACAATTTAACGACCTATGCTAGTAAATAAATAAAAAAAAAAATTTAATAATGGTCTAACATACGGAGAGAGTCGAAAGAAAATACCGAATTGTTAAAAAATCATCACAGTAGAACGACAGTCTTTTTCACATCGCGGAACTATATCGACCTTTTCTGGTAAAGTAACCAGTTCGTCTTGCAACCGAAAAAAGTTTAATAACAAAGTAACCAAATTGCCTCGAAATTCGGTTTTCCAATTAGTGACATTTACAAAATTCGTAAACTATAATTTCGATTACCGTGTCTCTCCCTCCCATTCTCCGAGAATCCAGGATGCAATCACCAACGTACACCAACCTGCCAGCAGGGAACACCAACATTCTAGCAGCCGCAGCAGAGTGATACGTAGCATCAATATTATTTCTAATTAATATTTTTTGCGTGTTTTCGTTTATATATTTATTAAATATCTTTGACGGTCGGCTATTCAAGAAAGATAGGTGTAGGAATTAACAAAATTACACATTTTAAAAAATCATAAAACCTTAATATTAGTTATTAAATCTAAACCAATAATTTAAAAAAATAAATAAAAAAAGGATTTAATTAATTTTTCTTCATAACCGTTACATTTCACTTCAAATTAGTCTAAGTCTTCGATTCAAATTAGTATTTTGCTTTACTGTTTTAAATTATTATTAGAAAAGATCTCTGAAATTTATTAAGATATTAAATTAAAATAGTAAAATAAAAATAGAAATTTATTCAAACAAATTTTCTTACATACTAAATAATTATAGTTATTGTTAACTTTCATACGGAATCCTCAGCGCATGAAACCTCATGCTTGACTGAACTTGTTCTGTATAAGTCGATCATCCATTCCAAATTTGATTACTGTTTCATTTCTTTACGGTTATACCTCAAAGTCCCGTCTCTCTAAATAAGATGTAATTCAAAATTCTCGTCTTTGACTATATCTTGATACTCTTAAATCCTTTCCAATCGTTGTAGTTTTTACTGAATCTCCCTTTCTACTCGCAAATCTTATTTGGGCTGTTATTTTTTTGCTAAACGTCTTCCACTCGCGTTCTTTACTCTCATTCATTATTACCTTTCCATTTCTAGAAACTGGCGTTTCACACTTAGGAAACCCCGTATTTTATCCATTATTTCTTTTCGACTTAGTTCGTTTGGCTCTTACACAGATTCCTTTAATAAACTCCCCTTTGCCTTTTTAAATTTCGTTGAATTCTGCGCCATCTTCCTAAAATGTTTGCTATACTTGCGCTCTTAAAATTTCTTCCGCAAGCCCTAATTAGACAGAAATTCCGCAGTACCATCAATTCTCAATGGTAGTGCCGGTGCCTCATTTATCCTCTCAGATTTTTCCTTCTTTCTGTTAATCATCTTTTTTTTCTAAATTTTCAACTGTATCTCACTTCATGACCGTTCCTTCGGTCATCTGTTCCTCCTTACGAGATCTCATTTTCTGAGATTTTATTTTTCTCCATATACGTTCACTTATTCAAGTTCTTTCTTCCCTCCATCCTATTCAGATTGATATGCCATGGATTCCTAGCTATTCTAGCACTTGTAGTAACAAAGCGGTGGATTCTCTAGCTCGAGTTATTGTTTGTTTCTACCTCTTTTGTAAAAAATCCCATCATTTAATCTCCTTCCGCTGTGTAAAAATTATCATCTTAGGTTTTGGTCGCATATGTACACTTCCTCTTTTTTTAACAATCGTTCCTTTTATCCGTCTGTTCAACCTGATCTTCCTGCTAATCCGTGATTCTAATTGTCTCCTTCACTACATCATTATCCTGTTGTTATTTCCATTATTTCTCTGCATGCTTAAACCATACTCTATTATCTTGCTTCCGTTTTCGGTTTTTGTTGGTTTCCTCTCTGTATTTTCCTCTTCACTCAAACGAAGTACGTGTTTGCAATGCTAATCATGTGTTTGTTAAGCGATCGTCCCTTATACTGTTGAGCGTTCCACTTAGTATTCCACTTTGCTGAGACTTAATCTTCCTACCCCGTATTCCATCTCTTATATATCCTGTCTTTTTCTGCCCCATTTCCATTATTTGTTCCTTCCTACTAACAATATTTGATTGCATCAAGATATAATTGATTCCTTCCTTTTCGAAATGTTTTTGGATAACGATACCTGATTGACAGGCCCCTTCAAAAAAAAAAAAAAAAAAAAAAAAAAAAAAAGAGTTGCATTTAATTTCAAATTTCCGTCATGGAGGGCTAACTTGACACAGTCCCATCGAACGGGCCATGATTTCTTAAAAAATATCTTGGCTAATTTTTATTTCGCTATATTCGAATTTTGTTTTCCTTCCGATTTACCATGATACTGGTATTATTTTAAATCAATCACATTTGTTTCATTACAAATTTTGCCACCGTTAGGTTGTTTACAAGCTGTTGGAGTTCAAGCTTATCATAGCGCATCACAAAATTTTAACGCTCAAAGCGGCGTGTATATTTATGCTGTTTACAAACCATCTAGATCAATGCATAATTTTTGTAATGATATCCTTTCACTAACCAGATCTAATAATCACGTGCTTCTAATCGGTGATCTCAATTGTAAAAACAAAATCTGGAACTGTTTTCCCAACAATGCAGCTGGATAATATGTGCTATATCAACTATCCGTATTTGAAAAGCTATAAATTCTTGCTCCTAGAGAACCAACGTAATTTCCATAGATGCTCCAGTTAAGACCGAGCATGTTAGACATTGTTGTCGTAAAAAACTTAAGCATGACTTCTCGAATCTCTCTAAACTGTCCATCTTCCGACCACAATCCTATCTATACTGCTATTACTGATAATCGACAGTATGTATCAAATATATCCTATTTTAACTACAGTGGGGCTAATTGGGATTACTTTAAGCAGTATATTTCAAATAACGTTAACCTTAACGATCCTATAGTTGATTCTTCGAACATAGAGTCTCGACTTGCATCTTTCACAAAATTTATCAATAATGCTACTACTCTTTCTGTTCCAACTAACACTCGTACCCATTTTAAAAAAACACTCCTACCCACCACTGTCTTAACGGCCATAAAATTTAAAAACTACGTTAGAATATTTCTCAATAGTAATAGATTACATAGCAATGCTAAATATATTAGAACTGTATATAACTTTAAACCTAAACTAGTATAATATATGCTTCGCAATCACAGAAATAATTGCTTTCAATAATTCCTTTCTACTCTTAACACAAAAAAAGATAAGAGTTTGTAGAAAGTATGTAAACAGTATAATAGGCACGCTCCATTCCTCTGCTGCTTGACTTAAACTTAAATCGCTATTTGTACGAAGACCGAAATAAAAATGAGTTGCTTTCAGCGCTTTAATTTTCAATATACGGTCAAAATTCTCATCTTCCAAAACCAATTACCAATGAAATAAAATCAGAGATCATATCGCTCGTTTTTTTAGAGAATGCACGTGTATCAGCCTAACCCACGTGAAACTTTCTACGCCCGAAGAAATTCGTAATTATATCAAAACACTTAATTCCAGCATGTCCGTCGGGAATGATAATATTCCCAACATGGTTTTGAAAAATGCCCCAAATAAAGGTATCGTAGAGTTAAATAATATAATAAATGGCATCCTAAATTACTTTGCTCAAGCATGGAAAATTGCAAAAGTAGTTCCAATACGCAAACCGGGTAAAGATGCGTCAAATATTGCTAACACTAGACCCATTAGTCTCTTGCGTAATATGAATAAAATTGCTGAAAGAGTACTGCTCAAGAGATTAAGGGAACACTCCGAATATTAATAATTTAATCCCAATAAGTCAATTTGGGTTCCAACTTCGTCACTCTAATACTCAGCAAGTTGCCAGAATAGCCGAATTTATCACGGACAATTTTAATCGAAATAAACATTCTGGATTAGTACTTTTTGATGTGGCTAAAGCTTTCGATACTAGCTGGCATCGAGGACTTGTATACAAACTAATAAATACTAAATTTCCTGCTTACTTAATTAAAATAATTATAAACTACCTTAACAACAGACTGTTTTACGTAACTCTTTAACTATCAATCTACAAGGAAAATTGTCCTTGCAGGCGTATCGCGAGGTAGTGTCCTCGGGCCATTTCTCTTTATATTGTTTCTCAGCGATTTTCCTAAAATTTCTATACGCTGACAATGTTGCCCTCTGTTGCAGTTCTTATAGACCTATTACTATAAGTAACAGACTTCAGAGAGCCCCGACGCGCGTTTTAAAATACTTTACCAGATGGCAGATTAATAGTAATCCATCAAAGACCCAAGCTATATTCTTCACCAGCCGGCGTCCCCAATTTCCAAGAAAACTAATCATTTTTGGAACTGGCATTGCCTGGTCTAATCATACCAAATATCTTGGCTCGATATTAGACAACAAACTAACTTACAGCAAACATATCGAGTACGTCTCACTTAAAACAAACAGAACTATCTCGCTAGTACATCCCTTGCTCAATCGCAAATCCTATTTAAGTGCAAAAAACAAACTTGTCATCTACAAATCACTTATAAGGCCTATTATCACATACTCTCGCCCAGTGTGGTCTTCTGTTAGCAGGGCGCATTATAACAAACTACAGCTAATGCAAAATCGATGCTTAAGGTGTATTCTTGGGGCAAATATAGACACACACACGAGTAGCATCTATGCATAACACAAATCCGAGATTATGCTCTAAATGCAACCACTAAGTTCTGTGATAAATGTGTAGGGCATGAGAATGTACTTATCAGCTCTATTGATAACTATGATTCCAAGCAACTACGCACTAAGTATACTAAATAGAAACATCGTAGACTTAAGCATACTATTCTGAATTGTATAACGTCAGTACTAGTTTTATTTAGTTTTAGTTTTATTTTTTGAATTATTCTATGTAATAATCACTGTGCTAACATCTATGTAATGTGGTACTAGCCACTAAGTCCCCCCTACCTGTAGTAGGTTTGTGCTTCTTTTTCCTACTAAGTTAAACACGTCGCATTTCATATCTTATTTATATTCATTAATTTAGTTATGTGGTAAGACTCGTGTCGGTACACATATTAATAATTATGTCATGAGTGTAATGTTATTATTTATGCAAATAAATCTTTCTTTCTTCCCTAGGAAGACCCCTTTTTTTCACGTTATTTGATAACTACTCCAAATAACCACTAATACTTATCGGTATTACGGTATACTTCCAAATAAACGAAGAATATAATTAGAGTTAGGCTGCATAGTCAATGAAACAAAAAAAAAAAAAATATATATATTTTTTTTTAAAGTGGATTTAAATTCTACATGAATTTTTACGCGATGCTGTTAAGTTTTCCTAGCAGAAAGAAAACATTAACATTAATTCTGTTCTTTAAGGTGAAGTTAAAGAAGATATTAATGGTGTAGTGTTTATGTCACAGAAAACGGGAATTATAATGAATCTGCGAGAATGAAAAAATCAAATAAACAAGAAACGAAGAAAAAAAAGGAATAAAACTGGTGGAAAGCAATTTACATTCCCTTCTAACTAGGATACCACTGATCTAATTTACAAGTAGCTTCAGTTTATAGGCACGTATTATAATATTAACTTCGTTTCAGTGCAAGAGCGAATGTGACGCGCTGAAAGGAAGTGCGGTAGTAGCGACCATCAGAAAAATTTATAGTTCTTGTGTGATAAAGGTCGCCTGTGTAACGTTCTTCGCTGAAAAAATTGGTGAGATCATATTATTTATTTATCTGAACTGTCTATTTTTATTTTTATTTCTGTAGTTCTGTTTTATTTCATTCGCTTTATCAGTATTATTTCCTGCTCTGTCGTTGTTATCTAATTTTTGTCTTTAATAATATTACCTTTCTCTCGCTCATTTAAATTAATATCGAATTTTTCTGACGATGGAGGTAAGCCCCTCCTAATTTTTCATGTTATGTTACTAAAAATACACCTAATAAAGCGCACCACGGGTTAAATATTCTGATAAACCGTATAAACCCTCCCAATAATCATCATCTTCTCCGTATCCTTCTAATTTAACTAACTTGAAAAGATAATAATGTTTCGGTAGACAATTGTGATAATCATAATATGCTACTTCTGATTTAAAAAAAACTCGGATGCACCGAACCGTCCCACAACCAATTTTCCCAAGAACTGAAGACTATGATAGACAAATTATTATCATGGTCGAAAAGTTACACGTTTCATAATAAAAATTTATTAATATTTAATCCTTCGGTCCAATAGGAATTTAAACTAAATTTCATATTCACGGCCGCTGCTAATAAATTTTTACTCGCTGATGATGTAAGAACTCAATATTCTGATTTTTTATTTCTAGCCTTTCTTACACGGATTTGGTATAGTCCGTAATATTCCTGTCTGTCGTAAAGGTTTATTCGATGTTTCGATCTCTCGCCTGACTGCAGAAACGGTTATATATATATATATATATATATATAATAATTCTAGAATTCCCATTCCCGTTGTTGAAATCCAATTTACGGACTTTATCCTTCCGTCCTTCATTCATTTTCATGACTTCTACGCGGTAAGATTAAACAAATGATCCACAAAACCAAACTGTATCACAAATACTTCTATCACTTAGTACTCCATGCCGTAGAAAAAATGCCTGTTGGTCACTCCTTAAATGTGGCGGATACTGCTGTCTCCGTAAACTCTTTTGGTTAAAGATCAAGTCAAAATTCACAAAATCACGAACCTTTTAAATCGGCCAAAAATATCAGCCAAGATATGATAGTTTCCCTTGGCTTTACCCTTGCTGATATTTCAGACTTTGCCGTACTTAAAAGCAGTTCGTCTTCCTAGCATATTAGAATTCCATTGTAAATGAATTATAATACAAAATTTTCAAATTTCCTCAGCTCTTACTACTCTAATTTATTATCACTGTCATTAAATGCTACCGCTGCCGCATTCTTAAGCACTCTTGAAATTTTTTAATAGCCGTACCATTTTCCTCTAACTACACAAATGTAGAATCTCCAAGTTTTTCCCTTGTTCACCATCTCTCTTTCGTTTGTATAAAGTATTATTTCATTTTCATAATACCAATGAGATCCTATCTTTTCACCTTGTTACTATAATTGTTTTACAGTGCGTTCTTTCGACATTGCTTACATCCTTTAACTGGGTTGATTCGCAGTATACGGGCACCCAGGCGTGATAATTATTCTAAACAATGGGTGAGCTGCTGTTGTGGATTATCCGGCTTTATACACTACTTTTTCTTTACGTTTTATATCATAATCTTATTTCATCCATCTATAGTTCTTCCTCAACGCATTTCGTCAGTATTGCTTGTTGTCTCGAACTAGATTTGTTGATAGCACACCACGATCCTCACACAATAATTTATATAAGAGCGGTGGGAGCTAAGCTTAATTCGTTTTTACTTTTCCCCTATTACATCTTCAACCTTTTCCTATATTTTTCTGGTTTATTTCTTCCTCTTGATTATGTGGGAATACACGATACCCTGTGTTAACTTAAAATTGTACAATGGAACTGCTGCATATTAAGGGTAACAACAACTCCCTAAAATGACTGTTGAATCATTCTGAAACCTGGTTAAAAGATGTTCTTCTTCCTGCAAAAGTGGTGGTTTCTCTTCATAAGTTGCAACCAGAGTGACGGTTACGGTGATTCAACCATTCTGATAACAAACGACATTCACTTTATAGGTCACAATAACCAATCCTTGTTTCCTCCTAGTCTTCCACTAATTATTCTGCCAGATCTTTTTTACTACTTTCATTTCTGCTTATATTTCTTCGAATAATTCCACATTTCCTCTTTCAAACATATATTAACTCCCTCTTCTTTCCTTTCGTCATAGGTGGCGATTGAAATTCTCGCTTTCTTCTTTGAAGATGCTGCGATTAAAATAATAACTGCACGATTTTAAAGAGCTATATTTATCAGAATTACCTATTACTACACAATGATGGTTTTTTTTACCTCTACCAGAATTCGCTCAGCTCCATTGTACGTTTTCTAACTTTGACTTCAGTTGTTCATGGGATACTACTTTAGACGACACCTTTGAAAGAAACCCTCATTTCTATTATCTTTTTTTCGAACACTTTCTTCGACTTCCTTTAATCTCCTTTATACTCCAAATTCTAAAGTTGGTTGACCTAACACCCGCTTTCAAACTTCTACTGACTTCAAAACATAGAGAGTATATGATTGTCGCGTATATTACCCCAATGTAGACTGATTTAATGATTTTTCGTTCATTTGGTAATTTTATCGGGCAGCGGAGTTATCCATTCAAGTATCGATAAATATCGGTAAGCACAAATTCATGAAATAACGTGAAAAAAATAGTTCTTTTTAGAGGAATTTTTTAGTGATAAATATCGCATTAGTGCAGTAAACAAATACGAGTAACAGTTTAAATTTCACTAATCGAAATCATATTAATACATTTTAATAGTAGTATAAACACTTAAAATTGTTGTTTTGTTATTAAATGTTTCGACTAATACAGAAATAAACGTGACTGAAACGTTTTAAATGGGGTATTTTCCAACTTAAATTTGATCCATGCACTACGACAAACAAGTTTAACCGAATGTAGCCCGATTTTGAGTATAAGTTGGTAATTAAACCTGCAGCAGATGTAAAGAAATTTTCCATTTTCACAATTTTTATTTAAGCAAAACAACAATATACAATCAAATTTTTCAGCGCCAATTTTTAACTATTGTTATCAAATTTCAATCAAATTTTTTTAGTATTTTCATGTGCGAGGAACTGTATTTTTGGCCTTGAAATACTTTAAGGAGTTAAATCGAAAAACAAATTATATTTTAATATAATATAATAAATAAAAAAAAAAAAAAAATCAAAGATTATATCTCTATTAAAGAATAGTTTTAACAGAAAATTTTCTGTTGTAAATTGTTTTTATATTTCAATAATGCGTGAACATTTTTATTTTAATCTGTATTATAAATAACGGGATTCATGTGCAATATTTTCAGAATATTTCTCTTTTCACAATATGATTTTTTATCGCCATAATGAAAAAATTATTAGATTGATCATACAGTTCCGTCCGATTACCAATGCTGTAAACATATTCTCAAAATCGGATCACATTCGGTTAATCATCAAACAAGTGAGGACGAACAAAAATTAACGAACGCTTTCGTCAGACGAGACAGCAAGATATCGAAAACGAAATACGCCAAAGTTCCGCGATAGCGGTCAGCTGTGAATGCTAACCGGGAACTTTCACTTATTGGTTTTCTGTTCGTACATTTGTTTCTGGTTCATCTCGTATTATTTGGCGTAATGTGTAATTGATATTCAGCTAATCACTTCAAACAATCTACGGCCGTTATTGTTTGTTCACTGTAAACAATTGTTGTGTTCAGTGTGTTCGATTTTATATGTTATCTCGTTTTGTTATTCTTATCGCTAAATCTAAATCAAAACGTTTAAAGCGGTTCTCCAATGGAGACCGATTCAGGCAGGAAGCCCCTCCCTATCGATAATAAACACGTCGCAGCTTAGCCGCAACAACATCAGCAAAAGATAACAAGTAATTTTACCGATATTAATAATACCATTTACCTATATAAGGTCAAATATCACTCGACAGGTTCGTCTATCCTTACCGTTTAAGTTAATATTGACCTTAATTTTTCTATCATCCACACTCATCATGTGTAAAACACTTTCTTCGTACCCGGGGGCCACCTTTACATTCAAGGTAACACAGTTTTGAGGTGAAACTCGTTTATAAAAATTTAAATAATGCCGACTACTTCCTTCTACCGATTAACAACAAAATGATAATCAGCTTAGATGTTTGATTACGACTAGTCTGTCGTTCAGATTCGGATTATTTCGTGAATTCCTTCTCAAAGTAATAAACGAGAAATCCTGCATAGCATCGAAACCGATATGGATGTAGCTGACATTCGATGCTCCGCAGAAGAAGCAGCGATTAACAAATACTAACTTCATCTGTTAAAATCAAATTCTTCCGCAATGCCTCTGCTTTTTTCATCTTTCCCAAATGCAAGTCAGTGTTCGATTTCCAAGACAATTTTTCAACTATCTACGTTAACGGCTACGCAGAAATCACTGCAGATCTTGACCTCGATGTCAATTATATCATTCTAACAAAACTTCCTCATCTTGCTAAACTGACACATCGAAACTTTCGCAAGCAATTTAGTGTTTAAATCACTTTGTAAATCATCCAGATCTCGAAAAAAATTGTCTTTACTACACAGAACCAAACAAAATTTTAAGAAGCTATTAATACGGCTAATTTTCTAGTACATTCAGCAGCTCCTTCTTATTAAAGTCACAGGCAACGTTGGTTCGCAGAAATCGAATTTAACATTCAACCGTAAGAACATCCAAAGAAAAATCCTCCGAAAAACATTACTACTAATGCAAGCTTCCCAAATTACTCGCATTTGTTATTTTTCCCTTCTCGGTGAGCTTTTCATCTATTGAATTGTCTTTTTTTATCCTAATTCCACTAATAACATGTTATTCTTCTACTATTCTTCTCCTATCAATTCCAATTCATCCAATTCTCTTTTAGAATCTTGTTATGAAATTACATCTAAAATCATTCAAAACTAAAATTTAAGACAAACTTCTTCTTCTCCCCACTCCCAGCTCTTTTCATTTACCTTCACAATCTGATAAATTCACAGAACAACCGAAACAAAATATTTCATCAAAAGCAATGTTATTAATAAATACTTATTGTTGTTATTAGCGCTATTACCGTTATTATTATTATTATTATTATTATTATTATTATTATTATTATTATTAATCGTCATTTGAATGTACCCTTTTTCGTTTTATTTATCCCAAGTTTAACTTACACTCTATATTTAATTATTTTAAAATTCAATATTTCTTCTTTTTTTTTTTTATTTCTTTTCATTTGGTTAATCGCTATTATTCTTCTTTAATTCGTATTTTTTACATTCTCTTCAAATATTTCTTATTTTTACCCATAATCCTCTCCATGAAATCTCTTACTAAAATTTACTATCAAATTTTTGCAGTTTGCAGGAAAGTATCCTTAGAAGATTTTACTGATTCATTTAACTTCAGTATTGTTCTCCTTTCTGAAACTTGGGTTTTAAACTCTACAAATATTTCAATTCGTGGTTTCAATATTATCTGATTTGATCGCACTGATAGTTTCGGTGCTCTGCAATCTTAATTAAAGAAGATATCTCTATATTCATCTATACTATTTCTTTCTATTTGAATGTCTAATTCTCTTCCCTCAATGTGTCGCATTATCTCAACGTCGCCTTCATTATGTTCCACCTAAACAGCTTTCCTTTATCATCTTTCATAGATTGTATTTCTCCCCATTTCTAATTGGCGATGACTTTAACTCGTCTACCTAGGACTGTTCTAACTACAATTTTAATGGTTTCTTCCTTCGGGGCGTTATTCTCTCGATAATAATAACTTATTTATTTCAAAAACTCTTCTTCCTTTAACTCTCTCGATACCTCTCTCTTATTTCTCCTAACCTGTTCTTTAGTTGTAATTAGAAGCCATTAAATAGCACTTTTGATAGTAACTATACTCTTATTCCTGTATCCTTACATGACACTTTCTCTCTCCCGAGTTATAAATCTCCTAACTCCTCGCACTGGTTCCTCGAAAAAAACAGATTTGTCCAATTTCATTTCACTGTTGATTGTCATCTTTGCTTTTACCGCTGATCCGTTTCTTGATACGAACTATTTATTCAGTCAATCTATTTAGGTCTATCTTTATCATCTCTTCCACTTTACTTACCCCTACCAAACGTCGCAATACTACCTTTCTACAGTAGTGGAACAGTGAATACAAAGCTACTTTCAATTATAGTCTTTCCGCTTCCAAATCTTTTCGTTCATACCCTTCTCCATCCAATTTGCTGTCCCTCCTATATGGAACATATTAAATATTACCATAGTTGCATACCAAAAGACTTTTTTTCTTTTACTAATTGTGACAGTGACTCCGTTCCCCTGTATAATTCGATTTCGCGATTTTATATTACTCCTACCGGGCAGAATGTTTCTAACAATACTTTAGCTTTGCCTCTCAACTATATTAGTATGCGCTTGACGGTAAGAGAATATAAACCTGCCAAAATTTTAAAGTTTCATTTAAAATAAGTTACGTTACTTACTGCTCAATTTTATCGGATATTATACTATGAACAGCTACGCCGTTTCTTAATATAATGTCAGTAATAATAATACTAATTTAAGTTAAATGATTTTTATTTCCCACAACGAAATACACTAAAAAAACACTGTGCGTCAGTCAAAAACCAATAACGTTAGAGGCGAAACTTTTTATGGAATGCAGTAAATTTTAAACAAGGAAACAAAAAAAAACATCGAAGTAAAGAAAAATTCACTTAAAACTAGAACAGAAATGATTTGTAATATAAATAACAATGTGCACATAATCTCGAATTAAACACTACAGAAGTTTCACTTGCATGTGCTAATTATATATGTGTAGGGTAACAATATATGAACAATAAATATGTACATACAAATGAAACTTCTGCAGTGTGTAATCCGAGATTATCCGCACATTGTCATTTATATTACAAATCATTTCTATTATAGTTTTAAGTAAATTTTTATTTACTTCAATGTAACTTTTATTTAAAAATGGGACTAATTGACTTTCTTCTTCTTCTTCTTTATAGTGCCATACTCAGCTTCTGAGCGTCGGCGACTACCTATTCGTACATCTCAGCTGTACAGACATAGGTAGAGTACTAGGCCATTGTTATATGCAACGCAGGTGTACAGACGCAAGACTACATTCGGAACTGATAGTAATCGTTTGATTTATCGATATACAAATGCAGTCCCAATTGTGTCTGCTCTGTACTGACCTAGCGCGCATATGATGTTGTACGTGGTGGTTTAAGATGACTATAATGCTTTTATAATTACATCAACTTTAGTCTCCATGTTCCTAACTTTTTTAACAGATTTTGTTAGCTCGACAAGTTTTCTCTCTATCTCAAAACTCGTAATGTCCCATAAAATGTTTCACCTCAATAAACATCAAAATTTTCTATTACGTTACTTAATTCTTTGATTAAAACAATATAATACTTTTACGTTAATAATAGGCCAAGGTGGGGTCATCGTAATAATCAAATCAACCATTTCTACTCGTCATCTTTTAAAAATTACGGATTAGAGAAATTCTTTATCCATTCTATCCTTGACGTTATTTTATCTATGGAAATTCTTCTAGATTCCTTCTAACTGGATTGGAACCCAAAAAATCTACTCTCATCTCTACTATACCTACACAGTCACACTGTTCTACTTTTTTTATTCAAATATTTTGTCTTGGCTACCCTTCTTTATCTACTTCCTCGTCCATTCTTGTTCCTTCCTAATCGTTTGCATACTATAATTAGTGATTTTCTCACAATAAAGCCCCAATAGTATATCTGACTTAGCAAATCTACTAGCCCATTCATCTTCTGGCTGGAAATTTCTTCGCGTTTTTGCATATATAATATTAATTTTTATCGTATTCGAAAAATACTACATATATTATTCATAGTGAAAAATTCCATGATAGCATATAATTTTCTTAATAAATCTGTGTCATGTAACTGTTTTTGGTTTTTAAGGCATTAATAGGATACGGGGAATCAAAAAGTAATGTACGATGGTTATGCGCAGGAACTCTTATAAGTGAGCGATATATTTTAACCGCCGCTCATTGTGTTAGGAGTGCGAAGTAAGTATTCTTAATACGTTATTATCGCAAAAAAATTGTCTTATAATCATTTAAAATAAATTCCATAGGAAGGTTAAAGTTATAGGTAATTTATAAAATTTTAACAGCAAACTGTATAATCCGAATTTCAATATAATACGTAGTGGCACGTGTAAGCGTTTGTAAACGCTTACAGGTACGTATAAAAGTGAACATTTTGATATCTACAATAATGGAAAATAATAATAAATAAATTGCAGATACAACTGTATTAAAAATAATTATACTTGCTTGACGTTTCGGCTAGCTTAGACTGACCATCATCAGAAGCGAGCTAAAGTAACAGAACGAAAATTGCGACATAAATGAAAAACAAAATCACGGAAAACCCAAGCCGATAAACCTACCTAAGCACAAGAGGGAGAGAAAACAAAAAAGAAACACATACAAGGGGAAGCCTAAAACAACGACACAAATATAAAACTATAAAAATAAATAAAAACCAGCGAAACAAAAACAAGTTCAGTCAAACATGAGGTTTCATGCGCTGAAGATTCCGTATGTTAAGTTAAAGATAACCATAATTTTCATTTACATAATACTAAATTCAAAACAACAATAATTCCAAAACAGATATTTTTAGTCCAGTTCTTTTTCACACATCACGCAGTGTCATCATATTGTACTGCAAAAAAAAATAAATTCTAATAAATAAACGCTATTTAGTCCTAGATTTTTGGAAGGATTAATTATCAATAAATATTTAAAAATTTGTAATTGTACTTGTTTGTTTTCCGAACTTCTATATAGTTATATTTGAATACTATTACTTAAACCACCTTCCTCGTTTGTCACTATTTATTAGATATTACTATACTGAGAAGTTAATTTCTCAACTGTTCATCAAATCTTCTTCTTCAGGTGCCGTACGCTACATAGCGCGTTGGCGCAACCTATTCGTACATTTAGCTGTACCGATATAGGTTGTGTACCAGGCAATTGTAATATGCAACGCAGGTGTACACACGCAAGACTACATTCGGAACTGATTGAAGCCGCTTGTTATCGCGCTACAAGTGCAGTCCGTCCGGTGTGGGTCTGCTGTGTACTGACCTAGCGCGCATATGATGTTGTACGTGGTGGTTTGCCATTGCATCAAATAAAATCAATAATTTTCTTGACGTAGTTTCACTTCAGTTACGATTTTTAAATAAAATTTATTTAGATATACACCCTGTCAAGAAAGTATCGGGAATTGTTAAATAAAACGAACAATTTTTAATTTTCATCCAAATTTATTTTGTCACCTTCAAAATAACATCCATTCGAAGCGATGCACATATGCCAACGCTTTTTCCACTCGGCAAAGCACTTCTGATAGGCGGTTTCCGGGATGGCCTTTAGCTCTCGCGTCGCATTCGTCTTGGTGTCATCAATCGATTCGAAGCGCATTCCCCGTAGCGGAAATTTGAGTTTTGAGAATAGGAAGAAGTCGCAGGGTGCTAAATCTGGTGAATACGGCGGTTGTTCGATGATATTTACCGAGTGTTTGGCCAAAAACTCATTCACAATTATGGCTTTGTGAGACGGCGCATTATCGTGATGGAGAATCCAAGAATTGTCGACCCACAAATCGTTACGTTTACGACGGATAGCCTCTCTCAAACGTCTCAAAACACTTAAGTAAAACTCTTTGGTGACTGTCTGTCCGGCTGGCACATATTCATAGTGTACCACGCCTCGAATATCGAAGAAAACAATCAACATGATCTTCACTTTCGATCGGCTTTGGCGAGGTTTTTTCGGCTTTGGCGCGCCAATTGGCCGCCATTCGGACGATTGCTGGTTCGTAAGCGTGTCGTACTCGTACACCCATGTCTCGTCACCAGTAATTATCTTTTCCAAGAAGGTAGGATCCAAATTGGCTCGATCCAGCATGTCTGCAGCTACCTGTTCTCGGTACTTTTTTTGAAAGAAATTCAGGTCTTTCGGAACAAGCCGAGCCGCAACGCGTTGCATACCCAATTTTTCGTGCACAATCGTACGTACGCTCTCGTGTGACATGCCCAATCCATGAGCCATCTCTCTCAAGCTCACATGACAATTTTCAGCAACGATTTCCTTGATTTTATCGACGTTATCATCGGTCACACTCGTTGAAGGCCGTCCAGAGCGAGGCATGCCTTCGACCGTCTCCCGACCATCCTTGAACGCTCTGTACCACTCGTAAACCCGCGTTTTTGATAAAGCAGATTCACCAAAAGCCTTCTGTAACATTTTCAGTGTATCGGCACAAGAAATTTCGTTCGAAACACAGAATTTAACACAAGTACGTTGTTCAATATTTTCACTCATTGTAAAACTTCGACAAAACACTTCAAGGTCGACTGATTTTAACAGCTGCTGTAAACACACTGGTTGACAGATCGCGCTAAAAATAGGCATCATAATACAAAACAGTTGTACCAACCTGGAAAAAAAAAATTATCTGCCTAGCTATTACCCGGGAGATTTAAATTGACAATTCCCGATACTTTCTTGACAGGGTGTATACACAAAATTTTAAATAAACTACAGCAAACATGCCAGAATGAGCATATTTTCAACCCCATTCGAAATTTATCGTTATAGTATTCGCGATGCAAACAGGGGGCTACATATTAGTTCTCGCGCTTTTTGAACTTTTCGGCAAATTCGAAAGTTTGGTTAAGAAAACGAAATGCGGTTTTGTTCCCGACAAATAGTAATCATTCAAACGATATATCACATGTTCGAGGAAAAAAATATTTTTTTCCAAAATTTCGAGCTTTCGGCGCCTCGAGGGTCTCATTCTAAAGCTGGAGAGCCGGATGTATCAAACCAGAGAAATATACGTGGATTCGCATATTTTATATCTTGTTCCAAATGTATAGCTATAATACTCACGTCGCAAAGAGGGGGCTACAAATTAGAGCTCGCGCTTTTTTGAACTTTTCAGCGGCTTTGAAAGTTTTGTTAAGAAAATGAAATACGGGTTCGTTCCCGACAAATAGCGATGTTTCTAATGATATATCGCAAGCCTGGGAAAAATTTTTTTTTTTGAAAAGTTCAAGCTTTTGGCGCTCTGAGAGTCTAATTTTAAAGCTGGAAATTTCGATGTTCAAAACTAGAGAACTATACGTGGATGCACGTATTTTAAACCGCGTTTGAAATTTTAAGCTGGAATACTCGCGGCGCTAGGGGGGGACACGTAATTTTTTGCACTTTTTTGAACTTTTCGGCAACTTTACATAACTTTTGTAGCATAAATTTTTTATTTTATGAAAGGACTCCTGCATTTTAGTTTATATTTTGAATTTCAGCTTTATAGGTTTATCGGGTGACGAGTTATGATTTTTTAAGTGATTTTTGAGGTCGTTTTATGTATCACATTATATATTCTTGACGGTTTTTGGGGTTTTTTGCCGCCCAGGGTAATCGGTAATCTTTAAGTTATAGATCGTTTTAAAGAGAATTTTAATTGTGATTTATGTTCCAAATTTGAAGTTTATAAGTCAAGCTGTTCGTGAGTTATTGATTTTTATTTGATATTTTTGTCATTTGTGTACCATCTTATTAGGATTCCGTAAGTTATTGCGGAATCCTAAAAAAATATATATCAAATACCACCGAAAACTCCTAAATGAAGACCAAAGAGAAAAATATGAACGGACAGCAGTTAAAGAATGAAAAAAGTAAAAACGGGAATGAAATTATAAAAACAACGAGGGACCAAATAATAAAAATGTGTATATACAAAAAAAAAACAAAAAACAACGGACAAAAAATAGTAGTAAAGAAAATTCCCCTAAGGGGGCAAACAGAAAATAACCGCCGAAAATTCGTAAACAACGATAAAAGAAAGAAATACAAACGAACATCGAGATAAATAAATTAAATATAAAAAACTAAAATAAAAATATAAAAAACAAAGTCGAACTTAAAAAATAAAAGTAAAGTAATAAAAAAAATAATTACAAAAACAAAGAACCCTAATCGAGAAAGGAAATTTCCTCAAGGGGGCAAACTAAGACAAAAACAACAACCGCCAAAAAATTATCTGAAGATTGACTGGAAACCTTACTTGAAAATTCACCAGAGGTTGGAGGGAACGGAAATCAAGAAATTCTAGAAGGTGGAAATAGAGAATTTTTTTTTATATGCAAATTCACCCATTTTTAACACCATGTTCGATTCGAAAAACAAAACAAGACTACATTATTAACTGTGAGGGTAGATTTTTCCGTAGAAAGTATCAGTGTCCTGAAGAAAGCGCACAGTGAATTGAGCGCAAATAAAGAAATAGTAGTCCGGGCATACTTCTAGATTTTAGACCTCAATATTTTGTAGGGAAGATTAATTTTTTTAATTCTCAACCTGGAATATAATATCTAATTCCCATCACATTAATGCAGGCTTTGGATTGGTTAAATTCTCTAAAATAAGCATTATAACTTCGTCAATATTATATCTTCAGATTCTGCATACTTTTTCACAGTTCTTTCTAACTTCTACAGGTATGATACTGATTTTCGACCAATTGTGCGCTTATTTCACACATTTCTATATGTGCGCTTTTTTACACAACCGAAAGTATTTAGCTAAAATTGGTTCTTCACAGTCAGTTGCATGAATAGTTAACAACTGCGACTAATGATATGTATCCTTCATCACACGCGTACCACACACATGCACATATGCACACAAAACATAACTATGAAGTTGCACTATATATGCAGCATCGATACAGAGGTAAGGAGACAATCCTTAAATAGATGGTCATTTATAGCTGACTTAAAAGTCTGCAAACGTCTCTTTGTCTCTTACGAACGATGTATTGTATCATTAAAACGAACTGAAACAACGTACGTTTTTTTTTTTGTTTTTTCCTGTTTGTATTTATTAAACGGCGGTCTCCGTTATCCCATATTTTATAAGCGGCTTCTTCTGTATTTTTCTTGTTTACATTAACTTTGCTTTATAACTCTTATACCTCCCTAAAACATTTATTACTTCCGTTGCGTTCGAATATCTAAATGCGTTTTGAAAGTATTTTTTAATTTCTAACGCGCCAGTTATCGTGTGATATTCTTTATTTCAGCGTTAGACCCGCAAAATGGATTCGTCTCGGCGAATCCAACTACAAAACCAGCAGCGAAAATAATGTTGGTTTAATGGATTTCGGAATTGCTGCGCAAATAACACATCCAAATTATTCAATTAGAATTGTATACAATGACATCGCGCTAATTAAATTAGATAGGAATGTTCCGTTCAGCGCTTACACAAGACCGTTGTGTTTGGATACATCGTCGAGACCAATCGAATCAAAAGCCGTAGCTATTAGTTGGGATTTAGCTAACGAAGGTCGATTGAATTTTACTTTACGGCGACAAATTCGTAATTTATATTTCAAGTTACAGTTGTAGTACTATTCAGTAAAGCAAAAAAATACTTATTTTACAGAGTATCGGGAGAATGTGCATTTGTTAGAAATGAACCTTCCATTGATTCCTATAAGTAGATGTAAGGAAATATTAGGAAACTCTTCAAGATATCCTACAGGTATAGATGAAAAAAGTCAGATTTGCACGAACTACCAATTTAATGATGAAAACATATGGTCGGTAAGTATTTGAGCTGAAAACAGGAATAGTAACTCTGTTAAATTTAACATAATTAATTTTAACGCTTTCAACTTATCTCGGTTAGCTAAACGGCACTAGTGCAACATCACATGGCTGCTTTAAAATAGCGGGGAGTGAGAAATTTTTTAATTGACATCTTTGAAATAACCTTTATCTGTTCAACGGAAATTAACTTTTAATTTTTTTTTATTCGATTTTTAAGGATTCCGACGGACCGCTGCAATTACGACTAAATTCTGAACCATGTATGCATATTCAAATAGGAATTAGTTCTTTCGGAAATGCGTTTTACAGATTAAACGAAATTCCAGTTGTTTACACGAAGGTATACAATTATTTAGACTGGATTCAAAATATAGTATGGCCACAATAACTTACATAACCATCGGAATAAATGAACACGTTTTCAAAACAAATGTCGCGTCATGAATTTTAGCTCCTTATCGTGTTATTGTTATTATTATTATTATTATTATCATTATTATTATTATTATTATTATTATTATTATTATTATTATTATTATTATTATTATTATTATTATTATTATTATTATTATTATTATTATTATTATTATTATTATTATTATTATTATTATTATTATTATTATTATCATTATTATTATTATTATTATTATTATTATTATTATTATTATTATTATCATTATCATTATTATTATTATTATTATTATTATTATTATTATTATTATTATTATTATTATTATTATTATTATTATTATTATTATTATTATTATTATTATTATTATTATTATTATTATTATTATTATTATTATTATTATTATTATTATTATTATTATTATTATTATTATTATTATTATTATTATTATTATTATTATTATTATTATTATTATTATTATTATTATTATTATTATTATTATTATTATTATTATTATTATTATTATTATTATTATTATTATTATTATTATTATTATTATTATTATTATTATTATTATTATTATTATTATTATTATTATTATTATTATTATTATTATTATTATTATTATTATTATTATTATTATTATTATTATTATTATTATTATTATTATTATTATTATTATTATTATTATTATTATTATTATTATTATTATTATTATTATTATTATTATTATTATTATTATTATTATTATTATTATTATTATTATTATTATTATTATTATTATTATTATTATTATTATTATTATTATTATTATTATTATTATTATTATTATTATTATTATTATTATTATTATTATTATTATTATTATTATTATTATTATTATTATTATTATTATTATTATTATTATTATTATTATTATTATTATTATTATTATTATTATTATTATTATTATTATTATTATTATTATTATTATTATTATTATTATTATTATTATTATTATTATTATTATTATTATTATTATTATTATTATTATTATTATTATTATTATTATTATTATTATTATTATTATTATTATTATTATTATTATTATTATTATTATTATTATTATTATTATTATTATTATTATTATTATTATTATTATTATTATTATTATTATTATTATTATTATTATTATTATTATTATTATTATTATTATTATTATTATTATTATTATTATTATTATTATTATTATTATTATTATTATTATTATTATTATTATTATTATTATTATTATTATTATTATTATTATTATTATTATTATTATTATTATTATTATTATTATTATTATTATTATTATTATTATTATTATTATTATTATTATTATTATTATTATTATTATTATTATTATTATTATTATTATTATTATTATTATTATTATTATTATTATTATTATTATTATTATTATTATTATTATTATTATTATTATTATTATTATTATTATTATTATTATTATTATTATTATTATTATTATTATTATTATTATTATTATTATTATTATTATTATTATTATATTATTATTATTATTATTATTATTATTATTATTATTATTATTATTATTATTATTATTATTATTATTATTATTATTATTATTATTATTATTATTATTATTATTATTATTATTATTATTATTATTATTATTATTATTATTATTATTATTATTATTATTATTATTATTATTATTATTATTATTATTATTATTATTATTATTATTATTATTATTATTATTATTATTATTATTATTATTATTATTATTATTATTATTATTATTATTATTATTATTATTATTATTATTATTATTATTATTATTATTATTATTATTATTATTATTATTATTATTATTATTATTATTATTATTATTATTATTATTATTATTATTATTATTATTATTATTATTATTATTATTATTATTATTATTATTATTATTATTATTATTATTATTATTATTATTATTATTATTATTATTATTATTATTATTATTATTATTATTATTATTATTATTATTATTATTATTATTATTATTATTATTATTATTATTATTATTATTATTATTATTATTATTATTATTATTATTATTATTATTATTATTATTATTATTATTATTATTATTATTATTATTATTATTATTATTATTATTATTATTATTATTATTATTATTATTATTATTATTATTATTATTATTATTATTATTATTATTATTATTATTATTATTATTATTATTATTATTATTATTATTATTATTATTATTATTATTATTATTATTATTATTATTATTATTATTATTATTATTATTATTATTATTATTATTATTATTATTATTATTATTGTTATTATTATTATTATTATTATTATTATTATTATTATTATTATTATTATTATTATTATTATTATTATTATTATTATTATTATTATTATTATTATTATTATTATTATTATTATTATTATTATTATTATTATTATTATTATTATTATTGTTATTATTATTATTATTATTATTATTATTATTATTATTATTATTATTATTATTATTATTATTGTTATTATTATTGTTATTATTATTGTTATTATTATTATTATTATTATTATTATTATTATTATTATTATTATTATTATTATTATTATTATTATTATTATTATTATTATTATTATTATTATTATTATTATTATTATTATTATTATTATTATTATTATTATTATTATTATTATTATTATTATTATTATTATTATTATTATTATTATTATTATTATTATTATTATTATTATTATTATTATTATTATTATTATTATTATTATTATTATTATTATTATTATTATTATTATTATTATTATTATTATTATTATTATTATTATTATTATTATTATTATTATTATTATTATTATTATTATTATTATTATTATTATATTATTATTATTATTATTATTATTATTATTATTATTGTTATTATTATTGTTATTATTATTATTATTATTATTATTATTATTATTATTATTATTATTGTTATTATTATTGTTATTATTATTGTTATTATTATTATTATTATTATTATTATTATTATTATTATTATATTATTATTATTATTATTATTATTATTATTATTATTGTTATTATTATTGTTATTATTATTATTATTATTATTATTATTATTATTATTATTATTATTATTGTTATTATTATTGTTATTATTATTGTTATTATTATTATTATTATTATTATTATTATTATTATTATTGTTATTATTATTGTTATTATTATTGTTATTATTATTGTTATTATTATTATTATTATTATTATTATTATTATTATTATTATTATATTATTATTATTATTATTATTATTATTATTATTATTGTTATTATTATTGTTATTATTATTATTATTATTATTATTATTATTATTATTATTATTATTATTGTTATTATTATTGTTATTATTATTGTTATTATTATTATTATTATTATTATTATTATTATTATTATTGTTATTATTATTGTTATTATTATTGTTATTATTATTGTTATTATTATTATTATTATTATTATTATTATTATTATTGTTATTATTATTATTATTATTATTATTATTATTATTATTATTATTGTTATTATTATTATTATTATTATTATTATTATTATTATTATTATTATTATTATTATTATTATTATTATTATTGTTATTATTATTATTATTGTTATTATTATTATTATTATTATTGTTATTATTATTATTATTATTATTATTATTATTATTATTATTATTATTATTATTATTATTATTATTATTATTATTATTATTATTATTATTATTATTATTATTATTATTATTATTATTATTATTATTATTATTATTATTATTATTATTATTATTATTATTATTATTATTATTATTATTATTATTATTATTATTATTATTATTATTATTATTATTATTATTATTATTATTATTATTATTATTATTATTATTATTATTATTATTATTATTATTATTATTATTATTATTATTATTATTATTATTATTATTATTATTATTATTATTATTATTATTATTATTATTATTATTATTATTATTATTATTATTATTATTATTATTATTATTATTATTATTATTATTATTATTATTATTATTATTATTATTATTATTATTATTATTATTATTATTATTATTATTATTATTATTATTATTATTATTATTATTATTATTATTATTATTATTATTATTATTATTATTATTATTATTATTATTATTATTATTATTATTATTATTATTATTATTATTATTATTATTATTATTATTATTATTATTATTGTTATTGTTATTATTATTATTATTATTATTATTATTATTATTATTATTATTATTATTATTATTATTATTATTATTATTATTATTATTATTATTATTATTATTATTATTATTATTATTATTATTATTATTATTATTATTATTATTATTATTATTATTATTATTATTATTATTATTATTATTATTATTATTATTATTATTATTATTATTATTATTATTATTATTATTATTATTATTATTATTATTATTATTATTATTATTATTATTATTATTATTATTATTATTATTATTATTATTATTATTATTATTATTATTATTATTATTATTATTATTATTATTATTATTATTATTATTATTATTATTATTATTATTATTATTATTATTATTATTATTATTATTATTATTATTATTATTATTATTATTATTATTATTATTATTATTATTATTATTATTATTATTATTATTATTATTATTATTATTATTATTATTATTATTATTATTATTATTATTATTATTATTATTATTATTATTATTATTATTATTATTATTATTATTATTATTATTATTATTATTATTATTATTATTATTATTATTATTATTATTATTATTATTATTATTATTATTATTATTATTATTATTATTATTATTATTATTATTATTATTATTATTATTATTATTATTATTATTATTATTATTATTATTATTATTATTATTATTATTATTATTATTATTATTATTATTATTATTATTATTATTATTATTATTATTATTATTATTATTATTATTATTATTATTGTTATTATTATTATTATTATTATTATTATTATTATTGTTATTATTATTGTTATTATTATTATTATTATTATTATTATTATTGTTATTATTATTGTTATTATTATTATTATTATTATTATTATTATTATTATTATTATTATTGTTATTATTATTGTTATTATTATTGTTATTATTATTATTATTATTATTATTATTATTATTATTATTATTATTATTATTATTATTATTATTATTATTATTATTATTATTATTATTATTATTATTATTATTATTATTATTATTATTATTATTATTATTATTATTATTATTATTATTATTATTATTATTATTATTATTATTATTATTATTATTATTATTATTATTATTATTATTATTATTATTATTATTATTATTATTATTATTATTATTATTATTATTATTATTATTATTGTTATTATTATTGTTATTATTATTATTATTATTATTATTATTGTTATTATTATTGTTATTATTATTATTATTATTGTTATTATTATTATTATTATTATTATTATTGTTATTATTATTGTTATTATTATTATTATTATTATTATTATTATTATTATTATTATTATTATTATTATTATTGTTATTATTATTGTTATTATTATTGTTATTATTATTATTATTATTATTATTATTATTATTATTATTATTATTATTATTATTATTATTATTATTATTATTATTATTATTATTATTATTATTATTATTATTATTATTATTATTATTATTATTATTATTATTATTATTATTATTATTATTATTATTATTATTATTATTATTATTATTATTATTATTATTATTATTATTATTATTATTATTATTATTATTATTATTATTGTTATTATTATTATTATTATTATTATTGTTATTATTATTATTATTATTATTATTATTATTATTATTATTATTATTATTATTATTATTATTATTATTATTATTATTATTATTATTATTATTATTATTATTATTATTATTATTATTATTATTATTATTATTATTATTATTATTATTATTATTATTATTATTATTATTATTATTATTATTATTATTATTATTATTATTATTATTATTATTATTATTATTATTATTATTATTATTATTATTATTATTATTATTATTATTATTATTATTATTATTATTATTATTATTATTATTATTATTATTATTATTATTATTATTATTATTATTATTATTATTATTATTATTATTATTATTATTATTATTATTATTATTATTATTATTATTATTATTATTATTATTATTATTATTATTATTATTATTATTATTGTTATTATTGTTATTATTATTATTATTATTATTATTATTATTATTATTATTATTATTATTATTATTATTATTATTATTATTATTATTATTGTTATTGTTATTATTATTATTATTATTATTATTATTATTATTATTATTATTATTATTATTATTATTATTGTTATTATTGTTATTATTATTATTATTATTATTATTATTGTTATTATTGTTATTATTATTATTATTATTATTATTATTATTATTATTATTATTATTATTATTATTATTATTATTATTATTATTATTATTATTATTATTGTTATTATTGTTATTATTATTATTATTATTATTATTATTATTATTATTATTATTATTATTATTATTATTGTTATTATTGTTATTATTATTATTATTATTATTGTTATTATTATTATTATTGTTATTATTATTATTATTATTATTATTGTTATTATTATTATTATTATTATTATTATTATTATTGTTATTATTATTATTATTATTATTATTATTATTATTATTATTATTGTTATTATTATTATTATTATTATTATTATTATTATTATTGTTATTATTATTATTATTATTATTATTGTTATTATTATTATTATTGTTATTATTATTATTATTATTATTATTATTATTATTATTATTATTATTATTATTATTATTATTATTATTATTATTATTATTATTATTATTATTATTATTATTATTATTATTATTATTATTATTATTATTATTATTATTATTATTATTATTATTATTATTATTATTATTATTAATTATTATTATTATTATTATTATTATTATTGTTATTATTATTGTTATTATTATTGTTATTATTATTATTATTATTATTATTATTATTATTATTATTATTATTATTATTATTATTATTATTGTTATTGTTATTATTATTATTATTATTATTATTATTATTATTATTATTATTATTATTATTATTATTATTATTGTTATTATTATTATTATTGTTATTATTATTATTATTATTATTATTATTGTTATTATTATTGTTATTATTATTATTATTATTATTATTATTATTATTATTATTATTATTATTATTATTATTATTATTATTATTATTATTATTATTATTATTATTATTGTTATTATTGTTATTATTGTTATTATTATTATTATTATTATTATTATTATTATTATTATTATTATTATTATTATTATTATTATTATTGTTATTATTGTTATTATTATTATTATTGTTATTATTATTATTATTGTTATTATTATTATTATTATTATTGTTATTATTATTATTATTATTATTATTATTATTATTATTATTATTATTATTAATTATTATTATTATTATTATTATTATTATTGTTATTATTATTGTTATTATTATTGTTATTATTATTATTATTATTATTATTATTATTATTATTATTATTATTATTATTATTATTATTATTGTTATTATTATTATTATTATTATTATTATTATTATTATTATTATTATTATTATTATTATTATTATTGTTATTATTATTATTATTGTTATTATTATTATTATTATTATTATTATTGTTATTATTATTGTTATTATTATTATTATTATTATTATTATTATTATTATTATTATTATTATTATTATTATTATTATTATTATTATTATTATTATTATTATTATTATTGTTATTATTGTTATTATTGTTATTATTATTATTATTATTATTATTATTATTATTATTATTATTATTATTATTATTATTATTATTATTATTGTTATTATTGTTATTATTATTATTATTATTATTGTTATTATTATTATTATTGTTATTATTATTATTATTATTGTTATTATTATTATTATTATTATTATTATTATTATTATTATTATTATTATTATTATTATTATTATTATTATTATTATTATTATTATTATTATTATTATTATTATTATTATTATTATTATTATTATTATTATTATTATTATTATTATTATTATTATTATTATTATTATTATTATTATTATTATTATTATTATTATTATTATTATTATTATTATTATTATTATTATTATTATTATTATTATTATTATTATTATTATTATTATTATTATTATTATTATTATTATTATTATTATTATTATTATTATTATTATTATTATTATTATTATTATTATTATTATTATTATTATTATTATTATTATTATTATTATTATTATTATTATTATTATTATTATTATTATTATTATTATTATTATTATTATTATTATTATTGTTATTTATTATTGTTATTATTATTATTATTATTATTATTATTATTATTGTTATTGTTATTATTGTTATTATTATTATTATTATTATTATTATTATTATTATTATTATTATTATTATTATTGTTATTATTATTATTATTATTATTATTATTATTATTATTATTATTATTATTATTATTATTATTATTATTATTATTATTATTATTATTATTATTATTATTATTATTATTATTATTATTATTATTATTATTATTATTATTATTATTATTATTATTATTATTATTATTATTATTATTATTATTATTATTATTATTATTATTATTATTATTATTATTATTATTATTATTATTATTATTATTATTATTATTATTATTATTATTATTATTATTATTATTATTATTATTATTATTATTATTATTATTATTATTATTATTATTATTATTATTATTATTATTATTATTATTATTATTATTATTATTATTATTATTATTATTATTATTATTATTATTATTATTATTATTATTATTATTATTATTATTATTATTATTATTGTTATTATTATTATTATTATTATTATTATTATTATTATTATTATTATTATTATTATTATTATTATTATTATTATTATTATTATTATTGTTATTATTATTATTATTATTATTATTATTATTATTATTATTATTATTATTATTATTATTATTATTATTATTATTATTATTATTATTATTATTATTATTATTATTATTATTATTATTATTATTATTATTATTATTATTATTATTATTATTATTATTATTATTATTATTATTATTATTATTATTATTATTATTATTATTATTATTATTATTATTATTATTATTATTATTATTGTTATTATTATTGTTATTATTATTGTTATTATTATTATTATTATTATTATTATTATTATTGTTATTATTATTGTTATTATTATTATTATTATTATTATTATTATTATTATTATTATTATTATTATTATTATTGTTATTATTATTGTTATTATTATTATTATTATTATTATTATTATTATTATTATTATTATTATTATTATTATTATTATTATTATTATTATTATTATTATTATTATTATTATTATTATTATTATTATTATTATTATTATTATTATTATTATTATTATTATTATTATTATTGTTATTATTATTATTATTATTATTATTATTATTATTATTATTATTGTTATTATTATTATTATTATTATTATTATTGTTATTATTATTATTATTATTATTATTATTATTATTATTATTATTATTATTATTATTATTATTATTATTATTATTATTATTATTATTATTATTATTATTATTATTATTATTATTATTATTATTATTATTATTATTATTATTATTATTATTATTATTATTATTATTATTATTATTATTATTATTATTATTATTATTATTATTATTATTATTATTATTATTATTATTATTATTATTATTATTATTATTATTATTATTATTATTATTATTATTATTATTATTATTATTATTATTATTATTATTATTATTATTATTATTATTATTATTATTATTATTATTATTATTATTATTATTATTATTATTATTATTATTATTATTATTATTATTATTATTATTATTGTTATTATTG